>JANAVB010026400.1:10914310-10954310 GCA_029216955.1 Iris pallida
TATAATATAATATATATATATAATATATATATATATATATAATATATATATATACAAATCAATCATATAAAATTTTTGAAGAAAATGAGAGTTTAACACTTACACGGTATATCAATATCTCACTAAATATTGATTTTATCATAAATTAACTTCCATATATTAAATAGGAGCTTATTAACCAAATCCTAAATAATACAATATAATTTTTAAGGAAATTATTCACTATATCAACAAAACATTATTTTATTAAAACTTATAATATATAAATACCACCACCTTGGCTAAAGTCATCTACCGAAATAATAACCTAAATAATTTATAAAATCTAATAATCACCATTTAAATCAAATAATAATAATTAAAAATATTTCAAAAAAATTTCGGGAAGGGAAGTTAAGGAGGTGCTAGTAAGGATTAGGCAGGAGCAAGGAAGGGTGTCCATTTTGGAGGAGCTTTCGTATCGGAACCATGTCCTTTGAGTGTATCATTGGGATCCCACTTCTAATAGGTATAACCATCTCTCTATTTCAATTTTCCTTATATTTTAGTTAGATTTGAATCCATAGGATCCACCCCCATGCATGTACAACCATTAGATTTTAATTTGAGGCTCTTTGGAGTCCTCTTTAGGAAGTTTGAATATGTTGGTGTCCTACTTGTGGAGTTTCCAATATAGGACACCCCATGTGTTTGTGTTTATGTAAATAGGCTATTTGTGGTTTATTTGAGTTGTAGGATGGTTAGAGAGTGGATTGTTCTTAGTTAGGATGGTTAGAATAGTTTTATTTGGATAGCTATGTTGGTATCCAAGTATCTTGGCCTACATGTGTTTCTTTTGTTCAAAACAACCCAATTTCGTCTAATTTTTATCCACATTTTTAGTAGCTAGAGCAACTTAGAAATGCCATAACTTTAGATCAAAACTCCAATTAATCTTTTATTTTTTTAAAAGAACCGTATCGAAGTTAGCTTTCCAAATATATATATAATAGGCCAAATTCGTTCTAGAACTTTCTGTAGAATTGTTTGAGTGTCAGATGTATGAAAGACGAACGCGTTTCGGTGTTTTCGCGATTTCGGAGCTTCCGGACACGAAAATGCGATCCATTTGAAGTTTTGGAAAGCTAACACGAAGAGCTACAACATACTTTAATCCTAGAATTTAGTGAAGGCCCAATTGGTACAGTATTGGTTTTAAGTAGAAGAGTGACTATGCGACGTAGGCATTTTGTGTAACCTATGAGCCTAGTATGGATATCATGTGAATGTAGGTATCATAGGTTTGTCAAGAATATGTATGATATAGTACATATATGTATATAATTATTGTTATGTAATATATGTTAGTATAGTGTGTGTGTTTGAATGAGATAAGGATGTGTGTGGTTAGTGGAGAGAAGTAAGATGATAGAGGATATGTTAGTGTGTGTTTGATGTTGTATAGATGGTAGTATATTGTGTGTGTTGTGAAGGTGAGAGAGTTGGGAGGATCATGCCATTCTATTTGACTTGAGGCTAGTGTGGTTTGTTGAGTGATTTGTGTTTGGTTGAGTGGTAGTGTATTTGTATATAGATGTGTGTAGGTGTGTTAGAAGAGAAGGGTGGTGGATTTGGTCTATGTGGTGTGTGTGTTAGTATTGGGTGAGAGAAATTTAAACGTTGTATGTATGGATATGTTAGTATGTTAGTGGTTATGATAGAATCTATGTAGAGGTTAGAGATATCTTAGAAGTTAGATAGTGATAGCTTGTATAAGTTAGATTAATTAGTTGTGTTAGTCTATGTTATTGTTAGTTAGAGATGACATATGTTAGTTGGTTAGAGTTAGAGATGGATATATATACATATATGTATGGTTAGATATTAGTTAGTGGATGTTAGTTGTGTTAGGTTTCTAAGTTAGAATAGATGGTTAGAAGTTATATGTTAGAGTTGTTAGTCTCTATATTAGAAGTATAAGTTAGGATATAGAGTGATATCTTGAGATACCATAGTGGTATCTTAGGATATTTTGGGTATTTGCCTAGTACCTTAAGGTATATTTATCTACAAGGTAAAGGGGACTTACCTACAAGGTAGAGGGGTTTACTTTATACTAAGGTTTAGCTACTAAGGTATTGTCTATCTAATATTTAGGATAAATGGTTAGAGGCTAGATATTTAAGGTATTAGTATTAGAGGTTAAGGTTTTAGTTTCCAACCAAGGTAATGGTTTATCTTACCTTAAGGTAATGGGTTTACCTTATTACAAGGTAAGGTATTAGGTTTACCTAGATAACTAAGGTTAGAAATCTAAGTTATGGTTAGTTAGTAGCTTATGATAGATATTAGATATCTAAGATTAGTATCTTGGTAGTTAAGGTATTTACCTAGACTAAGGTATTGGATTTTCAACTAAGGTATTGATATTAGGATATCAATAGGGCTAAGGTATATGGTATCTTGGGGTAAGATATAGGTTAGTATCTTACTATTATCTAGTATCTACGTTAGTTATCTTAGGATGTAGATGAGTGGGTATCCTAAGATACAAATCAGTATCTTAGAGGGTAAAAGTAGAATTTTGGGATAAAGTCTAAGAAAGGGTTTTGATTGTTAAGATGGGGTTAGAAATAGGTTGTCTTGGTAGGTAATTGTTAGATAAGGGTAGTTTAGTCTAGTTTTGACCCCCGTTGACCAAGAGTTGACTTTTTGACCAAAGTCAACTACGAGTCAACACTTTACCTAGAATTGACTGAAAGTCAACTGTTAGTCAACATTTGCCTAGTTTGACTTGGATTGACTTCCTGTGACCTTATTTGTTCTAGTTGGCTCAGTATGACCTAGTTTGACCTAGTTTGACTTAGACTTGCATATCATGATTTGATTAGCTTCTCTTTCATTATTAAACCTGTTTTGACTTATAATATCTCATCTTTAGGTCTGTGATTACTCTGAGCATCTGTTCACCTTATCAGCTCAGGACCGTAGGCGAGTACATTCACTGATAGTTTTTATTGTCTTGATATCTACTATATCCGATTCAGTTGTAGTGTCTTACATAATTCCCAACACGATGGATCACGGACTAGTATACGTCGGATCCTGTCATGAGATGTTATTCTCGGATTTCCTTGGTATATTGATGTGTGATATTTCATGTTTCATGTACTTATATAGACATCGATTGGGAGTGGGCTGGCCCCCTGCTTTTGAATCCCGTGTCATGACGTGCCATGTCCGGATCCGTGATACTATTCGGGGATGGAGGAATTATTAGGGGTTATGTGATCAAAGCCCCATGTCACTATTTTGCTTGTGCCACTCTCACCTCACGTAGGATGTAGCAGATACCACCATGTCCTTGTTATCCTGGTTGGCCGGCATGACTTTCATGAGATCCGTAGATTATCGGGCCAAGTGGATAACCCTACCATGATTCCCTAGCCGATCACATGGTGCTCTAATAATTCAAGTCACATTTTTATATTTATTTATCATTGTTTCGATTAACAAAATGCCTTGGAGGGAATTGGCTTTTGAAAATAAAACAAGAAAAAGTACAAGAAGTACAAATTTGATTCTGGGAAAGTATTGCTATGGAAGTCTGATCTGTAAATGATCACTTTGTTCCTTGGACCATATGATGATGATGAAGATCACTGCTTGAAGTAGAACAACTTGGAAGAACTAAGTCACCAGAAAGGTATCGACGCACTTGGACTGATGGCGAGGCCGAATGCTTTCCTGCTTTGCTTCACTCTGTTCTGGAAGAAAAGTTGAAGAAAATGCTCTAGAGAATCAAAATCTCGAAGCTCTGATCTCTGTATTCTCTCCTGTCTCTCTGTGTGTCTTGTATGAGAAAAATGAGTCTATTTATAGACTGGGGCTTCCGTGCGTAAAAGGGCATCAAAATCTGTCTTTACGCTAACAACTGCCATCCACGATCAGAGTCATCCTCTGTATATGCTGACACGTGTCCCATCATTTCAGTAAGAATAGGATACATGTACATACGTTCTTCGAAATATGTGGCATGAAGACCACGTAGGCACACCACGTTCCAAACTGGCCAGAACGAATAGGGCATAAAAAGATGAGCGTAAACTAGCTCTGTCATAGGTTTCCAGCGTAAAGTGGTTATTGAATAACCTTGAGCGTAAAATGGCTCAAATAGACTTCACGCACACCTTGTTTTTTATGAGCGTAAGGACTCATGTAAAACTCCGTGCGTAAAAAAACCATTCAGTGAGCGTAAAGTAGCTCGATCTCTATAAACGACAACAATGGTCTTTGTATAAGACAAATTCTATTGAATTCTGTGGTAAATGCCATCATTGATATCTTCATGTCAAAGTCTGTATTAAATGTGAGATTTGACAGCTTTGTCCAGCGTAAAAGAGGCTGCTCTGTCCTCGGCGTAAAATTATCGATGTAGACCCAAGCGTAAAGTTACCCGTTCTGTTTAGGCGTAAAGTAGGCCACTTATGAATGAGATGACTCTTTCTTTGAAGCACTTTTTACGCTCCTACAAGACCCCCTTCAAAGTTTTCAAATATCTCCAAAATTTGAAACACTTTGAACAGAAGCGTAAAAGTTGAGATTTATGAGCGCAAAATTCGGGATACGCAACAGTCATCCGCATAAGAGCGGGGATATCCAACAGTCGGCATAAAGTTCAGAAAAAGAATAATGTCGGTCAACACTTAACCGTCACAATAAATTTCTTCTTCGTAACTTTCAAAATTTCTTCATCTTCCCGAGTGAGTGGTTTCCAATGAGAAATGTGAAGAGTTGTTTTGATTTGTATAAATAAGGAAAATTCCTTATTCTTGACATTCATCCTCATAGTTGATATGGTGCCAAAGAAAGAACCAATCGTGGAGGGGACTTCGATCGCCAGGCTTAACCTCGAGAGAGAGAACGAGCGAGCACAAAATCTTCTAGAGTGCTTTGGACTGACCCCAGCGGTCTTCAGTCATTGATGGTGGTCCTTCAACTGCATACGAGGGACCGGGTGACGCAGAAGCATTCCTTCGTCTGATGCGTCGCTCTGGGATTCGCAATATGCGAGAGTTGGGTGCATCCCTTCGTCAACCCAACGAAAGAGAATAATAAAATTCTATGTATTGTGACTCTTTTATATGTAGGGGTCCGCTCCCATCCTTTATAAATAAAATCTCTGATGTTTAACCTCATCTATTGACGCATTTGTTTATGCACTTCTGTTGACTGCTTCTGTGATTGTTAATTCCCGAAAAAACAACACGTGGCGTCTATCTTGTGGTTACGAGATCCTTTAAATAAGATCTTCTCCCGAAATAGACTCATCTTAGTAGTTTCTTCAGTCTTTATAAATAGCCGAGAATGTTTCATATACTCTCGTACTCATCCCTCTGAAGATAACTTTCTGCGATGTTGTTCTCCAACAAATGATAATGGCGGAGCTTTCCAATGGCGTTCCTTTGCACGTCCAATCATTAGACGCAGATTCAACCACCATTAGAGCCAAACCATTCGACTCAAGTGGTAAGTCCGATTGTAAGCAAATATCTGTCTTCGAATTTCTTGTTTGAAAACAGCTATTTTACGAACGTAAAGCCTTGCTGAAGCACTGGCGTAAAAAAAAAGCCTTGCTGAAGCAAGTGGCGTAAAAGCCTTTATGAAGTACCGGCGTAAAAAGCCTTGTCATATCACTGGCGTAAAAGCCTTCATGAAGTGCCGGCGTAAAAGCCTTGTTATCACTGGCGTAAAAGCCTTTGTGAAGCGCCAGCGTAAAAGCCTTGCTGAAGCAAATGGCGTGAAAGCCTTTATGAAGCACTGGCGTAAAAAACCTTGCCATCTGTCTTTAGTTAGCGTTCAATACGCATTTGATGACACTTCTTCTTCTTTGTTTTCTGCAGAAGCCTGGCTGAAGAGCTTTTTCAGAACTGGCATTGGTGACTTCGACGCTGTGGAGAGCGTTCTTCTGACATCAACATCAGGGAGCTCATGCGCTTTTGACGCGCAAATCAAACAACTCAGAACTCTTCGTGAGATAGAAGGGTCTTCGTCCGTTGGTAGGAAGAGCCTTTATACACGGAGAGTTGGACGGTGGAGTCAGCTCTACCCCGAAAATTGGGTAGTAGAGTTCCTTTCACGGCAGAACTAGGAATCGTATCCCAATGTTGGATACTTCCGCCACTAATCCACCAATTGTGTTGGCAGCAACATGCCTTCGGGCTGCCCTACTCTGGGGTTTTCCTCTCGTTTGAGAGATAAGACCAGAGTTTGATTCCTACTGTTCTGATTGCCACGGGGGCTCAGACAGTAAGGAACTGCCACCAACAATGAACCCGACGAAGAAGATCCGAGAAGAAAAGATCTCTATTAGGTTATTGTTTGGTGTATAGAATAAAATCTAAGATGTAATAGATTTCCATTGTAAAGAAAAGTCTAAGAAATGTAATAGACTTTTATGATGGTATGGGAATGAAATGATGGTTCTTCTATGATCAATGATTTGTATCTATCTGGATGTAATATGGACATGATAGATAAATGAAATCTTATTTTCTGTTTTAGAGTATATGATACTATCAGAGGTAATATGGACATAATAGCATATATGAACTCAAAAGAAAATTAGATTAATATCTATGCAGAGGTCAGAATAGAAGTGATAGATAGAAAAGAAAGTAGATTTAATATTTATTCAGAGGTCATAGAAACATGATAAATAGCGAATCCCACTTTCTAATCAATTGATATAGAAAATATAAAATCCCTTTCCCTGGAAACAAGAAGTCAGCTTAACCAAACCTTGGTAGCTGGGAATAAGAAGACAGATGTTGTGAGATGCCAAAAAAAACGGTGGACGAATCAACGTATTTCTTGGGAACAGAAAGGACGATTCCATAATTAAATGGATGAACCTGGTAACATGAACAGTCGAGTCTTTTCGAAATGGAAAGTTTATTCTCAATCTTCAAAGACCGGTTCATCAATAGTCCTCTTCTATAAATAGGCGAGAAATCTTCTGAAATCATTTCATTCTCATTTCTATTCCTCACTTGAAAATGTCTTCCGAGGATGCTCAGCAAAAGAATGAAGTCTGCAGGAACATTGAGGACATCGTCGAGACACATCCCGTTGAACCAATAGTGACGGGTCCGACTGAAGTAGGCAACAGTTCTTCTATGCCCAAGCCATCTCAAGACATCCTTGCTTTCTTAGTAGAGCCAGGAAAAACTCCTGAAGAAGAAGCATTGAGGATGGCCATCTGTAAATTTTTCGTGAGTTCGGGAAACGATGTCTTCCATGCATTGGCTGACTATGTAATAAGGAAGTGGCCCTCGTCCTTAATCTTTTATCTTAACAAAAATAAAAGAAGTTTTATTTTTGTTCTGTCTTCTCTTTTTTTTTACATAGTATTTTTTGAGAAATTTGCCATTGATCGGCAACATGAGTAGGTCTCCATTGGGTTTTGACAACCGATAGGCACCATTGGAGAACACGGACTCAATTACATACGGGCCTTCCCATTTCGCTTGGAATTTCCCTTTGCTTTTATGTCATCACCATTGGTCTCCGAACAGCCAACACAAGCTCGCCAATTTTGAATACCCTCTCTTGACTTTACGATTGAAAGTTCGAGATATACGGGCTTGATATAGCTCAATATGCTGTTGTGCTTGAAGACGCTTCTCGTCCAATCCTTCAAGTTCTTGGAGTCGTAAGCGATCATTATTCTCTGTAGTTAGCTCATTAGCAATAGCAATTCGAAGAGAAGGGATCTGGATTTCCAATGGGAGAACAGCTTCACATCCATAAACCAGTGAAAATGGTGTAAAACCAGTAGGAGTTCGGACCGTTGTTCGATATGCCCATAAACATTCTCCAAGCTTCTCATTCCAATCTCTTTTATTAGAAGAGACAAACTTTTTGAGAAGTTTGATGATCGTTTTGTTGAAGGCTTCAGCTAAGCCATTAGCAGCTGGATTATAAGCCGTAGAAGCCAGATTTTGAATTCGATTCTTGTCACAGAACCGATAAAATGCCTGGCTGGCAAATTGTGGTCCATTGTCATGAATTATTCGTCGAGGAATCCCGAAGCGATAAATGACATGATGTTTAATGAAGCTGATTACATTAGATGTTTTCACTTCAGCAAGTGGAACTGCTTCTGCCCACTTCGAAAAGTAATCGGTTATAGCTAGTATAAACCGATGTCCTTTGACAGAAGGGGGTTAATAGGACCAATGATGTCCATACCCCAAGCTTCGAAAGGCCAAGAGGCTGCTGTAGGATGTAGAAATTCAGACGGTTGATGAATAAAGTCTGCGTGAATCTGGCATGCTTTACATCTTCTGGCATAGTCTACAGCATCTGCTATCATAGAGGGCCAATAATACCCCATTCTTCGAATGCGATCTTGTAACTTTGGACCCGGTTGATGAGCACCACAGACACCATCATGAGCCTCACGTAGTGTTTGTTTAGCTTCACTTTCTGAGAGACAACACAGCAAAAGCCCATCATATGAACGACGATACAGCATATGTAAAGACGAACCATAATAGAATCGAAACGATCGTCTCTTAATTGACGCAGCTTCTTTAGGATCTTCAGGCAGAATTCTATGGACTGCATAATCAATGAATGGAGTTCTCCAATCTTTCTGCTGGGAACTTGCCTCTGTAACATAACTTTGTTCAATATGCAGATTACTCTTTACACAGAACAAGTCTCGGTCTAGCAAAGTAATCGTATTTTGCCTTCGGATTGGGACAGCCAAGTCTGCAGCTAAGCTGGCAAGAGCATCAGCTTCCACATTCTGAGAACGTGGCACAAATTCAATGAAGAATCCTTTGAATGAAAGAACCAACTCGACTACCACCTGATGATAAGGGATGAGATCAGGATTTCTGACTTCATAAGTCCCTCTAACTTGATTGACGATCAATTGAGAATCTCCATAAGCCTCTAGGAATTCAATATCCAATTGCTTTGCCACTTGGAGACCAATCAATAGAGCATTATATTCTGCTACATTGTTAGAGCATGGCTCATTAAGAGAATAGGTACGGTATATAACCATTTTGTCAGGAGAAACCAAGACGATTCCTACCCCAGAGACAATATTGCCTTTAGGTCCCACACGTGATGCTCCATCAAAATATAATTGCCATATATCATTCTTCAAAGCCATGTTGCAATCCACTACTTCATCTGGAATGTCTTATATAACTTCGAAGTTTCGGGTACAGGATGAGCAGCTAAGAAATCAGCTAACGCTTGGCCCTTCACTGATTTTTGAGGCACATATACCATGTCATAAGGAGTGAGCAACATCGCCCAGGTAGCTAACCTGGAATTAAGAATGCTCGGTTTTTTATCAATACCCGAATAGAATTTATTCTGGAGATAACATGAATAGTCTGTCCTGTGACATAATGCCTTGTCTTTTGGATGGCAAAAACTAAAGCTAGACATTCTTTTCTACAGGAGTATATCTGTGTTCAGCTCCGACCATCATTCTGCTCAGATAATATATTGCTTATTCATGACCCATATCACTTTTCTGTGCCAGAAGAGCGCCAAGTAAATGATCCAAGGCTCGAACGTACAGCAAAAATGGTCTTCCTATCACCGGAGGTACCAGAACAGGTGGGTTTGTAAGATATTGTTTAATGTCATTGAAGGCATTTTGACATGCTTCATCCCAGACGAAAGATACTCCTTTCTTTAATAGACGGGAGAAAGGTTGACATCTCCTGGAAAGATTAGATATAAATCTTCTAATATAAGCAATACGGCCCTGGAAGCCACGGAGTTCTTTCAGATTACGAGGAGGGCGCATTTCAAGAATTGCTTTAACCTTATCAGGATCAACATGGATACCCTGAGAGGTAATGACAAATCCTAAAAACTTGCCACTAGAAACCCCTAAGAAAGATTTAGTAGGGTTCATTTTCAATTGATGTTGACGCATCAATTCAAATACTGTCTTCAAGTCTTGAATGTGATCATTCTTTGACCGACTTTTCACAGCAATGTCATCTACGTAGCATTCAACTATTTTCCGTAGATGTTCTTGAAAGATATTGCTCATAGCCCGTTGATATGTGGCACCGACGTTTTTGAGACCAAATGGCATAACTGTATAGCAAAAAAAAAACCCCAAGGGGTGTTCGAAAAGATGTATGCTTCTTATCTTCTGGATGCATCTTGATCTGATTGTATCCTGAGAATCCGTCCATGAAAGACATACGTTCAAAACTGCATGTATTGTCTATCATGACATCAGTAATGGGAAGCAAAATTCGTCCTTTGGACAGGCTGTATTAAGATCTCGGTAATCTATACAAACTCGGACTTTTCCGTTCTTCTTTATAACAGGAACAATATTGGCCACCCAATCCGGATGTTGTTCTTCACGAACGAAGCCACACGTAATCAGCTTTTGACTTCTGCTTCAATTGCATCCATCATATTGGTCTAAAACGTCGTTGATGTTGTTTTACAGGTTTGACGTTAGGCAAAATATTAAGTTTATGAGTAGCAACTTTAGGATCTAGCCCTGGCATATCCTCATAACTCTATACAAAGATGTCAATGTAATCTTTGATAAGTTTTATCAACTCTTCCTTTTCATCTTCAGAAAGATTCTTACTGATGAATATTGGTTTGGGCGTAATTCCATTTCCAACATCGATCTGGATAACCTTATCTTCTGTAGGTGGCTGTCGCTGTTCAAAACGAAGTTCCCATTGAGTATCCATCTGTTGAGCCCAAGGATCATTCTCAAATGGCTCTGATTCATCATCGATTTGAACCATATTGACTGAGAATATCTGTCTAGATTTATCGTGTGAGGAATCTATGTTGTCTTTATATTGATGACTTTGATTATCAGGAGATAAAGTCATTCTCTCAATAAACTTGACAGCCATATACTCGAAAAGAAAATCTTCATTGATATCAAAGAGATGAGCGATATTTACATCATTCACAATCTGATTGCTATGCTTCAGATTAATCAACAGTGGACCATCATCCGACCTCTGCGTAGAATTGCCAATATTGACGATCAATGGTGATTCTGGATCATTCGTACCAGAAGTACGCCCTTTGACTTTGATTATAAAAGGTTGAACTTGGCTCTTAGCAAGAATTTTTATTGATTCCTCAGATGAAGTTTGAGTTCTTCCTTTAACCTTGATTATCAAAGGTTGATCATTAACAGGTTGAGATTGGATTCGTCCCTTGACCGTGATCTTCAAGGGTTGTTCCTCTAGCGGATCTTCATTAATAGACTGATCCTCAGATGATGATTCTTTAGCCATGTCTGATATCTCTTTATATGCTCTAGTTTATAAAGCCCTGAATCAGAGAAGTAGGCTTCGACACCCTTGAAAGGATTAATATCAGCAAATTCAGTTTTCACAACTCCTTGGGAATCCACATATTTGAAGCATTGGTGGAGAGTTAAGGCACAATATTGTGCTCATGAATCCACGGTCTTCCGAGAAAAATATTGTAGGATACATACGAGTTGATAACATAGAAAGTCACCATGGTTCGAAGATCACCAATCTGAATCTGCAGCCGAATCTTCCCCAGTGGTTTACTCTTGCCAGAGTTAAAACCAACAATAGTGGTACTAGTGTAAGTCAGCTCACTAGTAGGAATCCTCAGAGGTCTTAGCATACTCTGAAGAATTATGCTAATTGAGGACCCGAGATCAATGTAGATCCTGTCAACTTCTGTTGATCCGATATTTCCAGTGTAGCACAGAGGCCTATCATGCTTGTTGTGTTTCAATAACATATCCTCTTGTGTAAAGGTGATGTTGGAATTGCTTCCATCATGCTATGACATTGCGGACATGACACTGGCATATTATCGGGAGTCTTGAGTTGAGCCAAGCATGAATTTGCTTGAAGTAAAGCTTCGCTCAAAGTCTCCCTGCTTTCTCTGGAAAGGCGAAGCAGTTCAAATATAGACAATCTAGCCGGAGTATTGGCTAACTGAGCTAGAATATCGAACTTGTAAGGCTTCATCACCAACTCCTGACTGGAAGCAGACTTTAATGGGATATCAAAGCGTACTGCCTTCTGTTTCCCCTTCTCAACCGCAGACGGTCTAGCAGAAGGTTGAACTGGTAGTGTCTCCACTACATTTTCTGCTTCTTTGGAGGATCCCTCATAGTCTTTGTGGTACTCTTTTCCAGATCTTGTACCAGCAAAAGTTTCTTCCTCAGACTCAGGAGAAGAAAGTACCATATTACAGGATTTAGTCTTTCTTCCCTTAGCCTTATTCTTGTGAGGGTTGTTACAAGGAACTTCAGATCCCAATCCAGCAGTGGAATTCTGATTTTGAATTTGTAGAGGAAGACGTATTCCTTTTTCATGGTTCAAACCTTCCGCCTTTTGAAAGTTGTAACCCATCTTCTTCATGAGAAGGACAGATTGCTGACTATACAAGTGGATAGGCAGTGGACTTTGAACAGGTGTTTCAGCACAGGAAGAGGAATGAATCTCTGCAACTACAGGAGAATGAAGTACAGATGTCTCCGTAGTTAAGGGAGGAGAAGGATTCGGGATACGAGGAGAAATCCCTGTTGGAGCTTTTTTATAAGCAGCAAAGACTTGTTGTGCCCGATATAAAAGAACACTATTCATGGCTAGCCACTGCTGATGAGTAAGCTTGAGCTTGACAGGAGGAGCTAGACTTGGAGGACAGATGTTTAGTCCTTTCAGTCTATCTTCTAGAGGAAGGCTGTCCCATAGGTGATCCAAGTCATCAGGATCTGGGATAATATGAGAAATCATGTTGCAAGTTTTGACTTTCTTGCCTTTCTTGGATTTTGAAGTTTTACCTTCATTTTCCAACTCAGGTACTAAGTCAGGATGTACCCACATGATTTCACCATTCTTCAATGTGAGAGGCAGCAATCCTGTATTTTCTTCCCTGGCAGGCGGGATATTCACAATCTTCATCGTCGCCTTCGGAATTGGGATAGTTCCATCTGGGACTTGCTGTGGAGAAAAATCTCCAAACTGAAGAGAAACCATATTGGTTGTCACCGTATGGTCATCATTGGTTAAGGCGATGGCGCCACCATTTATCAGCTCTTGGATCTTCTTTTTAAGACATAGCAAGCACTGGTAGGATGATTAATGTATCTATGATAGATACAATACTTGGGATTATCAGTCAGATTCACCTCATTAGGCCTCTTTGGCTCTGGAATCTGAAGTTTACCACTTTTCACCAGACATTGGAATATCCCTGGGATATCGCTTTCGTCGAAGGAGTATTCTTCCTTTGGTCTGGAAGATTCCTGATTACTCGGCGTCGTTTTGTTCTTGGAAAGATTAACCATAAGAGTATCTTTTCCCTTCACATTACGATTGCCAGGATTATTGCCAGGATTATTTTTCTTTCCTTTATCTTCTGAAGCGAAAATCATCCCGTGTTCGCGAGCCAACCTACCATTGGTCTCGGCAGAAACTGCTGCTATGATGAACGAAGCCCAATCTATAAATTGGGAACCCATGAAGACAGCGATGGATGGTCGCAGATTCATCTTGCATGTGTCAATCAATGTCGAATCTGGCATACCAAGAGGCATCTTTAGAGTAGCCTGTCGGAAAACGTTCAATGAACGTCCGAGTATCCTCTTTCTCCTTTTGTTTGATTTCTATTAAGGAGGACATGTTCATGTCCATACCTCCTTCATAGAAGCGGAAGAGGAACATTGCTTTGAATTCGTCAAAAGACGAAATAGAATTATTGGGTAAGCTACGATACCAGTCATAAGCTGAACCCGTGAGGCACCCGATGAACACTCGAGTGAGAAGAGCATCATTTTTCTGCAAGTGTACAGTCATAATATCAAAGTAATTGATATATTGACTGGAAGATGCTTTTCCATCGAACAAAACCATAGATTGTGGCTTAAACTTCGGTGGAAAGGGTACATCATTCCAATGAGGAGGATAAGGTTGCTTAATCCCTAACCTCTGGAGCTGATCTTTGTGCCTCAAAACTTCAAACTGTGCTTTAAGTTCACGCACTGCTTGAATGGCTTCACTGGTTTGAGGAAGCACATTTGACTGAGTAGTCGTTGGATGTACCATGACCCCTACTGTAGGTGGTACATCTTCTGGAATGATGGGATCTGGCGATGCAGAATTCTGATTAACAGCAGGTTCTTGAATATTCAAAGGTATTTCAGCCCCTTGACTATCTTGAGTCTGTGCTGCTACTGGTACTGGTGTTACTATCGTCGGTTGAGCAGTTTGCTGATTCAAAATTATCTGATGCATGCTCTGCACCATGTTAAGCATATCCTTCAGTGATTGTTCAACGGCAGTGAGACGTTGTTCCGTATTAGCAGATGACGTCTCTGGTTCGTCTCCAACATCATAGGATTCAACCTCTCTTGAAGATACAGAAGGATTTGTATAGAAGTACGAATCCACGCTATCGGTATCAGACTCAAAAGATTGAGTACCCCCAACTTCTGAATCAGAAGTCTGTAATTGTCTTTGTCTTCTTGATCGAGTATTCTGATATACTCCTTCAAAGGAATCAAGAAGCCTGTTGAACTGTTGTTGACTTGGAGTTTGGGACGTATTTCGTCTTGGATGTCGTCCTCTGTTGGTATGAGATGCCATGTTGACTGATGCATATGGCAACTCATGTTCTTGATCTTCAGCTTGATGTGGAGGTGCATTGAAACTCAATCGATCAAAAACTGATCGTCTTGAAGTTGAACAACAATAGTTGATCACAACCTGGTGATATTCACAATGGTGTTTTTCTTGGAGAAATGTTACCGAAGATTGTCTATTCTTACGCTTTTGCATTAGCAATTCGCGTAAGTCAGAAGGAGTGGATGTAGTATTCTTCTTTATTACATTTGGGGTAGAAAAACGTCTAGTCCCCAGTGTATAGAGAAGATTACTGGCTGCATTCGCAGAACCAAATTATATATTTCTACGCATTTGGAGTTGTGTGCGTAAATCTTGAGATTTAGCACGCAGGACTCCATCTTCTTGGCGTGTGATTTGTAAATTTGGTACTTTGCGTAAAGCAGTATAAGAAGGTTGTTGGTGTAGAACAGAAGTTTTACCAACAATATTTTTACGCTGCACACGTTTAGATACATTCATATTTGATATGTGAGCATCATTGTGAATTTTATCTACACTGTCATAGACAGGAGATTTATCTTTACGCACAGTACGTAAAATCTTGTTATCTACCACGTTACCAACGGGAGATTTTGTTTTACGCGAGGAGCGTAATTTATTTGGGCCTACCATGTCACCGACGGGAGACTGATTCTTACACCCAGAAGCACAAACTTTAGAGTCTGCCCTATTACGAATGGGAGACTCATTCTTATGAACTGAGCGTAAAATTTGGTTCTTGCCCACTGAGCGTAAAACTTGATTTTTATGCAGTGGGCGTGAAACCTGATTATCTTCACCGTTATGAACGGGAGATAAATCATCACACTTCGAGTGCAACTATGAAGTAGGGACTACCTCGTTATGAACGGGAGCCCCTACGACAGGAGTGGAAAGAATTCCCTTGTCATCAGAAGCAGCAGAGAGATCAGAAATTACTTTGGATTTGGGAATCCAAACTTTTCGTGCTTTGCGAGACTTTTGAACATTGGAGTGGCGAGAACCACCCCCAGTTCGGAGCATTTCTTCATAGGCAGTTTGGTCGAAGTGCACCACCAGAGTCTTCTTGGTCGAACCGACCGAAACATCATCATATTGAGCAATCACCTCCTCGTCAGAGGAGAAGGTCGTCCCCAGCAGAGTCGCCATTTTTGTTTCGATTAACAAAATGCCTTGGAGGGAATTGGCTTTTGAAAATAAAACAAGGAAAAGTACAAGAAGTACAAATTTGATTCTGGGAAAGTATTGCTATGGAAGTCTGATCTGTAAATGATCACTTTGTTCCTTGGACCATATGATGATGATGAAGATCACTGCTTGAAGTAGAACAACTTGGAAGAACTATGTCACCAGAAAGGTATCGACGCACTTGGGCACTGATGGCGAGGCCGAATGCTTTCCTGCTTTGCTTCACTCTGTTCTAGAAGAAAAGTTGAAGAAGAATGCTCTAGAGAATCAAAATCTCGAAGCTCTGATCTCTGTATTCTTTCTGTCTCTCTGTGTATCTTGTATGAGAAAAATGAGTCTATTTATAGACTAGGGCTTCCGTGCATAAAAGGGCATCAAAATCTGTCTTTACGCTAACAACTGCCATCCACGATCAGAGTCATCCTCTGTATATGCTGACACGTGTCCCATCATTTCAGTAAGAATAGGATACATGTACACACGTTCTTTAAAATATGTGGCATGAAGACCACGTAGGCACACCACGTTCCAAACTGGCCAAAACGAATAGGGCATAAAAAGATGAGCGTAAACTAGCTCTGTCATAGGTTTCCAGCGTAAAGTGGTTATTGAATAACCTTGAGCGCAAAATGGCTCAAATAGACTTCACGCACACCTTGTTTTTTATGAGCGTAAGGACTCATGTAAAACTCCGTGCGTAAAAGAAACCATTCAGTGAGCGTAAAGTAGCTCGATCTCTATAAACGACAACAATGGTCTTTGTATAAGACAAATTCCATTGAATTTTGTGGTAAATGCCATCATTGATATCTTCATGTCAAAGTCTGCATTAAATGTGAGATTTGACAGCTTTGTCCAGCGTAAAAGAGGCTGCTCTGTCCTCGGCGTAAAATTACCGATGTAGACCCAAGCGTAAAGTTACCCGTTCTGTTTAGGCGTAAAGTAGGCCACTTATGAATGAGATGACTCTTTCTTTGAAGCACTTTTTATGCTCCTACAATCATAGGAGGCTAAGTTCTGTTTGAGAGAAGAGTTACAACCCCGGTCCTTGTTTGGTTTAAGGGTTGTAACTCGGCTTCCGAATAGTTCCTAAGTCATCCTATATATTGTCATCCTATTCAGTACTTACATCTGTTATAAATTTCCTGCTGATTTTACCCTATATTTCATATATTCTATATGCTCTTATGCTATACTTTGATTGGAGGCTAGGTTCTGTTCGGGAGAAAGATTACAACCCCGGTCCTTGTTTGGTTTACGGGTTGTAATTCGGCTTTCGAATGGTTCCCAAGTCGTCCTATATCTTTGTCTTGTATTTTATTATACTGTCTCTTATAGAATTTGTCAATTCACATGGAACTGCTGTTGGTGTTTATACTTGCTCATTTTCTTGACAGGATACCGTTGATATATTACAGATAATTCTAAGGCAGATTGCCCGACCTATTATGGGGTCGAGTTAGATGCAGTAGACCTGGATCGTGGCTTGTTAGTAGAGCCACTAGACTTTGCACACCCAAAGTAGTGTAGCTTAGTTAGGTTAGCCTGGTCTGCGAGCCAGCTAGAACTCTTCAGACTGTAGTATTTTATATTATATTTCTGTGACTCTGTGGTGTTGTGTATAGCTTTGGGCTTGTGTGGATCTTGAACTTATTTCCTGCTTTCATCTATCATATTTTCTTTCCATGCTATCTACCTTAATTAGTTATATTTGTGATTGAGACTGTATTGCTATGTCACCTCCATTCGGAGTGTATATACTGTACAGGTACCTTTATCTGTTTTAGTTGTAGAATTTACAGACCCTATATACATCGTTTTACCATCGATTCTGTGGCGTAGGCTGGACGTAACCACGTGCTCGTGCCCCTCTTCAGGGTGCGGGTCGTGACATACACTGAGGGCCACAAGATATGGGCCTAATTAATAACAATTAAATCATAAAATATAAGGCTAGCTCGGGCATATGCGGCCAGGGAAGAAGTCTATGCGGCCGAGAAGGACGGGCATATGCGGCTCGGGGTGATTCGGCACGTGCGGCTGGCGGGGGAAATCGAGTTAATGCGACTGGAGGAAGGAGGTCTTATGCGGCCAGGAAAAAGAAATCCATGCGGCTCGGGGGATATAGGAGCTCATGCGGCTGAAGGGGGAATGGGCCTTATGCGGCTGGGAAATCTCTGGGCCTTATGCGGCTGGATAAGGCTGAGTCTCATGTGGCTGGAAGAAGATGGAGCATATGCGGCTAGCGGGGGAGTGGGCATATGCGGCTAGCGGGGGAGTAGGCATAAGCGGCTGGAGAAATGGATGCGCATGCGGCTGAAGGGGGACGGGTGCATATGCGGCTGGGTGTTCAAGCCCATGCGGCTCGGGGATCAAAGTTCCATGCGGCTGAAATAAGAAAGGCTATATGCGGCTGTTGGAAGTAGACTTCATGCGGCTAGCAGGCACAGTGTCATGCGGCTCAAAAAGTTACCAAGGCCCTTATGCGGCTCGAATAGCCATGCGGTAGGGAAGAACACTTGCCGCATGAAATAGTCATACGGCTAAGTACTGTTGTCACGCCCCAGAACTAGAATACTGGAGAGCGGGGGCAGGCATAGCCAGCTACGCATATAGAAGTGCATCCCACCTCGCTATACAGTCACGGCTGTCTAGATACATGAGGGTTTAACTATAAGCCAACAGTCTCTTAGGGTCATGAACAAGCCTAGTGTCTCAATCACAAGCAAGTAAGTAAATGTTACAAGATATAAAATCACAAAATATACAATAGTAAGGCGTCCCAAACATTACATATTCAGCTGATCATGAAGCTAGTCATTACAAAATGTGAGGACTAGCAAGAGTTTAGTCATACATGATCAACCCTAGGATTTGTCAATCATGTTACAGCCCGTGGGCAGACAGTAAGTAAAGGTACAATCGAGCTAAACATGTGTTCACCGGCTAAACGCCTCAAAAGAATATTTGTACAATAAAGTGGGAGAGCCAAAAATAACCTACTCGTTGCCCTGGTTACGCCTGGTGGTCACCGTCGGGCTGGAAAGTTGGTAGATTCTCTGGAGCTGCTCCGAAATCTGGCCATACAAAACCAGCTGGGTCAAATCCCAGAAAGAGCAAGTGCTACAAAAGAGGCTTCACTTAGGGACTAAAACCAACAATTAGCACATAATATAATAAAATATAGTAAAACTGGAGAGATAGAGCATCAAGGGGATATACGGTCAGATAACCATAGAACCATTCAGATACACAAGTTACAACCCTTAAACCAAATAAGGACCGGGGTTGTAATCCTTCATCTGAATAGAACTTGGTTTCTCTTATTTATCGGCAAGATAATATGAGAAAATTAGGTCATGTAATAATCTTGTGCAGGATCAAGACAAGACTAGACTGATTATGCCTCACCCAACAATCACGGCCAAGCAATAAGTACGGCTTGATACTTTAGCTAACTAGGGTTATCACAGGCCTAGTTACTAACAAGATGCAGCGAAATTGTTCCACAGCCACAAGTCCTGCAAACCATCCAGGTTACCCAGGTCGAATATTAGGGGTTGAATTCAGGTGGGTACATCGTCTAGGAAATACATGTACCCTTAAGTAGCTTGAAGGGTGCAATACATGACAGTGTGTTGGAAATGTGCCCTACTCGACGGCAGGCTACAGATCCCAAGCACGCCCAGGTAACGGGATCGCTTGTAGCTGGAAAATCTCTTCATGACTACTGGATTATTCTAGTTATTAGCCTTAGTCAATTTGGTAGGCACCCCTGACTGTGGTACTCAGGGGTCCCTGTCCTAGACATGATGCAAGACAATACTGGTTCATTTGTACAAGCACAATCGCCCACGGTGTCCAGGTTATTTATACTTGTCATGTCAAGTAGCCATCGTAACAGCTTACCAAGGTATACCATGCCAGGTTTACTTGTCAGGAGTGCGCTACGGCGGGCCACTATCATGTCATGTTACTTGTCAAGAGTGCAACACTACGGTCACTGTCGTGTTCAGGGATACATGTACAAAATAACATAGCACAAGCATTCCATCAAGAGACCCAACTTATACTGAGGGTCACAAGACATGAGCCTAATTAATAACAATTAAATCAAGGCATATGCGGCCGGGAAAGAAGTCCATACGGCCGAGAAAGGGCGGGCATATACGGCTCGGGGTGATCGGCACATGCGGCTGTAAGGAAGAAAGGCTCATGCGGCTGGCAGAGGAAATCGGGTTCATACGGCTGGAGGAAGGAGGTCTTATGCGTCCATGGAAAAGAAACCCATGCGGCTCGGGGGATATAGGAGCTCATGCGACTGAAGGAGGAATAGGCCTTATGCGGCTAAGGGAAATCCTTGGGCCTTATGCGGCTGGATAAGGCTGAGTCTCATGCGGCTGGAGGGAGATGGAGCATATGCGGCTGGGGGTGTTCAAGCCCATGCGGCTCGGGGATCAAAGTTTCATGCGGTTGAATGGAAAGGCTTATGCGGCCAGGAGTTCATCCAGTCATGCGGCTGAGTTCAAACAGTGGCGCATGCGGCTGGATTATCCAGGGCATACGCGGCTCAGGTTTACAAGGCGTATGCGGCTGAAGTTCATACAGTTCAAGGGTTCAGGGTCTCATGCGGCTGGGATTATCCATGCGGTTCGGGATAAATCTAGCCGCATGAAATAGTCATGCGGTCAAGTCAAGTACTGTTCTTCTTCTCCAAATTTTTTAAAAAGAAGAACCTTGAAGGCCATGCTTCCAAGCTCCATAATTCCATCATCCAGAGCCCAAATTCGAACTTCCATTGGTCAAAATGGGGCAGAACAAGATTCTCTACAACATGGAACCATCAGAACTTGATAATAACAAGATCAAACAGATCAAAACCCAAGAAATTCTGAAAATACAATAAACTTGGATCTACATAAATTTAGCCATGGAATTTAAAAATGCTAAGTACTAAAGTGGGTTAGAATGCTGTGAAGAAGAGAATGGAACAATAAAATTTGGGTTCCTCCATGAAGCAAGATGCACTTGCCTAAGCTCTCCCTCTCTCTCTCTCAAGTAGGTGAGGAGTTAATGGTGAGAAAGAAGGAGAGTAATAAAGAGAGAGAAAGGAGAATGGGTTAATAAATGGTAGTAGTGGTGGTAGGTAAGGGTTCTCCCCTTGGTTCATGATGAACCAAGGCATCCCAAGCCTAGCCAACTAACCCAAAATAAACCAAGCCATGAAATGCCAAGATAAGCCAAGCAAGAAATCATGCAATACAAGATAAAATACGTATACGTATTCCAAAATACGTAATACGAACAACAGGCATTACAACTCTACCCAACTTAAAAGAATTCCGTCCTCAAAATTTAATTAAGAGGTTAGAGGGACAAGGACAAGCTATATTAATCACAGGCAAGCTATACTAGGCAATCAATCAATCATGCAAGCAAGGAATCGAAGGCATGAGGCATAAGGAAGACATTATACCTCACGAGTCAAACAGGTCAGGAGATCGCGATCGGATATCATCCTCACGGTCCCACGTTGACTCAACCAAAGAGTGATGACCCCAAGTAACTCGGACTAACTTGATAGCCTTGTTCTTGAGCATCTTCTCTCTTCGGTCCAATATAGACACGGGTCTCTCCTCATACGAAAGGTTGGTACCAACAAACAATTCCGAATAATCTAGGATGTGGCTCGGGTTCGGGATATACCGTCGTAACTGGGATATATGGAACACGTCATGCACCTCACGTAACGACGACGAGAGAGCGAGACGATAGGATACATCACCTACTCGCTCTAGAATGTCGAACGGTCCTATATACCTAGGACTAAGCTTTTCCCATACGCCGAAACGAATGACGCCACGGTTAGACGAAATCCTCAGGAATACATGGTCGCCAACAGAAAACTCAAGAGGACGTCGATGAGAATTGGCCCAATGGTGCTGGCAATCTTGGGCAACTCGAAGATGGTCTCTGACTCTTCTGACCACTTCAACTGTCTGGGCAATCATTTCGGGACCGAGCATCTGCCTCTCTCCAACATCATCCCAAGCTAGCAAAGATCTGTACTTCCTACCATACAGTGCCTCGAACGGTGCCATCTGAATACTGGCCTGGAAGCTATTGTTGTACGAGAATTCCACCAGGTGCAGGTGATCTTTCTACGAACTATCAAAGTTGAGTGTACAAGATCTCAACATATCTTCAAGAGTCTGGATCGTGTGTTCCGACTGGCCATCTGTCTGCGGATGATATGCTGAGCTAAACTGGAGGTGAGTTCCCAAACTCTCTTGCAGGCTGTGCCAAAAGTGTGACATAAATCTGAAATCTCTGTCCGAGGTGATACTGACTGGAACACCATGAAGTCTGACGATCTGTCTGAGGTACATCTTTGCTAGCTGAGCCGTCAGCTGACCAACTCTAAACGGGAAGAAGTGAGCCACCTTTGTGAGCCGGTCAACTATAACCCAAATAGCATCTCGACCAGCTGGGGATCTAGGTAATCCGGTCACGAAATCCATGGTCACATGCTCCCACTTCCATTCTGGAATCGACAAGGGCTGAAGAAGTCCAGCTGGCCTCTGATGTTCAGCTTTAACTTGTTGGCAAACCAAACATCGAGAGACAAACCGGACTATCTTCCTCTTCATGCCATTCCACCAAAAGTGCTGACGAATATCACGGTACATCTTCGTACTGCCCGGATGAATGGAATACTGAGAACTGTAGGCCTCTACCATGATCTCCTGTCTGATATCTCTACCGGGTGCACAAAGATGCTTACCATGTCAAAGTGTACCGTCTCCATGAATGCATAACTCTGGTCTTCGTCCTGCCTCGTACTCTGCTCTAAGCTGCTGAAGCTTAGAATCTACTGACTGTGCCATTCGAATTCTCTCGACTATAGTGGACTGAACCTGCATACTGGCCATCAATGCCACACTGTAAGGGAGAACAACTTCGATAACCATCTTCTGAAGGTTTGCTAACAGCTCTGGTTGCACTGTTAGGAAATAAACTCCGGCTCTTCTACTCAATGCATCTGCTACGACGTTGGCCTTCCCAGGATGATACTTCAGGTTAACATCATAATCCATAAGTAGCTCTAGCCATCTCCTCTGACGCATGTTAAGATCCTTCTGGGTGAAAACATACTTCAGGCTCTTGTGGTCGGTAAAAATCTCCACCCTATCTCCATACAAGTAGTGCCTGCATAACTTAAGTGCAAACACTACTGCGGCCAGCTCCCAGTCATGGGTTGGGTAATTCATCTCATAATCACGAAATAAGCTATTACCTTCCCATGCTGCATCAGAACACATCCCAAACCTCTTCCTAAAGCATCATAATACACTGAGAATCCCCCGGTCCTATCTGGAAGCGTGAGAATGGGAGACGTCATCAAGCCTCGCTTCAACCTCTCAAAAGAATCCTGACATTCTGCTGTCCAAGCAAACGGCACATCCTTATGGGTCAACTGGGTCAATGGTGCTGAGATCCGAGCAAAGTTCGAAACAAATCGCCGGTAGTAGCTGACCAATCCAAGAAAACTGCACACTTCTGCAACTGTGCTGGGCACTGGCCATGACTCAATGGCCACGATCATCTGGGGATCAACTTCTACTCCTCCTTTGGTGATAATATGACCCAAGTATGAAATACGATCGAACCAGAACTCGCATTTACTGAACTTGGCATACAACTGGTGCTCTCTGAGAATCTGAAGAACCATACGGAGATGCTGCTCATGCTCCGCTACACTCTTGCTGTAGACCAGGATGTCGTCTATAAACACAATCACAAACTGATCCAAGTAGGACATAAAAATACGATTCATGAGATCCATAAATACAGCCGACGCATTGGTTGCTCCAAATGGCATAACAAGGAACTCCCAATGCCCATACCTTGATCTAAAAGCTGTCTTCGGAATGTCCTGCTCTCTGACTCTAATCTGATGATATCCTGATTGTAAGTCAATCTTCGAGAATACTGCTGCCCCTTGAGCCGATCAAACAAGTCATCTATCCTCGGGAGAGGGTATATGTTCTTGATTATCACTGAGTTCAAGGTACAATAATCTACACATAACCTGGACGTACCATCCTTCTTTTTTACAAGAAGCATCGGGGCTCCCCAAGATGATCCACTAGCACGAATGAATCCCTTGTCCTGAGTTCTTCAATCATCTTATACAATATCTCCAACTCTGACGACGCCATCCTGTAGACTCTTTCTGATACTGGGGCTGTTCCGGGGATCAAGTCTATGGTGAACTCGATCTCCCGCTCTGGCGGCATACCTGGAAGCTCTTCTGGGAAAACATCTGGAAACTCTTCAATTATCCGAGGTAACTTTACTGCTGCTACTCCTATCCACAATACTGGAGGAGAAGGCTCAACTTCGCCTCGAGAAAAGGAAAACTCTGGCTCACCTAGAATGCTAAAAACAATCCTGCCAATATGGCAGTCTATTCTAGCATATTGGTTCCTCAACCAATCCATCCCTAAGACTACATCATAATCGGCCATCGGAAACTCTATCAATCTAGTAGAAAATTCTCTACCGCTAGCTACGATCCGACACGAGGAAAATACTCTATCTACTCCTACGAGTCCGTTACCAGTAAGTGTATTGAGCCTTACTGATAATGACTCAGGCTCCAATCCTATCCGTGTCGCGAATCGTGCAGAAATAAATGAATGCGATGCACCAGAATCAAATAAAGCTGAAACGGAAAAGAAGTTGACAAGAATAGTACCTGCCACTACCTCTCCTGGTGTAATCCTTCCTCTACGGTCACCACCATAGCCTGACCATGCCCTCGGGGTGCTGGTCCCCTCTGCTGAAATCCTCGCTGCCTATTCTGACTTAGGGCTTGGGCTTGTGCATACTGTTGGGGGTGTTGCTGCTGGAATGCCTGGGACTGAGGCGACAAGGTACTCTGAGGCTGATACTGCTGTTGGTCCTCTCGCCGAAGGACTAGAAAGGGTGGATGATGATGAACTACCCATATTCGGACAGGATCCAACCTTATGATCTGCTGCTCCACAAGCTAGGTACAATCCCTGTGCCCTGCGACATTCTGCTACTACATGACCTGGCTTTCCACAATGAGTACAGCCCATTGTGGAAGAATGCTTCTGCTTCTGCTGCTAGGGGTACGTCGGGGCTGAATGTTAAACCGACGTTACTGAGGCTGCCTGCCTCGGAGCTCCAATGGTCAAAGCCCTAACTACCGGGGCTGGTGCTGAAGACTGATTCATCTGGCCGTGAGATCTCTTTCGACCTCCGGCCCTATCCACGATCCTCTGGGAGGTATACTCATGCCTCCTAGCTGTTCTCAAGACTGCATCAAAAGTCTGATGCTCAAACTGCTCTACTGCCAATAAAATCTCGAGATGAAGCCCCTGCTGGAATCGCTGGGCTCTATAAAACTCAGTCTCCACCAAGGTGGAAGCAAACCGACTAAGTCTGGAAAACTTGGCCGCATACCCGTCGACCGTCCTGTCCATCTGTTTCAGATTGGTGAACCTTGTCTGTAGATCGTACCGAGCTACAGCATCGAAATACTTGGTCTAGAATCTCTTTCTGAATACTACCCAAGCAATGGGTGCCACTAATCCGACGACCTTTGCCGTCCACCAGCTGTGGGCAAGATCTAATAGCTGCTAGCGTACCACAGCCACCTTCTCATTCTCTGGAGTCCTGGCTGCTTCTAAAATAACCTCAGTGTCCTGAAGCCATGCATCCGCAGCAATAGCATCTTCGCTGCCATAGAAGAAGGGAGGGTTCAAGCGCTTGAAGCTGTTGGCCGCGCTGTTACCCTGATGACCTCCTCTGGTCAGAGCATCGGTCACTGCCTGGTGCAAGGCATCTCCTCGACGATCTTGGGAAGCTATCAAGGTCTTGATGAGACCCACCAAAGTGCCATCATCAGGCTCTGCAGGCTGAACTGGCTGGACCGGTAGCTCTCCTCTAGTAGGTATGACTCTGGAGGCCACTCCAGAATGCTGGGCTTGTTCTCCAGGTTGCTGCTGGTCCGCGGGAGGTGCTCCGCCTCGTTGATCGGCAGGTCCAGGTACTATATCGCTGAAGAAGATGATATAGGGAACAATAACGAAGGACCAAGACAGATCAACGATACAAACATGTGATCAGGACAATAATTTCAGGGATTCAGAGGATACGAACAGAGATCAATGGCGAGTACTGATTGAGACATCTATTCGGTAAACCCTCACATATCTTGATTTACAAGACCTGCATGGGCCACCACTTAAACCATGTCATGCCCCAGAACCAGAATACTGGAGAGCGGGGGCAGATATAGCCAGCTATGTATATAGAAGTGCATCCTACCTCGCTATACGGTCACGGCTGTCTAGATACATGAGGGTTTAACGACAAGCCAACGGTCTCTTAGGGTCATGAACAAGCCTAGTATCTCAATCACAAGCAAGTAAGTAAATGTTATAAGATGTAAAATCACCAAATATACAATAGTAAGGCGTCCCAAACATTACATATTCAGCTGATCATAAAGCTAGTCATTACAAAATGTGAGAACTAACAAGAGTTTAGTCATATATGATCAACCCTAGGATTTATCAATCATGTTACAGCCCATGGACAGACAGTAAGTAAAGGTGCAATCGAGCTAAACATGTGCTCGCCGGCTAAACGTCTCAAAAGAATATTTATACAATAAAGTGGAAGAGCCAAAAATAATCCACTCGTTGTCCTGGTTACGCCTGATAGTCACCATCGGGCTGGAAAGTGGATAGATCCTCTGGAGCTGCTCCGAAATCTGGCAATACAAAACCAGCTGGGTCAGATCCCAGAAAGAGCAAGTGCCACAAATGAGGCTTTACTTAGGGACTAAAACCAGCAATTAGCACAGAATATAATAATAATATAGTAAAACTAGAGAGATAGAGCATCAAGGAGATATACGGTCAAATAACCATAGAATCATTCAGATACCTAAGTTACAACCCTTAAACCAAACAAGGACCGGGGTTGTAACCCTTCATCTGAATAGAACTTGGTTTCTTCCATTTATCGGCAAGATAATATAAGAAAATTAGGTCATGTAACAATCTTGTGCAGGATCAAGACAAGACTAGACTGATTATGCCTCACCCAACAATCACAACCAAGCAATAAATACGGCTTGATACTTTAACTAACTAGGGTTATCATAGGCCTAGTTACTAGCAAGATGCAGCAAGATTGTTCCACAACCACAAGCCCTGCAGACCATCCAGGTTACCCAGGTCGAATATTAGGGGTTGAATTCAGGTGGGTACATCGTCCAGGAAATGCATGTACCCTTAAGTAGCTTGAAGGGTGCAACACATGACAGTGTGCTGGAAATGTGCCCTACTCAACGGCAGGCTACAGATCCCAAGCGCGCCCAGGTAACGGGATCGCCTGTAGCTGGGAAATCTCTTCATGACTACTGGATTATTCTAGTTATTAGCCTTAGTCAATTTGGTAGGCACCCCTGATCGTGGTACTCAGGGGTCCTTGTCCTAGACATGAAGTAAGACAATACTGGTTCATTTGTACAAGCACAATCGCCCACGGTGTCCAGGTTATTTATACTTGTTATGTCAAGTAGCCGTCGTAACAGCTTATCAAGGTATACCATGTCAGGTTTACTTGTTAGAAGTACGCCACGACAGGCTACTATCATGTCATGTTACTTGTCAAGAGTGCACCACTACGGTCACTGTCTAGTTCAGGGATACATGTACAAAATAACATAGCACAAGCATTCCATCAAGAGACCCAACTTACACTGAGGGTCACAAGACATAAGCCTAATTAATAACAATTAAATCAAGGCATATGCGGCCAGGGAAGAAGTCCATGCGGTCGAGAAAAGGCGGGCATATGCGGCTCGGGGTGATCGGCACGTGCGGCTGTAAGGGGGAAAGGCTCATACGGCTGGCGGAGGAAATCGGGTTCATGCGGATGGAGGATGGAGGTCTTTTGCGGCCAGAGGAAAGTAATCCATATGGCTCGGGGGATATAGGAGCTCATGCGGCTGAAGGGAGAATAGGCCTTATGCGGCCAGGAGAAATCCTTGGGCCTTATGCGTCTGGATAAGGCTGAGTCTCATGCGGCTGGAGAAAGATGGAGCATATACGGCTGGGGGTGTTCAAACCCATGCGGCTCGGGGATCAAAGTTCCATGCGGCTGAATGGAAAGGCTTATGCGGCCAGGAGTTCATCCAGTCATACGGCTGAGTTCGAACAGTGGCGCATGCGGCTGGATTATCCAAGGCATATACGGCTCAGGTTTACAAGGCGTATGCGGCTGAAGTTCATGCGGTTCAAGGGTTCAGGGTCTCATGCGGCTGGGATTATCCATGTGGCTCGGGAGAACTCTAGCCGCATGAAATAGTCATGCGATCAAGTCAAGTACTATTCTTCTTCTCTACATTTTTCGAGAAGAAGAACCATGAAGGCCATGCTTCCAAGCTCCATAATTCCATCATCTAGAGCCCAAATCCGAACTTCCATAGGTCAAAATGGGGCAGAACGAGATTCTCTACAACATGGAACCATCAGAACTTGATAATAACAAGATTAAATAGATCAAAACCCAAAAAATTCCAAAAATACAATAAACTTGGATCTATATGAATTTAGCCATGGAATTTAAAAACGCTAAGTACTAAAGTGGGTTAGAATGCTGTGAAGAAGATAATGGAACAATAAAATTTAGGTTCCTCCATGAAGCAAGATGCACTTGCCTAAGCTCTCCCTCTCTCTCTCAGGTAGGTGAGGAGTTAATGGTGGGGAAGAAGGAGAGTAATAAAGAGAGAGAAAGGTGAATGTATTAATAAATGGTAGTGGTGGTGGTAGATAAGGGTTCTCCCCTTGGTTCATGATGAGCCAAGGCATCCCAAGCCTAGCCGAACCAACCCAAAATAAACCAAGCCATGAAATGCCAAGATAAGCCAAGCAAGGAATCATGCAATACAAGATAAATTACGTACAAGTATTCCAAAATACGTAATACGAACAACAGGCATTACAACTATTCTTCTTCTCCAATTTCCGAGAAGAAGAACACCATGAAACTATGCTTCCAAGCTCATAAATTTGTCATCCAGAGTCCAAATCCGAACTTCCATAGGTCAAATTGGGGCAGAATAAAATTCTCTACAACATGGAACCATCAGAACTTGATAATAATAAGATTAAATAGATTAAAACCCAAGAAAATTCAAAAATACAATAAACTTAGATCTACATGAATTTAGCTATGGAATTTAAAAATACTAAATACTAAAGTGGATTAGAATGCTGTGAAGAAGAGAATGGAACAATAAAATTTAGGTTCCTCCATGAAGCAAGATGTACTTGCCTAAGCTCTCCCTCTCTCTCTCAAGTAGGTGAGGAGTTAATGGTAGGGGAAGAAGAAGAGTAAATAAGGAAAAAGAAAGGAAATGGGTTAATAAATGGTAGTGGTGGTGGTAGGTAGGGGGGTTGGTTCACAACCGAACCAAGCCGAACCAATTCATGCCAAACCGAACCAAGATGAACCATGGCCAAGCAAATGAAAATACCCAATAAACTAAGCAAGAAAACATACAATACGAGTCAAAATACGTATACGTATACCTAGATACGTAATACGAACAACATGTATTACAACGGCTAAGGCTGTAGCAGCCTCCTCACCGATCTATGACTGTACCCTTCCTAGTTTCAATCCCTATCGTTATCCCACAGGTCCCTAATCATGCTAAAGGTGGGGGCGCCCGGAAGGGGGGAGAAGGGCATCCCCATACCACCTTTCAAAAAAGAGGGATGATTCGCCCGATCCCAGCCGGAGGCGGATCAATGGTTCAGCGAGCCAACGACCGTTCATGATGCGATGCCAAGAGACTGAGGATCTGCTATTGTAGAAGGAGACAGTAGGATGAGAATGCTTGAAATATATGGCCTTCATGAAATGGGCCCAGATAGAGCGGTTCACACGAAGCTTCCACCACATCTTCATCGAGCAAGCGTCAACAACGTGAGCCAACCTGCAGAACCCTTGGCTAGCCTCGGATGTGGGTCTAGCCATAGTGTCCCAGTAGGCCCAATGATGCTTATCCTTACCGTCGTAATGACCCCAGAAGAAGTTGGCAAAGAGGTTTTCGATGGTGGTGAGGACTTTCTTAGGTGGGAGCAGGCGGCCAGGGTATGAATCGGGATGAAAGAAAGCACGTGCTGGATCATGATCATCTTACCGCCAGGCGATAAGATAGCGTTGTGCCATTCCTCATTCTTTTTCCTAATTTTTCCAACTAACTCATCAAAAAGACCTGCGTTAGATCTTCCGTACACCAGAAGACACCCTAAATAGGAGGAGGAGGGTACGCAACGCCGAAGGATATAATATTAGTGAGCATGGCAGTGTGGGCTCTATCAACTTTGTGGTGGGCGTACATCACACTCTTATTTGGGTTGATACGCTGTCCGAGCATCTGGTGTATCTCTACAGCATGTTGTTAACCACCTCGACGGAGCCGGCGTCGCCAGAAGAGAAGATAAGAATGTCGTCGGCGTAGGCCAGGTGGGTGATATAGGATCATATTTGAAAAAGCCATCAGCTTGATCGTTGACGACGGTGGAGAACCACGAGTTACTGATGGATCTCCAAACTATGTCAATCCAAGTCTCTGAAAACCCAAAGGCCCTGAACACCCATATCATGAATTGCCAATCAAGCCTGTCATAAGCCTTCTCCATGTCCAACTTAATGGCAATATTACCTCTCATGGTCAGGAATTTCATGCAGCTAATCATCTCATGAGCCAAAAAATATTGTCTAAGATATTACGGCCACGAACGAACCCACTTTGCTCTTTAGAGATAATTTTGGGAAGTAACCCGAACATGCGATTGGCTATGATCTTAGAAATGATCTTATTAGTGAAGTTGCACATGCTCAGTGGGCAAAAATCTTTGAAGGTCTTTGGGTCGTCCTTCTTGGGGATTAGGATCAGGTTGGCACTAGATATCGATTTAGGGTATCTGGCTCCTTGGAAGAAGGCAATTACCGCCTCGTGGATGTTCGTCTCGATGGTGTCCCAGAAGATCTGAAGAAAATGGCAGTGAAGCCATCCGGGCCGGGAGCGCTATAGCTCGTTCAGCGACTAGACGGTATCTTTGACTTCAAGTTCGGAGGGCTAAAGCTACAGCTGGGTGTTGTCTCTTTCTTTGATCGAATGGGGGATAGCCGTTAGGAAAGCCTTGTCCTTGAGAATGACAGTCTTTGGTGAACAACTGGGTATAAAAATCTACTACGGCCGATTGAATATCCGTTGGTCTTTAAGAGTGTGACCGCTTTCATCAGTGATCTGGTGTAGGTGGAGTTTTTGTCCTGGCTTTTTATTTCCAAAATTCCTCCTTAACTTTAAGGCATAACTTCAAGAAGGCTATGGTGAGGTTGAGGGATGCACGAGCCACAGGCGAGCCATCGTGGGTGAACAGTATCTCGGCACAGAAAACGTCATCCTCAGCGCTACGAATAGTCTGGAAAATGTCACCGTAAGCTTCCTTGCTCCATTGTATGAGGGCTTTCCTGGTGGATTTTAGTTTTGTATCTACCCGTATGAGAGGGTCGAGGGCAACGAGGCCTCTCCAGGCAACCGACACGGTGTCTCTGAACTGCGGGTGGTGGACCCAAAGGTCAAGGAATCGAAAACTTTTCTTAGGCTGATTCGAATTTTTGCTGATCTCGATGAGGAGCGGGGAGTGATCCGATTCAGTGGCGTTAAGGTGCGTGAGTCTAGATTTGAGCTCGAGGTTAGACCACTGCGAGTTGATGAGGGCACGATCAAGGCAGGGGTATTGCCGACATGCTCCGTCCTGTATGTTACACCACGTGAAAGCACTGTCGAAAAACTGAAGTGGGGACATGTGGGCGTTGAAGATAAAATTGGCAAAATTGTGCATCGCAGACGTGGAAGGAGGTCGGCCTCTCGATGTCTTCTCCCTGTAAGTGACAGCGTTGAAGTCTCCGACGCAGAGCCAAGGAAGGTTATTGTAGTTATGGTGGATGCCGATCAGAGAGTCCCAAAGCAGTTTGTACTCGGAGATATCGTAGCTCCCATGAATGGCAGAAAAAAGTGATCGGGACTGGAGCATGGGGTGTTCCACCCAACACGAGAGCACCTGCCTTGAGTCATGAATGATGCCATACTTTACGTCCGTCGCAAGAAGGATCCAGATGTTGTGGTAGTCGGCAATAGCAGAAGGGAAGCCCAACTTCAACTGGATGGACTTGAGTTTCTTTTAAGGGATTTTGGGTTCGATGATCACCAGAATATCAATTCTGTGAATTCTCTTGAGATTTTTTAATCTTTAAAAGGTGGGTTTGTTCGCGAGGCCCCGGACATTCCAAGAAAGGATGTTAAGTATTGAGATGATGGGGCAGAGGGAGTTGGTGAGTTTAGCAGTTGATCGAGTGATTATGGGCGTAACCTCTTTAACTCTTCTTTTGTTAGATTTTTTGAAGGTGGAGTCAGCCTTTCCGGTTGCCGTGGTGCAGTTGCATCTCCTTGTATCTCGGCCAAGGCACCAAAATAGTTATTTGGGCTAGCAAATCCCGCGTCAATCGTTTGTTTTAGCCTGGCCACTTGTTCTAGGCCTATGTTGGCCAGGAGATCCACATTTATGTCTACTTTGGTGTTATGGTTTGAGTGGGCTTCTGTTTCAAGGTTTGAGTAACATCTTTTTAATTTGTTCCCGAACAAAATTGCCTATGGACGATTCCTGTTGGACCTTATCCCCTTGTGCGGTCTCCCCTGTGCTATTTGAAACTTGATTGTAGATCGGTTTCATGGTACTATCCTCGATCTCCGAGGCCTCGCCTGAGGTGTTAGCCTCTTTGTTGTCGTCCGAGAGATCTGTCACCTGGGTGTCGTCGATGTGTTCCATTGCTAGGGTATTAAATTTGTTGGTAAGGTTTATTCTTGGGGTTGACCTTCTCTCTGGAGTGCTTTTTTGGACTAGTTCTTGTCCGTAGGAGCTTCCTGCACTAGCCTCAAAGCGAAGGTGGGCGTTTGGTAATGGGAGGAGAGGTGGTGTAACTGTCTATTTTCAAAATGAGGGTAATTTTGTCATTTTTTATATTCCTATATTTTTGTGAATATTTATTTATTAATATTGTATTTTGGGGATTAGTTTAGCCGGGTTTGAGTTTCGTCTAGTTTTGACTTGTGTTAGTGGCCTGGGTAGTTTAGACTCTAGTCGGGACCCAAAGATTAGCTAGGCATAGCCCACAAACTCACCTCATTAGGCTAGTGCATTTAGACTAATCCCACATGACAAGTTTAGTCATTTAGAGTTTAGAACTTTGACCAATTTGACCCCAATTCCTTACATGACTTAAATTAACCAAAGGGGAACCATTAGGGACAACTTGGATATTTTCCATTGACCCAAATAGGGCATTACATAGCCGGCCATAGAGGTTAGGGTTCCCCATCATTCTTTTTCATAGTAGCCTCCCGTTTTATTCATGTAGTGTTCTACCCCAAACTTGAGAGCTTCCCTTTTGATTTTATCTTCCAAATCAATACTTTCTTCTTCCATTCCTCTCAATCCATCAAGGAGAAGGTACCTATAACGAGTGTGGAGCTAGGTACAAGGAGCAGAGTCTATTTGCTAGAGAAGATCGTATCGGGTTCGTGTCCATTGGATTGTTCATTGGGAAATCACTCTCAATAGGTATATCATCCTCTAACCATGTCTTTTTGATTCAAATTTTGATATTGAGCCCATAGGAACTCACCCATGGGTAGGGATGACCATTATGAATGGTTTAGAGGCTCTATTGAGTCCTTATTTGATAGTTTGAGTAGGTTTTATGCCACCCTTGGAAGAAATCCGAGGGTGACACACCAAGTGTTTATAGAAATACCCCATAGGCTAGTTTGAGCCTTGATTTCAGTTTTGATGTGGTATTTAGGTAGGTGATACATTGGTTAGGCTCTAGTTATCTTCCTAATGATTTTCCTATATGTATACATGAATATATATGATTTACAAGTTATATATATGTTGTATGTTATGTGTATATAGTAATGTATCTTATAGGAGAGTATATATATATATATATATATATATATATATATATATATATATATATATAATATATATATATATTGCATATAGATATGTGATATAGGAGTGTTAAGTATATTATGTATGTATATATGGGTATGTTAGTAATAGAGGAGAGGCATACATCAGTTGGAGGGGCTGTATGAGGAAGGATGTGTGTGAGTGAAGAGAGGGGTGTGAACATTTGAGTGTAGGCTTGTATGTTAGAGGGAAGGGGAAGATTTGAACTGAAGTAAAGTTCAGTTGGAGGTTCAAAATTCAGTTAGTTGAGGTAAAGTGGGTTTTGGGTTATGGTTTCTGAGCAAGGTTAGAGAAAGAGGGACCATATTTTGCTGCACATGGCAGCATAACAGTAGTTGGGGTCCTGTCTCAAGAAATCTGGGAAGGAGATGGGGAGGACTAGTTGGGGGCTCTATGTATAGGTAGGTTCAGTCCCAAAGTTAATGTATATATTAAGCATTATATATATGTATATATATGTTTTGTAGCTATGCATATGGCTAGTATTGACTGTCTTAATAATCCACATATGGGATAGCAAGTATAGTGTTGGTGTCTGCACCAGAGGATGTACAGAAGTCTTCGAAGGCTCTGCCCAACCAAAACTGAAGGGGTGTGGTTTAGAAGCCTTTACTTGCTGCACTGGGCAGCAGGACATCTAGGAGTGTAACATATATAAGGTTTAGAGGATAACTTGTATCTAAACTCAGTTGCTGAGTATCTAATTTCATTTGATACAAGTATCAATTGTACCATAGGATTTAGTTAGGAGGATTTGGGGGTCGACAAAGTACACTTGTTTAGGGAATACTTTAGATCAGACCCAAATCTATGGGGTCTCTCATTAGCAATGTGTGATGTTTTTGATAGGAAGTAAAGCAGTTTTTGACTAAATGTTGGTTCAGCCAGTCATGAACTGTAGGGAGAATAGGGGTTTGATACCTACTTTACATAAGTAAGCTATAGCATAGAGTCATATATTATAGGCTATATTGTTATGCATAAGGTTAGGAGTTGGGGGTTAGGTAGCCACAAACCTGGATGCTCTGTACAGCAGATATGCACATATGCTGTATGTGTTCATGACCTTAATGATTGTCTGATACCTGAATACATATATGAGTTATCCTATAATAGTTGAGTTAGTATCTATATATGTAGGTATCCTATTTAAGAATCCTTTAGACATCTATATATGTGTGTGAATATATGGGAGTATCTTATATAGGTGGGGGCTCCATTTTTTCCTATCAGTTAAGAAGAGGGTGTCCTAGTTAGCATGCTATATGGGGGTTCTTAGTGTCACAAAGATTAAGAGATAAGAGAGCATTGGCTCACTGGTTGGGAGTAAGGGCTAGTAATGGGAGATCATGTGTTAGATATTAGAGAAGGTGGATAAAAGGAATTTTAGGACTATATATAAAAGGAGATCGAGATTTAGACTGACTCATATGTTACTGATATGAAGGGACTTTTGAGATGGCTAGTGTCAGTTAGGGGTTAGACAGATTTTGGGAAGCAGGGCCAGTCTGGAATAGGATTGGAGTATTAGAGTATCAGTCAAAGACTGATACGAGAGGGTAACAAATGCATTGAAGGGTGAGTTAAGGTTAGGATTAGTGTCCAGTTTGCACAAATCGAAGGGGGTGGTCAAAAGAAGTGAAGAATATATACCACTGAACTGTGACGATAAGAGAGATTTGAGAAAAAATGATTTTTGTGCCTCTGTGAAAGACCTATTGGTCGAGTCCCCTCCAGTACAAACTAGGGAAGCCAAGTATCAGTCCTGAATTTTGGGGCTTGTGTTAAATCAAAATCGATAGAGTGGCAAATCAAGTTGGATTGAATTGAGGAATGGGTATTGAGAGCTGGGTAGTCGAGCACATGTAAGGGGAAATTTAGAGAATTGGGAATGTAACAGAGGTGGGGGATATGCTTATATGATTGTGTGTGGGTATATAGCTATAAGTCTATACAGGTGCAATATATCAATATCTAAGGCATAGTGTATTAGGCGTTGTACAAATCCATATAAGTATAAAGGGTTAAGAGGAGTGATTTAGAAGTTAGCTCCAGTGATGGTTTGAACTAGTAGTAGAGGTTGGATGAGTTCATTTTAAAACTAAGCAATAGAGGGTTGAGGGATAGTCAAGGGGGTTTAACATATATAGGTAGTATCCTATATAGGTGTTACCATGTATGGATCAGATGTATCAAAACATATAGATAGTAGCATGTATACTACTATAAATTGAGTATAGGGAAAAGTATCCCACTAATGTTTTGGGTAGACCCTTGGTTGAATATGGTATGTAAACTATAGAAAATTAGGTATTGGGTGGTATACAGGATATCCTAGTATCTTGTATTGTAGATATTAGGGAGTTGATAGCTAAGTTAGTTAGATATGACAAATTTGACTAGTTCATAGCTAATGTTGACTTGGTTTGTCCTTTTGATCTAGATTTGACTTCATGACCTAGAATTTAACTAGTTTGACTAGTTTTCAATCTCAAACTTGATATTGATACAATATTACCTATTTAGGTCTTTGGGACGTCGTACCGGACGTCGTTTATACTTTACACCAGTTTGCAGGCAAGTACATTCTCTGATAATATTTCTGTTTTATGATATTGTCTATGTTTTTGTATTTAGTGTAGATATCTTTGTTCTCTTGACACTTTGTTCACACGGATTGGTATTTGTCTGGATCCTGTCATGAGATGTTATTCCTTGTATTCCTTGGTATATCTTGTGCAAGTCTTTCCTTGTTCCTTGTGCATTGTATAGACACGATTCCTATGAAAAATTGCGACCTTTTCAGAGAATCCGTGTCATAACGTGTCTTGGTTGGATCTACTATACTAGTCGGGGGCGGGGGTATTAGCGTAGATATGTGATCAATACCCTCCTTGTATTAAGCCTTGAACCTTGAACAGTATTAATCATACATCGCACGTATGATTAACCAGGCTAAACCTTGTATAATGTTCCTAAGCCGATCATATGTTGAAACTAGTGCTAACTCACATAGATAGTAGTTTTTTTGATTCCTGTACATAATATACACTGTTTTCTTGCTCTTACATTTATTTACAGTCTTGATATGCCTTACCATGATTCATATACATATCACTTTACCTTATATATTCTCTCTATTTACTGCTATATATTCTTTATCGTCTAAACTGAACTGTTATTGGAGATTTGTGCTCGTTCTATCCTGACTGGATATGTTGATAAAATTTTACAGATTATGGCGAGGATGAGTGTACTACCTACTATGGTCCTCATGACGTAGTGGACATAGACCGGGAGACCCTAGTCCAGTAGGGGTTAGTTCCAGCCGATGAGGCACTAGTAGTAGCTCAGCTAGATTAGTTCGGTACTGGACTTTGTCTCCATATAACACTTTGGCATGTTATTATTTTAGAGTTTGTATTTGAGATTGTCGACTCTGAGACTTTGGACTTATAGTATTTTTGTGTCGAATTTGTTGGATGACATTTTCATATCTTGTTGTCTTTACTTTTTTCGTATCTTCTATCTTTCTTAGAAAATTGTGATTGAGTATATTATATTGTCATTGCTTGTCCTCCGTTCGGAGTTGACCATCTCGATAGGTTTTCATATTATAATTGCTGTTAGATAGTAGACTAGACAGCGTTCTACAGTCGTTTTCTGCGACATAGACTGGGACGCTGTCACGCACTCGTGCTCCTACTCCTGGTACGGGTTGTGACACATTTTTAGTGGTGGCCCATGCAGGTCAGAAGTCGCAATTAGTGCGATGTTGTAGTGGTGCTCGACTTAGAGTGCTGCTACGAGCCTACCATAGGTTTAGAAGGTATAGGCTATAGGCTAAGGATACTCAATCATAATTAGAAAACTTCCAATTTGCTTCTATACAACTGTCCTTTTTTGATGCTGATTATTTGTACTCTAATTGTCCTCCTTTGATATAATCTATCTTGTGCCATATTGACTTCTTTCTTTCGATCTGTCTTTAGGATGGTGATGACTCGATCTCAGCGCTCGGAGCCTGCGAATACTGAAAGGTCTGCTACATCCCGTGGACTTGATTAAAGATTGATTGTTTAAAGATTGATGGTTACTTGCTTAATTAGGAGATACTGTACTGATATAGTATACGCCTTTGAACTATTCCTAGTTATATTAGTGAGCCTTATTTTAATTTTGAGGATGAAATTCTTTTAAGGTGGATAGATTGTAAGCGTCCCTGATTTTTGGAATTTATTATTTGTTTATTTTATATGATTTCAGATTTATTAAATTATATTTTATCTTTAATTATGACTATAGATGTACTTTTTCATAGCTTTAATTTTTGGAGCACAATATATATATATATATATATATATATATATATATATATATAATCTCTAGCGAGCTTTATGGCCGGGACACCCCCCTCCATCCCCTTGCGGACGGCGCCGTGGCCGCCCGACCTCCTGGCCGTCCTCGGCCTTCCTCCCGTCCCTCTCCTTGGATCTGCCTCCCTCAACCCTCCCCCCGGGTCTTGTCGCCGGCTGGCTCAGTGGTACTCTACCCCCTCTCCCGTCGGAGACCCTTCCTGAGCCGCCACCATTCTTTCCATCTTTTGCCCTTCCGGCATAGTGGTTCTGCCCTCCCACCGCCTCAAGGAGCTGACCAGAGTTGGAGACCAGCCGGATGCTGTCAGGTCTGTCTTGAGATCTGTGCTCGCTGTCCCCCGGTCCCGACCTTTTCTGCCGCACGTCATTTCGAATTTGAATGCCCTCTCAAATTCGATATTGTCGGCTCCCACTGCCTCCGGACTGGATGGCGCAGAGGCCTTCGGTTTGGATGGCACAGAAGCCTCCGTTATGGATGGCGCTGAGGCACCAGATGCGCTTTCTTGTGGCGCTGACTCGCTGCTTGGCGCACAACCTTCTGTGCCATCTAGTGGCATCCCCCTCGAAACTCCACGGTGATGGAGCGTCGGCGCGCCTGGTCTGCCTCACAGTCGGCGATACCCGATCTTCGGTCGCTTTCGATCCGGAGCATAGATCCAAGTCGATGTGCGCTCCTGCGCCAATTTATGGTGTGCCCTCCTCCGTGCCTATCTCTGTGCTTTTCCCCTCAGCGCATATCTCGATCGTGCATTTCATGATGGGCGCTAACCCCTCCCTATCCCTCTTGTCTGCCATGCATCAGCCCTATGAGCTCATCTTTCCTGAGATCGCGCCCCAGTCGATTCTGACGTCGGTCACCACCGGGATCCCATCGATTCTCGACCAGACGCCGCATTCTCAAACGGTGCTGGCTTCGGCTTCCAATAAACAACCCTCTCCTTCCTACGCCAATTTGGTTAGGCCAGCCGAAAGAATGAAGGTCCCCTTGATCGTCCCTGATATGGACCTCCTGGACATCGAATATTCCTCGACAAAGGATCGAGACATAAGGGTGCCGTTCACCACCGCATAACTATCTTTGCTGGCGAATTTATTCCCGTTCACCTTTGTCCTTAAATTTCCTAATGGTTGCCCTAAATTCTTGCGGGTTCAAGAGGTGGTTGCCAGTTGGGGCTTCATTGCCGATTATCGGGTAGCTCTGATGGACCCCAAACACATCCTTCTGCACCTCTCCTCAGAAAAAGATCACACAAAAGTCAGGACCAGGGGATCCGGAAGAATCGACTCCACCAAATAAAAATCGTTAAGTGGACCCAGGACTTCATCCCTAAGGAAGACTCGCCTATCGTTCCCGTATGGGTTACACTCCCCAACCCACCGCTCATTTGTTTTGCCCCGGCTGCATTGAAGAGAATAGCCTAACTCTTTTGGGGCCTTCGTGGCCATTGTGAAGGAAACTTGCAACTTAACAAAATCCAACTATGCCAAACTTTGCGTGGAGCTTGATATTTCAATGGAATTACCGAACTCCATTCAAATCATGCTCGGGAGTAAGATGCACACTCAACAAGTAATCTACGATAACAACATTACCTTATGCAAATATTGCCTA
>JANAVB010026400.1:10959310-10961810 GCA_029216955.1 Iris pallida
CCTCCCGGATTCCGTCTCGGATACCTTTTTATTTCTTATCCCAAAAGTCGAGCATCCGAGGAGCCTTTCGGTTTTCCGCCCTATTAGTCTTTGCAATTTCTGCAACAAAATTATCTCCAAGATTATTGCTTGCAGATTGCGGAAATTCCTTCCCAAAATTATTTCTCCGGAGCAAAGTGCTTTTGTTCAGGGGAGAGAGATTGTGGACAACATCATTATTGCTCAGGATATGGTGGCTTCTATGAGGGAACCCAACCATGGTGGAAATGTTGCAATTAAGCTCGACATACAGAAGGCCTATGATAGGGTCAATTGGCATTTCCTTCTGAGGGTGCTTCGAAGATTCGGTTTTAATGAGGTCTTCTGTGATCTTATCTATCGTCTCCTGGCGGATACTCGATATGCAGTTCTCCTCAATGGCGCACCTACTGGGTTTTTCTCGGCATCTAGAGGGATCCGGCAGGGGGATCCTCTTTCCCCGGCTCTCTTCATTATTGCTGCGGAGGTACTTTCTCGGAACCTCAAGCTTCTACAAGATTCAAATAGGAGATCTTCGTATCATACTCCGATTGGGGGACCACGTATCTCGTACTTGGCTTATACGGATGATGTTCTTATTTTCACTTCGGGAGATATTGCTGGATTGCGTGCTCTCCAGCTAGTTCTGCATCGTTATGAGGCTGTTTCTGGACAGAAGATCAATTATTCCAAATCTGCTTTTTATACTGTGACACCATTGGATGATGATCGTGCCCGGACTATTTCTACTCTTTTCAGGATTTAGTCTAGGTACCTTGCCATTTTCTTATTTGGGTTGCCCGTTAACTTGCGGAAGACGGAATGCGAGGATGTTTAGCTATTTGTTGGATAAAATCCGTTCGAAGCTGACGGGTTGGCAGAACAAGATACTGTCTCCTGGTGGTAAGTTGGTCCTTATTAAGAATGTACTCTCATCGATCCCCATGTACACATTGCCTGTGTGTTGCCCTCTCCGGGCCGTGCTCAGGACGATTGAGCAGATGTTTGCGGCTTTCTTCTGGGGTAGCAAGGATGGGGTGGCTAAGAGGAGTTGGCTGGCGTGGCGGATAGCTACTCGGACTAAGTCAGAAGGAGGCCTCGGGATTACGTGCCTGAATGATATTATGGATGCCTTTTCTATGAAGCTTTGGTGGAAGTTAAGGCATGGGAAGGGTCTTTGGGTGGAGCTTCTTAAATCGAAATATTTTCGTAAACGGCATCCTTGTGATGCATTTATGAATTCCAAATGCTCCCACATTTGGCGACGGATTTTGAGGGGGAGGAAATTGGCAGAACTCGCTTATATCATTTAGACTTGGGCGTGGTGAGGGTTCAGCAAGGTGCGAGGCTTGGATTCCGGGGGGGCCCCGGTTGGATAATGTTTTTATTCCATCGGCAGAGGGAGCGACCTCAGGGACCAGGCGTGGGACGGAGAGACGGACTCGGGGGCGGAGTCGGACACAGGCGAGGGTGTATGCTGATGGGGCAAGTGCTGATTTGACGGCTTCACAGAATTTAGGCACTGGAGAGCTTCGGAGGTCCGCTAGATTGGCCGGGAGAAGGGTGGTTATTCTCCAACGAACGGTGATTGTTCGGGCTCTTTCGGACAGGGGAAGAAAGATCAGAGATTCTAGGGCAAGGAATTCTGATAATGGTGGTCCAGATATTCGATCTTTTTGGACAGCTTATGGGTGGGATCTGTCTTTGTTTTCGGAACAGTTTGGAGTAGAGGCCGCAGGGCGGCTCAGAGAGGCGAATCTGGTTTGCACTTCGGATCCTGACTCTCTGGTTTGGGGTGACCGGAGAGGTTCCTTCACGCTGGCTGCGGCTTGGAGAGGTTGTCGGATCACTCATCCGACTTCATCACTCTTCTCGAATATTTGGGGTAAGTGTATTCCGACAAAGTGGAGCATTCTGATGTGGCGGGTATGTCACAACCGGCATCCTATTGATGACCTCCTTCAGAAGATTGGCTTCAATCTGGCTTCTAGGTGTCATTGTTGTCGGGTTGGGCATGAGGAGAACCTTCAGCATATATTTTTCCACGGGGATCTTGCTATGACGGTATGGTCTACTTTCCGGTGTTTCTTCAAGGCACGGTTGCATAGTGACTTTCTGGTCTTTCTTCATCGATGGGGGCGGGGTCAGGTAGTCATCATCGGAGGTCACTTGCTGGTGCGATCATGTGGGTACTTTGGAAGAACAGGAACAAGCATCGTATGAAGGGCGAGGTGGTTAAAGAGACAGTTTCGTAAGTCGCTGTCGGGTTGCCGCCATCTTCCAGCTATTCCACAGTGGGCTTTAGAGTAGTGTTTTATTTTCTTCTTTGTTTTTGTTACCACGAGGTCGGATGTAATCATTACCCTCCTTATCAATAAAGGTAACATTTTTAAAAAAAAAAAAAAAAAAATAAATAATAATAAATAAATAAATAAATATATCTATATAGAGATATAAATATATTATATAGATATATATATAT
>JANAVB010026400.1:10964310-11069310 GCA_029216955.1 Iris pallida
CCCCCTTAGCGCAGCTCCTTTGCGCAGCCCTCTCCCAGCCCACCCTGCATCCCCCTCCCCTCGGGCCATCCTGTTGGCCTTGCTCAAACCCAGGTGCTCCCCTGCTCCGGTGCTTCCGCGTTCGCCAACTCACTATCTTCCGCATCGTCGCCCTCCGTCCCTGCTCTCTCGGAGCCCATCTCCGATCCCGTCTTAGCAGGCCTCGTGCCCCCTCCCGCGGCACCCCCGGGCACCCCCTCCCGGTGGAGGCAGCATCGCTGCACCCCTCCTTCCTTCCTTCTTGCGTCGGCGCGGCTCCCGTCTCAGTCCCCCGCGGCGCCCCGCCCCCCCCTTCCTCCTCCCCATCTCAGGCAGGCCTTCCCTAGCACCCACCACTTCCCTATCCCCCAGCATCGGGATCATCCACCCCCAGAATGGCGCCTCACCCGCCCGTTCTGGCTCCCTCGGGACCCTCTTCTTCCGGACCGTCTCAGCCTTCCTATGCCGCCATGCTGCGACCTGGACCTTACCCCCTCGAAGGGCATTATTCTCCCAACGTCAATCTGCCGGACATTGATTATTCTCAAGAGTCTCCTGTTCCAGTCATCCCCTTTTCTGACTTGGAAGTGACTTCGCTGTCAGCGGCCTTTCCACACACTTTCATTCTGAAATTCTCTCCGGGGTGTCCCAAGCTTGCCAGGGTTCAGGAAGCGATCGCCAAGTGGAATCTCTCGTCTGACTATCGAGTGGCCCCCCCTCGACCCCAGACACATCCTCCTTCACCTATCTTCGGAACGCGATCACAGAACTGTGTGGTCCCAGGGCACTGACAGGATTGACACCCACCAGATGAAGATAATCAAGTGGTCCCCAGGATTCAACACCAAAGAAGATTCAGCCACTGTTGCAGCGTGGGTTACCATCCCTAACATTTCTCTCATTTGCTTTGTCCCAGCGGCGCTAAGACGCATCGCCAACTCTTTCGGGACGTACGTGGCCACGGTGCCCGAGACCAGCAACCTCACCAAAGCCCACTACGCCAAAATCTGTGTTGAACTAGATCTTACATCAGAACCACCTAACTTCATTACTATCGAGCTAGGCAACCACACCCACACCCAAAAAATCCTCTACGACAACCACATATTGTTTTGCAACCACTGCCACTTAAGAGGCCACCTTCCTAGGTTTTGCCACCGCCTTCACCCGGAGCATAAAAAGAAGTCATCCAGGAAAGACTACGACCTTTCAGATGGAAGGTCCCCTAAGTCACCCATTTTACCTCTTTCGAATTCTTATATTCGATTCAAATCCAGCATCAGCGAGCCAGTCTCCAGCGATCCTCCGAGCAGAGCCCTGATCCCTTTTATTCCCCAACACATAGCGACCTCCAACAAATTCGCTATTCTCGACTTAGAGGACCCGGAGCCGGGCAGCCCCCCCCGAAGGCTCTAGCCTTCCCGAGCTTCCGCCCCCCTCCCCCAACTCTTCGCGAGCGAAGAAAGCTATCGTCTCAGGCAGCGCTGAGCACCGGTACCCCCCATCGGCCAGGAGGCAGACTCCACGGCCTCCCACCGAATCAATGCAGCTCACCAACCCTCCATCGTGAACCCAGTCAAAGATGCACTAGCCCTCCTTGGACCCAACCAAACGAGGAGAGGTATGCAAGTCCTAGCCGCAGGAGTCCCACTTCAGCAGTTGTTGACTGACAGAGCACACGACTCCCTGGCCATACCATCGGAGGATCCTGTAGTAGACTCAGTTGGAGACCTGATAGGCCCCTCCTCAAGTCTGCACGAGCACCTCAACTGCAATCCCCCCACAACATCGAATGCGGAAGCGCCGAACTTCCCAACGGAGCAAGTTAGGCACAGACAAAACCGTCACCATCCTAACCAGATCCGCTGCAAGGCGGAACAAAAAACCCTCCCTCAATATCATAAATGCTTAACATCCTATCTTGGAATGTTCGAGGTTTGGCAAACAAACCGACATTAAGGAGAATTTCCAGCCTTCGAAAAATTTACAAGATTGACATCCTCATCATCATTGAACCCAAAATCCCCTCCAAACGGCTTAAATCTACCCAAATGGCTCTGGGACTCCCCACAGCGATTGCAGGCAGGCACGATATTTGGATCCTAGGCTCGAAGGATGTTAATCTCGACATCATCCAGCACTCCCAACAAGCCCTCTCATGCTGGGTCACTCACCCCACTCTCCCGGAGCGTGCCATCCTTTCAGCGATACACGGTAGCTGTGTCATCGCTGAACGCAAACTCCTTTGGAACGATCTTCTCGACACCTACCTCCACAACACCAACACCCCCTGGCTTAGCATAGGGGACTTCAACGCCATCACCCGCAGAGAAGAGAAGATCGGAGGTCGCCCCACTCCCCTATCAGTCATGCAAGACTTCAACGACTTCATATTCAACGCTCATCTCACTCCTCTCCAGTTCAAAGGCAGCAAATTCACCTGGTGTAATATGCTGGACGGCGATCGCCATCAATATTCCCGTCTGGACAGAGCCCTCACCAACGCGTGCTGGCACGGCATGAGGATCAGCTCCACCCTGTCCCACCTCAACTCCACAGAATCCGACCACGCCCCTATTCTGGTGGAAATCAAAAACAACACCTACCCATCCAAAAAGAACTTCCAATTCCTTGACTTTTGGACCGACCACCCGCAGTTCTCGAGCATCGTTGCAGAAGCATGGAACAGCCAGGACTCCCCCAACCCACTCACTCGGGTTAGTAACAAGATCAAAGCCACCAGGAAAGCCCTTTCCAATTGGAGCAAACAAGCCTTTGGGGATATTTTCCAAGCGTTCGCGTCACAGAGGACGACGTCACCCGAGCAAAAGCTATATTCTTAACCGACCGATCCCCTGCGACCAGGAGAGCCCTGAACCTTACCAAGGCTATGCTCAAATTTAAGCTCAAAGTTGAGATCGATTTCTGGAAACAGAAAGCCAGACTGAAATGGGACAGCGACGGGGACAAAAACTCTAAATATTTCCACGCCTGCGTCAATGGCAAAAGAAACAAACTATCGATACATCATATATCAGACGAGCACGGCATCCTCAGAACAGACCAGAAGGGTATCCAAGCGACGGTCGCAGATTACTATGCCAACTTATTCTCCAAGGAAACGGTCCACAAAGACACATCATTCCTCGACCAAATTCCCACCATTGTCAACGACTCCGACAACGCTTTGTTGGATCGCCCCATGTCCGAACAAGAAGTGAAAAATGCGGTATGGGCATTGAACGAGCATAGTGCCCCCGGCCCAGACGGATTTACTGGAGTCTTCTTTCGCACCTGCTGGGAGATTATCAAGCGGGACATCACCGACGCGGCTATTGCTTTCCTAGAAGGAGCTCATTACCCTAAAGCTATCTCCAGCGCCAACCTCATCCTGATCCCGAAAAAAGACAACCCCAACTCCTTTCGCAATTTCTGACCGATCAGTCTTTGTACCTTCACCAACAAAATTATATCCAAGATCATCGCTACTAGAATGACAGACATTCTCTCCAAAATCATCTCAGAGGAGCAAAGCAGATTCGTTCAAGGAAGGAATATCCAGGACAATATTATGCTAGCCCAAGAACTTATCACCTGCATGAAGTTTTCTGCTCGAGGGGGCAACATCGCCATCAAAATTGACATAGAAAAAGCCTACGACAGACTCGATTGGCAGTTCATGATCTGGGTCTTCAGAGCTTTCGGATTCTCAGAGAATTGGACCAACACCGTGTGGAGATCCGTCAGCAACTCATGGTTCTCCACAGTTATCAACGGCCAATCCGAGGATTTTTCAAATCTAGTCGCGGTGTCAGACAAGGCGACCCTCTATCATCCACGGTCTTCATCATTGCAGCCGACGCCCTGAGCAGAAACCTCAACAACATGGCCAACACCCCTAACTTCTAGCAATATCATACTGCCAGTGGATGCCCCACCATCACCCACCTGGCCTTTGCCGACGATTTACTCATCTTCTCTTCTGGGGATGTCGGATCGATGGAGGTGGTTCATAACACCCTGGAGCGGTACTCCAGATGCTCTGGCCAGAAAATCAACCATTCTAAGGGCGTCATCTACGCCCACCACAGCATCAAAATTGAGAACGCTACCAGACTAACCAACCTCACTTCCTTTACGGTGGCACACCCTCCCTTCAACTACCTCAGCTGTCCCCTAGTGTACGGGAGATCCAACGCCAGCATCTTCGAGAACCTCATCACCAAAATCAGGAACAAAATTGAAAGATGGCATAATGCCACCCTATCCCCAGGCGGTAAAATAATCTTCATCAAACATGTGCTCAACTCCGTCGCCATCCACACCTTAGCGGCATGCTCCCCGACTAGGAAGGTCATCGCGTCGATCGAGCAGATCTTTTACAAGTTCTTCTGGGGCCACAACAAAGGACAAGACAAATACCACTGGGCCAGCTGGGAGGCCATGGCCACCCCGATTGCGATCGGCGGGCTCGGATTCACCAAACTCAATCACATCGTCAAAGCCTTCTCTATGAAACTGTGGTAGAAATTACGCACGAGTAAAAACCTATGGACCAGGTTTATGAAGGCCAGATACTTCAAACACATCCACCCAGCGATGGCCAGAGCTAATAGCAGATCCTCAACGGCTTGGCACCGTATTTTACGGGGCCGCGAATTGGCAGAGCCGGCGATTAGACTTCACCTGGGCGACGGTAAGGCTAACCCCTTCCTGGAGAGATAGATCGGTGACAGCCTTATCCCGAACATTCCTGGCTCCCCAAGCAATAGCAGGATCAAAGACCTGTAGAACCCCACTAACAACGAATAGAATTAGGACCAGATTCGCGAATGGTACGGCAATGAAACGGTTGACAGCATTCGTCAGTACGGAATTATCATTGGGTCCGACACGGACGAGCTGAGATGGTCGCTGGAAGCTTCTGGAGTATTCTCAGTGCGATCGGCGAGAACTGCTATCCAAGAGAATGGGCAGGAATACTTCATTACGCGATACTAACAATCTTGTATCCCAAAGAAATGGTCCTTCCTCCTGTGGAGAGTCATGAGAAAGAAATTGCCAACCGATGAGATCCTTAACTCCATCGGTTTTAGCCTGGCGTCTGCTTGTAATTGTTGCGACGAGCGTCAGACGGAGACTATTGACCACATCTTCCGGGAGGGAAGCCTCCCCGACCAAATCTGGAGCATCCTCAACCGCAACTACAACATCACTCCAGGAGACGGGCACTTTAACAATCTTTTGGCCCTCTAGGGAGTCGAGTCCCACGGCCACCAGATCGTAGCAGCGACCGCTACCTGGGCAATTTGGAAGAACCGCAACAAAGCTAGATACGAGGGTCACCAATACTTTGCTGAACAGCTAATTCGGGAAATTTATCGGCAATGCCGCAAAAGGAGTTCACTGTGCTCCCACAGCCCCCCAGCATTCTGGTAACTATACTTCTGATAGTTTTGGCGGGCACGGTAGCCCCCCTGTCTTTCCTTTTGGTGGTTTCAGGCTTTTTGCCTTGTATACACTTCAGGCTTCGGTATTTTGAGCCTTGATTAATAAAAAGAGGGGTTTTTTCTTTCAAAAAAATAATAATATATATATAGACCAAAAACCCTATTCTAACCCTCTCCTCCTACACGAAGAAAAGCAGCAGCGGCGGCGGCATGAGGAACTGCATCCATAGCAGCACCGTGCCTTGCCTGACCTCGCCGTGCTGGCCACCGTGCGACTCGCCTTGTCGAAACTCGCCGCATCAGAATCATTGTGCAGCCACAGCAGCAGCGGCAGCTGTAAGCAACATCAGCAGCAGCAGACGGACGGACGCCAACGCTGCTGTAACCACCGCATGTCATAATCCGTACCCGGTATAAGGGCACGAGATCGTGGGTACGTCCAGCCTACGCCATAGTATCGATGATAGAACACTGTCATAGGTCTCAACAACAACTAAACACAATATAAAATACTTGGCAATAATACTCTCCATACATAGGACAATATCAGAAAGATACAACTCAATCACAAATAGCTAAGGAGGAAATGTAGCACGATATGGAAATAAAGAGATGAAAAAAATACGATACAATCCAAATAGTACTAAGTCTAAGTGTCAGCAGTACATGTCAAAGACTATATGAAATAATATAACATCTCAAGATATAACTGGAGACAAATCCAGATAAATATCCTAGCAGTCTAATCTAGGCACTATTGGTGTCTCCTCTAGGCTAGCTGGATCCTCCTGGTGATCCAGGTCACAAGTGTCGTCCAAGTCCGTGCTATAATAAGTAGTGCAGAAATCCTCCAAGTTCTCTATAAAATTTTATCAACATATCCGGTCAGGATTGGAGCAAAATACATAACTCTGAAAGCAGTTCTATTGTATGGTAGGGAATATAGAACTAGCAATAGAATAAATTACATGACATGCTGGAAGAAAATACAAGGAAATAATATGAAGAGCTGATAAGGAAACTGAGTAAACGCATAGGATAGAGAACATTTAAAATAGAATAATATAAGTGATTTAGAGCACAAACAGTTATGTGATTGGTTTAGGTTGCACATGATTATTCTACGATAACTCAATTATACGTGAAGGTATAATCGACATATACATGATTACACTAGAGGGATTTAATCACATAACTACTTCTACTCCCCCGCACCAATCATTACACAAGGATCCGATCATAACACGTTACATACATAATTGTTATTTGTACATGAAGCACATGTGAGTACATGAGAGCATATGAGAGTACATGAATGATACAAATACAAGGCGTACACAACGTACATGATAAAGTACATGAACATGGAATACCCGATGTACCCGATAAGGGGATAACATCTCATGATAAGGTCTATATAGTACCAATTTGTGTTAACAATGTGTCAACATCAAGTAAAGTAGTCTAGAGCAGGCAATATAGATACTATCATGATGAAAACAATCAGAGAATATACTCGCCTGATATCCTGAGCAACAACTGTGTATCGGTATCTGAACTGGTGTCACAAAGACCTATTATGAAATTACAGGGTTACAAAGTATTCTAGAGTAAACAATAGATTTAAATGCATTATTTAAATAGTGCTAGGCCTCTCTAGGTCAAACTTGGTCAACTGGTCAACTCTAGGTCAAACTTGGTTTAGTTAGTCCATTTTAGTCAATTCTAAGATACTATGGTATCCTCTTCCTAGTTATCCTAGGAAAACCTAATATCTATTCACTTACATATCCTAGAGTGTATCTATATGATACTATACTCAAAACTCTTAGTCAGCCACTTATATATATATATATATATATATATATATATATATATATATATATATATATATATATATATATATAATGTATTCTTACATGTACATCCCATCTACAAATTAATATGGAGGGATTTAAGGATTGAACATAAACTCAACAAGTTGATACCAATATAGGTATCAAAGAATGAACTCAACTGAACCAGAAATTAGGTAATTTTCTCATATTGGACTGATCAGGAATACAAGACTATACAGTAAACAATAGGGCTGGACTCAAAATTTAGGATGAGCACTAAAGTAATCCTCTCCCCTTCATCACTGATACAAGGAAAAATGGACAGAAGTTAAATGCAAGGTTAAGGTTAAAATAAGTTGGCTCACATTAGGATTTACCATGTGAAGTATGGACTGAACATGAAAGTTTAAGGTCTGAACATCAAACAGCAGGGTCTGAACAGAACTGGGTTGAAGCATATGACTCAAACAAAAACAATTTGGACTGACTGATACATTATGAAGTAGGAATGAAAAAGTGGAACCGTTATACTTAAGGACATAACCACTGAATGAAGTAGGACTGAACTTGATGTATATCCCCAAACTAAAACTAAAGTTTATATAGGACTAAATAAATATGACTGAAAAGTTGGCAATCCTTAATATCTTACATTTCCAACTAAATAGATGATTGAACTAAGAATATGGACTGAACTAATAATTAAGCCCTTCACTCACCTTTCACTGATACTCTAAGGAGAGTAGGGACTGGGCATTATGTTAACAAGGTTGTATGTTAATGAAAACTGTTAATGCCGGGGCATAATTTTTTGATAGAAAACTGAGAATTCGTAACAATTGTAAAAACAATCGTTATTACATAACACTTCACAGAAGGTACGTAACAGAAATTCCACTAATGCAACACTTCACAGAAGGTGCACAGATTTCTACCAACGCAAACACTTTATCGAAGGTGCACTAAAAGAAGTAACAGAAATTCCACTAATGCAACACTTTGCAGAAGGTGCACAGATTTCTACCAACGCAAAAACTTCATCGAAGGTGTGCTAATCGAATTCTGATAAACGAAGAAGGTGACAGGCGAAAGATGGAAAAACTCCTGCTGGGGTGAATGATCACTGTTGCTCAAAGCTTTATTCGCCCCACACGAATAGCTTCTAGGAACCAGCAAGTTCGTCGGAGAACTTGGAACACTCTTACTCTTCTGACTCCTCGGATGAATACGAACTCCCGTGCAAAACTCAACGCTGGTACAATACCTCTCTTCTTTCTCACAGCTTCTAAATACTTGTAAACTTTTTGTCTACTACCTGTGTATTAGTCCTATATTATGAGAGAGAAGGAGAGACCTTATATAGGCCCCTGCAACAACTGCCCGGTTAGCACAATGTTAGGGACGTGGTAATAACCACCCCAAATATGAAGCAACTGCTCAGAATATACAAAGACACGTTCTGCCGCAAGTTGCACCACTCACGTAACCAGCGTGATTTGCACTTTATGCACACAGCCATTTTACGTAATCTGTGCACACTATGCACTATACGCACACTGCGTATGCTGCGTACGCTGTGCACTCTACGCACGCTGCGCACGCTACGTACACAGTGCACACTACGTACACTGCACGTACTGGGCTGCGTAACTGGGCCGACGTAATGAGGCCCACGTAATGTGGCACGTATAACTGGACTCGCGTAACGGGCCGTGTAACTGGGCTCGCATAACGTGGCCGTACAAGTGGCTCGTGCAACGAGCGCAACTTAAGCGCACTATGTGCCTAGCGACGATGCTGACGTGCTAAGTACAAACTACGCCAACAAATGCCACATTACGCCTCATGAGCCCTTGAGCCCGAGCCCGAGCCCGAGTCCGTGTCCGAGTTCGAGTCCGAGTCGCTAAGCCCCTATGGGCTTAGCTCCTATGGAAATAAATTTCCTAAGAGCAAAAAGCTAGAAGCTTACCATGGAGCCTTATTTTTACCTCTTAATAAAATCACCCACATGGTTCCCACCTTTGGGTCACCACCCATGTGCACATCCCAACAATACATAGAAGCCTATATATATTGAGATACCACATGGTGCATTTTCGATGTGGGACTAAAACTTCACTAAGCATGTAGAGAACAAGTTCTCTACATGTCAAGAATACAAATGTCCCAATAATTCTCCACATATCTCAATATATATGGGTTCAAGTGTTCCCCACAGTGACTGTCCATCATGCATTAGGAGAGATGTCGCGATGACTTGAATCTTCCCGTATGGGTTAAACAACAGACTATAATACAAGAATGGACTAAGCCTTAAATTCTGTACCATAGCTGAAGTTGTTCCCACTCACATAATGTAGTCACATGTGCTTCTAGCTATGTACATTAAAGGCCCTGTGCCAGCCTAGTTTCAGTATATACTTTTGGGTGTCTACAAGTTTATCCTCAAGAGACGGCCTGATATCTCTGTCCATACACTATAGGTGAGTTTATTATAAAGAGACATGGCATGGAACGCTTTACGCTCCCCTTGCGGTACTACGCCGCTATGACATGGCTCGAAGCCAAGGCATTACCCCTCCCTGGGAATCACCCCATATCTGGGAACCTTTGTAGTGTCATACTACTATAGCATGAGGCAACTGCCTCTTTGTAGTGCCAAACTACCCAGCATGAAGCCTTAGGCTCCCTTGTGGTGTTACGCTGCAACGACATGGCTTGCAAGGCCGAGGCTTTATCCCTAACCGGGTACCTCATCGTGGTGTCGTGCCACTGTAACATGAGGAACTCCTCCTCTTTGTAGTGTTGACTACACCCCTCTTTATTTTTAACATACAGCATTAGGCTAACTGCCTATTTGCGGTGCTACGCCGCTGTGACTTGGCCTGCAAAGTCGAGGCTTTATCCTATTCCTGGGCAGCACCCCACATATAGGAACCTCATTGTGGGGTCACCCCACTGTAGCATGGAGTTTCACTCCTTTTAGTGCTGCTCTACCGTGCTTCCTGTAAAGCACACCAGGCATTCACTCTGCCTGAGAACTTATTAAGGCAATTAAGCCAACCTTCCCACAGGAACCGTTTTCTGCAGAAAATAATAGTAGATAACAGTGGTTATAGGTCCGTAACCTGTCCATGCCCAATAGAACATGTACCCACCGTTCCTGATATTCTTTCAGTTACTCCCTTGAACCAAAAGCTAGATGCCTAGTAGATAAATTATTGAACTAATAGCATAAAACTTTATGGTAGTAATACAATAACTAATATTAGAATGCCTTCAAGCCCATTTTACATGCTGAGTCATCGACCAGCTGGCGCTTGAGGCCTTTGGTGAACGGATCCGCCAGGTTTTCCTGACTCCGAACATCAATCACTGCAATTACACCTCTCTTAGTAAGATCGTGTACTGTCCTTGTCACGACCCGATCCCAACTAATTGGGTCGAACCGGATCATGTCCAGCCTGCACCGTTGTTGAGACGGCGACAGTAAGCTGTTCAGTAGTAGGTAACCATACAACAATACTATATTTGTCACAACTCAAAATTCTGAAATTTAAAACTTTATTAAACTTTTACAATGGAATGAAAGATACAACTTAAACCATTTTCTACATACATCAAGAAGAAAAGAAAACTCTAGGCAAACGGCTCATCAGTCTCGAAATCCTCGTCTTGGGATCGCGGAACAAAGCCTCATCAGTGATACCTAAAATGTTGGGTCTCCAGTCAGGAGGGAGCAAAGTACAATTCATGCTAATTTAACAATTGAAATAATAATAGAATCATGCACTTTTAAACAGTTTTGAAAATCAACTAAGTAGTTACAGTTTAAAACAGTTACAATTTCTGTGATGTGAATAGGCAATGAATATGACCGGCTTGGGTTGTACAGTTGTATCATATTGATACGATATGGCTTATCCCCGTGTGTGTGAGGGGTAAGCTAACACAGTCAGTATACAGTTTTGGATGTGGTCATACTCATTACACTACTCCCCTAGTCCCTAATAGTTACAGTAGTTACAGTCAGTGCTCTCAGAGAGAGTTCCGTGTTGCATCGTGATTTAAACTTGCGTTAAAACGATTACTAAATAATTGTAAACTAACACAAAATGTACTTGCCTTTGTTTTATTGACTGGATTCGTTTGTTGATTCCGGGTGATGCTAGTACAGTCCTCGAAATCCTACAATTGAGAATTGACTCAGATTTCAGGTTAACCAACTTAGCTATGCTAGTTGTAATCTCTATTTGCGTCCTAGTCCAATTTTAGTTATTTAATTAACTAAACACAGAAAAATACGGTTATTAAGTGCGTTGATTTATTACGAGGGAAAACATCGTTTTAACTTTGAATTCGGGAAAGCAACGTCGCTGCCAGATTATTTACGAAAACTTGGTAAATTTTTTATAAATATAAATATAAAGCTAATTTTCTTATTTTAGTGAGAAAACACGTGATTTTTAATTATTAACAAACTTGTCAATTTTTTAAGTGAGAAAAATATTAATTAATTTTATACGAAAATACTTTTAAGTCAATTTGATCGTTAAATTAATAAAAACTCGCAAAACCAGAAAATGACAGAAAATCTAAGCTATTACAGTCACAGACCAGCCAGCTGGGCTTATGTCCATTACAATTTATTTACATAAATTGAAATAAGATAAACTGCCGTTAGTTCTAAACTGAAATAGAAATTAAATAGAATTTAAACAGAAATAAATAATAAAAATAAAGATAACTAGTAAGTCTCAGATAATGGTCTGATCCTCATCTTGGCTAATTGCCTCAACGTTCGGGCGGGGCCGGTATCGTTTGCACTTAGCCGGGTCCATTGACCGATACGGTCGTCACCCAAAAATCAAATATCGAATAAATTCCGAAAATCATTTTAAATTCATTTTGAAAATAAATTCAGGATTTACGGAAAAATCGGGCAGCATCTCCTCTGTTTTTGGTCAACCCAAAAACTGGGAAAATGGCGCCGATAATTCCTGCAAGTCCCAAACCAGTAGCAACCAGTTTCCCAAATGAGGGTAATTTTGAAATTTCGTGTTTATAATTATTTTAATAATAATATTTAATTCATGATATAATTTTTGGTGATTTTAAATTATTTTAAAATTATTTAAATCAATGACTTGTGGTTTTGACGTTTTGCTAGTGAAACCCTAAAGACTGTTTGACCTAGAGCCTAACCATGTGATTAGGATATTTTAATGTCATTTTTGGCCTAAGGATATTTTTTTGCATTTGACCTCTTTGAATTATTTTGATATTATTTTATTATTTATGATATTGTTTTGGGGTTATTTGAGTCGGGTTCGAATTTCAACTCAATCCGACTTGAAACGGGGACCCGGGGGTAGTTTGACTCTAGTAGGACCCACACACTAGTTAGGCATGGCCCACATGATATTAATTTTAGTCCACATGATAGAAATATTTTAGTTAGAGGTTAGACTAATTATTATGGATAAGGTTAGTGTGATTAGAGACTTTAGAATGACTAATTTAGCCCCAACCAATTAGCCCTTTCCTAATACTCATAGAATAGGTTAGTAGGGGCTTTTGGACTTTTCCTAATAGGAAAAAACCACCTTTATGGCCAGCCACAATAAGGATATGATTGAGCCTCCCATTTGTCATTATCCATCTATTTTTCTCTCTCTTGTTCTTTCCCAAATTCCTAGAGAGCAATCCCTAGCAATTTCTCCACCAAATCCTTCCAATTCACCACCAAATCTTCTTCCTTCCTTCTCCATTCTAGCCAAGGAGGAAGCTACCCAAGTTTGGAAGGATTCGGAGCTCGTTCGTGTCCTTTTGGAATCTCTACGTGTCGGTGTCGCTCCGGGAAGGTTTTTCTTCGATTCGATCTACCGGGAGGTATAAATCCCTTCTCCTTTTCATTTCCTCATTCATATACGTCTATTTTGAACCCATAGGAATGACCCCCATGGTTATATCTCCATTTGTGTCCATTTTGTGTCCATTTGGAGGTCATAGGAGTGTCCTTTGTGTTGTGGATGTGTTCATGTTACATATATAGATTTATATATATATATATATATATATATATATATATATTTTTTATATATATATATATATATATATATATATATATATATATATATATATATATATATATATATATATATATTGGAATGAGAGTGTATCTATATTTATATATGTAATAAATAATTCATGATGATTATATAATCAAGTTTGTGAGTGTGGTTCCTCATATTATTATTGCTATTATTGTTGTGGATAATTAGGATATATATTGTGTGTTCTTTTGTCTCAAACTACCTAAATCCGTCATGATTTTTATCCATGTTTTTAATTTCAGCCCTAACTTAGAAATGTCATAACTTCTAGCTCAAAGCTCGGTTTAATCTCCCATTTTTTTAAAAGAAGCGTATTGAAGTTATCTTTCCAAAAACATATATTAATATGCCTAATTCTTTCTGTAACTTTCCGGAGAATTATTTGAGTGTCAGCTGTACGAAAGACAAATGCGTTCTCGGTGTTTTTGCGATTTCGGGAGTTTCCGGAAACGAAAATGCGATCCGTTTAAAGTTTCGGAAAGCTAACGCATACTTTAATCTTAAATTTTAATTCATACTGAGATGGTACAGTATTGATTATTAGTAGGAGCTACTATTCGGCATATGCATTTTGTGCATCCTTGTGTGTAATATAATGTTCTATTTGATTTTAACCCATGTTAATGTATATATATTATGTAATTAAATAGAGAATACAAGCATGAGTAAATGGTTAAATAAATGATGTATAAGGTGTAAATATCCTATCTAATGTAAGCATGTATAAGTATGGCTTGTAATGAATATGTAGGTTCCATAGTATGTAATGTATGGTGCATATAGTGGTGCAAGAGAATAATGAATGATGAATGATTGCAAGCATGAATGTAATGTAATAATAGATATTGTAATGTATGTAATATACAAGTTAATGAGATGTAATGTTCTATGTTAACACAAATCCTATATTACCTCATGTACCCCCCTTACACTATGTTGACATTATTACACTTGACACATTGTTCACTTACACTTTGACACTCTTTGATATGTATACACTATGTATGTCCATTTAACCCTCCTTGCCCCTTTGCCATGTTCACATACACACACATAGCCTCTTAAATAAGTATTTATGAATATAGTTAACTTAGCTATGTATGTATATTATATATATCTTAACATATTGTGTTGTAATATATACGTTTATATAACCATTTGAAATGCCATGATTATAGACCTAATGTTGAATACCAATATATGCATGCGTATATATGTGTAGACATATATAGCTTAAAGTAATAGATTACCTAGTGTATATCCAATGTGAATTCTTGCATATTTGAGTATTGAATAAATGCATGCTATATAGAGTTGGGTGTATGTTGGCTTGTATAGCCTTGTATTGATGTGTGCTTGCTAGGATAGTCTTGGTTAGGCCTAGTAAGACTTGCTGGGTTAGGACATGACCTAGTTTGACCTAGTTTGACTAGTGCAGTTGACCAGAGTTGACCAAGGGTTGACTTTGGCCTAGTTTGACCTAGATTCATGTAGAATGCATTATAGTGCTTTATATTACCCTTCTGGATATGTTGTGACTTGTGCTGTTATAATTAGGAGCCAAACACCTCTCCTCGGACAGTATCTTTACCTTGGACATTCAGATATCAGGCGAGTACATTCTCTGATAGTTCTCTCATTTACTTGTCAATTACTGTATTTCAGTTCTAGTTAGTTGTATGCGATTCTCTGTTACAACACGTGTGGATATTTCTGGATTCATGTATACGACACACATTTATTTTCTGGCCTCTATTACTGGTATCATCATTTCTGACTTCTATTACTGGAATCACCTGCTGGAATCATTTACTGGAATTATTTACTGGAATCATTTACTGGTATCATTATATTTTGGCTGGACTCATCTTGAATCATTGTGTCGGAATTCTGGATTCACTTACTAGGAGGGGAAATACTAGAGTAAGACATATAGACATACCCCATTACTGGAATCATCCCTACTGGAATCTACTAGAATGATAGCCATCTCTCGTCTGATCAGTGAGAGGTGTGCCGGATTACCCACAGCCGTTTACATGTCGATCTCGGTATTTTAAAACACACTGTTAGAGTATAGGCTGGACTCACCCTGGAATCATTGATCACTATAACTGGAATCGTCCCTTACTGGATTCATCTTGTATTAGATTCATCTTGTACTGGACTTACATTGGAGTTACACTGGTCTACATTGTTGTCTGGACTTCATATCATATTACCCTGGTTCAGCTAGTTCTATTTTTACAGACTTCATTGCTATGATTCTTGTCTTGTTTAGTTATTTACTTTCCTTGCACCTTATCTGTCTTTCTTACCATCACCTGAATATAAACTGCCATTTTCATCAATACAACTGCCTATAATTGCTTTATAGTTCTCTGCCATTTACATGGGTTTTCTAAATGAGATGTGCTCGTTCCTGTCCTGACTGGACCTGTTGATAAATTTTACAGATAGCTTGGAGGTTGCCTGCTAGCCTAGAGAAGACACCTTAGAGGTTGTTTAGATAGTTATTTTATTTGTCTGGAGTTGTATTTACTTTGTGGATTACTGTATTTGAGTTTTGAGATATATTTCTGGGTTTTTGTATCTTAGACACTTAGACTTCTATCTCATGTATCTCTTTGGATTTTATATTTTATCTATTCTTATCATGCTCTACCTTAGATGTGATTGAGACTGTATCTGCTTAGCATTATATTGTTAGATGATATGACCTAGGACAGCGTTCTACCGCCGACACTGCGGTGTAGGCTGGGCGTTGTTACGTTGTCGTACCCTAACAGTGGGTGCGGGTCGTGACACGTTTTTAGTGGTGGCCCATGCAGGTCGAGTTTATGTAGTGGTATTCGAACTTGAGTACCACTACAGCCTGCAGTAGGAATAGGATATATCTTGAAGGTACTCAATCACAGTTAGGAACCCTTGAGAGATTCCCGGAACGATCCTTGAGAATCTTATTTTAACTTCGATTTGATAATTCTTTTTTTCCTTGATTTGATTTATTTTTACTTACTGTTGTTAAATTTGATTTTGATGGATTATGGTTGAATTTGAGTTGTATTCATTGATTTTGATGAATGATTGTCGAATTTTGATTCTTGATGATAGCTGTTGCATCCGAGTTGTATTTTGATGGATTTTTGTTCATTTTGAATTTTGAAGTTCGTTGATAAATTTGATTTGATTTATGGGTATTTATTGTTGATTTAATTTAATTTTTTTTGACAAGATGAAATTATATGGGCTAGGTCATCTATGTTATGGAATCTAGTCTTCTATAGTCACATTAGCCAGCATCGTGAGGACATATAGTCTGACTCTGGATATATTTCTCGGGTGTAGGAATTTAAGGTTTTCGCAGCCAAGCTAGCGGCACCGCAAAAATGTTAAATACCATGATTCTAGAGGTATGTACATAAGTCAAGGACTCTGTGATTATCGTAGCCTTGCTTACTAGTATGACGGGGATTTAGAGTACCATGATTTTGGATAGACGCATATGATTATCAGATTGTACCTTAAATATTTTCAAGCATGTTTTCTCTACTTTGATGCAGTCCTTCAAAAAGAATTATTATTTGTTTTGCTTTGTTTTGCTTCTAATTATTTAACTTAGGAGTAGCTTGTGTAACTTCTTGCTATGAGTTTCTTCTTAATACAATGAATCGATGATTTTGCTAGACTTTATCTTGGATTTGATATTTAGCTCTAGTTTCAAAACGGTTCCTTCTTTTAGGCAAATAAGCAAACAGCTTTTATCGTTATTTCCTTCTTGCTATTATTCTAGTATTGAATAATAATAATAAAACTGCCTTGATTTCGTCAATCACCTATTTTGCGATCTTGGTAGGAATCTAAATGTTTGTCTTAACGTAGAATTAATTTTTTTGGGACATGAGAATATATGACTATATTTACATAGTGGACACTTGCCTGATACGTATGCATGCTACACTTAATTTTCCACCTATCTAAATACATATTAATATGTTGTTAATGTTAAAATTTTCAAAACCCCAATATTTATGGTTTTATGCTTTTCCAGTTTAAATTCGTAATTTAAATATAAATTTCATGTTATTAGTTTTGTCTACATAACTGCACATGTATGATATCTGCAGAGTTTCAATTTTTAGAGAAATTGGTTAAGTTGTGTTAAATTTGTAAAATCTGAGACTGCATTATGTTAATATTACACTAGTTTAAATGTTAGCTTATTTTTAGATTTTGTATGTAAATGCTGAACTAAAACTGGGTTTAACCTTTCAATACTAAGCTATAACCCTGTACAAGGACACACACACACACCCTAACTTAGTATACGCTGTCATGTAACCTAACCTTTCCTCTCTATGTTATGATCACATACTTGTATAGATATATATAGAGCTTAGGCATACATGTTATAATATATGTATATACATAACTAAATCTCTACCTCTAATAGATGTTTATGGTTAGCCATGCATGTTATGATTAAATAGGTTGTGTATTGTAGGTTGTTAACCCATATGCCATGAGTAGTGTAACAGGATAACTCATATACAATTTCATGTATATTTCACATACACCCATACACACACAAACCACATAACATTACATAATGCTAATGCTATTTTTTCCTCTCTAACGCTCTCTCTGTATATATATATATATTGTAATTTGGATTTCAATGCAAGTGATTTTCAATTCCTTAAATTTTGAATTTGATTTTCTGTACCCTTTTTTAGATAATTGGTAGTTGCCTTTATTTTATTTTGATAAGTACCAGTTTTATATAGGATGGTAGACCGTCTTACAGTTTTGATGGTTTGTTGTTTCTGTAACTTCTCTAGTTTAGCACCCTAGATTGCTTGTATGTTTTGATACCCTATGACCGTTTCGGTTAGCATGACTAGTGTACCTAGATGAGACTTTCACTACCACCGTATGCCATGACCCTGTATGTCGTTCTTTTGATCACATGATTTGTTTTAATCTGGGACTTTGATTGTGGGGGTTTGACCTAGAGGGAGTATGGACATTTTAATTTCGAGGACGAAATTTTTCTAAGGTAGGTAGAGTTGTAGCACCCAGTTTCCCAAATGAGGGTAATTTTGAAATTTTGTGTTTATAATTATTTTAATAATAATATTTAATTCATGATATGATTTTTGGTTATTTTAAATCATTTTAAAATTATTTAAATCAATGAATTGTGGTTTTGACGTTTTGCTAGTGAAACCCTAAAGACTGTTTGACCTAGAGCCTAACCATGTGATTAGGATGTTTTAATGTCATTTTTGGCCTAAGGATATTTTTTTGCATTTGACCTCTTTGAATTATTTTGATATTATTTTATTATTTATGATATTGTTTTGGGGTTATTTGAGTCGGGTTCGAATTTTAACTCAATCCGACTTGAAACGGGGACCCGGGGGTAGTTTGACTCTAGTGGGACCCACACACTAGTTAGGCATGGCCCACATGATATTAATTTTAGTCCACATGATAGAAATATTTTAGTTAGAGGTTAGACTAATTATTATGGATAAGGTTAGTGTGATTAGAGACTTTAGAATGACTAATTTAGCCCCAACCAATTAGCCCTTTCCTAATACTCATAGAATAGGTTAGTAGGGGCTTTTGGACTTTTCCTAATAGGACAAAACCACCTTTATGGCCAGCCACAATAAGGATAGGGTTGAGCCTCCCATTTGTCATTATCCATCTATTTTTCTCTCTCTTGTTCTTCCCCAAATTCCTAGAGAGCAATTCCTAGCAATTTCTCTACCAAATCCTTCCAATTCACCACCAAATCTTCTTCCTTCCTTCTCCATTCTAGCCAAGGAGGAAGCTACCCAAGTTTGGGAAGATTCGGAGCTCGTTCGTGTCCTTTTGGAATCTCTACGTGTCGGTGTCGCTCCGGGAAGGTTTTTCTTCGATTCGATCTACCGGGAGGTATAAATCCTTCTCCTTTTCATTTCCTCATGCATATACGTCTATTTTGAACCCAAAGGAATGACCCCCATGGTTGTATCTCCATTTGTGTCCATTTTGTGTCCATTTGGAGGTCATAGGAGTGTCCTTTGTGTTGTGGATGTGTTCATGTTACATATATAGATTTATATATATATATAGATTTATTGGAATGAGAGTGTATATATATATATATATATATATATATATATATATATATATATATATATATATATATATATATATATATATATATATATATATATATATATATATTGGAATGAGAGTGTATCTATATTTATATATGTAATAAATGGTTCATGATGATTATATAATCAAGTTTGTGAGTGTGGTTCCTCATATTATTATTGCTATTATTGTTGTGGATAATTAGGATATATATTGTGTGTTCTTTTGTCTCAAACTACCTAAATCCGTCATGATTTTTATCCACGTTTTTAATTTCAGTCCTAACTTAGAAATATCATAACTTCTAGCTCAAAGCTCGGTTTAATCTCCCGTTTTTTTTAAAGAAGTGTATTGAAGTTAGCTTTCCAAAAACATATATTAATAGGCCTAATTCTTTCTGTAACTTTCTGGAGAATTATTTGAGTGTCAGCTGTACGAAAGACAAACGCGTTCTCGGTGTTTTCGCGATTCCGGGAGTTTCCGGAAACGAAAATGCGATCCGTTTAAAGTTTCGGAAAGCTAACGCATAGATCTATAACATACTTTAATCTTAAATTTTAATTCATGCTGAGATGGTATAGTATTGATTATTAGTAGGAGTTCCTATTCGGCATATGCATTTTGTGCACCCTTGTGTGTAATATAATGTTCTATTTGATTTTAACCCATGTTAATGTATATACATTATGTAATTAAATAGAGAATACAAGCATAAGTAAATGGTTAAATAAATGATGTATGAGGTATAAATATCCTATCTAATGTAAGCATGTATAAATATGGCTTGTAATGAATATGTAGGTTCCATAGTATGTAATGTATGGTGCATATAGTGGTGCAAGAGAATAATGAATGATGAATGAATGCAAGCATGAATATAATGTAATAATAGATATTGTAATGTATGCAATATACAAGTTAATGAGATATAATGTTCTATGTTAACACAAATCCTATATTACCTCATGTACCCCCTTACACTATGTTGACACTATCACACTTGACACATTGTTCACTTACACTTTGACACTCTTTGATATGTATACACTATGTATGTCCATTTAACCCTCCTTGCCCCTTTGCCATGTTCACATACACACACATAGCCTCTTAAATAAGTATTTATGAATATAGTTAACTTAGCTATGTATGTATATTATATATATGTTAACATATTGTGTTGTAATATATAAGTTTATATAACCATTTGAAATGCCATGATTATAGACCTAATGTTGAATACCAATATATGCATGCGTATATATGTGTAGACATATATAGCTTAAAGTAATAGATTACCTAGTGTATATCCAATGTGAATTCTTGCATATTTGAGTATTGAATAAATGCATGCTATATAGAGTTGGGTGTATGTTGGCTTGTATAGCCTTGTATTGATGTGTGCTTGCTAGGATAGTCTTGGTTAGGCCTAGTAAGACTTGCTGGGTTAGGACATGACCTAGTTTGACCTAGTTTGACTAGTGCAGTTGACCAGAGTTGACCAAAGGTTGACTTTGGCCTAGTTTGACCTAGATTCATGTAGAATGCATTGTAGTGCTTTATATTACCCTTCTGGATATGTTGTGACTTGTGCTGTTATAATTAGGAGCCAAACACCTCTCATCGGACAGTATCTTTACCTTGGACATTCAGATATCAGGCGAGTACATTCTCTGATAGTTCTCTCATTTACTTGTCAATTACTGTATTTCAGTTCTAGTTAGTTGTATGCGATTCTCTGTTACAACACGTGTAGATATTTTTGGATTCATGTATACGACACACATTTATTTTCTGGCCTCTATTACTGGTATCATTATTTCCGGCTTTTATTACTGGAATCACCTACTGGAATCATTTACTGGAATTATTTACTGGAATCATTTACTGGTATTATTATATTTTGGCTGGACTCATCTTGAATCATTGTGTCGGAATTCTGGATTCACTTACTGGGAGGGGAAATACTAGAGTAAGACATGTAGATATACCCCATTACTGGAATCACCCCTACTGGAATCTACCGGAATGATAACCATCTCTCGCCTGATCAGTGAGAGGTGTGTCGGATTACCCACAGCCGTTTACATGTCGATCTCGGTATTTTAAAACACACTGTTAGAGTATAGGCTGGACTCACCCTGGAATCATTGATCACTATAACTGGAATCGTCCCTTACTGGATTCATCTTGTATTAGATTCATCTTGTACTGGACTTACATTGGAGTTACACTGGTCTACATTATTGTCTGGACTTCATATCATATTACCCTGGTTCAGCTAGTTCTATTTTTACAGACTTCATTGCTATGATTCTTCTCTTGTTTAGTTATTTACTTTCCTTGCACCTTATCTATCTTTTTTACCATCACCTGAATATAAACTGCCATTTTCATCAATACAACTGCCTATAATTGCTTTATAGTTCTCTGCCATTTACTTGGGTTTTCAAGATGAGATGTGCTCGTTCCTGTCCTGACTGGACCTGTTGATAAATTTTACAGATAGCTTGGAGGTTGCCTGCTAGCCTAGAGGAGACACCTTAGAGGTTGTTTAGATAGTTATTTCATTTGTCTGGAGTTGTATTTACTTTGTGGATTACTGTATTTGAGTTTTGAGATGTATTTCTGGGTTTTTGTATCTTAGACACTTAGACTTCTATCTCATGTATCTCTTTGGATTTTATGTTTTATCAATCCTTATCATGCTCTACCTTAGATGTGATTGAGACTGTATCTGCTTAGCATTATATTGTTAGATGATGTGACCTAGGACAGCGTTCTACCGCCGACACTGCGGTGTAGGCTGGGCGTTGTTACGTTGTCGTACCCTAACAGTGGGTGCGGGTCGTGACAAAAAACCCGCATTATATATATATAAAACATCCACAGCCAATCTACAGCATAATCGGGACGACCCGAAATAATTTCGGAAGTCCGATTCCAATTCTACAAATCACAGAACGTTTCCGGAAAAATCCGGAGAACTAAAACATACCACAAATCCATTCCCAAAATATTTCGGGAATCTAAAATAACTCACAGGACTTTTTCGAAAGTCCCGAAAATTACGACGTCGCTAAAACCGAATTCCCAAAGGGAATCGGGGACCATTTCATCATCGACAAAATAATAAAATAACGGGACAGGGGGTTATACCTCGGATTGCTCGGCTAGAGCTCTCAGATGAATAAATAGAAAGAAAAATAGCTCCGAACAGCGAACAACTTCCCGAAACAGCGCTGAAAAGCAACGTCGACGGAGAACGCTGGAAGAAATCAGAACTAGGGCACATCAGGGATGCTGGCCAGAGAAGAACTGACCAGGGGCGTTGTCCCAAAGAGTAGCGGCGAAGGGGCGCCGGAATGACAGCGACCAGAGGGCCGCGAAGGGACGCGGGGCTGTGGTCGGGCGGATATGACGCCGAAGAGGGCACGGTCGGCAGTGAGTGCCGAAGGGGTGCTGTCACAGGGGCGGAGGCGCTGAAGGAACAGCGGGAGCGGGGCTCGCCGCGAGGGTGGCCACGAGAATAGGGCGCGGGGGAGAGGGAAACGCCGGCGGGGTCGCCGGAGTCGGCCGCGAAGGGGCGCGGGGAGTCGCCGAGGAAGTCGGCACGGCTGCGGTCGCGGGGGAGCGGGTCTCCGGTGGTCGGGCGGAGGGGTGGTCGGCCGGAGTAGCCGGCGAGGTGCTGGCGCTCGCGGGGAAGCGGACGGCCGAGGAGAGGGCGTGACTCCGCTGGGGCGGGCGCGACGGTCGGCCGGACTTCGGTCGGCAGGGGAGAGACCCGCGGGTCGGGCGCCGAGCTTCGGAAAGAGGGTTTTGGGGGAAAGGTTTGGTGTGAAGTGTGAGGAGAAAGGGGAAGTAGAGAAGAGGGAGGAGTTTGCTTCCTCCTGCAGTTGAGATCGTGAGGAGAAAAAGTGGGGTGGGGTGGTATTAAAGGAGAGTGGGGTGATTAATGTGTGTTAATGAGAACGTGTAGGGAGAAAGAAGTGGGTTGAGCCATTGAGGAGGTAAAGAGTCTGCACAAGTATGCTGGTCCTACGGGACCAGCTCAGAATTTATATATATATATATATTTTTTTTAATAATAATTAAGCCAAGTCAAAATCAGATTGTAAGAATGGGATTGGGTTCGGGCTCAGGCCTGGGTCTGGGCTCGGACTCGGGTCTGGGTCCAGAATCAATGATCCTTGTTATTATTATTTTTTCAAAATTCTTTTCACTCAAAAATATTTAATAATAATATTTATAATAATAATTTTTAGAAATGCTAATAATAATAATACTAAACCCTATTTAATAATTAATTACAGGATATGTGTTTCACAATCTTCCCTTCTTAGAAAATTTTGTCCTCGAAATTAAAGGTAGGGTTAGGGGTAGGATAAACTCAAATCAAGCAGGTACGGGTACCACGTCCGTAACTCGGTCCAACAATAAGAATTTCCAATGCAGTCGTGGATGAAAACGATTTAGGGACTAGTTTCATTTATGATATCATCCATGCAGAAAAATACAAAAGCGAACCAAAGTACACGAGGTTGATCAGACCATCTTGCACCGGTCCTGATTAGACAATATATTAGTGGGTGCACCCAATAAAATACCGTCATGATCAAGCTTGACAAAAAGATAGCTTGCAAAACTAGGCTAATTTAGCAACATCAGTCAAGTTTAGAACGAAAAGATAAGAAGTAGGAGTTTAAATGATGGCTCAAATTCTGATCTTCTTCTCACCTCTGACTACGCTTGCAACTGGTTTCTCTGGCACTGAAAGGTTGAGTCCAATCTTCAGCTCTGAACTATCCAATATGGGACTCGGATCCGGAATGTAACGTCTGAGCTGTGATACGTAGAAGACGTTACACACTCTCAAGATTAGCTGATAGAGCTAACCGGTACACTACTTCCAACTCGTCTTAAAACTTCAAATGGCCTGATGTACCTGGCTCAACTTTCCTGCTCTGCTAACGCTGATCGTTCCTCTGGTAGGAGAAAATCTTCACAAAAGACGCTATCTCCTTCTTCAAACTCCACTGATTGACGATGCTAACTTGGTAGTTGTTGTAAGAAAACTCTACCAATTTTAAATGATCTTCTCCAAGACCCTCCAATTTCCAAAATATAAGATCTAACATATCTTCAAGCGTCTGGATTATCTTCTTTGATTGTCCGCCGGTTTGTACTCCATAAATCCGGTAGGGGTGCCTTTCGTACAATGCTGCCAACTTCTCGGTGAATAAACTAACCTTGAAGGGAATAAAGTATGCTGACTTAGTCAGTCGGTCCACTATAATCCAATTGGTGCCCTTCCCTCTTTAGGAACAAGGCAATCCTGATACAAAATCTATCATCATGTGCTCCCATTTCCACTCCGGAATGCCAAGTGGCTGCAATAGTCCTGCTGGTCTCTGTCTGCTAACCTTCACTTGTTGACAAATTTAAACATCTAGCAACATATCTGGCCACGTCTTTCTTCATTCCAAACCACCAAACAATGGTACGTACATTCTGATACATTTTGTATGGAATACTGGTGCGCTTCTTGCATTAGCTTGTTCTTCAGTTCGCCAGTACACAAAATCTCGTACCATTCTTCAGAGCTCCATTGTTGGCGATTTGAGAAACCCTCAAGTGTTCCTGCCAATAATTTATCTCTAAGTTTGCAAAGTGTCTCGTCTTGAAACTGAGTCTCCTTGACTTTGTCCATCAGACTCGAGCTCATTTGCAACTTCATAAACACTGAATTAGCATCCAGCTTCTTTCTTCTATCTCCAGGTAGTATAACCTCCAGTCCAAGCTTCTCGACGTCTTCTAGTAGGTGCCACTCCTTGGTTAAGAATATCGCCACTGAGTATCGACTAAGTGCATCAGCGACCATATTAGCCTTACCTGAATGGTACTGCAGGTTGATGTCGAAATCCTTCATCTGCTTCAGCCATCTTCTTAGTCTCTTATTCAACTCCTTCTGAGTGAAAACATATTTCAGACTTTTGGGGTCTGTAAACATTTCCACTTTTCTTTCCATAAAAATTATGCTTCCATGGCTTCAAAGTAAAGATAATTGCAGCAAATTCCAAATTAGGTGTGGGATAATTCTTCTCATGAGTCTGTAGTTGTCTAGATGTGTAAGCAATTACTTTCCCATGTTGTTGAAGAATGCAACCCAGTCCTTGACCTGAGGCATCACTGTAGATTGAGAAACCACCAGTTCCTGCGGGTAGCACAAGGATTGGTGTAGTGATAAGTCTCTTCTTCAGCTCCTTAATGTCGCCTGGCAATCTTTCGTCCAGATGAACTCTTCATTCTTCCAAGTGAGCTTCGTCATCGGCTCAGCAATCTTGGCGAAATCCTTCACGAACTTCTGATAGTAGCCAGCCAAGTTCAAGAAACTTCTGAATTGAACTTGGGGTATACCACTTTTCAACATCAGCTATCTTCCATCGAAATTTCTTCTCTTGACAACATGGCCAAAAAATCCACCTTGTCAAAGAAAATCCACGTTCAGATAACTTACCATAAAACTTCTTTTTCTTCAAAGTTTCCAGAACTTTCCTCAGATATTCTTCATGCTCTTCTTCAGTTTTCAAATATATCAGAACGTTATCTATGGAGAAGATAAACTGATTCAAATACTCATGAAAAACTCTGTTCATGAGATTCATGAACACAGCAGGAGCATTTGTCAGTCCAACGTCATGACCAAAGAAAACTACCCATACTTGGTATTTGAACGTCGTCTTGGAAATGTCCTCCTTCCTGACTTCGATTTGATGGTAGTCAGATCTTAAGTCAAACTTTGAAGCACCCTAACTCCACACAAACAGATCAAACAGATCCTCGATCCGGGCAGAGGGTACTTGTTCTTTAGTGTCTGGTAATCGATGCACATCCGTTGTTCCATTCTTCTTGGGCACAAACAAGATAGGTGTTCCCTAAGGTGAAGCTCCGTCTCGGATAAACCCAAAGCCTTCAGTTCATTGATCTGGTCCTTCATCTTCTATGAACCTCGAGTATGCATCATGCCTTATAGTAGGAGGCAGGGTCTGCTGGATAGGAAGAGAGTCCCTAGGTTGTGGCCTAACAGGTGTTGCTGGGATAGGTGTTCTGGTATGATGGAAAGATAAGGGGCAATCCTTTACCCGATGTTCAGCAGATCCACATACCAAATATTTCCCCAATCTCTTACGACAAATATTGGCTTAGTGACCAGTCCTTTTACAGTAGTCACAAACCAATAGCTTCTTACGATATGACTGTCGGATAGGGCTCAAATATCTTCTAGATTCAGGGGTATCCCTCCTAGGACGAGTATCCGCTCCAACTTGGTTTAAGATAGCTAAGGCTACATCATTGACGTTCTTCATGTCTTCTCTCGTGATATTCATCTGTTCCTGCTGGGCTTCATCTTGAGCTTTCTGGAACTCCAGGATTTCTTGAAATGGGACAACCATTTGGAAGGCGTTTGCTGGTACTGGTGGAGCAACAGGAATGGGTACTCCACCAAGGAAATGCAAGTTTGAGAAGAGGTAGGAATCGCCAGTGTAGTAAAAACTTTACTGGATGCATTATGGGGACGGTCAATCAGCCGCGAGGGAATAAACCCTGGACTTGGTTGAGGAGATGGGGTATGATCCGGAGATGACACCTCATCGCCAGCAGGATTGGTCTTGTCAATGGTCATTCTATGGAAGGTTTAGGATGCAAACATAAGCAAGGTATCCTACCAGTCTATAATCAAACCAAAAATATTTATTTATAATATATTTCGGTCCTATGTTGTGACAAATTGATGTTCTAGTGTTCTAGTTGTTTCTAAATATGTTTTCCTAAGTTGTTGTTCAGACCTGCATGGACCACCACTAAAAACATGTCACGACCCGATCCCAACTAATTGGGTCGAACCGGATCATGTCCAGCCTGCACCGTTGTTGAGACGACGGCAGTAAGCTGTTCAGTAGCAGGTAACCATACAACAATACTATATTTGTCACAACTCAAAATTCAGAAATTTAAAACTTTATTAAACTTTTACAATGGAATGAAAGATACAACTTAAACCATTTTCTACATACATCAAGAAGAAAAGAAAACTCTAGGCAAACAACTCATCAGTCTCGAAATCCTCGTCTTGGGATCGCGGAACAAAGCCTCATCAGTGATACCTAAAATGTTGGGTCTCCAGTCAGGAGGGAGCAAAGTACAATTCATGCTAATTTAACAATTGAAATAATAATAGAATCATGCACTTTTAAATAGTTTTGAAAATCAACTAAGCAGTTACAGTTTTAAAACAGTTACAGTTTCTGTGATGTGAATAGGCAATGAATATGACCGGCTTGGGTTGTACAGTTGTATCATATTGATACGATATGGCTTATCCCCGTGTGTGTGAGGGGTAAGCTAACACAGTCAGTATACAGTTTTGGATGTGGTCATACTCATTACACTACTCCCCAGTCCCCAATAGTTACAGAAGTTACAGTCAGTGCTCTCAGAGAGAGTTCCGTGTTGCATCGTGGTTTAAACTTGCATTAAAACGATTACTAAATAATTGTAAACTAACACAAAATGTACTTGCCTTTGTTTTATTGACTGGATTCGTTTGTTGATTCTGGGTGATGCTAGTACAGTCCTCGAAACCTTACAATTGAGAATTGACTCAGATTTCAGGTTAACCAACTTAGCTATGCTAGTTGTAATCTCTATTTGCGTCCTAGTCCAATTTTAGTTATTTAATTAACTAAACACAAAAAAACACGGTTATTAAGTGCGTTGATTTATTACGAGGGAAAACGTCGTTTTAACTTTGAATTCGGGAAAGCAACGTCGCTGCCAGATTATTTACGAAAACTTGGTAAATTTTTTATAAATATAAATATAAAGCTAATTTTCTTATTTTAGTGAGAAAACACGTGATTTTTAATTATTAACAAACTTGTCAATTTTTTTTAAGTGAGAAAAATATTAATTAATTTTATACGAAAATACTTTTAAGTCAATTTGATCATTAAATTAATAAAAACTCGCAAAACCAGAAAATGACAGAAAATCTAAGCTATTACAGTCACAGACCAGCCAGCTGGGCTTATGCCCATTACAATTTATTTACATAAATTGAAATAAGATAAACTGCCGTTAGTTCTAAACTGAAATAGAAATTAAATAGAATTTAAACAGAAATAAATAATAAAAATAAAGATAACTAGTAAGTCTCAGATAATGGTCCGATCCTCATCTTGGCTAATTGCCTCAACGTCCGGGCGGGGCCGGTATCGTTTGCACTTAGCCGGGTCCATTGACCGATACGGTCGTCACCCAAAAATCAAATATCAAATAAATTCCGAAAATTATTTTAAATTCATTTTGAAAATAAATTCAGGATTTACGGAAAAATCGGGCAGCATCTCCTCTGTTTTTGGTCAACCCAAAAACTGGGAAAATGGCGCCGATAATTCCTGCAAGTCCCAAACCAGGGAAAAACCCGCATTATATATATAAAACATCCACAGCCAATCCACAGCATAATCGGGACGACCCGAAATAATTTCGGAAGTCCGATTCCAATTCTACAAATCATAGAACGTTCCCGGAAAAATCCAGAGAACTAAAACATACCACAAATCCATTCCTGAAATATTTCGGGAATCTAAAATAACTCACAGGACTTTTTCGAAAGTCCCAGAAATTACGACGTCGCTAAAACCGAATTCCCAAAGGGAATCGGGGACCATTTCATCATCGACAAAATAATAAAATAACGGGACAGGGGGTTATACCTCGAATTGCTCGGCTAGAGCTCTCAGATGAATAAATAGAAAGAAAAATAGCTCCGAACAGCGAACAACTTCCCGAAACAGCGCTGAAAAGCAACGTCGACGGAGAACGCTGGAAGAAATCAGAACTAGGGCACATCAGGGATGCTGGCCAGAGAAGAACTGACCAGGGGCGTTGTCCCAAATAGCAGCGGCGAAGGGGCGCCGGAATGACAGCGACCAGAGGGCCGCGAAGGGATGCGGGGCTGTGGTCGGGCGGATATGACGCCGAAGAGGGCACGATCGGCAGTGAGTGCCGAAGGGGTGCTGTCACAGGGGCGGAGGCGCTGAAGGAACAGTGGGAGCGGGGCTCGCCGTGAGGGTGGCCGCGAGAACAGGGCACGGGGGAGAGGGAAACGCCGGTGGGGTCGCCGGAGTCGGCCGTGAAAGGGCGCGGGGAGTCGCCGAGGAAGTCAGCGCGGCTGCGGTCGCGGGGGAGCGGGTCTCCGGTGGTCGGGCGGAGGGGTGGTCAGCCGGAGTAGCCGGCGAGGTGCTGGCACTCGCGGGGAAGCGGGCGGCCGAGGAGAGGGCACGACTCCGCTGGGGCGGGCGCGACGGTCGGCCGGACTTCGGTCGGCAGGGGAGAGACCCGCGGGTCGGACGCCGAGCTTCGGGAAAAGGGTTTTGGGGAAAAGGTTTGGAGTGAAGTGTGAGGAGAAAGGGGAAGTAGAGAAGAGGAAGGAGTTTGCTTCCTCCTGCAGTTGAGATCGTGAGGAGAAAAAGTGGGGTGGGGTGGTATTAAAGGAGAGTGGGGTGATTAATGTGTGTTAATGAGAACGTGTAGGGAGAAAGAAGTGGGTTGAGCCGTTGAGGAGATAAAGAGTCTGCACAAGTATGCTGGTCCTACGGGACCAGCTCAGAATTTATATATATATATATTTTTTTAATAATAATTAAGCCAAGTCAAAATCAGATTGTAAGAATGGGATTGGGTTCGGGCTCAGGCCTAGGTCTGGGTCCAGAATCAATGATCCTTGTTATTATTATTTTTTCGAAATTCTTTTCACTCAAAAATATTTAATAATAATATTTATAATAATAATTTTTAGAAATGCTAATAATAATAATACTAAACACTATTTAATAATTAATTACAGGATATGGGTTTCACAGTCCTATGCTTTAACCGCACAGTCCTCTTCTTTCCGTTGAAGAGGTCATTTGATGCTACAGCCGCAGTTGCCTGGTTGTCGCAGTATATCGGTATTGTCGATATTTGTGCCCCAACCACTGAAAGATCATACATGAGCTCCCGAAGCCATTCTGCTTTCTCGACTGCGGTGTCAAGTGCAAAGAACTCAGATTCCATGGGTGACCGCGAGAGCATTATCTGCTTCTTCGACTTCTATGATATAGCAGCTCCACCTATTGTGAAAATATATCCACCTGCGGATCTCTGCTGTAGTACAGTGCATATGTCTGAGTCTTCTTGAGATATCTCATAACCCGTTTCACAGCCTTTCAGTATTCAACACCAGGGTTGCTCGTGAAACGACTCAGCATTCCCACGGCGAAAGCTATGTCAGACCTTGTGGCAGTAGTAGCATACATCAAACTTTCGATTACGCTTGCATACTCCAGCTGCCTGATGATTTTCCCTGAATTAGACTTCAGCTTCAGATCACACCTGTACGTCATATCGATCCCTGAAAGATCCTGATACCCATAACGAGTGATCATCTTCTCAATATAATGAGACTGTGACAGTGCTAGTCCAGTGTCTGTCCGGATGATCTTGATTCCTAAGATCACATCAGCTTCCCCCAAGTCCTTCATACTGAACTTGCTCGAGATGAACCTCTTTGTCTCCGTGACACAGCTCATATCCGTACCTAGGATAAGTATGTCGTCCACATACAGACAAACGATCATACCTCTTCCATCCGTGAACTTCGTGTAAACACACTTGTCCGTCTCGCTAACCATGTAGCCATTTGACCTTATAACCTTGTCAAAATTCTCATGCCACATCTTGGGAGCCTGTTTAAGACCGTACACAGATTTCACCAACTTGTAGACTTTGTCTTCAAGACCCTTGACGACAAATCCCTCTAGAAGCTTGACATATGCCAAACACCCCCACACTGGAATGACATTCAAGTTAGGTCTGACTTTGAACCAGAGTTCATGAGGAGTAATGTCAGAAGTTGCATGAGGCACCCTGTTCAGAATAAAAGTGGCCGTCAGTGCAGCTTCTCCCCAGTAGCACTTAGGAAGACCCGCAGTCAACAACATTGAGTTTATCATTTCTGTCAACGTCCTGTTCTTCCTCTTAGCTACTCCGTTGGATTGAGGAGAGTACGGAGCCGTAGTCTCATTGACAATTTTATGTTCTTTGTAGAATGATGCGAATTCATAAGTCTATACTCTCCACCCCGATCACTTCTTATTCTTTTGAGTTGTTGTCCAGTTTGCCGCTCAGTTTCGGACCTGAACTCTTTGAACTTCTCAAATGCTTCGTCTTTCGCCTTCAGCAAGTAGACGAATGCATACTTAGAGAAGTCATCGATGAAGGTTATAAAATACTTCATCCCGGCCTTTTTAGAGAACTGTTTGAAGTCACAGATATCTGAGTGTACTAACTCCAGAAGATCTGTACTTCGATTAACCCGAGGAAAAGGGTTTCCTTGTGATCTTAGTTTGAGCACAAACTTCACATTTCTCTACCTTATCCCCACACTTGGAGATAAGCCATAGACTAGACATTCTGTTAATTCGTTTAGAATGAACATGTCCTAGCCTATTATGCCACAACTCAAAAGTATAAGCAGAATGAGTGATTGTATTAACTACATTGAACTGATTTACAAGCTAAATTTTGAACATTCCTTCGGTATAAAAAGCTTTTCCTAAATATATTCCCCTGATAGACATCACCATCTGGCCAGCATTGATGTCCATCCTGAGGCCTGCTTTCCAGAGTAGGCCTCCTGAGATCAGGTTCTTGGCGATAGCAGGTACATGTTTTACGCCTTGAAGCGTCAGAGACTTGCCAGAAGTCAGCTTCAATACCACTGTCCCGATCCAAAGCACTTCAGCTTGTGCCTGGTTCGCCACCATAACCACATCAGAAGTAGGGGTGTAGGTGGTGAACCACTCTTTGCTGGAGCAAATATGGCAGGTAGCTCCAGTGTCTACCCACCAGTCAGCATCAGTTCCTACCGCATCAACCTGCACAATCATAGCAACAACATCAGTAATCATAGATACCTTACTAGGCTCTCCTTGCTCCAATTGTTTGGCATTTGCTTTGCACTCATTCTTAAAGTGGCCCTTCTTGCCACACTTGAAGCAAGCCAAGTGAGACTTTGGCTTCTTCTTCTTTATTGAAGTACCCTTGACTTTCAGATTGGCAAGGTCCTTTTTCTTGCTTTGGGAAGCCGCATGCTTTCCCCTTGGTTCCCTTGAATGCACCAGATTGGCGTTAGCCAATTGTTTGGACAGTATATCCACTTTCAGTTGAGCCCGCAACTGGTCCTCAACATAGATTTCCTGCAGGAGATCTTCAAGGGTGATCTCCAGCTTCTTCCTAAGCATGTTTAAATAGAACTTGCTCCACCTAGTGGGGAGCTTTGAAACAATCCCTCCAACAACAAACTTGTCGGGGAGGGGCATCGCCTCGTCTTCCAGCTTCTGTCGTAATTTCAGGAACTCCTTCACCTGCGACAGCATAGACTTTTCGTCCTCAAAGAACCACTTGTGATATCTTTCAACCACAAAGATTTTACTGCGGTTCTTGTCTTCTTCGTAGAGTTTTTCTAGAGACTCCCATATGTCTCTAGCGATAGTCTTCTTAGAATAGGATTCTACAAGGGAATCTTCCATAGCATTCAAGATAAGCAGCCTGCAAATACTATTTTCCCTTCTCCATTTTGCTTAAAGTTTAGTAGCCACGGTGATTGCGGCAGCAGATCCAACATCTGGAACAGTAGGTTCTTCCTCCAGAAGCACGTGATCTACGTCTTTGAGTTGAAGGGTGAGATAAACCTTTCTCTTCCAGACTTGGTAATATTCTCCATCAAACTTTTCTAACTTACAAAAGTCAGAATTGAAGAGTGAAACATTAACGTTTTCCATCATAGTAATAAAGCTTTGAGATTGTTAATGTCGGGGCACAATTTTTCGATGGAAAACTGAGAATTCGTAACAATTGTAAAAATAATCGTTATTACGTAACACTTCACAGAAGGTACGTAACAAAAATTTCACTAATACAATACTTCACAGAAGGTGCACATATTTCTACCAACGCAAACACTTCACCGAAGGTGCGCTAATAGAAGTAACAGAAATTCTACTAGTGCAACACTTCACAGAAGGTGTACAGATTTCTACCAACGCAAAAACTTTACCGAAGGTGCTAGAATTTTGATAAACGAAGAAGGTGATAGGCGAAAGATAGAAAAACTCCTGCTGGGTTGAATGATCACCGTTGCTCAAAGCTTTATTCGCCCCACACGAATAGCTTCCAGGAACCAGCAATTTCGTCGGAGAACTCAGAACACTCTTGCTCTTCTGACTCCTCGGATGAATACGAACTCCCGTACAAAACTCAACGCTGGTACAATACCTCTCTTCTTTCTCACAGCTTCTAAATACTTGTAAACTTTCTGTCTACTACCTGTGTATTAGTCCTATATTGTGAGAGAGAAGGAGACCTTATATAGGCCCCTGCAACAACTGCCCGGTTAGCATAATATTAGGGACGTGGTAATAACCACCCCGAACATGGAGTAACCGCTCAGAACATACAAAGACACGTTCTGCCACAAGTTACGCCACTCGCGTAACCAGCGTGATTTGTACTTTACGCACACAGCCATTTTATGCAACATGCACACACTACGCACACTGCGTACTCTGCGTACGCTGTGCACTCTACGCATGCTGTACACGCTGCGCACACTACGCACACTGTGCGTACTGGGTTGCGTAACTGGGCTGGCGTAACTGGGCTCGCGTAACGAGGCCTGCATAACATGGTGCGCGTAACTGGGCTCGCGTAACAGGCCGCATAACTGGGCTCGCGTAACGTGGTCGCACAAGTAGCTCGCGCAACGAGCGCAACTTAAGCGCACTATGCGCCTAGCGACGATGCTGACGTGCTAAGTGCAAAGTGTGCCAACAAAATGCCACATTATGCCTCATGAGCCCTTGAACCCGAGCCCGAGCCCGAGTCCGTGTCCGAGTCTGAGTCCGAGTTTGAGTCGCTAAGCCCCTATGGGGCTTAGCTCCCATGGAAATAAATTTTCCAAGAGCAAAAAGCTAGAAGCTTACCATGGAGCCTTATTCTTACCTCTTAATAAAATCACCCACATGGTTCCCACCTTTGGGTCACCACCCATGTGCACATCCCAACAATACATAGAAGCCTATATATGTTGAGATTCCACATGGTGCATTTCCAATGTGGGACTAAAACTTCACTAAGCATGTAGAGAACAAGTTCTCTACATGTCAAGAATACAAATTCCCCAACAAAAATAAGGACCGAGCAAGTGAATTAAACCCAGATGGACTGAACCAAGGATTTGGACAGTAATCAAATAACTAATGCAATAACTGATACCAAATAATAGGATGCACAGATAGGTAAAGGGACTGATCACTATACAACTAACTGATATCTACATATTTGTGGACTGAACATCAAAGTTCAATGCTAACTAATACAGGTATCAAGTGTACTGACACTTGGTATTAGTATGACTGAACCAATACTGGGGCTTACTCGAGCCTACAAACTACTGATACTATGTATAGAAACATGGGACTGATACAGCTAACAGTGGACTGAACTTAATGTATATGAATGATACAAAAGTTAACCTACAACTAAGCATTGATAAATGAATGAACATGGGACTGATCAGTAGACTAAGAGGACTGCTCTCTAAAAAGGGTATAGACTGAACACAAAACTGGGACAACTGTGGGTCCAATGAGGACTGTACTAAGATATAAAATGTGGCTGAATAGTGAATGTTTAAAGAAAGACTGAACATCAAAATATAGACTGAATAGAGTGTGTATGGGACCGATACTCTAATAACAGTATGGGACAGATGCATACAAAGTAGGTCTGAACATTAGATAAAGGAAAACTGGTCATGGAATGAACACTAACTAATACCAAAAGAAACTAATACTACCTTGGGGTTTAATACTGAAACATAGGTGAAGTAGAGACTGAATATTACCATCAACAGTCCAACACATACAAATAGTCCACAAAATACATATTACACAGTCCACCTATGCCACAAACCCCCAAGTCAATTTAAACACACCAATATCATTCCTAAACATTAGATAGACATACCAATTGCTAACCTATATCAATTCACATAGAAAACAAGGATCAAAACTAAAATTTAGGGCATTGGTGCTCTTTTGGTCGTTTTGTCAAATACTTGGCGTGCGTATCCAACACGTGGTGACCGTCCATGATACGCACTCCAAATGGATTCAAACTTGACCCTAAGCTCACCTACATGTCCTAAATCACTAGTATGACCTAATTAATCAATTCACAAACCCTAAAATCTCGATTCTCGAATTTTCCTCCAATTTGAGCCAAATATAAAGGGAAAATCCCCCAAATAGGAAGATAAGAGTCTAAACTCCTCACTAATGGCAATCCTAATGCATGGGAGTCCCTAATGAAAATATAAGGGTTTAGATTGCATATACCTATTAGGAGATGGATTCCCAATGCAAATACCTCAAGATCTAGAAGTCCTTTAAGCTCCATGTGCTCTAATCCCTCCAAGCTAGAAACTAGAGCCTTCTCCTCTCCAAGGGGAAGAGAATGAGACCAATTCGGACTGATTTGGAGACAATTTGGGTGTAGGAGGAATTTGGGAAAGAACTCCTAAATTAGGGCTAAAAATAAAATATGAGGAAGAAAGAGCTGCTCATTTAACAGGAGATATGGAAATAGGTGGCCGGCCACTTATCAGGGTTAGGGTTTAGTTAGGGAAATGTCAAAGAAGCCCTCTCCATGAGTCATGGCAAATTTAGAGAAAATTCCTTCTAAATTAGTGATTTAGTCTAATTTCTAATTGACTTTCTAGTTCAAGTAAAGATTAACTAACTCAATGAAATCTAGTTCGATGGTTGTCTAACCTCACTAATTAAGTCTACCCAGATCATGACTAACATCTAATTAAGATAGCTCTAAAGTTATCCAAATTATGCTACTAACACAAATCAATTAATTAAATGATATAAATAATCATAAATCTCAAAAGTCTAAAATATCCCTATTCGAGAATATGGTAGTGACATCGTGTCACCCCCAGTTTTCAGGAACATAGGTATTTTTGTCATTTTATATTTTTTAATATTTTTGAAATTATTTATTTATTTATAATATTGTTTTGGGGTTATTTGAGTCGGGTTCGAATTTCAGCTCAATCCGACTTGAAACGAGGACCCGGGGTAGTTTTGACTCTAGTGGACCCACATACTAGTTAGCCATGGTCCACATGATATTTATTTTAGTTAGTGGTTAGATTAATTATTTCATGATAGGTTTAGTTTAATTAGAGCATTAAAACTAGACTAAATTAGCCTCAACCTTAAACCTTTTCCCAATATTAATTAATAGGACCAATGGGGGTGTTTTAGTAATTAGTAAATGGGGACACCTCATTCTATTTGTGCCGGCCACAAGGGGGAATAAGGAGTGAGTCATCATCATTTTTATTTGTTCTCATCCACTTTCTCTCTCTTGTTTTTCCCCAAATTAATTTAGAGAGGAACCTCTATTGATTTTATCTCCAAATCAATCATTTCTTCCACCAAATTTTCTTCGTTTCTTCTCTACTCCATGAAAGGAAGGAGCTAGCCAAGTTTGGAAGGATTCGAAGCTCGTTCGTGTCCATTTGGAATCTCTACGTGTCGATGTCGTGTCGGAAGGCTTTTCCTTTGAATCCCTCTCCCGGAAGGTATAACCTCTCCTCTAAACCACCCCTACATGCATATAGGAATATTTTGAACCTGTAGGAAAGATTCCCATGGTTGTATCTCCGTTTGTGTCCATTTCGTGTCCTTTTGGAGACTTTTAGGTGTGTCCTATGTGTAGGTTTGTGTCCTAGTGGAAAATTCCTATTTGGACACATGTAGATTTAATATATATTGCTTAAATGATTTATTAGAGATTAGATTCCAGATTTCTATTTAGTTTAGGGATGTGTTTTTCTATATATCATATTGTATCAAATTAGTTATATATATATATATAATATATATATATATATATATATATATATTTTTTTTTTTTCTTTATATATATATATATATATATATATATATATATATATATATATATATATATATAAAGAATATATATATATATATATATATATATATATATATATATATATATATATATATATATATATATATATATATATGTATATATATATATATATATATGTATTAATGTCTCTCTATATATATGTGTATATATATATGGTGTCTACTTTATATGTGTGCAATGGCATGTAGTCATGTGTATTTTCTTTGTGTTCATGTGTGTGGGGTTCGGCCAAGGGAGAGGGAATGTTGGATTGGGTGTGTATGTGTGAGTTTGTGTATAGGAGGTGTTTGAGAAAATGGTTGAGAGTGGTGTGTGTGTTTGTTTTATGAGTGGTGATTATGTGTGAAAAGGGTGGGCGATCAACCAACAGGAAAATTAGCCATTTAGCAGTAGCAAATAGGTATCAGTCCCCACAAGGGGGGACTGATTTAAGCAGTAGTAACAGCTGCTGTTGCAGCAGGTAATGGGGGGGAATGGACAGCCTTTAACAGCCATGTAACCCCCAATGTTCAGCCCAAATCAGCCTTCAACTTAACCCACAAACCAGCCCATTGTAACCCCCTTTTATCAGTCCAACAAGTCTCCAAACAGCCCCTTTGTATCAGTCCCCATAGCCATGGATTAGCCTTAAATGGCAGTCCCAAATCAGCCTTAATTCAGCCTACAATGTCACAACCAACACCCTGTTTAGGGGCACGAGCACGTGGGTACGTCCAGCCTACGCCGCAGTATCGGCGGTAGAACGCTGTAAAGGTAATCTAGAATATATAGAATTTAAGACACAAATATAACCTGTCATCTCCGCACGGAGGAATATAACTACAACTCAATCACATAAATCTAAGGAAGATAAACACGATAATAAAGATAAAGATAAAGATGAGATAAATGGTCTGAAACAACGCTGAGTCGCAATCATAAGTTCAGAGACCAAGACATAAAACAATATCCCAAAATAAATACTACAAGTCTCAAAGTATCAACTGGAATGTAATCAAGACAAAATCTAGGTGAACTACGTCACGACTGGCGGTGCGTCCTCTACGAGCACCGGGTCCACAGGCATGTCCTGGTCGTAGGCTCCATCTATGCCAAACCCGTAGTAGGTCGGGCAATCTGCATCTAAATCCTCTGAAAAACAACGAGGGTTATCCTGTCAGGATACGAGCAAGTACAAACGCCAACAGCAGTTCCATGTGAATAGACAAATACTATAAGAGACAATCATAATGAAATATAAGATGGAATATCAAGACTGAAAGTAAAATGGTACAAAAGAATTGGATATCGTGTCATGTGTGAGATATAAGATAAAACTGGAATATAAATAATAGAAAGTAATCTGAGGTATGATGTAAACATAAAAATAAAGTGCCATGAGATATTAGAGTGTTATGTGATCGGCTTGGGTCAAGATCAGGCTGTTCCATTTGACCGACTATGCACAGGTAGTATACTAGTATAGGGATCAGGTCGGCCAAAATGGAAAGCTATGCACATGTAGTATAAGGTCAGGCTATACCCTACATGTGGTGAGGGTGGAGCTATGCACAAGTAATAAACAAGTAGGGGTATGATCACATAACCTCTAATAACTCCCCCATCTCCGAGTAGTATAATGAATCCAGACATGACAGGTCATGACACGGGATTCGAAGAGCAGGGAGCCAGTCCACTCCTAAATCGGTATCTATACAAGTACAAGAAAATAATGCCGAACAATGTACTCATATACCAGGTAAACCAGGAATGACATCTCATGACGAGATTCAATGTATACTAGTCCGTGTATCCTCGTTTCGAGAATCAAGTATAACACTACAACTGAATCAGATATAGTAGATATCAAGACAATAAAAACTATCAGAGAATGTACTCGCCTGTTGTCCTGAGCTGAGAAAATCGAAACTACAAACCACTCAATGAGCCACGAACGGTCAACTCGTACAACTGTCTCCTAATACTGAAACAGTCATTACCAACATTCTCAGAATGGTCAAATTAGCTAGAAATGCCTACCCATAAGTCTAATTCTGGACACAGGGGCAAAACGGTAATTTTGGATCAAAATGGTGTCCGCCGTTGGACCCACTTTGCACCGAAAAATGTGCCAGAATCTACGGTCTCTAAAGTTATCAAACTATATGTCTACAAGTCCAGTTTGATGAGACAAACCAAACCGTATGTCCAAAGTTGGATTCTGGTGGGCCGTGCACAAATTCACCCGTTGGATCGGGTCGCGGACCTGCCAAAATAGCGTTCCACTCGACCGTCTCAGAATCAGACCAAACTTGGCTCACAGGACCAAAAAAATATTTTGAGTCCAATGACGCAAGTTTCGTCGCGATTTGATGAGTGTGCACAAAGTAATTAAGAAATTTTGAAAAAGCCCGATACGGAAAAATTTGACGGATACGTGTCAAATTCGTCGCGCACACGCGACCATTTTGAATTTCGCAAAGCCCACACGTCCACGAAGTCGATACGCAATGCTTTCGGTTCGCGACCACATCGCCCGGATTGACGGGACGGACGGCGTATCGGGACAATTTTTCTAAAAATCCACTTTTGAAAAACAGTTTTTTCTCCAATTTCACAAACCAATAACTTTCTGTACAATGCATGAAATTTAATTCTACAAAAAAGGTTTTAAAGCCCTATAGGTTGTCTACAAGTCTCTTCAGACCAATTTTGAAAACTCGCAATACGCTGGTCGCAAATCAGCCACAAAGTTGGGATTTCGGGACAGTTTCTAAACCCAGAAAATCGAGTTTTTCTCAATTTTGGAACTCGTTTTTCGTCACATATGTCGCGAGTCGGCACGAATTATTTGAAGAGAATTAAAGGGGTATATATTGGGATCATACCTGACCAAGTGGTTCACAAAACGACGGAGCGAGGAAGGAGAAATCTATTTCCGAAGTTGGCCCTTCGCTGACAGTTTTTGTGCGCGGGTGGGATGCTCGTTGCGCGTTTCCCGGCAATGGACGGCCGCGGGTTGGCCGACGTCGATGTTGGGGCGTACGCTGGGTTGAGGGATGACGGCTAGGGTTTATTTTTTTTGAAAAATCCTCTCTCTCTCTCTCTATAAATATATATATACACACACATACATACGGTCGGGTTATTAAAAGGTCGGGTTAATAAAAGGAAACTACGGGGGAGGGGGCCGCTCTGAACTTTGCTAGCAGCTGTTGTTGCTTTTGGTTTTATTGTGGGGGCGCATGAGTGTTTGTTTGTTATTTGCTTTATTCCTTTTTTTTTTCTTTTCTATTCTTTCTTTCTTTAACCTTTTGCTTTTATATATATATATATATATATATATATATATATATATATATATATATATATATATATATATTTATATATATATATATTATATTTATACACACACACATAAATACATGCATACATGCATACATACATACATACATACATATATACATACATACATACATACATACTTACATACATATATTATTATTTATTATATATTTACACATATACGTATATATTTTTTTATATAAAAATAAACCCATAACATTTACCCATTAATATAATATATATTTATATATATATCCCATAAATGGAATATTACCTAAATATATATAAATAAAATCAGAATTTATTTATAAACAAATACTAAATATTTATTTTATATATATATATATATATATATATTAAATATATTACACTTTTATAAATAAAAACACTATCAGTAAAATACTTATTTCAATAATAATATAAAAACACTAATAATAATATTTAAATAATACTAAAAATAATGAAATAATGCAATTGACCATATTAGTCCTATTCAGGAAATTGGGGGTGATAAATCTACCCTCCTAAAAAAAATTGTCCTCGAAATTAGTGCAAACTAGCACAATAACAGTAGCAAGAACAAAGAAAAAAATACCTCAAGGCTCGAAGAGATAAGGGTAACGCTCCCGCATCTCGTCCTCTCTCTCCCACGTAGACTCTCCTGGAGAGTGATGCCTCCATGCGACACGAACCAAAGGAATAACTTGGTTCCGGAGCACCTTATCACGGCGATCAAGAATCTCCACAGGCTGCTCTGGATAGCGGAGAGTAGGCCCCACCTCTAACTCGGAGTGATCCAATACGTGACTAGGGTCTGCCACGTGCCGCCTCAACTGCGACACATGGAACACGTTATGGACTCCCTCGAGCGTAGGCGACAAGTCTAGTTGATAGGCCACTGCATCGACCCTTCCAAGAATAGTGAAAGGTTCGATGAAGCGCGGACTAAGCTTCCCGCCTCGGCCAAAACGAATCGTACCCCGTGTCAAAAAAATCCTCAGGAACACCATATCGCCAACCTAGACGCAAGACAAGACTCAATACAAGATCCTAAAGCAAACAATCACCAACAAGGACAAACAGAAAAAGTGATACTAACCTCGAACTCTAACGGTCTCCGGTGGCTATCGGCCCAATGCCGCTGTCTATCCTGAGCCACCCGAAGTCTATCCCTGATCAACTTAACCTTCTCTGCTGCATCCACCACCTATCTCCAGGAGGCCAAGCAAAACTCTCTCACCGACATCGTCCCATGACAAAGGAGTGCAACATCTCCGTCCGTATAGAGCCTCAAATGGCGACATTTCTATACTGGCATGATAGCTGTTGTTGTAAGCAAACTCTACCAGGTGAAGATGGTCCTCCCAAGATCCTCCGAAATCTAACACACAAGTACAAAGCACATCCTCGAGTGTCTGGATGGTCCTCTCCGACTGACCGTCTGTCTGGGGTGATACGCGGTACTGAACTTGAGCTGAGTGCCCAAGCTAGTATGCAAACTCCTCCAGAAGTGGAAAGTGAAACGACTATCCCGATCCGAGACTATGCTCACCAGAACTCCATGCAATCTGACTATCTGTCGCACATACATCTCTGCCAGCTTCTCCGTAGATAGTCCCACCTTGAAAGGCAAAAAGTGGGCCGATTTGGTCAATCTATCAACGATGACCCAAATCGCGTCTTTCCCTCCTGAAGATCGTGGAAGTCCAGATACAAAGTCTATATTGATGTGCTCTCACTTCCACTCTGGAATGGGTAGTGGCTAAAATAGACCACCTGGCGTCTGTCTTTCGGCTTTCACCTGCTGGCACACTAAGCATCGAGATACAAACTGAGCTATCTCTCGCTTCATGCCATACCACCATACGTGCATCCTTCAGGTCTCTGTACATCTTGTTGGCTCCAGGATGCATAGAGTACTGGAAACGATGAGCTTCCTGCAGAATCTCCTCCTGAAGCTCTCCACTCGGAATGCACAATCTAGTATCGTGCCTCAGCGACCCATCTTCGACTATAGAGAAATCGTCTAGCAATCCGGCCTGCACTTGCTCCTTGATGCTCCTCAGGGTCACGTCATCAAACTGTACTGATCTGACTCTGTCCATCAATGCAGACTGAATCTGTAAACCCTACATCTGAACCTCTATCCCCGAAACGATCACCTCGATATCCAAAGTATCCAGATCGGCCAATAGATGATGATCTGCCGTCAAATACATAGCGACTGGATACCTGCTCAAGGCATCTACAACTACGTTGGCCTTCCCTGGATGGTACTATAAAGAGATATCGAAGTCCTTCATCAGCTCAAGCCAGCGCCTCTGCCTCATGTTCAATTCCTTCTGGATGAACACGTACTTCAAGCTCTTGTGATCCGTGAAGATCCCAACTTACTGGCACACTCTATTGAGGATACTATACTACACTTATGGGATAATACCTTATATTGTCTTCCTCAAATGAATGCAGGTAAATAAGTAGCATGTGGGGCTCAGTTGAATGGGACACAAGTGTCATATGGGTAGTAGGCTTAATGTGGGTCGTGTCCACATTTTGGGTCAACAAGTTTGGGTCGAAATGGTGCCGCCAATTCAAGTCAGAAATAAAAGTGACTTCGTGGGGTGAATCAAGATTGGGTCTTGTGTCAGAAAATTCGTGTGATAAAATAAAACACTAGATGGTGTGTCCGAGTGGGACACGAAGGTCATGGGCGTAGGGTGTCTTGTCTACATCATGCATATTAAGTTGGTTTTAAGAAAACAACTAGTCTTGTGCTCCTAAAGTAAAAGTCATGGCAATGTGCATATGATAATCATAAATAAAAGTGGGAATGGTCAATCGCCTAAATTGATACGAAAGTTGTGCGATACAAAGATAGTACAAGAGAACGAGTTTGAGTGGGACATGGTATATCAAAATAAAGATAATCTTGTCTACTACAAACTCATGAAGGAAGTTTTTAGAGATTAACATCTCTGATGCTCCAAAAATCAAAGTCACGGAAGAACATTCGTCTATTTAGGATACTCTCTCTAGGGTGTCTACCCAAGTCTTGACGCCGTCTACACAAGGCACTAACTCATCTATATGATACTTGGATGATACCCCTATACTATGTTGCTCATGTCTCTCCTCCAACTAGACACTAAACTGTTGGTGCCTAAACTTCTATAACACTTGAAATACTTCGTCTCTAGCTACTCGGATACTCCTCCTATTCTGGTACCTGGTGCAACTCCTACCTTAACACTTATTAATCACACTAGGGTTCGCATCTATATTTAATTATCAACAATCATGTACAATACTTCCTAACCATACTCTAAACTATTAACACAATTACTTAAGGACACAGACCAATTGCATATCACCAAGCCATCATACTACGAAGAACCTATAATGAAATAAGAATCTAGAAGGACCTGGACTAAAGAACCGAAAGTATCCTTACTCCTAAGCTAATTGAGGCTGGAACAAAATCTATAATAATAGAAGTGAATGATAGAGATGACATGTTACGACCCTTATCAAGATACAATCTGATAATCATACGCGTCTGTCCAAAATCATGATACTCAGAATTCTCGCCACGTCAGTAAGCAAGGCTGCGATAAACGGTAGATTCCATAACTGGGTATGTACCTCTATAATCATGTCGTATGGGATCCTTGCCACGCCGACTAGTATGGCTGCGAGAAATCCCAAATCACATAACCAAGATATGTACATCCGAAGTCAGGTCCCTACGTTTTTGCCACGCCGGCTAATATAGCTGCGATAAACCTCAGGTTTCATAACTAAGTAGACATTTTACCTTCCCGATTATTCCCGTCAATATATGTTATCAGAAGATACCGTAACTCAGGCCATAAAATTCATCTCTATATGGAAATCAAAATCAACGATGATCCATCAAATCAAATTCAATAACAAAGAGTAAGGGTGAAGAAAATAAGAGGAAATGATTTTAAATTGACGTTCAAAACAAGATTCTCAAGGGTCGTCACTGGAATTTCTCAAAAGTCCTAAGCAAAGAGATCAATATGACACATGATAAGATATCATCAAGGAAGGACAATTTATTTTGAAATGCAAGAAGAGTTTGTCATGGTAATTAAAAGATCGAAATTTTCCTAATATGTGATTGAGTAACTCCTATCATAACCTAGAACCTATATCCTAACAGCAGGCTCGTAATTAGTACTCTAAGTCAAGCACTATTACAAAATCGCACTAGTTGCGACTCTGACCTGCATGGGCCACCATAAAAACGTGTCACAACCCGCACCCTGTTAGGGGCACGAGCACGTGGGTACGTCCAGCCTACGCCGCAGTATCGGCGGTACAACGCTGTAAAGGTCATCTAGAATATATAGAATCTAAGACACAAATATAACCTGTCATCTCTGCACGAAGGAATATAACTACAACTCAATCACATAATTCTAAGGAAGATAAACACGATAATAAAGATAAAGATAAAGATGAGATAAATAGTCTGAAACAACGCTGAGTCGCAATCACAAGTTCAGAGACCAAGACATAAAACAATATCCCAAAATAAATACTACAAGTCTCAAAGTATCAAACTGGAATATAATCAAGACAAAATCTAGGTGAACTAGGTCACTACTGGCGGTGCATCCTCTACGAGCACCGGGTCCACAGGCATGTCCTGGTCGTAGGCTCCATCTATGCCAAACTCGTAGTAGGTCGGGCAATCTGCGTCTAAATCCTCTAAAAAATAATGGGGGTTATCCTGTCAGGATACGAGCAAGTACAAATGCCAACAGCAGTTCCATGTGAATTGACAAATACTATAAGAGACAATCATAGTGAAATACAAGATAGAATATCAAGGCTGAAAGTAAAACGTACAAAAGAACTGGATATCGTGTCATGTGTGAGATATAAGATAAAACTGGAATATAAATAATGGAAAGTAATCTGAGGTATGATTTAAACATAAGAATAAAGTGCCATGAGATATTAGAGCGTTATGTGATCGGCTTGGGTCAAGATCAGGCTGTTCGATTTGACCGGCTATGTACAGGTAGTATACTAGTATAGGGATCAGGCAGGCCAAAATGGAAAGCTATGCACAAGTAGAATAAGATCAGGCTACACCCTACGTGTGGTGAGGGTGGAGCTATGCACAAGTAATAAACAAGTAGGGGTATGATCACATAACCTCTAATAACTCCCCCATCCCCGAGTAGTATAATGAATCCAGACATGAAAGGTCATGACACGGGATTCGAAGAGCAGGGGGGTCAGCCCACTCCTAAATCGGTGTCTATACAAGTACAAGAAAATAATTCCGAACACTGTACTCATATACCAGGTAAACCAGGAATGACATCTCATGACGAGATTCAATGTATACTAGTCCGTGTATCCTCGTGTCGAGAATCAAGTATAATACTACAACTGAATCTGATATAGTAGATATCAAGATAATAAAAACTATCAGAGAATGTACTCGCCTGTTGTCCTGAGCTGAGAAAATCGAAACTACAAACCACTCAATGAGCCACGAACAGTCAACTCGTACAACTGTCTTCTAATGCTGAAATAGATATTATTAACGTTCTCAGAATGGTTAAATTAGCTAGAAACGCCTACCCATAAGTCTAATTCTGGACACGGGAGCAAAACGATAATTTTGGATCAAAATGGTGTCCGCCGTTGGACCCACTTTGCACCGAAAAATGTGCCAGAATCTACGATCTCTAAAGTCATTAAACTATATGTCTACAGGTCCAGTTTGATGAGACAAACCCAACCGTATATCCAAAGTTAGATTCTGGTAGGCCGTGCACAAATTCACCCGTTGGATCGGGTCGCGGGCCTGCCAAAATAGCGTTCCACTCGACCGTCTCAGAATCAGACCAAACTTGGCTCACAGGACCGGAAAAATATTTTGAGTCCAATGACACAAGTTTCGTCGTAATTTGATGAGTGTGCACAAAGTAATTGAGAAATTTTGAAAAAGCTCGATACCGAAAAATTTGACGGATACGTGTCAAATTCGTCGCGCACACGCGACCAATTTGAATTCCGTCAAAGCACACACGTCCACGAAGTTGATAAGCAACTTTTGATGCTTTCGGTTCGCGACCACGTCGCCCGGATTGACGGGACGGACGGCGTATCGGGACAATTTTTCTAAAAATTCACTTTTGAAAATCAGTTTTTTCTCCAATTTCACAAACCAATAACTTTCTGTACAGTGCATGAAATTTAATGCTACAAAAAAGGTTTTAAAGCCCTATAGGTTGTCTATAAGTCTCTTCAGACCAATTTTGAAAACTCGTAACATGCTGGTCGCAAATCGGCCACAAAGTTGGGGTTTTGGGACAGTTTCTAAACCCAGAAAATCGAGTTTTTTCTCGATTTTGGAACTCGTTTTTCGTCGCACATGGTGCGAATCGGCAAGAACTATTTGAAGAGAATTAAAAGGGTATATATTGGGATCTGACCAAGTGGTTCGTAAAACGACGGAGCGAGGAAGGAGAAATCTATTTCCGAAGTTGGCCCTTCGCTGACAGTTTCCGTGCGCGGGTGGGATGCTCGTTGCGCGTTTCCCGGCGATGGACGGCCGCGGGTTGGCCGACGTCGATGTTGGGGCGTACGCTGGGTTCGGATATGACGGCTAGGGTTTTTTTTTTTTGAAAAAATCCTCTCTCTCTCTCTCTCTATAAATATATATATATACACACACACATACGGTCGGGTTATTAAAAGGTCGGGTTAATAAAAGGAAACCGCGGGGGAGGGTGCCGCTCTGAACTTTGCTAGCAGCTGCTGCTGCTTTTGGTTTTATTGTGGGGGGCGCATGAGTGTTTGTTTGTTGTTTTCTTTATTCCTTTTTTTTTTCTTTTCTATTCTTTCTTTCTTTAACCTTTTGCTTTTATATATATATATATATATATATATATATATATATATATATATATATATATATTTGCTTATATATATATATATATATATATATATATATATATATATATATATTTGCTTATATATATATATATATATATATATATATATATATATATATATAATATATATATATATATATATATATATATATATATAAGCAAATATATATATATATATATATATATATATATATATATATATATATATATATATATATATATATATATTTGCTTATATATATATATATATATATATATATATATATATATATATATAAATATATACACACACACATAAATACATACATACAATACATACATACATACATACATACATACATACATATATTATTATTTATTATATATTTACACATATACGTATATATTTCTTTATATAAAAATAAACCCATAACATTTACCCATTAATATAAATATATATTTATATATATATATATCCCATAAATGGAATATTACCTAAATATATATAATAAAATTAGAATTTATTTATAAACAAATACTAAATATTTATTACATATATATATATTATATATTAAACTTTTATAAATAAAAACATTATCAGTAAAATACTTATTTCAATAATAATATAAAAACACTAACAATAATATTAAAAATAATGAAATAATGCAAATGACCATATTAGTCCTATTCAGGAAATTGGGGGTAACATACAAATACCCTCCATTCAGCCCCCATTGGTAGCCCATGGTTCACCTACTTAACAGCCTTAGAGTTTACCTCATTTCACCCCTTAGCAGCCCACTAACACAACATCATATGAAAGTCCCAACCAATCCATGTTGGCCAATATGGCAGCCCCATAGCTGTCCCATTGACAGCCATTGCTGTCCCAAACTAGTCCCTAAATCCTGTACCAAAACCAGCCTATAGGACAGCCCCTATAGCTGTCCTTAACAGTCCATGACAGGCCCACAATTCAGCCTTAACCTGTCCTTTAACAGCCTATTATGTGTTTGTGTGTGTGAGCCTAGTGTGTGTGTGTGTGTGAGCCTCTATGTATAGCTAGTAGCATATAAGTGTTAGAGCCTATATGTGACCATGTGAGTGAGTAAGTGAGTGAGCTTGTGTGTGGGTGATTAGTTAAGTTAGAATAATATTTCAAGGGTAAGGTAATGTTAAATAAACAACATGTAACCTAAGATGATCTAGATGACGTCGGTACTAGGATTTTATGGTAGGTAATGTTAGTAGAGGTTAGTGTCTAGCTATCCTAGGAAGCCTAGGTTAGTATTCCAAGGGTAGAGTGGTATGGACAAGGTATCGGGAATACCTTGTTAAGGGTAAGTATAGGTATTTACCTAGAAACTAAGGTATTTGAGTTTAGAGTTTAAGATATGGTTAGAACTTGGTTCCCTTGGTTTGTAAAGGTCAGAAATAGCGCTCCTAGACTAGTTTTGACTTCGGTTGACCATTTTGACCAAAAGTCAACAAAAGTCAACCGAGAGTCAAACTTAGCCTATAAGTGACTAGATTTGACCGAAACCAAACCAGAGTTGACCAGTTGACTGAGAGTCAACAGTTGGTCAACATTTGACTAGTTTGACCTAGGGTTGACCAGAGTTGACCAGACTTGACTTTTTGACCAAAAGTTAACTGTAAGTCAACCCTTGACCCAGATTGACCTAGTTTGACTTGGATTGACTTCCTGTGACCTTGTTTGACCTTGGGTATCCTAGTGTGACCCAGTTTGGCTCAGTATGACCTAGTGTGACCTAATTTAGCTTGGTGTAACTTAGTTTGACCTAGTATTGACTTAGACTTGCATATCATGACTAGATTAGCTTTTCTTTCATTATTAAACCATGTTTTAACTTGTAATTAATATCTCATCTTTAGGTCTATGATTACTCTGAGCATCTGTTCACCTTATCATCTCAGGACCACAGGCGAGTACATTCACTGATAGTTTTTATTGTCTTGATATCTGTTATATCCGATTCAGTTGTAGTGTCTTACTCGATTCCCAGTCATGATAGTTCACGGACTAGTATATGATGGATCATGACATGGGATGTTATTCCTAGATTTTTTGTGGTATATTAGTATATTTTTTTATTCCGTGTATTGGTATAGACACTGATTCCTAAGGGGACTTGCTACCCTCTTATGGAATCCTGTGTTATGATATGTCATGTCCAGATCCATTATACTATTCGGGGATAGAGGAATTATTAGGGGTTATGGGATCAAAGTTCCCTGTAACTATTTTGCTAGCGCCACCCTCACCTCACGTAGGGTATAGCAGATACCCCGTATGCCAGTTATCCAGGTTGGCCGACATGTCTTTCCGTTGAGGTCACCGCAGATTGCCGAGCCAAGTGGATAACCCTACCTTGATTCCCTAGCCGATCACATATTGCTCTAATAGTTCAATTCATATTTTACATTTATTGTCGTATCTTATATCCAGTCAAGCTTTACTTTTCTGTACTTCTCACCATGCTATGATTTCATTTACTCACATGATCTATATACCTTTATACTGTACCTCGATTTGAGACTAAGTCCTATTTGAAAGAAGGGTTACAACCCCGGTCCTTGTTTGGTTAAGGGTTGTAACTCGGCTTTCGAATGGTTCCCAAGTCGCCCTATATCTTTATCTTGTATTTCGTTATACTGTCTCTTATAGAATTTGTCAATTCATATGGAACTGCTGTTGGTGTTTGTACTTGCTCATTTTCCTAACAGGATACCGTTGAAAATTTTTACAGATATTTCTGAGGCAGGCTGCTCGACCTATTATGGGATCGAGACAGATGGGGACTCAGGCCAGGGCTGTGGCCCGATAGTTTGGCCACTAGATTTTATACTCCCTGAGTAGTTAGCACTAGTTAGGCTTGCCTAGACTGCGATCCAGCTTTGGATTTTAGACAGTAGTAGCTTATATATATATTCTGTGATTCTGTGATGTTGTGTATAGTTTTGGGCTTGTGTGGATCTTGAACTATTTTCTGCTTTCATCTATCTTATTTCCTTTCGGTGCTAGTTTGTTTTGTGATTGAGACTGTATTACTATGTCACCTCCATTCGGAGTGTATATACTGTACAGGTACCTTTATACTGTTTAGTTGTAGTATTTATAGATGACCTAGACAGCGTTCTACTGTCGATGCTGCGGTGTAGGCTGGACGTAACCACGTACTCGTGCCCCTAATCAGGGTGCGGGTCGTGACACATTTTTGTGGCGGCCCATGCAGGTCAGTGTCACAATTAGTACGATCTCGTGATGGTGCTCGACTTAGAGTACTAATTACGAATCTGCGTCTAGGACATAGGATCTAGGATATGATAGGAGTTACTCAATCACATTTTAGGAAAATTCTGATCTTTTGATTATCATGACAACTCTTCTTGCATTTGAATTCAATTGTCCTCCTTTGATAATATTTTATCTTGTGCCATATTGATCTCTTGGGTTCAATTCGTCCTCAGGATGGCGATTACTCGTTCTCAGGCAGCAGGGCCTAGTATAGCTCCAGAGAGGTCAGATCCGGGAGGTCTTCCACCTCCGGCTACAGGAGCAGCAGTCTCAGTTTCTGTCCTTCAGGCAGGATTAGCAGTCGAGAGATCAGCAGCCTCAGTTTCTGTCCTTCAGGCGGGAGTAGCAGCGGCAGTTCCAGGAGGTCTTCTACCTCCAGCAGCGTGACCGTCCGTAGTTGTTCCTGAGACTGTTCCACCGTCGTCTCCGCTACTGTAGCTCCCCTTCCCGAAAATTTTTAAAATATTTTTATTATTATTTATTTTTATTTAAATGGTGATTTTAGAAATTTTAGAAATGATTATTTAGTTAATTATTACGATAGATGATTTTATTCATGGTTAGAAATTGGAGTACAAGACGATTGGAAAGCATGGCACGGATAGTACAGTGGCGTGCTTTAACTAGTGTATTAGCCCTGATAGGGAAGGACGAGCCATAGTGACGTCCTAACTAGAAAAACCAAGCCAAGTTGCGACTTAACCCGTACCGAAGCTTTATTTATTATTTAATTATATTATTGAGTTTTCAAGAACCCGGTTGTACCGAACCTATTCAGAATAAGCCCAAGTCAAATCCAAGCCCATGTAGGCATGTAGTGGGACCAAATACGACCTTGTAGACATGTTTGGAAAATGCAATTATCTTGTATATATTTAGGAATTGGCGATTTGCATTTATTAAATCATTTATTATATATATATATATATATATATATATATATATATATGTAAAAATATATATATATATATATGTATATGTATTTCTATAAATGAGATACTATATTATGAATATATATTATTAGAAATATTTTGGTTGTTGTGAATATTCATTGTTGTAATGGTAGGTATGCATGGAAGTTATGTATATATAAATATACATTATCTATGTGTGTATGCGTATGTATATATAAATATATATTATACGCGTATATGTGTATGTGTGTATATATATATAAATATATTATACGTGTGTGTATGGATATACATATATATAAATAGATATTATATACGTGTATAAGTGTTTGTATATATATATATATATATATATATATATATATATATATATATATATATATATATATATAAAATATGTGTGTCTATATATATGTGTAAATGTATATATATAGATATATGTGAATTGTGTATATATAAATATATGTAATATCATAATAAGATACATTGTATAAATCATTATATATATTTATTTATTGCATTTGTATATACATAGATGTGGTACACATGTATATATATAATTGTGTATTTATACATGCAGATATATACGTATATAGATAGGTATATACATATGTATTAATAAACAAAATAAAATCAACAGAGCTCAGGCCAGGCCCGGCCCAGCCAAGCCCAGCCCGAGCAACACCCCAGGCCAATGAACCAATTCCCAGTAACATTAAGTAAACCGAAGCCTTTTCTCAGCCAAATCCTCAAACCCGAACCCATATTCTTCCCATAGCCGAACTCCCCAGCTGCGCGACTACATATAGCAGAGATTGAAGAAACACGAAGAAGAAAACCCTAGCCATCGACCCCGAACGCCTGGGCGCACCCCACGCGTGTGCGTACGTCGCCGCGGGCTGCCGCCGGTCGCCCATGGACCGCTCGACCGCTGGTCGCGGCCGAAACCGTGGACATGGAGACAGCAGCAACAGTCTGTCAGCCCGACTTTGCAGCCAGTTTGTACGATACACACTCGATCCTTTTACGATCCTTCTTATCTGGTATGAACCCAATCTATACGCCTTTATCTCCCTTCAATTAGTTTGCTTTGATTTGCGATGTACACGACAATAAACGAGTTCTAAAACCGAGAAAAACTTCGATTTGTGGGTTTGGAAACTGTCCCGAAACCCAAAGATGGCGGTCGATTTACGACCAGGATATCGCAAATTTTCTAAAATCGTTTGAACAAAATTCTAGACAACCTAACCAGCATTAAAACCCTATTTTTAGATTATTTTTATAATCAGTAGATGCTAAGATAAATCGATTGGAAAATCAAGAAAAACCAGTTTAAAACTGTTTTTGAAAACTAGAAAATCTCTCGACTCGATGTACGTCCCGCAAATCCGGGCGACTTGGTCGCGAACCGAAGGCATCGAAAGCTGCGTAACGGCTTTGTGCTCGTGTGGGCTTTGACGGAATTCAAATTGGTCGCGTGTGCGCGACGAATTTAATGCGTATCCGTCGAAATTCATCGTATCGGCCTCTGTGCAAATTTCTCAATTACTTTGTGCACGCTCGTCAGATCGAGACGAAACTTGCGCCAGCAGGACCGTATCATTTTTTTGGTCCTGTATGCCAAGTTTGGTCCAATTCTAAGACAGTTGAATCGTACGTCGTTTTGTGGGCCCCACGGTCCGACTCAACGGGCGATTTTGTGCACGGCCCGCCAGAATCCAACTTTGGACATACGGTTGGGTTCGTATCAGAAAACCGGACCTGTTGACATATAGTTTGACGACTTTAGAGACCGTTGACTCTGGCACACTTTTCGGTGCAAAGCGGGTCCAACGGAGGACATCGTTTTTGCCCGAAATTATCGTTTTGCCTCTGTGTCCAGAATTGGACTTAAGGACAGGCAATCCTAGCTAATTTGAATATTCTGAAAACATTGGTACTGTTTATTTCAGCATTTGAAGACTTCTGTATGTGTTGACTGATTGTGGCTCATTGAGTGGTATAGTATTATTGGTTTCTCCAGCTAAGGACCTCAGACAAGTGCACTTTCTGATTGCTTTCCGATTCATAGTAGTCTTTTCATTTCATGTATATACATATATCTTACTGCTTGTTGAAACGCTCATCACATGGAGTAGTCGGGAGGGGAAATATCTTAGTAGACATGTGGACTATCCAGAACTATCTCCCGTGTCTTTCGTGGAGAATAGCAGCTACACACGACACGTGCAGGGTACCGGATTTACCTCCTAGCCGTTCACATGTCGAAACGGATATTTCAAACCACATAGATAGATGTCTTTTATTAGTTTTTCCTTGTTTTCTTCTCTATCGTGCTATGTCATCAGTTATCTTCCAGTTTTGATATCTCATATGTTATTTTCATGTCTTGTTAATTCTATTGTGTTTTCGCATTGCCGTCGATTTGTGTACTTGTTCCATTCCTGACTGGAAACCAATATTTTTCAGGTTTAACCACGATCATTCTTAGCACTGGGAAGACATGGGTATGCTGAGGCCGACCTAGATAGTGGAACTAGTTGTCATTTTCATTAATTATGAGAACTTTGTATTTTTTTAAATATAAATGTTGTAACAGTTGTAATAAACCTAGAAATGTGAATGAGCAGCAAATATTCTATTTTGTGATTTTGAGCATTTATTTCTTGCGGGCATGACAGCATTCTGCCGCCGACTCTGCGACGTAGGCTGGCTTGGACACGTCTCGTGTCTGAAAAGCGGGTGCGGGTCGTGACAAGTTTTTGTGGTGGCCCATGCAGGTCAGTCTTTGCAAAAGATTACGAACTCTAGATGGTACTTAAGTTAGTCGTACCATTGCGAGCCTGCGACTCAAAAATGCTCATTCACAACTAGGGTTAAACTGATTTAAGAGAATGACTAGGACTAGGAGTCCCATGTTTAAATTGACCGTTGGGTAGTTAAGGTTGTCTGATAGGCCATGCAAGTTGGATACAGAGTTGTTAAATTTAGATTGCTTGCCAGATCTTTATAGATATACTAATACTTTTGATATGACATTATGATCCAATATGGATTCACTATTCGCTTAGTTAGTTAGGCCTTCATCTTGATAATCTGTTCAATTTTCTTTTTGCATTATTAGATATAAACATCATATCATAAATTAGAATTGCCTATTTTAAATTCTATTTTGCTGTAAGGAACTAGTTTATAATTTCTGATTCTGTTAATCGTGTGCGGATCTCGAGTTAGATTGTGATTCTCACAAAACTCGAACTATTTGTGCCGCCTTTCCAAAAAAAAATCTCGCCTATTTATATTTTGACTCACTTGACAAATGCTGCTATTACAGCCTAGTTTTTGCAAGCTTACCCTTTTATCGAGCTTGATTCAAGACATATGTTTGTTGGGGACGCCCGATAACATATTGTCTAATCAAAATCATTGTATTATGGTCTGATCAACCATGATACAATTGGTTCACTTTTTATCTAATTACCCTACGCGGATTGAGATGTAGATGCCTCTAGGATCTCATCTGCGACTGCTTTGACAATTCCTCTTGAATTATACATTCGCCTTGAATCACGTAATTGTATTCAGTGACATCTCTCTTGAACTCTTTATTATTTTGTCTTTCACCGATTAGAAAGAGGAAAGCTCGTAATTGGTAGATAGATACATAGTATCCCCATGACTAAGATAGTTGTATGCGTAAGTGTAGCTACCATCGGCCAGCCCTGTGACCGGAATCTTGCCTTGAGTTACTCGTCCTCCCTTCGACACTAAACCTGCTATCTTAATCTTTTAGTCATTAGAGTCCGAGAATGACTAGGATCTTTCTCTTGATCAAATGCCAACCTAGGAGACTACCTATTCTCCAGAGACCAAATATTATGAGCCTCTAATCATGTGTTTGAAGTTTGGTTTAACTAGAACCCTTGTGACAATAGTCCGGCAGGTTTGGTACACATAGAAATTCACGACCCAGTTGTTAGGGACCTTTTCATATGATGTGCCTTAGAGCTGGTTACCCCCGTCGACAACTCATGTATACTGTGGATGAGTAGGTCCTCGACCATGTGTCAATGCACAGGCACTCATTTTCCATTTATTGGGGAACGATCCTTGACTTGACTTATATCTACCGTACTCCGTTATGCCGTGCCTCATTCTTTATTAACAAGAGTCGAGGTACAGTATCCGAACTTTGGAATTCTTTTAACCTCAGTATTCCTAAAAGCATGTCCCAGCTTCTAAGGTGGGTAGACTGTAAGCCTACTAAGGATTGGGGATATACAAGGATTACCAATTGATTAGAATAATTCCCATTAGAATGATAGTTAGTGCCCCATGGACTCCCACTTTCCATTTAAATTATTTTGTGCCCCGACCGTGTCATTAATATTTGGAGCATGAGACCAACTGTTATCTTCCAATAAACTTCATATGCAAGATCTAGACAAGTACACTTTCATCTAGGTATATCATGTCCCACTCAAACCCATCCCCTTGTACTCTATTTTTGTGCTACGACTTTCAGGTTAAAGGGACTAGCTATAACCCTTACCATAGTAACCGTATGCTTTTCGACTTCCATTAGAGCCTCAACCTTGACTCAATTCCTTCGACCAATATGGTAGTGAGCTACTCGAAGCCCACTATGCACATGCCACTAGTGTGCCACCCAATTGAGGTCTCATGTGCTCCTTAAACACAAAGTCACTGAAGGCACATTTTGAGCTTTAGGGACCTAGCTAACCAACCTGACTGGCAACTAGCTCAATCCCTTGGGTAGAAACCTATTCTAGGATACCCTAATCTAGTAGGAATAGTTTTATCATTAGGATCTTGTCTAGTCCATATAGATTGAAACCTAATGTTCATCCAACCAACGACTGATGTCCAAATAGAGAACCCATTAAGATCACAATCTTGATTTCTCAAATTCAGTCCTATTTTGGAATGTTGTTTAGAACACCGAGAACGAAATTTTCGTATTGCATGGTTTGTAAGCCCCTCTAAGAAACAAGTGTTCTTCAATTTAGCAAGTGACTGGACTAGAGTAGCCCAATTTAGCAAATAAGTCAATGGTTCGTAAACTTTCTTTCTACGTGTATCATCAGATGCTCTTTATCGCCCTTGAAACCTCATATTGCTCTCGACTAATTTTTCTTATCCTTCCGTCCTTCCTATTTCAGAGCGACGAATGGCCATGCTTATTAGAATTTATTAATAATTTTTAGCTACTTGTATAAATTCGTTGCTTGTTAAATTTTGGGTTGTTTGATAGATACGAGAGGATTATAAATACCATATGTCCTAGATATTTTTAGAAGAGTTATTAGCCACCAGTTAGAAAATTATATGATTCTAGTGACCTGTGTTTTAAGGGAGTAGTGTGACTAAAGGTGGGTAGAAGTCCTCGAGATCTCGTAAATATCAAATGACTATAAAAGGATATAGACGATGTCTGAGGTTGAGGTTAAGGCAAACTTCTTTTAGAATTTTACGGAATAACTACAAATTAGAATTTCGAGGACGAAATTATTTTTAGGGTGGGTAGATTTGTAGCTCCCCTTCCCAAAAATTTTTAAAATATTTTTATTATTATTTATTTTTATTTAAATGGTGATTTTAGAAATTTTAGAAATGATTATTTAGTTAATTATTACGATAGATGATTTTATTCATGGTTAGAAATTGGAGTACAAGGCGATTGGAAAGCATGGCACGGATAGTGCAGTGGCATGCTTTAACTAGTGCATTAGCCCTGATAGGGAAGGCCGAGCCATAGTGACGTCCTAACTAGGAAAACCAAGCCAAGTTGCGACTTAACCCGTACCGAAGCTTTATTTATTATTTAATTATATTATTGAGTTTTCAAGAACCCGGTTGTACCGAACCTATCCAGAATAAGTCCAAGTCAAATCCAAGCCCATGTAGGCATGTAGTGGGACCAAATACGACCTTGTAGACATGTTTGGAAAATGCAATTATCTTGTATATATTTAGGAATTGGCGATTTGTATTTATTAAATCATTTATTATAATGATATATATATATATATATATATATATATATATATATATATATATATATACATATATATATATATACATATATATATATATATACATATATATATATATATATATATATATATATATATATACATATATATATATATATATATTTTATATATATATACACACACACACACATATATATATATATATATATATATATATATATATATATATATATATATATATATATATATATATATATATATATATATATATATATATGAGATACTATATTATGAATATATATTATTAGGAAATATTTTGGTTGTTGTGAATATTCATTGTTGTAATGGTAGGTATGCATGGAAGTTATGTATATATAAATATACATTATCTATGTGTGTATGCGTATGTATATATAAATATATATATTATACGCATATATGTGTATGTGTGTATATATATATAAATATATTATACGTGTGTGTATGGATATACATATATATAAATAGATATTATATACGTGTATAAGTGTTTGTATATATATATATATATATATATATATATATATATATATATATATATATATATATATATATATATATATATTTTGTATATATATATATATATATATATATATATATATATATATATATATATATAAAATACATGTGTATATATATGTGTAAATGTATATATATTTATGTATATATAGATATATGTGAATTGTGTATATATAAATATATGTAATATCATAATAAGATACATTATATAAATCATTATATATATTTATTTATTGCATTTGTATATACATAGATGTGGTACACATGTATATATATAATTGTGTATTTATACATGTAGATATATACGTATATAGATAGGTATATATATATGTATTAATAAAAAAAATAAAATCAACAAAGCTCAGGCCAGGCCCGGCCCAGCCAAGCCCAGCCCAGCCCGAGCAATACCCCAGGCCAATGAACCAATTCCCAGTAACATTAAGTAAACCGAAGCCTTTTCTCAGCCAAATCCTCAAACCCGAACCCATATTCTTCCCATAGCCGAACTCTCCAGCCGCGTGACTACATATAGCAGAGATCGAAGAAACACGAAGAAGAAAACCCTAGCCATCGACCCCGAACGCCTGGGCGCACCCCACGCGTGTGCGTACGTCGCCGCGGGCTCCCGCCGGCCGCCCATGGACCGCTCGACCGCCGGACGCGGCCGAAACCGTGGACATGGAGACAGCAGCAACAGTCTGTCAGCCCGAGTTTGCAGCCAGTTTGTACGATGCACACTCGATCCTTTTACGATCCTTCTTATCTGGTATGAACCCAATCTATACGCCTTCATCTCCCTTCAATTAGTTTGCTTTGATTTGCGATGTACACGACGATAAACGAGTTCCAAAACCGAGAAAAACCTCGATTTGTAGGTTTGGAAACTGTCCCGAAACCCAAAGATGGCGGTCGATTTACGACCAGGATATCGTGAATTTTCTAAAACCGTTTGAACAAAATTCTAGACAACCTAACCAGCATTAAAACCCTATTTTTAGATTATTTTTATAATCAGTAGATGCTAAGATAAATCGATTAGAAAATCGAGAAAAACCCGTTTAAAACTGTTTTCGAAAACTAGATAATCTCCCGACTCGATGTACGTCCCACAAATCCGGGCGACTTGGTCACGAACTGAAGGCATCGAAAGCTGCGTAACGGCTTTGTGCTCGTGTGGGCTTTGACGGAATTCAAATTGGTCGCGTGTGCGCGACGAATTTGATACGTATCCGTCGAAATTCACCGTATCGGCCTCTGTGCAAATTTCTCAATTATTTTGTGCACGCTCGTCAGATTGAGACGAAACTTGTGCCAACAGGACCGTATCGTTGTTTTGGTCTTGTATGCCAAGTTTGGTCCAATTCTGAGACAGTTGAATCGTACGTCGTTTTGCGGGCCCCATGGTCCGACTCAACGGGCGATTTTGTGCACGGCCTGCCGAAATCCAACTTTGGACATACGGTTGGGTTCGTATCGAAAAACCGGAGCCGTTGACATATAGTTTGACGACTTTAGAGATCGTTGAGTCTGACACGTTTTTCGATGCAAAGCGGGTCCAACGGCGGACATCATTTTTGTCCGAAATTACCGTTTTGCCCTTGTATCCAGAATTGGACTTAAGGACAGGCAATCTTAGCTAATTTGACTATTCTGAAAATATTGGTACTGTTTATTTCAGCATTTGGAGACTTCTGCATGTGTTGACTGATTGTGGCTCATTGAGTGGTATAGTATTATTGGTCTCTCCAGCTAAGGACCTCAGGCAAGTGCACTTTCTGATTGCTTTCCGATTTATAGTAGTCTTTTTATTTCATGTCTATACATATATCTTGCTGCTTGTTGACACGCTCGTCACACGGAGTAGTCGGGAGGGGAAATATCTTAGTAGACATGTGGACTACCCAGAACTATCCCCCGTGTCTTTCGTAGAGAATAGCAGCTGCATACGACACGTGCAGGGTACTGAATTTATCCCCTAGCCATTCACATGTCGAAACGGATATTTCAAACCACCTAGATAGATGTCTTTTATTAGTTTTTCCTTGTTTTCTTCTCTATCGTGCTATGTCATCAGTTATCTTCCAGTTTTGATATCTCATATGTTATTTTCATGTCTTGTTAATTCTATTGTGTTTTTGCATTGCCGTCGGTTTGTGTACTTTTTCCATTCCTGACTGGAAACCAATATTTTTCAGGTTTAGCCGCGATCATTCTTAGTACTGGGAAGACATGGGTATAATGAGGCCGACCTAGATAGTGGAACTAGTTGTCATTTTCATTAATTGTGAGAACTTTGTATTTTTTTAAAATATAAATGTTGTAATTGTTGTAATAAACCTAGAAATGTGAATGAGCAGCAAATATTCTATTTTGTGATTTTGAACATTTATTTCTTGCGGGTATGACAACGTTTTGTCGTCGACTCTGCGGCGTAGGCTGGCTTGGACACGTCTCGTGTCCGAAAAGCGGGTGCGGGTCATGACAGCTACCAACAGATACTCCGGGGATGATGGCCCTTCTGCAACAGATGTTGCAGACCCAGAGAGCACAGGCTGAGGCACAGCACCGCCAGGAAGAGATGTTTCGACAGAGCATGGAGAACTCCCATCGGCTGGTGATGGCAGCAATTGAGAGGGTTGTACGGGGTACAGTTCAGGATACCCCAGTTCAGCACCAGGGACGGGACCAGAGGCAGACTACTCCGTACGGTTTCTACGGGAAGCCGGGACACACCTGGAAGGTTTGCAGGATGAGGTTGGGCGTATGTCTATACTGTGGGGCGCCAGACCACCTGCTGAAGGATTGCCACGCTAGTACGTGACGACCAGCAGCAGGGTCAGGACATAGTATATCAGGCACCAACACGTGACGACCAGTAGCAGGGTCAGGGCAAGAGACATGCCATCCAGTGTGCCTTCTGGAAGAAGATGGGGCACACCCGGGATGTTTGCAGGATGAAGCTGGGAGTTTGTTTATTTTGTGGAGCTCCAGATCACCAGATGAAGAACTGTGCTGCCCGTGCAGCCAGACAGGCAGGCCAGGACAGAGTGCAGCAGGCTAGAGGCGGCCAGCAGGGGTAAGCTTTTGCCATGACAGTTGAACCCACTCAGACAGTAGCAGAGCCGATAGCAGGTTCCAATCTTTCGATCTCATTTCCGTAATTGCTTCCTTATAAATTGTCTTGAAATTCGATTCCATCTGTTCCTTTATTGTTTGATAAAATTTTGTCCTTGTGGTGTGATATTCTTCTAAGATAAGTCGTATCGGCTAGGTCTTCTCGATTATGAGATTTAGAATCATCTAGGGTCATGCTAGCAGGCATAGTGAGGACATATAGTCGGATTATGGATGTATTTCTAGGGTGTGGGAATTTAAGGTTTTCGCTGACAAGCATGCGGCAATGCGAAAATTTTAAATACCAAAATTCTAGAGGTATGTACCTTAGTCGAGGACTCTGTGATTATCGTAGCCTTGTTCACTAGCATGACAAAGATTCTGAGTATCATGATTCTGGACAGACGCATATGATTGTCGAACTGCATAATTTTTCTGTGTTTACTTTGTTTTAATTTTTGAGGATGAATTCTTTTAAGGTGGATAGACTTGTAGTTTCTAATTGAGAGTAATTTTAAATGTTATAATTTTAGTCATTTAATTATTGTCATTAATTCATGCTTTGATTTTGGAGATCTTAGTCATTTAAAATTTTTAGCCATGACTTGAGATTTTTTGATGTTTACTATTGAAACCCTAGGGACTGTTTGACCTAGAGCCTAACCATGATTAGGATATTTTCAGTGTCATTTCTGGCCCAAGGGTATTTTGGTCATTGGACCTCTTTGATTTATTTTTGATATTCTGCATTGGTGATTGTTGATTTGGTTTTTGATATGTGAGATTTAGTGTTGGTTTCGTGTCCGTGTCGGATACATAATAATTTTTATTTGCAAGTGTTGTTGTGTCTTAAGAGATTTTATTTTTGTTGAATTTTTTTTTGAAGCATTCGAGAGGGATTGTTTTCTGCATGTGTTTTTCTGTGATTGCTTTGTTTTAATTTTGAGGACAAATTTTTTTTAAGGTGGATAGATTTGTCACCCCCAGTTTTCAGGAACAGGGGTATTTTTGTTATTTTATATTTTTTAATTTTTTGAAATTATTTATTTATTTATAATATTGTTTTGGGGTTATTTGAGTCGGGCTCGAATTTTAGCTCAATCCGACTTGAAACGGAGATCCGGGATAGTTTTGACTCTAGTGGACCCATACATTAGTTAGCCATGGCCCACATGATATTTATTTTAGTTAGTGGTTAGACTAATTATTTTATGACAGGTTTAGTTTAATTAGAGCATTAAAACTAGACTAAATTAGCCTCAACCTTAAACCTTTTCCCAATATTAATTAATAGGACAAATGGGGGTATTTTAGTAATTAGTAAATGGGGACACCTCATCCTATTTAGGTCGGCCACAAGGGGGAATAGGGAGTGAGTCATCATCATTTTCATTTGTTCTCATCCACTTTCTCTCTCTTGTTCTTCCCCAAATTAATTTAGAGAGGAACCTCCATTGATTTCATCTCCAAATCAATCATTTCTTCCACCAAATCTTCTTCATTTCTTCTCTACTCCATGAAAGGAAGGAGCTAGCCAAGTTTGGGAGGATTCGGAGCTCGTTCGTGTCCATTTGGAATCTCTACGTGTCAGTGTCGTGTCAGAAGGCTTTTCCTTTGAATCTCTCTCCCGGAAGGTATAACCTCTCCTCTAAATCACCCCTACATGCATATAGGAATATTTTGAACCCGTAAGAAAGACCCCCATGGTTGTATCTCCATTTGTGTCCGTTTCGTGTCCTTTTGGAGACTTTTAGGTGTGTCCTATGTGTAGGTTTGTGTCCTAGTGGAAAATCCCTATTTGGACACATGTAGATTTAATATATATTGCTTAAATGATTTATTAGAGATTAGATTCCAGATTTCTATTTAGTTTAGGGATGTGTTTTTCTATGTATCATATTATATATATATATATATATATATATATATATATATATATATATATATATATATATATATATATGGTTATATATATGTATTAATGTCTCTCTATATATATGTGTATATATATATGGTGTCTAATTTATATGTGTGCAATGGCATGTAGTCATGTGTATTTCCTTTGTGTTCATGTGTGTGGGGTTCGGCCAAGGGAGAGGGAATGTTGGATTGGGTGTGTATGTGTGAGTTTGTGTATAGGAGGTGTTTGAGAAAATGGTTGAGAGTGGTGTGTTTGTTTATTTTATGAGTGGTGATTATGTGTGAAGAGGGTGGGGGATCAACCAACAGGAAAATCAGCCATTTAGCAGTAGCAAATAGGTATCAGTCCCCACAAGGGGGGACTGATTTAAGCAGCAGTAACAGCTGCTGTTGCAGCAGGTAATGGGGGGAATGGGCAGCCTTTGACAGCCATGTAACCCCCAATGTTCAGCCCAAATCAGCCTTCAACTTAACCCACAAACCAGCCCATTGTAACCCCCTTTGTATCAGTCCAACAAGTCTTCAAACAGCCCCTTTGTAGCAGTCCCCACAGCCATGGATTAGCCTTAAATGGTAGTCCAAAATCAGCCTTAATTCAGCCTACAAACACCCTCCATTCAGCCCCATTGGTAGCCCATGGTTCACCTATTTAACAGCCTTAGAGTTCACCTCATTTCACCCCTTAGCAGCCCACGAACACAACTTCATATGACAGTCCCAAACCAATCCATGTTGGCCTATATGGCAGCCCCATAGCTGTCCCATTGACAGCCATTGCTGTCCCAAACCAGTCCCTAAATCCTGTACCAAAACCAGCCTCTTGGACAACCCCTATAGCTGTCCTTAACAGTCCATGATAGGCCCACAATTCAGCCTTAACCTGTCCCTTAACAGCCTAGTGTGTGTTTGTGTGTGTGAGCCTAGTATGTGTGTGTGTGAGCCTCTATGTATAGCTAGTAGCCTATAAGTGTTAGAGCCTATATGTGACCATGTGAGTGAGTAAGTGAGTGAGCTTGTGTATGGGTGATTAGTTAAGTTAGAATAATATTTCAAGGGTAAGGTAATGTTAAATAAACAACATATAACCTAAGATGATCTAGATGACCTAGGTACTAGCATTTTATGGTAGGTAATGTTAGTAGAGGTTAGTGTCTAGCTATCCTAGGAAGCCTAGGTTAGTATTCCAAGGGTAGAGTGGTATGGGCAAGGTATCGGGAATACCTTGTTAAGGGTAAGTATAGGTATTTACCTAGAAACTAAGGTATTTGAGTTTAGAGTTTAAGATATGGTTAGAACTTGGTTTCCTTGGTTTGTAATGGTCAGAAATAGTGCTCCTAGACTAGTTTTGACTTCAGTTGACCATTTTGACCAAAAGTCAACAAAAGTCAACCGAGAGTCAAACTTAGCCTATAAGTGACTAGATTTGACCGAAACCAAACCAAAGTTGACCAGTTGACTCAGAGTCAACAGTTGGTCAACATTTGACTTGTTTGACCTAGGGTTGACCCAGGGTTGACTCAGTGTTGACCAGAGTTGACCAGAGTTGACTTTTTGACCAAAAGTCAACTGTAAGTCAACCCTTGACCCAGATTGACCTAGTTTGACTTGGATTGACTTTCTGTGACCTTGTTTGACCTTGGGTATCCTAGTGTGACCCAGTTTGGCTCAGTATGACCTAGTGTGACCTAATTTAGCTTGGTATAACTTAGTTTGACCTAGTATTGACTTAGACTTGTATATCATGACTAGATTAGCTTTTCTTTCATTATTAAACCATGTTTTGACTTGTAGTATCTCATCTTTAGGTCTGTGATTACTCTGAGCATCTGTTCACCTTATCAGCTTAGGACCACAGGCGAGTACATTTACTGATAGTTTTCTTTGTCTTGATATCTGCTATATCCGATTCAGTTGTAGTGTCTTACTCGATTCCCAGTCATGATAGTTCACGGACTAGTATATGTTGGATCATGACATGAGATGTTGTTCCTAGATTTTTTGTGGTATATTGGTACATTTTCTTATTCTGTGTATTGGTATAGACACTGATTCCTAAGGGGACTTGCTACCCTCTTATGGAATCCCGTGTCATGACGTGTCATGTCCAGATCCATTATACTATTCTGGGATGGAGGAATTATTAGGGATTATGTGATCAAAGCTCCCTGTAACAATTTTGCTAGCGCCACCCTCACCTCACGTAGGGTGTAGCAGATACCCCGTGTGCCAGTTATCCAGGTTGGCCGGCATAACTTTCCGTTGAGGTCACCACGGATTGCCGATCCAAGTGGATAACCCTACCTTGATTCCCTAGCCGATCACATATCGCTCTAATAGTTCAAATCAAATTTTACATTTATTGTCGTATCTTATATCCAGTTCAGCTTTACTTTTCTGTACTTCTCACCATGCTGTGATTTTATTTACTCACATGCTCTACGTACCTTTATACTGTACCTCGATTTGAGACTAAATCCTGTTTGAAAGAAGGGTTACAACCCCAGTCCTTGTTTGGTTAAGGGTTGTAACTTGGCTTTCGAATGGTTCTCAAGTCGCCCTATATCTGTCTTATATTTCGTTATACTGCCTCTTATAGAATTTGTCAATTGATATGGAATTGCTGTTGGTGTTTGTACTTGCTCATTTTCCTGACAGGATACCGTTGACAAATTTTACAGATGTTTCTGAGGCAGGCTGTTCGACCTATTATGGGATCGAGACAGATGGGGACTCAGGCCAGGGCTGTGGCCTGATAGTTTGGCCAATATATTTTATACTCCCTGAGTAGTAGCACTAGTTAGGCTTGCCTGGACTGCTATCCAGCTTTGGATTTTAGACTGTAGTAGCTTATATATATATTCTGTGATGTTGTGTATAGTTTTGGGCTTGTGTGGATCTTGAACTATTTTCTGCTTTCTTCTATCATATTTTCTTTCCGTGCTATCTATCTTAGTTTGTTTTGTGATTGAGACTGTATTGCTATGTCACCTCCATTCGGAGTGTATATACTGTACAGGTACCTTTATACTGTTTAGTTGTAGTATTTATAGATGACCTAGACAGCGTTCTACCGCCGATGCTGCGGCGTAGGCTGGACGTAACTACGTACTCGTGCCCCTAATCAGGGTGCGGGTCGTGACACATCGTACCTACCCCGGCCACTACCGTCACGCAACCGCTCCGTGCATGCACTGACGAGCCTCTCTCCGACAGTAATCGTCATCCCTGATGCACGACATTGTCGATTTGCATATTTTACACGAGATCCCGTCGTGAAGCGCGTAAATTTGAATCCATAATTTTGTTTCGTTGTAGCAACTTTGGACGTATTTTCTGGATAATCCGACCGTTGGATCGACGAATGGTTTCTTCCATCTCAATTTTGGTATATACCCCTTCGCTCTCCTAAAATTTTAACCGTTAATTTGATTGTTTGATAGATCAAAACCGGCCACCAAATTGACCGTTTAAATCAAGTTTATTTTTGGATATTTTCGTAGAGCTAACTTCTCCGATTTATTTCTCTCTCGTCGAAGCTCCATTTGATGAACCACCAACTCTGATGCATAGCAGGTATAACTAACTTTGACACTTAAAGATTTCAGTTTCATAGGATATCGTTTGGTTGGTTGAAATCGACGTCCAAGTTGGTCTCTCGAAATCGTAATTTCCAACATGTAAAATTATAATTTTGAATTTAGGACATCGGATTCCAAATCTAACATCATTATTGGACTCGTGGCGTCATTCTGGCCAGGTTTGACATATAATTTTGCAAATTTGGAAAACCTTTATCTTGACACATTTTTCGATACAAAGTGGGTCCAATGGTAGATACTATTTTGACCCAAAATTACTGATTTGCCCCTGTGTCCAGAATTAGATTTACGGGTGGTCAAACGTAGATATTTTTCTAATATCGAGAATGTTGGTGATGTCTGTTTCAGCATCCGGATACGTTTACGGAAGTTCAGCTTTTATGACTCACTAATTTGACAAGTTGCTTATTTGGATTGGGTCAATTCCTCACCAGGCAAGTATACCTTGCCAAAATTTTATAGTATTTACATGTTTTCTTTCATTCTATGTTATTTATTCTTGCCATATGGTTACTTGCTTCTCATATTGTACCTGGTTTGTCATCTACTGTTTTACTTGTGTTCTGGTTATACGTACGTTCACGTAGAATTGTTCATATTCTTTTTTATTATTGATGGCTATATTAGATTTTCGTGTTCTTGTAAGTACATGTCATTAGGCCCTTGATTGAATTGACCTGAGTTTGACTTGACCAGATCTGATATTCCTTTAGAAGAGGAGATTGATACTAGGATTGGCTACTTGACCGTTTTCGATTGGGAGTTACTTACATTGAACTACAACTGAGACATACTATAGATTGGGAGTATCTTGTATTGTACTACAGTCTATAGGTTTTATTTGATTTATTATTAGCCACGTCTAGTATTGCACTTCTCTATGACATGTCACTTCTTAGATGTCTTTCTTGCACTGCTCTTGTTTTTCATACATGTTATATACTGTCATAGTAGGCATGTTTTTATGTATCTTGCTAGTACCTTGAGGACCTGGTGATCTCTCTAGGCTTAGATTGAGAGGAGGGCTACCCGAAGGTTTTTGGTTCTGGAGTTGAGAATGGGGACGTACCTTCGTAGGAGGACGCGATAGTTTCAGAGGATTTCTTATGATCATGTCGTTTTACTCATTAGACTTGCTACTTTATTTTCTTTCTTTTTAGCAGGCTTGTAGTTGACTATTTACTCTGCTTTTCTTTACTGTGGTTTCGGGATGTCTTTTCCCACACAGTTATTATTTTTATTTCCTGCTGGACAGATATTTCTTCATTATTATTTTATTGGACTTGGATATCCTGGGTCTTATTATTTATGCGTGGATGAGATTAGCTATGTACCTGTGACTTGTATTATATTTCTGGATTGTTATCATGATTTACAGCTTAAGCATTAGTTAATGGGCTTGATAGATAGTTTTAGCCCATTAGCGAAGTGTTGTTGGCATGTACCGTATTTCTGGTCCTACATATCTTGGGACTGGAATATTACAAACATTGTCATGTGGCAGAAAAAACTCGGTGCATTGACGTCTCTTCAGATAAAATAAAATGCTTCAAAATATGAACTGAAAGCAAACATCAGCGCTTATGTCATCGCCATGATGACCATTTGTCTGCTACAGTTGTATAGAGCCACGTGGTTGAAGGACCGTTAGGCAACTCTAAGGGGGGTGAATACAGTGGAGCGGAGATATCTATCAAATTAAAATTTATTTTAAGTGAAGGCAGAGTGTAACCAACAGAATAAAATGTGTGTGTATAAGACAAGTATGTAAAACAAGAGAGTAGAGAAATTCAAACACCAAAATTTTTATCCTGGTTTTCCTCTGAAAGGACTAGTCCAGGCCTGATAACTCTTGCTCGGAGTTGAATCCACTATAGTCACAGTAGTAAAACACAATCTTTGAATCCGAAGTGCTTGCAACTCCTTACACCTTGTTCTTTGATCCAAAGAGCACAACGACTTCACAACCAACGAAGCACTCCTAGACTTCAGAACATGAGAAATAAGCTTTTATAGACCAAGCTTTTACAACTCGAATCGACTTCTAAACCGAGATCGCACTTGGGACTATAAAGAGGAGAGTTGATCTTGGAGATGGGAAGGTTTATCTCAGGGTCTTTCTGTAAACCCCCTATATTTTATACATGTAATTATTTGATTTATTATATCAATAATAGGATTTTGGAGAATTTTATATGAAGATGATATATAGGAGTACATATATTATATGGTATATATAATATACACTGCTCAAAAAAACCTAGTAGTAATATATTATTTTGAGTAATTATGTGTTAGAAAATTTTTAGGACTATTTTCTATATTATTTATGGTATTAGTGATATATTCATATATACCTGTATATATGAGTATATATATTTATATATATTGAATTATATGATTTTTTTTTTGATATATATATATATATATATATATATATATATATATATATATATATAAGAAAAAAAAAAATATATATATATATATATATAAGAAACCACCTTTTTATAAAAGAGCTTCAAAGAGTACAGACTCAACACAAAGACACGATTGACACCAAAAAAACAAAACCAACTTCCAAAGCCTCCCACGAACTCCCCTAATGTGAGTACTTGACTGTAGCCTTGCGAATTTGCCTGTAAATCTCCTGAACCACCATCTCTGTTGTGAACATATAGCCTTCATAACGCCACCTGTTGCGATTCTTCCACAGCACCCATATCGTCGAGCCAACTGCAATTTGCTTTTGATGAAGCTTCTTTCCACACCACCACTTGCACGACCTCTGCAATAGTGTCAGACCCCTCGCTTGAACTCTGAAATCCTTCTGTAGGACATACCAGACCTCCCCTGCCATAACACCAGAGTGGAATAGGTGTTCCAGTGTTTCCACCGAGCTTTGATCGCAACAATGACACTTCGAAGCCATGCTAAACCCAAGCTTGATAATATTATCATCCGTAGGCACTTTGTTATGTAGAATGCGCCACATAAGTATGACCATTTGTAAAGAATACATATTCTCCATATATATATATATATATGTGTGTGTGTGTGTGTGTGTGTGTGTGTGTGTGTGTGTGTGTACATATAAGTCAAGAGAAAAAAAACTTACGGCATTGTTCATTGAACAGTGCCAGCGTAAACCCGAGCCCCCCCTCTCGCGAGCGCTGAGCTGCCGAAGTGAAGATTGGATTCAAAATCCAATCTCTCGATTTAAATCACCAAATCACTTCAAATCTTTTTCTATTAAATCCTATATAGATTCTCCACTAGATTAACTCAAATTCAAATCTAAATTTCACTCAAATCCTATCTAATTTCGGATTCGAAACCTATATACTCGAAAAAACCCAAAAAATTTGTTTATTCTAAATTCCTCCTCGTTTCTACTCCAAACTTTGATTCCTTGCAACCGAGCCTCGCTGACACCTCTGCATAGCTACCCCGCCGCCTGTACCTCGCCATCGACCGCCGTATCGTCGGGAAACAGAAGAAATCCGTTCGCCAAACAGAGTTGTACTGTTTCGAAAAAACAGTAAGGTACCTATCTTCGTGTACTGATTTCTTCATGCTCGTTCATTCGTTTTTGCTTCTATAAACTTCTATGCGATGGCCACATGACCCTTTTCGAGATTCTTCAGATGGATTTTGAAATGACCCTCTGATGTGCTCGAAAAATCGAGACGAAGTTGGAGAAAAAACCTAATTTCTGTAATGTTAAAAACTGTTTCAAAATCTAAACTTGGAAGCCAAATTATGGTATATACATTAGGGTTTTGTAGAAACTAATTGAAAATAGTCAACAATAACCTAAACGAGATTACGACGCACCTGTTGGATCAACATTTCGATTATTGTACAGAAAGTTATGTGTTGTTAAAGTTGAAGAAAAAACTGTATTAGAAACTGAGATTTTTATGAAGAACCTATCGATACGCCGTACGCCACGACAAATCGGGCGACATGGTCGCGCACTATAGGCATCAAAAGGCGCATATGGAGGTTGTCGACGTATGGGAACTGACGGAACCCGATTTAGTTGCGTGTGTGCGACGAAATCAGTGCGTATCCGTCAAGATACCTCTGTATCGACCCTTTGTAAATTAAGCCATAACTTCGTGTATAGTCGTCGGTTTGAGACAAAACTTGCACCAACAGGACCAAATTATTTTTCTATCCTGTACGCCAAGTTTGGTCCGAATCTGAGAAAGTCGACCGGAATGTCTATTTGGCGGACCCGCGACCCGATCCAATGGACGAAATTGTGCACGGCCTGCTGGAATCCAACTTTGGACATACGGTTGTGTTCGTCTCCTCAAACGGGACCCGTAGATATGTAGTTTGACGACTTTAGAGATCGTAGGTACTGGCATGTATTTCGGTGCAAAATGGGTCCAACGGCGGACATCGTTTTCACCCGAAATTACGATTTTGCTCCTGTTCCAGAATTTAACTTTTAGACAGGCATTTTCTAGACATATCTTTTATGCCGAGAATGTTCTTGATGTTTGTTTCAGCATTCGGAGCCATTCGTGGATTTTGAGATTTTACTGTCGATGTATTAGATTGTTGGATTGCCATTTCCGTACTGCCAGGCAGGATACCTTGCCACCTTACTTTATGATTTACTTATTCTTATTTTTAGTTATTTATATTCAGCATTACTTATCTGTTGTTAGTATTATATCACTGTGAGTCCAAGTCACACTTGGGTGCAAGCGACCCTATCGGTCGTTTTACTTATTTTTGTTATTTCTCTTGCATTGACTTAGCCTAGTGACCACCCGTTGATGATGAGGTATCGGTATATATCATATGGCCTTGACACTTGCTTTATCACGTATTGTGAGGCACATATAGGACACGTACTCGCGTAGTCGGCTGGCCACCGATACATCTGAGGCGTACGACGGATATGAGTAACTGCCAATAGAATTGCATACTAGTAAACTTGGCAGTTACTAGAGGTTCATATTAGTCATGGAGATGACGATACTAGGCGTTGGGTAGGGAGAACAATACCTGACGTATGGGCTTCTATTACACTTTCCCTTGTAACCCGGAAGCTCAGCTAGAGATACGGGTATGATTATCCACTCAGGTTGGCGCATAATAACGTTCTTGAACGTTATGTGCTTGGTCACTGGTGCCCAAGAGGGGACTATATGCCGAATCCTATTATCAGTTAAGGCTCGTGCATCGAAGGATTGTATCTCAACTGCATATTCACAATAGAATGGTTAGGAACCCTATTGCATGCATTCCCTCTTACTCTCTATTATATATCACAGTTTATATGGCATGATGTTTTTTTGTATCTTGTTACGTCCCTCTGAGGACCTGGTTATCTCTCCAGGGTTAGACAATTTTTTACAGGAGTACGAAGCGACACTGGATCCTTCATACATTGATGATGAGGCATCTCCTGTTGAGTTCTAGTCTATTTATTTATTGAGACATTTAGTGGACATCTATTATATCTCTTTTTTTCTATTTTGTGGAGGTTGTACTCCGATCATTGGGACTATTTTTTATAGCTGTTTGGAGTGGGTATGTCCACCCGGCTATCTCTTTGATACACTTATTTATTATATAGACTCTATTATCTTCTGTGTTGAGCTGTGATAAGATTAGATGATTATATTCTGGCCTGTGATTATTTTATATTTACAGCTTATGTACATATACAAGGATTCTATAAATTGGAGTGTTCTTTGTATCTGTGTAGCTGTCATGTCTACGTACTAGATCCTAAGTATTTTGGGACTGGGGTATTACATGTTTTTGTGGTGGCCCATGCCGGTCTGAATATATTATTGGGTTACATGACTATGCCCAACAAGCCTGTATCTCATCCAGAACTACTACCTCCCTTGACTTCCAATCTTTTCAAATTCCTTTGATTACTTGAATTACCTCATATCTAATCTTTCATAATATCGTCTTATTCTTCTTCATGCCAACAGTATGAATCTAAGAAGCGGACGTTGAAGAGGCTATCCCGGAGGGACATGATCCACCGATGACTCCAGTGATACCATATCAGCCAGGACAGTCGTAGCCTACTACGACTCCAACTACGGTACTACCAGAAGGGAATGTACCACTACCTCTACCACCACCATTCCCACAGCAATTTCCACCACAGTCGGACCCACATATGCCTTCACCATCGATTGATAGAATCCCTACTTTCCAGTTTATGTATGCCATGATGCAGGCTTAGTAGCAGCAGACTAAGCTGATGAGACATACTATGATGGCAGTATTGGCTAGGCCTCTACCTCTGACACCAGCACCGGCTCTGCATCCTTATGAAGTCTCTATCAAGAACTTTACTGACATGAACCCCAAGCCCTTCAGAGGAATGGAGAAGTCGCTAGAGGTGTCTTAATGGCTTATTAGCACAGAGAAGTTACTGAAGGCATCCCAGTTACCAGCTCGAGATTGGATGATAGTAGTAGACCTGCTATTAGAGGATATTGCCCACTACTGGTAGAAGGTATAAGAAAGGCGACTAGGTACTGGATCACCTGGAAGAAATTCTATGATCTATTCTATGAGAGATTCTTTCCCATCCATGTTCGAGACGGTCTATACGACCAGTTCCTTCATCTGAAATAAGAAAATATGACAGTTGATGAGTACGACTCAGAGTTCAATCGCCTGAGTAGATTTGGTACGGGACTGATCCCAACAGAGTTAGAGAAGGCGAGGAGATTCCATCAGGGGCTTGCACTAGAGCTCAAGTCTTATACGACTATCTAGTCTCGAGTCTCCCACTCAGCTGTCTTAGAGGAACCTCGTGCTCAGGAGATTCTTCGAAGGAGCAACAATAGACAACGAGACGTCATACATAAAAAGTTACATCGGCTAGAGCTACCCAGGGTAGACCTATCAAGATGCCCACAGGATAGTATCAGAAGAGGACTACACCCTGCTAGAAGCCCACTTGCAACTTTTGTGGAAAGCTAGGTCATATCAAGAATGACTGTCGACTTCGCCTGGGATTATGTATGAGATGTGGATCGGAACAGCACATGGCCAGAGATTACCCCGAGCAGCAGGCACTAGTATATTCACATCAGGCATTGAGGCCTACGACCCCAGCACTTCCAGCACCACGGCCTGCAGCAGGAGCACCTCGCCGACCATTGCCTCCTCAAGGCATACAGTACAACAAGGCCAGAGCTCAGGGCCCGGGACAGAATTATGGGCAGGCATTCTCGCTTACCGTTGAGGATATAGAGACAGAGGCAGACGTCATAGCATGTATGGTTTTAGTTGCTTTATTTCCTACCATTACTTTGTTTGATACTGGAGCCACTCATTCATTCATAGCCACTAGTTTTTCCACTAGACACAACATTCCCATCACACCCTTATCTAAGAATATTAGAATCCTCACCGAAGAAGGAGTTATGCCTAGTAGTGGTGTTTGTAGGCTTTGTCCTGTAGTGACATGTGGTAGAAAAATAAGAACATGACTCCTTGTATTTCCTATGCCTACGTTCGATGTGGTTCTCAGAATGGACTGGTTGAGCCAGCATTTTGCTCTGATAGACTGCCATAGGGGCAGTATCATCTTTAGACCACCGAATGAGACAGAGTTCGAGTTCACCAAAGAAAAAGGAGAGAGTTGTGATGCACCCACATTGGGTATTCATATGATGATACAGGACACCCCTCAGCATCCTGTCATCACGGAGTTCGAAGATGTATTTCCTAAGGATTTGCTGGGACTACCACCTGACCGAGACATTGTGTTTTCTATTGAGCTTGTTTCGAAGTCGAGCCTATTTTATCTCGAGTTTATCGACTAGCACCCAAGGAGTTGGTAGAGATTATGACACAGATAGACGACTTATTGGAGAAAGGCTTTATTTGTGCCAGTGCATCACCATAGGGAGCACATGTTCTTTTTGTGCCAAAAAAATGGGACAGTACGCAAGTGCATCGACTACAGAGCTTTGAATGCAGTGACGGTGAAGAATAAGTACCCCTTACCGCGTATAGACGATCTATTCGATCAACTGAGTGGAGCAAAAGTATTCTCCAAGATCGACTTACGATTGGGCTATCACCAACTGAAGGTTCAAAAGGAAGATATTTCGAAGATGGCGTTTGGATCGAGGTATGGACACTACGAGTTCTTGGTCATGCCTTTCGGTTTGACCAATGCTCCCGCGGTCTTCATAAATTTAATGAACAAGATCTTTCACCAGTACTTGGACAAATTTGTAGTCGTCTTTATATATGATATCTTGATTTACTCCAAGAGTCAAGAGGAGCATGAGCAGCATCTATGGATTATTTTGGGGACATTTAGGAATGAGCGACTTTTTGCGAAGCTTAGCAAGTGTGATTTCTTTCTTAAGGAGGTATCATTTCTTGGGTATATTATTTCTGGAGATGATATATCGGTAGATCCTGAGAAGATCACAGCAGTCAAGGCATGGCCTGCTCCCACATCAGCTTTCGAGGAGAGAAGTTTTCTTGGACTTGCGAGTTATTACCAAAGGTTCGTAGAAGATTTCTCTCGAATAGCGGGGCCTATGACTCGATTAACTTGTAAGGACCAAGAGTTTGTATGGACAGACGAGTGTCAAGTCGCTTTTGACGAGTCGAAGAAGCGCTTGACCATGACACCTATCTTGACACTACCATCGGGCCCGGGAGGATTTGTGATATACAGTGATACATCCGGGAAGGGATTAGGATGCGTATTGATGCAGCATGGTCACGTAGAAGCATATGCATCTAGACAGTTAAGGGTGCACGAGAAGAATTATCTAACCCATGATCTAGAGCTCGCAGCAGTTATCTTTGCTTTGAAGCTATGGAGACACTACTTGTACGGTGAAAGGTAGATGTCTACACTGATCATAAGAGCCTCAAGTATGTGATCACACAAAAAGAATTGAATATACGACAACGATGTTGGTTGGAGTTGATGAAAGATTACGAGATCGAGCTATATTATTATTCCGGCAAGGCTAATGTTGTGGCTGACGCATTAAGCCGTAAGCCCATGGCTTACTTCTTGACTACACAGTGGGAGTTGCAGCAGTTTGGTATAGAAGTAGTATTGCCTGGAGCGGATGGTGTATTAGCCAATCTTCAAGTGCAATCATCGCTAGTAGAGAGGATCAATACAGCATTACCCACAAATGCTAGATTTCGACGGCTTCGAGAGAGGACTGAAGCAGGAGAGCAGATGGGATTGAGAATTCATCCTGATGGGATATTGCGATGTGGTGATCGTATTTATATTCCTAATGGAGAGCTACGGCAGGAGTTGATGGCGGAAGCACATAGTTCTACTTACTCTATTCATCCCGGAGGAACTAAGATGTACCGGGACTTACGATAGTATTATTGGTGGCACGGAATGAAGCGGAAGATAGCTCGTTTTGTGGCAAGTGTTTAGTATGCCAACAAGTGAAGGCCGAGCACTAGAGCACGACTGGATTATTGCAGCCGCTATCCATTTTCGAGTGGAAGTGGGAGCATATTACGATGGACTTCGTCACAAGTTTTCTTCGGAGTTCTAGTGGACGAGATGCGGTATGGGTGATTATTGATATGCTTACCAAATCAGCCTATTTCTTACCTTTTAGAGTGAAAAAGTCCACAGAAGTTTTGGCGGATATATATATGAAGCAAATAGTAAAGCTACACGGTGTACCAGTTAGCATCGTGTCGGACCGTGACTCGAGGTTCACCTCGCACTTTTGGAGGAGTATGTAGGACAGTTTGGGTACGTGTTTGAAGTTCAGCATGATATACCATCCACAGACAGACGGCCAGTCAGAGCATACTTTTCAGACGCTAGAGGATATGTTGAGAGCGTGTATGCTTGACTTTGGCGGATCTTGGGAAGACCACCTTCATCTTGTAGAGTTTTTCTACAATAATAGCAATCAAGCGAGCATCCAGATGGCTCCGTTTGAAGCATTTTATGGTAGGAAGTGTCGATCTCCTGTCTGTTGGAGTGATATAGGAGAACGATAGATATTGGGTCCCGAGTTGGTTATGAGCACAGTGGAAAAAGTGAAGAAGATACATGACCTCTTGCAAGCAGCGCATGATCGTCAGAAGCAGTAGGCAGATAATCGTCGTCGACCCTTGGAGTTCAAGGAAGGCGACTATGTTTTCTTGAAGACCCCCACTAGAGGCACGATTCGATTCGGAGGACGTAGCAAGTTGAGTCCAAGAAACATCGGCCCTTTCGATGTTTTGGAACGTGTTGGAGAGGTTGCCTACAGATTGGCATTGCCACCGTCATTAGAGGGAGTGCATGACATGTTTCATATATCACAGCTGACGCGATACGTGGCAGATAGTAGTCACGTGCTCGATCACTCCGAGATCACTGTTGGACCGAGCTTATCGTACCAAGAACAACCGGTAGGTATCCTTGATCGCCGAGTGAAAGTGCTACAGAATCAATCTATACCATTGGTTCGCATAACATGGAAGCACCACTCGCCAGGAGAGTCAACTTGGGAGCGCGAGGACGACATCCAAAATTGTTACCCATATTTGTTTGAAAACCAAGGTACGACTTTCAGTTGTTAGCTCCTTTAATTCCGTATTGCATTGCATGCCACCCCCGACGTTAGTTTAATTTCGAGGACAATTTTTTTTAATTGGGTAGGATGTAAACCCCCTATATTTTATACATGTAATTATTTGATTTATTATATCAATTATAGGATTTTGGATAATTTTATATAAATATGATATATAGGAGTACATATATCATATGTTATATATAATATACACTGCTCATAAAAACCTAGTAGTAATATATTACTTTGAGTAATTATGTGTTAAAATTTTTTTAGGACTATTTTCTATATTATTTATGGTATTAGTGATATATTCATATATACTTGTATATATGAGTATATATATTTATATATATTGAATATATATATATATATATATATATATATATATATATATATATATATATATATTGAATATATATTGAATAATATATTGAATATATATATATATATATATATATATATATATATATATATATATAATATATATTATATATATATATATAAAATATATATATATATATTTATATATATAAAAAAAAAATATAAAATATATATATATATATATATATATATATATATATATATATATATATATATATATATATATATATATATATATATATATATATATATATATATGGTAGTGTATGGTGTAGGATCGTTGAGCACCTCTAGAGGGGGGGTGAATAGAGTGCGTGTGTGCAGCGGAAATATAATCACCAATTAAAAAAATTAAACTATGGCAGATATGTAAGAGACAGTAAATAAAGATAGGAGAATCAAACTCAGTGACACAGCGATGTATACTGGTATCCCTCTGAGAGGACTAATCCAGTCTCGAGTACTCTTGCTCGATGTTAATCCACTATGGCACAAGCTTTAACTGAGAGCATGCAATCTCTTACAACACCGTGCTTGGTGACAAGCGTACGACCGACTTCACAACACCGTGCTTGGTGGCGAGCGCACGACCAGCTCCACAACAGAAAAGTTGTTGAAACTTGAACGACCTCTTACAACTCTTGAGTAACCAAAAGACTCTAAATCAACTCTGATAGTACTGGCTTTTGGCTAAGAGATGTGTAGGTGAGATTTGAAAATCTTAGATCGTTTAGAAAACACTTGAATAGTAGAGAAGAGAAGATGAAGAATGAATTGATGATTTGAAGTGAAAAGTTCTTCTCTATTTATAGGTGTTTTCACCAACCGAACTCGGGCAAAACTCGGGCAGAGTTCGGGTGCAAATATCTCGCAAAATAGACGTTGCTCGCAGATTTGGAGGCAACTGAAGTTTGAATACAAACTGACCGAACTCGGTCAGAGTTCGGACCGAACTCGGGCCGAACTCGGCTGAGAGTTCTGTCAGGAGATATTTTAAAAATCTTTTGTAAAAACAGTTTTCAAACTGGTTTTTGGTTATTTGTAAAATCATTTGAAAAGAATATTTTCGAAATATGTTTTTGAAATATTTGTAACCGAAAATAGGAAAGGGTAAAAATAGGATTCTAGAAAGGAGGACAATTTTAACCCTAAGCCAGTATTACCATAATTGATTTTAAGAAGTAATTCCTGGACTCAATAAAATGTAAAATACAGAATAAAAGTAGAAAAGAGTCTTCAGAAGATTTTGATGACTTTGACGCTTTGATTTATGCAGTACATCGTCCGTTGAATATGATTTCATGCATCCTGAAATAGTTAGCAGCATTTTCTATATTTGTGTATTGACTAAAGTATATGTTGATTATCGAAATCGGGTGTGACCGTGAAATGGGCCAACAATCTCCCCCATTTTGATAATTGACAAACTTGAGTCTATACCAAAATATATTTATATTAAATAGAACAAAATAACAAAAATACCTGAAAATTGTTTTTGTTTTGGATATGCGTTTGTTATACTCTTTTTCTCCCCCTTTGTCAAGTAGTAAAATGAATAGGTTCCCCCGTAAATCATGAAACCAACAATAGAATAAACACGACAAAGTGAAGTAAAAAGAAGTAATTACAGCATAGACAACTGGAATAAAATGAACTATAATAAACTGAAATATCATCGAGGTTCCACTAATAATCCAAAAAAAATACAACTGATAAAGTCTAACTGAAACAGTTTAGACATGAAATAAAAATAAAACTACATAAACTGCATCAACTCATGAAAACTAAATCCACTATCCCATGGCTGAATCCATATCACAACGCTGGGTCGTCCGCACCGGGAGGATCATGAGGGAAATAGGCAGTAGTCGGATCGAAATACTAAAAAGTGACCTCATCAGTAAAACGAAGACCAGGGAAAGCCGGGTGTGGAAGGATAGTGAGTGGACGGACTGGATCCTGAACCAGGCTGTAGTGGAGATCGGCAATACTGTTTCTCAGCACCTGGGCCTGAGAAATATGCCGGAACTCGGAGTCCTGATAACGTTGCGTGGAAACGGCAACGAAATCATCAAACCGCTGGTAGAATGCCTGATCAAGTCCTGGGGCAAGGGCCGGAGCAGGATGAGCATCAGCTGGAGGGGCCTCAGCATCAGCAGCTGGGACAGCAGGAGCAGCACCAGGAGGTTGAGGAAACCGACGAGAGCGGGTCAACTCAACAGGTGGAGAAGAAATGGCACACGTTTCGAGATCAATCTCAAAACGTCGAAAAATACTAGCAAGGTGCATAGGAAAGACTAAGTTCCCACCTGCATTCTTGCAGCTGAGCATCCAAGACATCATGGTTTTTGGAACGGAGAAAGGAATTCCAAAATGAATGTGATAAAGAGCAGAAAGTTCCAAAAATGTAACTTCATCGGTAGAGCCTTTCTTCGGAAGAAGGGCCGAGAAAATCATACGATGAAGCTCGTAAAAAGTTTGGTTTAGATGTCTAGAAAAGATTCTCCGGGGAGGAGGAGTAGGGTGACAAATCAATTCCCTAAAGGAAGCTAAAGTGACATCGGCAGGGAATTGAACATGGTGGATGTCAACAAGTGCATCACCAAGATCAGGAATGTGAAAATATTCACTGATATCGGTGGCGCTAAATTCTAGTTCCTGTCCAGCAATACAGGAATAGAAATTCCCGTTTTGTTTTACTTGCAAATTGTAGTAAAACATACGGACTGCATTGTCGTAAATGCTATCTTGGACCTCGAAAAAGTCACGGAATCCAAGTTGATCAAAAACAGGAGCATATTCAAAGAAAGTTGTAAAATTGACGAAGGCTCCAGCACAAATACGACGAAGAGAGAAAGAATCAAACTAGAGATCGAAGAAGTCTTTGTCGGGAAACAAAGTGCTATCATATTCCTCGGGATCTCTAGGTTTGGCTGGACTGAAGAGACTTGCCGGAGTGTAGTCGGATGAGGAGGAAGCACCTTGAGAAGAATTTCCTCGTTGACGTTTCGGAGCCATGAGGAAGAAGATCGCCCACTTGAACTTGTCGATTCCTTGCAAAGAAGGAGGAGGAAGGATTTCTAGTAGGAGATGGAAGTATTCCACGTTTTGGTGTGGAGAAAAAGTGGAAAAAAGGATGAAATAAATAGGTGCTAGGGCCGGCTGTTCGGTTCTGGAACCATCACAGCGCCGACCGAACTCGGTCCGAATTCGGTCCGAACTCGGTCAGAGTTCGGGCCGAGTTCGGCCACTTGCATTCCCGAGACAGTCAAAGCAGTCAGGTAAATAAAGACTGTAAAAAGTAACATTTAACTGGTTTATTAAATAACTGCTATTATTTTTGGTTTAACTATAGGGGTTGTCCCAGCTAACGGTGGTTCACCGGGGAACTCTTAAGTACCGCTTCGCTTCGACCGTAGCCGTGGTGACAGACATACCCTTTGTAAGTTTGTCCCCAAAAATAATTTTTATTAAATAATAAATTGTCAAGTTATAAATGCAGTTTTAATTACCATATGTTTTAAGAATCCGAGAATTCAAGAATGCCGAGCTCACGCCTCAAGATGTTAAAACGGTCTTCAGCCAATGGTTTAGTGAAAATATCAGCTAGTTGATGTTCAGTATCAATAAATTCTAAGCAAATATCCCCGTGTTGTTGATGATCACGTAAAAAATGATGTCTAACTTCTATGTGCTTTGTGCGTGAATGACAGATAGGGTTCTTAGTCAAATTAATTGCACTAGTGTTATCACAATAAATAGGAACATTTGTATAGTGCAGATTGTAGTCCCCTAAGGTTTGTTTCATCCACAAAATTTGAGCACAACAACGTCCTGCGGCGATATACTCAGCCTCAGTTGTTGATAATGCTACTGAATTTTATTTCTTGCTAAACCAAGAGACTAAGGCCTTTCCTAAGAAATGACATGTGCCACTGGTACTTTTACGGTCCACTTTGCATCCAGCAAAATCTGCATCCGAGTAACCTATAAGGTCAAAGGATTTGATTTTGGGATACCATAAGCCAACTGTAGAAGTTCCTTTAAGGTATCGAAAGATACGCTTAACGGCACTAAGATGTGATTCCTTAGGGTTTGCCTGATATCGTGCACATATACAAACACTAAACATAATATCAGGGCGACTAGCAGTTAAATATAATAAACTACCAATCATACCTCGATACTTATGCTGATCAACAGGTTTGCCACTTTCATCAGCATCAAGCTTTGTAGATGTAGCCATAGGAGTCCCAGTTGGCTTTACATTCTCGAAGTCGTAGTTCTTCAGTATGTCCTTCGTGTACTTGGCTTGGTTGATGAATGTTCCGTTCGAGTGTTGTTTGATTTGCAATCCTAGGAAGAAGTTCAGCTCTCCCATCATGCTCATCTCAAATTCACTCTGCATATACTTGGCAAATTCTTGACAGAGTTGTTCATTAGTAGAACCAAAGATAATGTCATCTACATAAATTTGCACTAGAAGTATATCATTATTCATGGATTTAATAAAAAGAGTAGTATCAATCTTGCCTTTTGAAAAACCATTTTCAAGTAAGAAGGCGCTTAGGCGTTCATACCAAGCACGAGGTGCTTGTTTGAGTCCATAAAGTGCTTTCTTAAGCTTGAAAACATGATCAGGTTTTTAAAAATCTTCAAAACCAGGGGGTTGTTTCACAAAAACCTCTTCTTTCAAAAAACCATTTAAAAATGCGCTTTTCACGTCCATTTGAAAAAGTTTTTAATCATTAAAACAAGAAAAAGCGCAAAACATGCGGATGGCTTCTAGTCTAGCAACATGAGCATAGGTCTCATCATAATCAATTCCTTCTTCTTGATTATAATCTTGTGCAACTAGACGTGCTTTGTTGCGTAGAACTTGTCCATCTTCACTAAGTTTATTTCGGAACACCCATTTGGTACCAATTATCGATTGACCAATAGGTTAGGAATGAGTTCCCAAACTTGGTTTCTCTCAAATTGATTAAGTTCCTCTTGCATGGCAGAAATCCAAAATTCATCAGAAAAAGCCTCATCAACATTCTTAGGTTCTATTTGTGAAATAAATGCTACATTAGCTGCTACTTCAGAATGTCTAGGAGATGAACGAGTACTTACACCTTTGGATACATCACCTATTATGAGAGTTTCTGGATGATCTGGTTTGAATCTCAATGATTCGAATCTTTGGGCCATACCTTTCACAAGGCTCTTCTCAGTTCCTGCATCTTCGAAACTTTTATCAGTTCTTGCCTCTTTGGTAGGATCTTTCTCAGAACTCTTCTTTGTCTTTGTAGGTGCATCTTCATCATCACTGTCGCTAGATCTATGACTATTCAACTCATCAAAGGTAACATTAATACTTTCTTCAACAATCAAAGATCTTTTATTAAAAATTCTATATCCCTTACTCTTAGCAGCATATCCGAGAAATATCCCGTCATCTGCTTTGGAGTCGAACTTACCCAAGTTATCCTTGGTGTTCAGGATGAAACAGCGACAACCAAAAACTTTAAAATAAGAAATGTTTGGAATTCTTCCAAACCAAAGCTCATATGGTATTTTCTTCGAGATAGGTCGAATTAACACCCTATTTAAAATATGACAGGCTGTACTAACAGCTTCTGCCCAAAAATATTTAGGAAGATTATGCTGATTAAGCATGACTCTAGCTATTTTGCTTAGAGTACGGTTCTTCCGCTCCACAACACCATTCTGTTGGGGAGTTCTAGGACAAGAAAATTCGTAGTAATATCCACTATCATCACAAAACTTTTTGAAATCAAAATTTTCGAATTCGCCACCATGATCACTTCGGATACGAGTAATCATGAAGCCTTTTTCGTTTTGTACCTTTTTACAAAATATCTGAAATTCAAAAATAGCATCACTTTTGTTTGATAAAAAGTAAACCCATGTAAAACGAGAGAAATCATCAACAATGACAAAAGCATAGAGTTTACCGCCAAGACTAGCGACTCTACTTGGATCAAATAAATCCATATGAATCAACTGCAAAGGTCTCGAAGTACTTACAGCGTTGATAGATTTAAAAGAAGACCTATGTGCTTTGTTCTTTTCACAGTCAGCACATACCATGTCTCTCTTGAATGGAATTTCTGGGAGTCCTTTTACCAACTTCTTTGTGTTCAGACGTGAGATAGTATCCATGTTTGCATGTCCTAGTCTCATGTGCCATAGCTAGCTTTCATCTTGATTGGCTACTAGGCACCTTCCTGCATTATTAGTATTCTCCAAAAAGAAAACATAAATATTGACTTCTCTAATCCCTTTATATGCGGGATCACCAGATGACATATCATATATGGTACATTTATCTTTCACAAAATTGATACCATAACCATTATCTGCCAAATGACTTATGCTCAATAGGTTATGTTTCAATTCAGTTACTAGACAAACATCCTTTATTATTGGATAAGGAGAAATACCTACAGTACCATTACCTATAATATCACCTCTCAAGTTATTTCCGAAGGAGACGTATCCTTCTTTCTTCATCGATAGCGTAGCGAATAAAGATGCATCACCAGTCATGTGTCGCGAACATCCGCTATCGAGGATCCATTTGCTTCTAGCATGAGAGGGTTGAGGGTCCACCTACAAAACAAGTAGATGAATCCTTTGGTACCCATTTTCTGAAGGGTCCATGCTGATTAGCTTTAGGTCTCCAGACTAAAGTATGATTATCAACAAGCTTTCTTGCAAGACAATACTGTGATATGTGTCTGTGTGTACCACAATAAGTGCAAGTCAGTTTAGAACCAGATGTGGTTGAAACTGTGTTCACATGCTTGTTTGGTTTCTTGGTGAACCTATAAGTGAAAGCATGATGATAATCGTGTTTCTTCTGTGCTTTCTTGTTTTTAGTCCTCTTAGGTGTATGCTTTGCATTAGGACTAAAATTAGACTGTGTCACAGGCATTTCCTGTTTGCCTAACTTGATTTCTAACTTTTTAGAAATCGCAATAGACTCTTCATATTTAGCAGTCATAACTGAGAGTCTCTGTTCTGTTACTAAGTGCATCCTCTTCTCTGTGTCATACAGTTTTTGCATCTTACCATAATCTCTTTCTTTCTTTTGAATAGTGAGGATAGCCTCATGATAGTCTACCTTGAGTTTGGCTATCTCTTCCGTGTTACCGGTAGTAGACGTCTCTTTAATATCTTGAATAAGATTGGACAGTCTAGCTAACTCGGTTGTGTATGCCTTAATCTCTTTTCGAGATTGCTTATACTTGTCAAGCACATTTTTGTGTTCTTCAAGTAAATCGCTAAAGGCATTTTCTAACTCATCGAAAGTAAATTCATCATATAGAGGGTTTGAAGATACCTTGTCAAATGCCATAAGATAGACATTTGCATTTTCGCAGGGTCTATCCTCTTCTTCAGAATCACTGGCGTCGCTTTCATGCCAGATACTTGTGTTGGCATACTTTTGACCAGTTGTAGCTTTTATGCTTGATCTTGATCTGTCATATGGACTGCTCTTCTTGGTAGCTGGACAGTCCTTCTTCATGTGCCCTGATTTCTTACATCCAAAGCATATGGTTTCATCTTCATTGCTTTCTTGGACGTCTTTCTTCTTTCTGCTTGTAAACTTTAGGTACTTTCTGAAGTTCTTCACAAGTAGGGCTTGTTCATCACCACTTGAGGATTCTTCATCGGAATCATTGTATGTCGGCTTTCTTGCATGAGCTTTGAAGGCAATAGTTTTCTCCTTTGGTGTTGCTTCTTCAAAATCTTGCAAGTCGAGTTCATGGGTCATGAGCTTGCCCATCAAAGTTTCCAACGACATTGTGGTGAGGTCGTTTCCTTCAATAATTGCTGTGGCCTTTGGATTCCAATTCTTTGTTAGAGCCCGCAGCACCTTTCTAATCTTCTCGTGATTGCTGTAATCTTTACCAAGAGATTGTAGAGGATTAGTTATATCAAGGAAACGAGTAAACATCTATGTAATTGACTCATCGGGTTTCATCTTAAAAGATTCATATTCCTGAGTCAGTCTACTAATTTTGGATTCTTTCACTTGGGAAGTCCCTTCATGGGTTACCTCAAGAAGTTTCCAAATTTCGTGAGACGTCTTGCAGGTTGAAACTCTGTTGAACTCGGTTTTGTCAATTGCACAGAATAGTGCATTGATGGCTCGAGCATCAAGACTAGCCTTTGCTTTTTCAGCATCGGTGTACTTGTCATGCGGCTTTTCCATAAGAATACCTTCAACCACTGTAGGTGGTGGTTTCTTATACCCATCAATGACTATTGACCAAAGATCAAAATCTAGAGACTTAAGAAAGAAAGTCATACGTGTTTTCCAGTAAGTGTAATTTGTTCCATCAAATAGGGGAGGTCTATTTGTGGATTGTCCTTCACCGTTGAATATAGATTTCACGGCTGCCATATATATACTCTCTAGGGTATGTTATATAAGAATATAACCTGGCTCTGATACCAATTGTAGGATCGTTGAGCACCTCTAGAGAGGGGGTGAATAGAGTGCGTGTGTGCAGCAAAAATATAATCACCAATTAAAAAAATTAAACTATGGCAGATATGTAAGAGACAGCAAATAAAGATAGGAGAATCAAACTCAGTAACACAGCAATGTATACTGGTATCCCTCTGAGAGGACTAATCCAGTCTCGAGTACTCTTGCTCGATGTTAATCCACTATGGCACAAGCTTTAACTGAGAGCTTGCAATCTCTTACAACACCGTGCTTGGTGACAAGCGCACGACCGGCTTCACAACACCGTGCTTGGTGGCGAGCGCACGACCAGCTCCACAACAGAAAAGTTGTTGAAACTTGAATGACCTCTTACAACTCTTGAGTAACCAAAAGACTCTAAATCAACTCTGATAGTACTGGCTTTTGGCTAAGAGATGTGTAGGTGAGATTTGAAAATCTTAGATCGTTTAGAAAATACTTGAATAGTAGAGAAGAGAAGATGAAGAATGAATTGATGATTTGAAGTGAAAAGTTCTTCTCTATTTATAGGTGTTTTCACCAACCGAACTCGGGCAGAACTCGGGCAGAGTTCGGGTGCAAATATCTCACAAAATAGACGTTGCTCGCAGATTTGGAGGCAACTGAAGTTTGAATACAAACTGACCGAACTCGGTCAGAGTTCGGACCGAACTCGGGCCGAACTCGGCTGGGAGTTCTGTCAGGAGATATTTTAAAAATCTTTTGTAAAAACAGTTTTCAAACTGGTTTTTGGTTATTTGTAAAATCATTTGAAAAGAATATTTTCGAAATATGTTTTTGAAATATTTGTAACCGAAAATAGGAAAGGGTAAAAATAGGATTCTAGAAAGGAGGACAATTTTAACCCTAAGCCAGTATTACCATAATTGATTTTACAAAGTAATTCCTAGACTCAATAAAATGTAAAATACAGAATAAAAGTAGAAAAGAGTCTTCAGAAGATTTTGATGACTTTGACGCTTTGATTTATGCAGTACATCGTCCGTTGAATATGATTTCATGCATCCTGAAATAGTTAGCAGCATTTTCTATATTTGTGTATTGACTAAAGTATATGTTGATTATCGAAATCGGGTGTGACCGTGGAATGGGCCAACATATGGCTATATTAAGTTTTTTTTAAAAATTTTATTTGAGTTTTCTTAATAATCCTAGTAATTATGAGAACACACACACACACACACACACACAGACACACACACACACATATATATATATACACATATAAGTCAAGAGAAAAAAAAAGAAATTTGTGGCACTGTTTATTGAATAGTGCCAGTGTAAACCCGAGCACCCCCCCTCCGCATGCGCGCTGAGCTGCTGAAGTGAAGATTGGATTCAAAATCCAATCTCTCGATTTAAATCACCAAATCACTTCAAATCTTTTCCTATTAAATCCTATATATATTCTCCACTAGATTAACTCAAATTCAAATCTAAATTCCGCTCAAATCCTATCTAATTTCGGATTCGAAACCTATATACTAGGAAAAACCCTAAAAATTTGTTTCTTCTAAATTCCTCCTCGTTTCTACTCCAAACATTGATTTCTTGTACCTGAGCCTCGTTGACACCCCTGTGCAGCTACCCTGCCGCCTACACCTCGTCGTCGACTGCTGCATCGCCAGGGAACAGAAGAAATCAGTTCGCCAAACAGAGTTGCACTGTTTCGAAAACACAGTAAGGTACCCATCTTCGTGTACTGATTTCTTGATACTTGTAATTTGTTTTTGCTTTTACAAACTTCTGTGTGACGGCCACATGACCCTATTCGAGATCCTTCAGATGGATTTCGAAACGACCTCTAACGTGCTCGAAAAATCGAGACGAAGTTGGAGAAAAATCTAATTTTTGTAATGTTAAAAACTGTTTTAAAAGCTAAACTTGGAAGCCAAATTATGGTCTGTACCATTAGGGTTTTGTTGAAACTAATTAAAAACAGTAAACAACAACCTAAACGAGATTACGACGCACCTGTTCGATCTATATTTCGATTATTGTACAGAAAGTTATGTGTTCTTAAAGTTGAAGGAAAAACTGTTTTAGAAACTGAGATTTTTATGGAAAACCTACTGATACGACGTGCGCCACGACAAACCGGGCAACGTGGTCGCGCACTATGCATCGAAAGGTGCGTATGGATGTTGTCGATGTGTTGGAACTGACGGAACCCGATTTCGTTGCATGTGCGCAACAAAATCAGTACGTATCCATCAAGATAACCCCGTATCGACCTTTTGTAAATTAAGCCATAACTTTGTGTACAGTCGTCGGTTCGAGACGAAACTTGTGCCAACTTTGGACATATGGTTTGGTTCGTCTTCTCAAACTGGACTCGTAGACATGTAGTTTGATGACTTTAGAGATCGTAGGTACTGGCACGCATTTCGGTGCAAAATAGATCCAACGACGGACATAATTTTAACCCAAAATTATGATTTTGCCCTTGTTCTAGAATTTGACTTTTGGACATACATTTCCTAGACATATTGTTAACTCCGAGAACGTTCTTGATGTTTGTTTCAGCATCCAGAGCCGTTCGTGGATTTTGAGATTTTACTGCCGACGTACTTGATTGTTGGATTGACATTTCCGTACTGCCAGGCAGGATACCTTGCCACCTTACTCTGTGATTTATGTATTCTTATTTTTAGTTATTTATATTCAGTATTACTTATCTGTTGTTAGTATTATATCACTGTGCGTCCAAGTCACACTTGGGTGCAAGCGACCCTATCGTTCGTTTTACTTGTTTTGTTATTTCTCTTGCATTAACTTAGCCTAGTGACCACCCATTCATGATGTGGTATTGGTATATCTCATACGGTCGTGACACTTGCTTATCATGTGTTTTGAGTCACATGTAGGATACATACTCGCGTAGTCGGCTGGCCATCGATACGTCTGAGGCGTGCGACGGATATAAGTAACTACCAATAGAATTGTATACTAGTAGACTTGGCAGTTACTAGAGGTTCATATTAGTCATGGAGATGACGATACTAGGCGTTGGGTGGGGAGAACAATACCTGACGTATGGGCTTCTATTACACTTTCCCTTGTAACCTGGAAGCTCCGCTGGAGATACGAGTATAATTATCCGCTGAGGTTGGCCACTGACGTTCTTGAATGTTATGCGCTTGGTCACTGGCGCCCAAGAGGGGACTATGCCGAATCCTATTATCAGCTAGGGCTCGTGCGTCGAAGGATTATATCTCAACTGCATATTCATAATAGAATGGTTAGGAACACTATTGCATGCATTCCCTCTTACTCTCTATTATATATCACAGTTTATATGGCATAATATTTTCTTGTATCTTGTTACGTCCCTCTGAGGACCTGGTTATCTCTCCAGGGTTAGACAATTTCTCGCAGGAGTACGGAGCAGCACTGGACCCTTCATACATTGATGACGAGGCATCTCCTGCTGAGTTCTAGTCTATTTATTTATTGAGACATTTAGTAGACATCTTTTGTATCTTTTTTCTTTCTATTTTGTGGAGGTTAGACTCCGATCATTGAGACTATTTTTCATAACTATTTGGAGTGGATATGTCCACCCGGTTGTCTCTTTGATACACTCATTTATTATTTGGAATCTATTTATAACACCCAGTTTTCCAAATGAGGGTAATTTTAAAATTTTGTGATTATAATCATTTAATAATGATACTTAAATCATATTATGATTTTTGGTAATTTTTAATTAATTTAAAACTATTTAAAATGTTGATTTGGTGATTTTGATGGTTAACTAGTGTAATCCTAGAATTGCTAAGCCTAGGGAATAACCATGACCATGGGAGCCTAGTCACGTGATTAGAATTTCATATTACCAATTTTTAGCCTAAGGATATTTTGGTCATTTTGACAATTTTGTGAATTTATAATTTATATTAATTAAATATTGTGCTAGTCTCTTAGTTAAGCCTTAACTAGAAGTTAACCTAACCTAGATTAGTCTTGAGATTAGAATTAAGGTTAGAATATTCCTACTAAGTGCCAAGGTTAGTAATATCTAGATATTATTATGGTAAGATATTTTCCTTTTAAGATATTTGTGAAAAGAAGCCTTGAACCAATAGGAAGCCTTGGAATTGGGTAGAGTGATCCTAACCACTTATCTAAAACCCTAACCCTACTCATTTCAACAACCATACAAGCCCCCCTTCCTATAAAGTCACATTAACAAAAGCCTTAGCCTCTTTTTACAAAACCTAGAAAAGCCCTACTTGTTCTTCCCTAAACTCCTCCCAAGTAATCCAAATTGAGCCCAAATTGAGTCAAATCAATTGCATTATCATCTCCAACAGTAGAGGATACTTATGGGTGCTTGCTAGCAAGGTTCGAGGACGGTTGAACCGGAGAAAATCGAGGAAGACGTCGAATCGAGGCTCTTTACATTGAGTTTGAACACTCAATAGGTAAAACCCTACAAACCCTAGTAAATTCCTTATTTCTTCCCATAGATGCATTCATTTAGGGTTTCCCTAGGTGTAGCCCAAGTTTGGTAGAAATTCGTGTCCATTTCATGTCCGTATCGGACACGTATCGGTTTATTTAAAAGCGTGTTCGACGAAATGTCACATAGAAATGGATTTCGATAATTTTCAAAACAAATTACATGTACATGTAGCCTAATAGGTGTATATTGCAACCCTAATCGACTGAGTCAATTTTAGTATTGTTTGGACACTGTTTTAGCATTTGGACACGCAGCACGAGACACCGCACGGGGCTCGTGCGGCTGCCCTGCTGCTCGGGTGTCCTAACGGACACGACACGGCGACTCAGATCACGAAATTAGGTGGACACGTTCTCCTAGTGACTGACACGACACCTATAAAGTTTCATGGGTTCTCGTTTAGTATGCACGAAGAAAATTGAGCTTGCACTGACTTTGTACAGACACGCGCACATGTAGAAAACCCCACAGATACGCGACTCGAACTCAGACACGACATGACCCCGACACGACTCAGGCACCTAGACACAAACCCTGACACCCTATCTAACTATTGATACGAGCACGAGACTCTATGGTGGACACACGAGTCCCTAGGCTAGTCGACACTTGTGCACGATGCTGCCTATGAGCAGTTCAGTCACACATTGACACTTGGGATTTAGACACTATTTGGACACAGCTATTGGACACAAGTCGACACACTATTAGACATGTATGGGACACACACGAACCCCCTCTCATTTTCCAGTTTCAAACTTTGGTTTCGACTGATTATGTTCGAAATATGAATGTTAATGATTAACAGTTTCCTGAGAATTCCAGCGAACTGAGTTAACATGAGTAAACTGAGAATAGGTTAATACATGAACTGAGAATGGGATATGAATTTGGAAATGCAACTGGGTTGGTTGTTTGATTGTGATGTACTTAAAATCTGAGAACAAATGGGCTAGAAACTGAGTTTTTTCCCTCTATGAGATAACCTGATAACTGAGTTACAATTAACAGTTACCTGATAATCTCAGTAACTAAAAACCTGGGATTTAGAATTTGAGTGTAAGCTAGGAAGTGGCAGGAGAGTACATGAGATAACATGTAGACTACACCAAGGTATCAGATGTATAGGTATACAGGTGAGGCCATAGTTGCCTGGGTTGCAATATTGACTGTTTCACTTGATACTTGGTGGTATCAGTTGTCTGATTTGATGTTAGTTTATTTGGGGATGATTACATGTTGTTGAGGTAACTGAGACGAGTTCCCATTCTCTGTTCAGTCATAGCAATAGTGTGTTTCAGTTATGGGATATTACTCTACCCTTCGAATAGAGATTCGGACCACACTTCAGTCATGAACATATGATTCTTGGATTAGAATTCAGTCCTTAGTCCCAATTCCCTGTTTTCCTAGTTCCCTTCATTTCTTCTTTAATTGAATGGTATATATACAATGTATATGTGTTAGGAAATTAGCTTGTGTGCCTTTTGTGGATAGGCTGTGAGTTTTTGGCAGTTTGGTTTAAATTTAGGCCTGTTTTGTGGTTAGGTTTCTAGTATAGGTTGCTGGTAGTGTTAGAGTAGTGTAGGCTTTGTTAAAGTAATATGATAGCATGGTATAGATAATAGGTTGTTCTTTTAGTACTGTGATTAGGACTGAGTTAGTGTAAAGACAGTGTTATAGGTTATTTGGTAGTGTTAGTAGTAGGCAGGGTTAGTAGACTTGTGACTTGTTGTAGCTAGAGTCTTAAGCTAGACTTAAGGTTTAGGTTGGTGGTAGTGTCTTGATATGGGTTGAGTAGTATTGGTTAGGACTGTGGAGCTAATAGATATAGGCTTATTAGCTGTGGCATAGGTAGTGATTGTGGTTAGCCTATAGTGTTATAGGGTTGTATAGGCTAGTGTGTTTTGTTTTAGGCTTGTGTAGTACTAGTTAGCCTAGAGTATGTTTTAGGCTTTGATTGTGGTTGGCCTTAGAGATTGACTTTGATAGAGACCTAATTGACTTGTTGACTATAGTTGACCAACCCATAGATGTTAGTTGCCAGCTAGACCTAGTTTGACTAGAATGATTGACCAGGTTTGACTTAGAGTTGACTTTGACCTAGATTTGACCTAGAATCATGTAGATTACATCGTAAATTTCATCTATCATATTTTAAACACATTATAACCCATACTGCTCTATTTAGGATATTGTGACTCCGGTGTAGACATCTGATATTACATTACTCTTTTCAGAATATCAGACGAGTACATTCTCTGATAGTTCTTTCATTTACTTGTCAATTACTGTACTTCAGTTCTAGTTAGTTCTATTTGATTCTTGTTACAAACACGTATTGTTATTACTGAATCCATGTATGTGACACACATACTTACTCGTCTTGCCTCTATTATTCGAATTACCATACGAATCACCATACAAATCACTATTCGAACCACCTATTCGTATCTTCATGTGCTGGTTGGACTTGTATTCGTCTTATGTGTTGGATTATGGTTCATTTGTATTAGACTGGGCGGGAAAATACTGATTAGACATGTAGAAATATCCTCCTATTTGAATCATCCCTCTGTGAATAATATTCGAACGATAGCCATCCCACACTTGGCCGAGTGTGTGGTGTGCCGTATTACCTACAGTCGTTTACATATCGATCTCGGTATTTTAAAACACACTTGGAGAATTTATTCGAATCATTGTTTGAACATCATGTGAATCATTATTCGTATCACCTTATTCGAATCACCTTATTCGCATCACCTTATTCGAATCACCTTATTAGAACAATGATTAGAATGACATTCGACTCATCTTGTATTAGACTCATATTGGGATTACACTGGACTTATATTGTACTGTCTGGACTCATCATGTTACTCTAGTTCAGCTAGATCTTATTTTACAGACTTTCTTGCCATGTTTCTTCTCTTGTTTAGTTACCTTACATTCCTTTTACCTTAACTGTTTCTCTACATCATTACTCGTACAAACTGCCATGTTCATCAATACAACTGACTATAACTGCTTTATAGTTCTCTGTCATTTACTTGGGATTTCTTGATGAATTGTACTCGTTCCTATCCTGACTCGACCTGTTGAAAATATTACAGATGATTGCCCTGAGGACATTTGCCCTACTTGTCTTGGAGCAGGAGATGGCTTAGCTACCTTTGGCCCCGACACTCAGGAGTGATCGGGAGACTAGCTAGTAGACTTGGTTTAGTTTTCTTGTTTTAGAACTTGAAGTGTAATAACTTGAGATATAAGTTTGTATTTGAGTTTGTTTGAGATATTATTATTTAGTAGTTTATAATTGTTGTTGTTTAGTCTTTAGTTATAAATTTCTGTATTATCTTATCATTCTTAGACTGTGATTGAGATTTCATTATATCTATACTTGTCCTCCGTTCGGAGTTGAGATTTGACAAGTACATTATATAATTGCGTGAGTTGTTGATTAGATAGTAACCTAGGACAGCGTTCTACCGTCGACACTGCGGCGTAGGCTGGACGTACCCACTTCTTGTGCCCTACACAGGGTGCGGGTCGTGACACTATTATCTTCTGTGTTGAGTTGTGATGAGAATAGATGATTATATTCTGGCTTGTGATTATTTTATATTTTCAGCTTATGTACGTATACGAGGATTCCGTATATTAGAGTATTCTTTGTATATGTGCAGCTGGCATGCCTACGTACTCGGTCCTAAGTTTTTTGGGACTAGGACGTTACACTTTCTCACTATAGGATAGATGATTGGTTTGTAGGTGAGTGAGTAAAATGTAAAATTCCATCTCTATTTATAGGCTTTATGTAGACAAAGTTCGGTAAACATTTGGTTGTATATTTGAATTTTTTTGAACGTCGGGAGCCACAATATCTGGAATTTCACAACTGTCTAGGATTGGCAATTATGCCAAGACCGAGTTTGGCCAGAACTCGGTCCGAGTTCGACGGACAGATTAGGTATGGATTTTTGCTGATTTTGGAATGTGTTTGTTGGGCTTTGGGTTGGGCTTTTGTAACTGAGATTCAATTTTGGTCGAGTGGACTTCTGGTACCAAGTGCGGCTTGATGTACATAAGTCATAGACTCAATAAAGTATAAAATTACATAATAAAGATAAACTCAAGTAACATATAGATGTCGAAATGAATCTTGCTGGCATGACTGACTTATCTGCTTCCTTTGTACTATGATAGCCTTTTTCCTTGACGATAGTCGTCCAAAGATAAATATATCTGGCAATTTGAATACCTTTCAGGGGATTCGCCCCCGAACACCCACGGTGGTTGCTACCCCCTCGACCCCTGTCTGCTGACCGGTCAGCGGAATCCTCGAGTATGAGGCCCCGGATAGGTCGTTGGACGGTTCAGAGAAATCTTTTTGTATAACACCGTCTTTGGCCTATCAATAATTCTTTATTGTATATGTCCTATTTTTATCATGCTTACTGCTTGTCTGCAAGTACATGTTAGGCAAACAAAAAAGTATAATAGTATGATAACTTTAATGAACAGTATGACAATGCTAAGATTAAGTAGCAACATGATAGTGATTACATGAATATTAGTGACATAGTTATGTTAAAGTTAATCAATTTGTCATATTAAAAAATATGATACAATTATTTGGCTAATAGAGGTTGGAAACGACAAAGTCCTTCCATGCGTCGAGCCTTCCATGCGACGAGTCCTCCCATGCGCTGATTTTCCCATGAAGTCAAAATCTCATGCCCGGGATTATCTTGCGACAGTGTTTCCATGGAAGCTCCATGCGAAAGAATCTTTTTATTTCAACAGAACAAGATCTTCAAGCAGTTGGTGCATGCCACGTGTCACTAACTTGGTCACACTTATGATGGGTGTCAACAACCTAAGATCTCAGCAACAATTAATTCTCAACCAAATGCCACGTGGTGGTTATGTTGCGACATGTGCACAGTTATTATTATGCCTTGATTCGGTAGAATCGATGGTCGCCCCCCCGGACATGATACCGTACGAGCCTAAGTTGCTCCCGCATAAGACAGTTAGATAAAGTTATTCGAAACACAACATTCAAGACACCCTAGATCGGGGAGAGTTGTGCCATCTTATTTGGATTGGAGCAGGGCCTTCAAAAGAGCTGAGTACGCCTTCATACTCTAGCTAGGATTCAAAAGGTTCAAGCGTCGCCTTTAGTTGTTCGACACATTTTTTTGGTTCGCAACACCTGTGGAGAGCGGGGATCAGTACATTATCATGTACTGGTGAATGGCTAATTAAATTCCACGATCTCATTTTGTTCAAGACATTATGTGAAACATGTAGTATACTTTAGTAATCTTTCTAGCCATCATAGTCAATTTCATATAAGCAGTTGATAAGACATAAACAAGGTAAATTACGCTAGGACCTAACCACGGCAGAGCGTGCCGTTACAATATAAATCATACCATAATCTTCCCTGTAAGAATGTGAAATCCATCTCTATTTATAAGCTTTATGCGGACAGAGTTCGACTAGAATTTAGTTGTATATTTAAAATTTTCCAAACGTTGGGAGACACAATATTTGGGATTTCACAACTGTCTGGGATTGACAATTATGCTAAGACCGAGTTCAGTCCGAGTACGGTCCGAGTTCGGCCAAAACTCGATCCGAGTTCGATGGACAGTTTATGTATAGATTTTGGCTAATTTTGGAACATGTTTGTTGGGTTTTGGGTTAGACTTTTGTGAATGGGTTTCAGGCTTTTGTTTGAGTGGACTTTGCTTGGTCGAGTGGACTTCCAGTACAAAGTGTACCTCGATGTACATAAGTCCTTGACTCAATAAAGTATAAAATTACATAAGAAAGATAAATCCGAACAGCATATAGATGTCCAAATGAATCTTGCTGGCATGGCTGACTCATCTTCTTTCTTTGTAATGATAGCCTTTTTCTTGACGACAGCCGTCCAAAGATAAACAAATCTAGAAGTCTGAATACCTTTCGGGCCCCCGAACCCCACGGGAGGCGCTGCCCCTGACCCCTATCCGCTGACCGGTCAGCGGAACCCCCGAGTGCGAGGCCCCGGATAGATTGTTGGGCTGTTCAAAAATCTTTTGTATAACACCGTCTTTGGTCCATCATTAATTCTTCATTTCATATGTCCTGTTTGATTGTGTAACCCATGTTCCCAAAATTTTAAATTATTTATTTTTAAATATTTTTATGAGAGAATAATTTTTATTTGAAGTATTTTGTTAGAATTTTTTTATTTGACTTTCTATAAAGGAAATAGTAAATATTTTCGAATAGAAAAATGGTTTTGCCAAATTATATTTTCAAAATTAGATTTTGTGTTTATGAAAGTATTGTTTAAATAATATTAGTTTGAATTATTTTATTGTAATATAATATTAGATTTAGATTTTATTAATTTAGTTTTAAAATTAATGATTATTATCTTTGACCAATAAAAAGATTTGCTAAATTATTTTTTAAGATTTGGACTTATGAAAATATACTTTAAATTTTATTTATATTGGATATTATTTTAAATTATTATCATGATCAATTATGGATTGAGATTTGATTAATAGTTTTGAGATTGATTTGATTTGAATTTAATGGAAAATTTATTCATTAGATTCTTGACCCTTCCAAATTAGTAAATTATATGTAAATCTCCATCTATTTAAGGAGAGATTCTTCCTTTTTTTTCGACCAACGCCAAAATCCTTCCAACATAATCCCCTAATCCTAATTATGTAATTGCCACCCATTATATATACCCTTATGAATATCTGTGATATTTTTCTTTCCAAAATCTCTCTTTTTTTTGTCCAAAATGACTCAAAATTCATCATAAATTCAGCCTCGTTTTTAGATACTATAGCAACTTCGCGAAGCCATTGTGACCAACTCCGGACTACGTTTCACCTCCAGCTTTTTTTACTAGAATCGTATCGAGGTTATATTTCTAAATCTGTAATTTATTTTTTGTAATTATGAACGTGAATTTCTAAAAAATTATTTGAGTGTCAGTCGTCCAGAAAAATGATATATTATACTATTTTTGAGATTCTGGGAGATCCCGAACTCCGTTTTGTGAATCGTTTGATGTTTTGGAAAACTGAAACATAGATCTATAGCATACTAATTTTCTAGAGATTAATAAAATACTTTAATATTTTGTTTAATTTGTAGAACCCATAGTTAACCGGTGACTCACCGAATTAGTAGCGGTTATCCATAATTACAACAACTTTCAATAAATCAAGGTTATGTAGCACACATCAACTCCAAACTAATCGAGGCAAGTACATTATTGTTTTATGTTCTTAGTATGTTATAATGTATTCTTCATTATGTTTTTATTTAGTATCCAGTTGAGACACAATTATGACACGATAGTACTTGTTGTACCATGACTGTTATTATTGTTATTGTTTAGTGAATGGGGAGAAAAAAATGCTAAATAGATATGTGAACAAATTCTAATTATTGTTATTATGGATAGCTATGTCATACAACTCATATATGGATTAGCTGTACCTTTTATTGTGGATAACCATCTATATGATGTGCCATATTAGCCCAACCGTTCATATGTCGAAAGCTATTTCACATACATTGTCTGTTGGTCTTACTTGTTCATGTTTATTGTCCAGTCATCTTGTTTATACATGTTCTTGCCAGTGGTCCTCTTGTACGTGTTATTGTTTCCAATTTATATACATATTTCCTTTATTGTTATATTACATATCTACTGGTCTAGTTTTATTTTTTGCTGAGTACATTATTATAATAGGGTTGTACTTTGCTCATTTTTTTACTGGATATGTTGCAGGTGATTTTCTATTTTGCACTATAGACCTTTCTATGGAGGTAGAGTCATTTTGGAGGCCAGCCTTAGATTCTAGATAGTTAGATAGTATTTGAATTTAAATATTTAGTGGGTTTGTTCCTGAATATTATTTTGTATTATTGGATTTGAAGATTATTTGAATATCTATTGTGAATGAGAAAATAGATGATTTTTTGAACAAATATTTCATATTTGGTTTCAAAATTTACATTGAGGTCTAGACAACGTATTACCACCAATGTTACGGCGTAGGCTGGACTTGGCTACGTACTCGTATCTCGAAAAGCAGTTACGTATCATGACAATTTGTCTTCAAGTACATGTTAGGCGAACAAAGCAATATAGAAGTATGATAAATTTAATAAATGGTAGGACAATGCTAAGTTTAAGTAGCAACATGATAGCGATTACATGAATATTAGTGTAACTCAAGCATAAGTAAATATATCATAGTAGGAGGAAGTCAAAAATAATCACGATCAAGGATTAGGGTAGAAATTTGAAAGAAATCATTCAAAACACAATATGATAAAGAGTATATAATTTTGAAAGAGACAGGATTTTAATAAAACGTAGATACTAAAATAGTAAATACTAATCATTGGTCATAAATAATCTATGAGGATTAGAAATTAGCAGATACCAATATAAAATACCAAATTTGAAGATATAATAAGTCTTTCAAAATATGACTCACAATTTACCCATACAAATTAGTGAATCATTTCAATAAAGAGTATAATAAAAAAGAAATCAAAATAAATATACTAGAATCTATCTAGTTACCCAAACTCATCCATTTGAACTGAATTACCTTAACATGATATATAAATATACACTATTTAAACATGAAGGTAATGGAGACCAAATACTTGAGAAGGAGAAATTCAGATAATCATGAACTTTGAGATAAAACCTCAATAAGAAAATTCAAATCAATTTAAACTTAAAGGAATCATCAATAAGGATAATTAAATATATTTGGCAAAATAACTTTTAAAAACCCATAAAAAATGAGCGAATCAAGAGAAATAATAATAATAATAATAATAATAATAATAATAATAATAATAATAATAATAATAATATATTCTCTCATAAATCCTTCATAAATTCAAATATCACGAACACAATCGATAAGAATAAAGAAAAAGACTATAGGTTCATGATTGAACTAGGTGTACCACATATTAAGGGAATAAATTGAAGCAACTAATTTGCTTTCCCTTAAAGTATGCTATCTAGTTCAAAAGCAATTATATGCATAAAATAGATAAAATAAATAATCATAAGATCTAAGATATATCTGAGATATGCATCTTTTCTCGTTTGGATCAATGTATATAAAGTTCCAAACTTAAAACAAAATATCATCTTTAGACAAGTAAAATAAATATCCACTACCCAAACTCTTAAAGATGAACAAATAAAAAATATTTTAAAAAATGAAAAGAAAATGACATATAAGAATGATCCATATATATATATATATATATATATATTATATATATATATATATATATATTAAAAAAAATAATATATATATATATATATATATATATATATATATATATATATATATATATATATATATATATATATTATTTTTTTTTAATATATATATATATATATATATATATATATATATAAATATATATATATATATATATATATATATATATATATATATATATATATATTAAAAAAAATAATATATATATATATATATATATATATATATATATATATATATATATATATATATATATATATATATATATATATCAAAGGATGACAAACATTAACTTATGGAAGATCAATGTATGTTACCTTTCGTGAAAATATTATTATTAAATAATATTATTCATCAAGGCTAAAATCTAAAGTCATCAGATAACAATTACAAATAGACCTAGTTTATAAAGTGTTGATCAATCTTGGGTTAGCTGTAGGGGCCGATTCCCAGCTAACGGTAGTCCGAAGACACTTGACATCATTTCGCTTTAGACTATTTATGCATGTGTGACAGAAGTTCGACGTGTACCAAAAACAAATCTCTTCTTTAATAACCGAGGACTAAAGAAGAATTAATGCAATATGAAATCAATTATATTCCATGGACTTGGAAAATCTTAAAAGAATGTAGCATGCTGTATAAAATATATCAATTACATGTATACTTAGGTGCTACAAAATATTTGTAACAATAAATATAAGATAGCAAATACCCAAAGAAAAATTCATCAAGCTCAAGGTACTAAAAAGTATTTTTCAAAAAGTTTTCATAGTACACTCTGGAGATAAATATATAATATAAACGTGTACCAATAAGTATGGTAGCAACAAGAACAAATATCCATATCTAGTCATATGCAAATTAACATCTTCTCTCAAAATCATAATTAAAGACAAGTTAATTAAAAAATATCAAATAAGAGCTTGATATTCATTAAAATATGCTAGATGATAAAAGTTATTTAGGAAGCATGTTACCGAAGTGGTTCTAGTGACCACACTTATGTTGGTGTAATTGCTTGAAAGATGACCTTTGTAGTTTGCAATCACTAACGAGCTCAATGGTTCTACTTGATATAAGAAGGTTCACTTGCATCAAGAGGCAAAGACTTTGGTATCAAATATACTTAGATCCACATTGGTTAGCTTTGGAAACCCATGCATAAACATTTGTTTCTACCAACTTTTTAGTTCTACAAATCTAAATGTATCACAGTAGTGACATATGGCATAGTTATTCGTGCTAGTTGCAATATGATAAGTCTGTTTATGAGAAGTCGTGCTCTGTGATCTACATGGATATCTATAGTAGAATGCATGATTATGTGACATGGTGTGTCGTGTTTTGCATGCGTAGTGATATGACTTGGTTTGGTGTGTTTTGTATGCATAATTATGAGATCTATTATCCTTTATTGGATAAGTCTTATTGTGCATGCTCACTTGTTTGGCTACGTGTCTCATGTTAGGTTGGATAACAGGTTGTTCAACCATTTTACCTAATATAGTCTCTAATCTTGTAGAGGTAGAACATATTTTATTATTCTTAGCAGTTAAAGCATCTATTCTAAGAGTAGCAATAGAGTATTTCTTCTATTCGGATTTGAGTTCCTCTTTGAGTTTAGTAATCTCTTTAGATTTCTTGTCAATGCAGTCAAGAGCATCATGATGACTAAGCTTAAGTTTGGATATCTTGTCTTGATTAACATAAGAAGATGTATCCTTTACTTCTCTTAGCATAGTTGTAAGTCTTTCAATCTCAGTATGATAATATTCAACATCTTTTCTAGCATGCTTAAACTTATCTCTAAGCTTTATGTAATCTTTAAGTAGATCACTGAAGGCATCAGATAGTTCATCGAAAGTAAAGTCATTATAGTGAGAGTTATTTGCTACGTGATTTTCTATTGCCATGAACCATAGATTTGCTATGTTTTGATACTTTTGTTCTTCTTCAGAGTCACTTGCTTCGCTCTTATGCCAGATGCTTGTGTTAGCATACTACCTTGATGAAGTTCTTCTGGAGGGGCGATCATTGTGGTTTCTTTTCTTTATCACCGAGCAATCCCTCTTTATATGGCCATGCTTCTTACAGTTATAGCACATTGGTTCTTCATCACTGTTGTCATTTGACTCCTTATTCTTTGATCTGTCAACCTTTAGAAATTTTTTAAAGTTCCTGGCGGCTAAGGCAACTTCATCGTCTTGAGAATCATCATCGCCAGAATCGTAGTTGGAGTCTATCTTGTGATGATGATGTGCTTAGAGTACAATCGTCTTCTCCTTTGGCACAGGATTTTTGAATTCCTTGAGATGTAGCTCGTGAGTCATCAGCTTGCCCATGAGCGTCTTGAGATCATTACGGTCAGATCATTCCCTTTAATGATTACTATAGCTTTTGGATTCCAATTCTTGGTAAGTCATCTATGTACTTTTTGAATCTTTTTGTGGTTGCTGTACTCCTTGCCAAGAGAGTATAGAGGGTTGACGCTGTCCAGGAAACGTGTGAACATCTAAGTAACCATCTCGTTCTGCTTCATCTTGAATGCTTCATCTCTTGTGTTAGACGACTGATCTTTGATTCCTTTAATTGTGTGGTTCCTTCATGAGTGACCTAAAGAAGCTTCAAGAATTCGTGCAAAGTGCAACAAGTAGAGACCCTGTTGAATTCAGTTATGGCTAAAGCATAAAATAGAGCGTTAATAGCTTTAGCACAAAACTAACGTGTTTTTTTTCCGTGTCTGTGTATTTGTCATGGGGCATTTCAGTAAGATTCCTATCTATGACTATTCTAGGTGGCTTATGATAAACATCTAGCTACTACAACAGACCGTATATCAAAAGCAAGAGACTTCAGATAGAAACTCATACGTGTCTTCCACTATGTGTTGTTGGTACCGTTAAATAGGGGTGGCCTATTTGTTGACTGTCCTTCACCATTGTTGGTGTGGATAGATCCGATAGATGCCATAACTCTAGGGATATTAATCCGATAATAAGAGACCGTGCTATAATACCAATTGTAGAACAATTGGTATGATCAGAAATACCTATAAAGAGAACCCGCAATAATACTTTTGAAGAACTGTTAGGCACTCTAGAGGGGGTGAATAGAGTGCAGCAAAGATATTTATCAAATTAAAATTTATTTTAGTGAAGGCAGAGTGTAACGAACAGAATAAAAATTTGTGTGTATAAGACAATGTCACGACCCGCACCCATTTTTTTTAAACGGATACGAGACGTGTCCAAGCCAGCCTATGCCGCAGTATCGGCTGTAGAACGCTATCACGGCCATGAAGATCAAAATCACAAATAATGCTCATTCACATAATTAATTTAACTTATAATATTCACAAGTTTTATATTTGCAGAAAAATATAAACTTGTACAAATATTTGAATGACTACAAGTCCACTATCTAGCTAGTCTCTAGGCTTTCGTCTGCAAGTACCCCTGTATCTCCCATGCTAAGTGAATCCACGGCTAACCTAAAAATATGGTTTCCAGTCAGGAATGGAACGAGCACAATTCACTGAATGCAATTTCAAATAAAGAAAATGACTATACAACATAGATTAGACATCAATTACATATTTTTGAAAATAAACAGAAAGACAGAAAATCAATAGCAAATAAATAGACACAAAATACTTTCCCCAACTGTTAGAAGTACCTTTGATATATGATCAGTCTGGGATACTACACCGTACGGTCTACGAGGTCTACTTGCATGAAAATAAGCACTCTCTATGAGGTCTACTTGCATGAAAAATAAGCACTGTCTACGAGGTCTACTTGCAGAAAAATAAGCACCGTCTACGAGGTCTACTTGCAGAAAAATAAGCACTGTCTACGAGGTCTACTGGCAGAAAAATAAGCACTATCTACGAGGTCTACTTGTAGAAAAATAAGCACTGTCTACGGTCGGATCACACATCCTTGGTACTTCTCATTCCCGACTCAACAATTTATAATAGAGTATAAAAATCACATAACCAATGGCCAATCAATAAAATATAGTAAAGATCAATATCGAAATGCAGACAATAAACTGTACTCGCCTGTGGTCCTGTGCTGGTGTAACCGATAATCTGAACCACTCAGAATGCCACAATAGTCAAAACTCATACAACAGTCCCCAAAAGCTAAAATAAACATTACCAATATTCTTCGAATAGTCAAATTAGCTAGGATTGCCTGTTCTTAAGTCCAATTCTGGACACATGGACAAAATGGTAATTTCGGACCAAAATAGTGTCCGCCGTTGGACCCGCTTTGCACCGAAAAGCGTGCC
>JANAVB010026400.1:11074310-11076810 GCA_029216955.1 Iris pallida
AGTGAGCTTGCAAAACTAGGCTGTATTAGCAGTATTGGTTAAGATAGTCAAAATACAAGTATACAAAATTTTTGAAAGGAGGCACAAGTAGTTCGAGTTTTGTGAGAATCAAACCTTACCCAGTGTTCTTGCTTATACAGTCCTCCTACTATCTTCTTATCCACAAGGACTTGGTCGACTAATAGGTTATGGACCTCTATATTCTATATTCCAGGTAAACCTATTAGCGTCAATCAATTTTCTCGTCAATAGGTTACAAGGACCACGGGATGCTAGATCGGAAGACGTGCTACCCAACTTACAAAACTTCCACTAATATTGGCTTCGGGTCTTATGGGACATACATGGCATTGTCCTATCCTCTATAGTATCCTAACTGGTAATCATGTCTGAAGTCATTTCACCGAGAATTATGCCTCGTCCGTATACTCGGGCGATGGTAAACTCTTGGTTTTATAACTCAAATATGATAAAAATCGAACATTACTTAACCCTATCCAATATTGATTCAAGCTACGATCAAAGAGGACCACTAGCCATAGTTTTAGCAATATTCTATGACCTATATTTTCTTAAACTAATTTTAACTCTAGCGGTCGTGCCTCGCCAGTGCGCTGCTGGCTGCAGTGAATCCATAGTCTCCATAATTCGAATAAATGACGACAGTGCGCTGCGGTCCTGCCATTTCGAGTTAACTAACATTCCTTAACTATATCTATAAAAATTCATGAGCTTCTAGAGATTCAAACACGTTGACCATGAAATAAAACGTAAGTATTATCAGTCACAACCCTTAAAAAAAGGGTGTACATGGAGGAAAATAACTGAAGACAAAAAAATACAAACATCCTAGTATCTATTTCATATGTATTCAAACCATTGGGGAAAACTTGAATCAAAACTAACTCGAGGTCTATATATGGATAAGATAATCAGAAATTATATAATAATAATTCTTAGGGCAAAATAAGAACTAAATAGGCAATTCGGACTAAGATGTGAGGATGATATCTAAAGAGGCAAGAAGAAGGAATTGAATAATTCATCTAGGTTAGTTCATTACTTCTAGGAAGCTCTGCCACACCAAGTGAATAATCTATCCACATTGGACCATATCGTCCTATCAAGAGGTAATAGTGTACCTATGGGGATCTGACAAACTATCAAAATCAATAACCCTCATCTACATTGCATGGCCTAGACTACCCATCGGTAAATTTGTATAAGGGACTCCTAGTCCTAGTCACTCTATTAAATTAAATTAATCCTAACTCGTGAATGAGCATTTCCTAGTCGCAGGCTCGTAATAGTACGACTAACTTAAGTACTATTACGAGTTCGCATGATTTGCAAAAATAGACCTGCATGGGCCACCACAAAAACTTGTCACGACCCGCACCCTTTTTTTTAAACGGATACGAGACGTGTCCAAGCCAGCCTACGCCGTAGTGTCGGCTGTAGAACTCTGTCACGGCCATGGAGATCAAAATCACAAATAATGCTCATTCACATAATTAATTTAACTTACAATATTCACAAGTTTTATATTTGCAAAAAAATATAAACTTGTACAAATATTTGAATGACTACAAGTCCACTATCTAGCTAGTCTCTAGGCTTTCGTCTGCAAGTACTCCCGTATCTTCCATGCTAAGTGAATCCATGGCTAACCTGAAAAATATAGTTTTCAGTCAGGAATGGAACGAGCACAATTCACTGAATGCAATTTCAAATAAAGAAAATGACTATACAACAGAGATTAGACATCAATTACATGTTTTTGAAAATAAACAGAAAGACAGAAAATCAATAGCAAACAAATAGACACAAAATACTTTCCACAACTGTTAGAAGTACCTTTGATATGTGATCAGTCTGGGACACTACACCGTACGGTCTACGAGGTCTACTTGCATAAAAATAAGCACTGTCTACGAGGTCTACTTGCATGAAAAATAAGCACTGTCTACGAGGTCTACTTGCAGAAAAATAAGTACTGTCTACAAGGTCTACTTGCAGAAAAATAAGCACTGTCTACGAGGTCTACTTGCAGAAAAATAAGCACTGTCTACGGTCGGATCACACATCCTTGGTACTTCTCATTCCCGACCCGACTCAATAATTTATAATAGAATATAAAAATCACATAACCAATAGCCAGTCAATGAAATATAGTAAAGATCAATATCGAAATGCAGACAATAAACTGTACTCGCCTGTGGTCCTGTGCTGGTGTAACCGATAATCTGAACCACTTAGAATGCCATAATAGTCAAAACTCGTACAACAGTCCCCGAAAGCTGAAATAAACATTACCAATGTTCTTAGAATAGTAAAATTAGCTAGCATCGCCTGTTCTTAAGTCCAATTCTGGATACAGGGGCAAAACGGTAATTTCGGACCAAAACGGTGTCCGCCGTTGGTCCCGCTTTGCACCGAAAAGCGTACCAGAGTCAACGGTCTCTAGAGTCATCAAACTACATGTCTACGGATCCAATTT
>JANAVB010026400.1:11079310-11186139 GCA_029216955.1 Iris pallida
TTGTAGGTGAGTGAGTAAGAATGTGAAAATCTATCTCTATTTTATAGGCTTTATATGGACAGAGTTAGGCAAGAATTCAGTTGTATATTTGAATTTTTTCGAACGTTAGAAACCACAATATCTGAGATTTCACAACTGTCTGGGATTGCCAATTATGCTAGGACCAAGTTTGGTGGACAAATCTGGTATAGATTTTGACTGATTTTGGAATATGTTTGTTGGATTTTGGGTTTCGCTTTTGCGAATGGGTTTCAGACTTTTGTTTGAGTAGGACTTTGTTTGGTCGAGTTGACTCCTGGTACCAAGTACGACTCGATGTACATAAGTTCTAGACTCAATCAAGTATAAAATTACATAAAAAGATAAAGCCGAGCAGCATATAGATGTCCAAATGAATCTTGCTGGCATGGCTCGCTCGTCTTCTTCTTTTGTATCATGATAACTTTTTCCCTTGACGACATTCGGCCAAAGATAAACTGATCTGGAAATCTGAATACCTTTCGGGGTCTTCGCCCCGAACCCTACGACGGGTGCTACCTCGTCAATCCCTATCTACTGAACAGTCAGCAAAATCCTCGAGTACAAGGCCCCAGATAGGTCGTTGAACGGTTCAGAGAAATCTTTTTATATAACGCCATTTTTGGCCCATCATTAATTTTTTATTGCATATGTCATGGTTTCATAGTTCTTACTGCTTGTCTACAAGTACATGCTAGGCGAATAGAGAAGTATAACAATATGATAAATTTAATGAACAGTAGGATAATGCTAAGTTTAAGTTAGTAACATGATAGTGATTACATGAATATTAGTGATATCATTATTTAAACTTAATCAATTTTTATATTCAAAAATGATACAATCATTGGGCTAATAGTGCTTGGAAATGACAAAGTCCTCCCATGCGTCGAGCCTTCCATTTGGTAGTCCTCCCATGCGTCGAGCCTCCCATTTGGTGAGTCCTCCTATGCGCTAATTCTCCCATGAAGTCAAAATCTTATGTGCTGGATTTTCATGCTATATTGTTTCCATGAAAGCTCCATGATATAAAATCATTTTATTTCAATAGAACAAGATCTTAAAGAAGTTGGCACATGCCATGTGTCACTACTTTGTCAAACTTATGATGGGTATCAACAATCCAAGATCTCAGCAACAATCAAATCTCAACCAAATGCCACATGGTGGTTAGGCTGTGACACGCACGCACAGTTATTGTCATTCCCCAATTCGGTAGAATCGATAGTCGTCCCCCCAGACATGATATCGTACGAGCCTAAGTTGCGTCTGCACAAGGTAGTTACATAAAGTTACCCAAAACACAACATTTAAGAGAGTAGACAGAGTAAATTGAACATACTGATATAGAAGAAAACTTTCTTTTCATTGATAATGCTGAAATTACTATTTACATTGACACAGATGCAAAAGAGAGTTATCGCGCAAGCTTGCAAACTGACTCAATTACAAGATGAACGTCGATGAGATAGCCATTCCATACATCATACCCCTTTATACAACCAAAACATTCAAGACACCTTGGATCAGAGAGAGTTGAGCCATCTTCTTTGGATTAGAGCAGGGTCTTCAAAAGAGCTGAGTACGCCTTCACACTCTAGCTAGGCTTTAAAAGGTTCAAGCATCACCTTTAGTTGTTCGGCACATCTTTTTGGTTCGTAACACATATGGAGAGCAGGGATCAGTACATTTCGTGTACTGGTGAATGACTAATTAAATTTCACACTCTCATTTGGTTCAAGAAGTTATGTGAAACATGCAGCATATTTTAGTGATCTTTCTAGCCATCTTAGTCAATTTTATATAAGCAGTTGATAAGGCATAAACAAGGTAAATTATGCTAGGACTTACCCACGACAGAGTGTGCTGTTATAATATAAAGCTTACCATAATCTTCCATGTCAATTTGTTATCAATAGCTAAAACAATATGTATTGTGGAGGTCACTGGCATTGACTAGCCATTTTGGACATAACATGGTTAGACGGATCCTTTTAAGGCAAGTAGCGAAGCTTCGCTGAAAGTCCCTAACGTACCCGTTGCTTTAACCCAGCTCAGCTACATCATGTTTTCTCTAGGTCGAATCCCGTTGGCCCAGGATACTGTTTGAAGAAACATCGCCCTTGTGCACAAGTTGTCTATGACCGTGTTAGACTAAAATTAGTTACTCAAGCATGATCTACGATTTTATAGAAAACTTAACCAAGTTCAGCGTGTCCTGCCTGATCATTTTGAAATGTTCATTCGTTGATTCATTCCCTTTATTTAACACAATTCATTGAAGGCATGACATAAGTAAACATATGAACAGTTTACTGGTACAACAGTTCTATATCAGTTATACACAAGTAAACATGTACAGTTATATAAAAACATATATGTAACATTGAGTGCATGCCTCTATATCTAGCATTCAGATTATTGATATTATCGATTGATTGGAGAATATGAGGGTCAAGAAGAGAAGGTCGAGCCACTCACCGTGAAATGAATGAGCGAGAGAAATGAGTCTTCTAAGCCGTACGTTCGCCTACGTGTTCATCTGAAATTGCATAAGCAAACGATCAATATTCTATCCTTTCCTCCTAGATTCGATATAAAGTGTGAAGTTCAAAGAACATAAGCAATGAAATCCATCAAAAATATTCACAAAAATGCATTCACAAAACCAAACCAAAGATGCAAGTGTGGTATAAAAACAGAATAGTGGGAGGTCTCTCCCGACTTAGCCATATAGTCTATCCTTGAAACACAGTCCGTTGAATATGGAACTTGATTATGGAGAAGTCGATCCATAACGAGGAAAGGATCTTGATTCAACCAGTACCGACTAATCGATAGCAATAATGTTTCTCAACCGTGCTCCTCGTATCGCGACGAGGAACAAGGCATGATGTTGGGACATGACACTATATTATAACCAATTAAGAAAAAGTTTCGTCTTCAAAACATAAGAATAGAACCTACCTCTAAGAAAATAATGAAAAAACTTTACTTTCGTCTCAGACTCAAGTTCCCAGGTCGACTCTTTGACCGAATGGTTCCTCCAGAGTACACGAACGAAAGGAATCGTATGATTCTGAAGTAATTTGTCCTTGCGCTCCAAGGTCTGCACATATTCTTCCACGTATGACAAGTCTACTTTCAGATCTAGCTGTCCCAAATCAACCACATGGTTGCAATCATACACTTATTTTTGTAGTTGTGAGACATAGAAAATATTGTGCACATCCGATAGTGCTGGCGACAATGCAATCATACACATATTTTTGTAGTTGTGAGACAGAAAATATTGTGCACATCCGATAGTGCTGACGATAATGCAATCTGGTAAGCTATTGGGGCGACTTACTTAAGAATTTTGAAAGGACCCACAAATCTAGGAGTCAGCTTACCCTTTGCTCCGACCCTGGTAACTCCTCGTATGGGCGTTACCTTCAGAAACACGTGACCGCCTTCTATGAATTCGAGTGACCATTGATGGGTGTCGGCATAGCTTTTTTGTCGACTCTGTACAATCTTCAGTCTTTCTCGTATTAGCCTGACCTTCTATACGGTTTGCTCCACCAGCTCCGGGCCAAGAATTTTCCATTTCCCAAATTCATCCCAATAAATGAGTGATCTGTACTTATGCTCGTATAAAGCTTCGTAAGGCACCATCTGGATGCTGGACTGGTAGCTATTGTTGTATACAAATTCCGCTAGCGGTAGATGAGCGTCCAAGCTTGACTTCAGGTCTATTGCATAGAACCAAAGCATGTCTTCGAATATCTGATTCACTCTCTCTATTTGGTCATTGGTTTGGAGATGATAAACAGTGCTAAACTTGAACTTAGTCCCCATAGATGACTGAAGGCTACTCAAGAAACGTGACAAGAATAGCCCATCCCGATCTGAAATGATGGATATGGAACCCCATGCAGTCGCACAATCTCATCAAGGTAAATCTTAGTCAGGTGTCATGACCCACACCCAGTGAAAGGGTACAAGATCGTAGGTACGTCCAGTCTATGCTGCAGTATCGTGGTAGAACGTTGTCCTAGGTCTCAATAACAATTAAATAGTATAATGTACCTATCAAATATATACTCCATACGGAGGACAATCTCAGAAAGATACAATTCAATCACAAATAGCTAAGGAGGAATAAAAACACGATATAGATTCGATAGAATGTCAAAGTACGATACAAGCCAGAATAGAAATAAGTCTAAGTGTTATCAACACAACAAACAAAGTATATGAAATAATAACATATCAGAAGTCAGCTGGAGACAATCTAGATAAATGTCCTAGCAGTCTATTCTAGGCACTACTGGTGTCTCCTCTAGGCTAGCTGGATCCTCCTGATGATCCAGGTCGCAAGTGTCGTCTAAGTCTGTGCCATAGTAAGTAGTGAAGAAATCCTCCAAGTTCTCTATAAAATTTTGTCAACATATCCAGTCAATGTTGGAGTGAAATACATAACTCTGAATGCAGTTTCATCGCATGGTAGGAAATATAGAACTAGCAATAGAATAAGATACATGATATGCTGTAATAGAAGTACAAGAATACAAGAAATATGAAAAACAAAACTGTGTATATGAATAGAATAGAAAATATGTAAACTATAATAAATATAAGTGATTCAGAGCACAAGACTGTTATATGATTGGTTTAGGTTGCACATGAGTAATCTACGGTAACTCGATTGTACATGAGGGCATAATCGACATATATATGGGTACACTAAGGAATTTAATCACATAACCACTTCTACTCATCCGCCCTAATCAATACACAAGGATTCGATCATAACACGTTACGTGCACGATTATTATTTTCACAAGGAGCAAATGATAGTACATGAGAGGACATGAATGACACGAATACAATTTGATTTTATAATAATTTTATTTTCCTTATTTTGTGGATGAGATTTAGTAAACCATGGCTATCTATATACTGCATTTACAGCTTACGAATATTTATTATACGGATGGCATGTACATTTTTAGTACTACATATTTTGGGACTAGGGTGTTAATGAATTAACACGTAGGCAGAGATAGAAGGTTGCATACTCACTTCGAACTGTCGAGCATGACTCTCCATAGTTGGTACGAATGCCTCCAACAAATTGGCTAATTTATCAAATTTGTTGCGTACTGCCGTACCGTCATGTTCCCTTGTCTCACCTACATGAATTTATTATTTTTCTCTCGTTGAACAGCTGTGAAAATGTACTCGACTTCGAACGCCTTTTGGAATGTTGCCCAAGAGATCCCCGCTGCATCGTTGTCGCGACATATCGCTCATTTCTATACGGCCCACCAGTCGTGCGCATTCAATCAGAGTTGAAGTTTAGTGCATACGACTTTCTTGGACTCTTCGATGCCTAGAAGTTCGAAATGGTTTTCTACAACCAGTCGATGGCCAAGGAAGGATCTTCGGTACCGCTGAAGAAAGTGTGACACATTTTCTTTATCTTTGACACCTCAAAGTTTTAACTCCTTGATACTGCAGGTTGACGCTTAGGCTCCTCTGGTTCGACGTTAATAGGTAAGGCCGCAGGCTCGGTTGCGGCATGTGTCCTGTACCGCACGATACATTACGCTGAGTCGATGTGGAAGGCTCGAACGTGGATCGCCAGGACACCGAAACCGTTTGGCCTATGAGGGATTTGAGAGGTTTTCGTAGTGAACTTCATTCACACGGGTTACATCCTGCTATTGATGTGATAAGCCACCTATCCATAAGTCAGACTCCTTTGGATGCTGGATTAACAACCCGTACCGAAGCAATCGACGTTTTACATTGAGATACAATCCATTATGGCTCAGAATGCCAATGATCTTCATATAGATAGGGCTGATTGTTTGAGATTAGCATCAGGTGCATAGATAATCCTGAAACGTTTATAGTTATGATAATGGCATTAGTTGCAACCGAGTGAGTTTGGGATGATACGAAGATGTTCACGATCACTATGTTTATATACTTTATGTGGCTAACACTGTATGTTGTAGGGACACAGTACTTGACATACTTGCATTTCATATGTTATCTATAACATGCTTACATGGGTAAATATTTTACTGCTTTTGAAATTATGCCATAAAACCGATCCTAAGGCAATAATAGTAAGATCACCGAATAAGATGCTTGCTTCACGTAATTACTTAGTATTGGTTTAGGCGAGTGGGTTATCTCACTCTTCATTATATAACAATCTTGGAACATTGAGCACCTCTAGAGGGGGTGAATAGAGTGCGTGTGTATAGCAGAAAGATAATCACCAATAAAAATATTATAAGCAGTATCACAGGTATAAAGTACTAGCAGATGATAGCAAACTACAAAAATTAAATACGTAAAGTAAAGAGCATCAGAAAAGCAAATTCATGACACATCGATGTATACTAGCATCCCTCTAAGAGGACTAGTCCAGTCTCGAGTACTCCTACTCGATGTTAATTCACTATGGCACAGTCTTTAACCGAGCGCTTGTAGCTCCTTACAACACGAGTTTTCGTTCTAAGGACTCGCAACTTCAAATAAGACAAACTTTGAAAACTGGAACATTTTTGGAAAGCCTTTTTAACAACTCGAACCAAACTCTAGATCGAACCGGAAAGGCACATAGCTTGGCAAGGAGTTGTTAAAGGCTAGATATGAAAGTGCAGAGCTTTGTAATGCTTCTGAATAGATAGAGAAGAGAGGAATGAATGAGTGATTTGGAATGGGAATTTTTTCTCTATTTATAACATTTTTGTGGGCAGAACTCGACATGAGTTCGGGTCCACATTTTTTGTAATTTGAAAAGTGGTTGCAGATCTTCAGAAAGACCAAAATAGTCAGGAACCAACTTGGCCGAACTCGGGCAGAGTTCTTTCATGAAGATTTTCTCATTTGTTTGGCTTTTTGTTTATTGGGTATTGGGTATAGTCTTCGTTTAGAATGTGGAGTGGATAGGTAGGCTATTTGGAAAGTGGAGTTTAGTAGATAGCCAGTTGCCAATCTGATCAACCTCATATTTTCCTAGACTCAATAAAATAAAAAATATAGAATAAAATATAAAAATATGTCTTGATCAACATATGAAGTTATTGTATGATGAAGACGACGAATGGTAACACATTGGAAGTAAACATTCTATTTTTATACCTGTAGCTGTGTATTATTTGCGTATTGACCAAAGTCTATGTGATTATTAAAATTAGGTGTAACTATGACCAATGAGCCAACAATCTCTCCCATTTTGATAATTGACAAATTTTGAGTTTATACCAAACAATATAAAAAATAGCTTGAAAAATTCTTATAGATATCAAGGACTGTGATATCGTACTGGGAATAGATTGGCTCGGCGCTTGCAAAGCCACCATCGACTGTGCTGGAAAGACGGTCACCTTCCACCTGCTGGGAGAGACCAAATTCTGCTACTCGTATGGTGAAACATCGGTGGCCTACATGGTGATCTCTGTAATTTTTGTTCGAAGCAGGATGCAGCATTTCGGATACGAAGGTTACTTGTCGTCCGTTCGAGATATGCGACAGGATGGTGCAAATGTGGGTCAGACCGACATTATAGCAGAATTCTTTGACGTGTTTTCGGACAAGCTACCTGGCATGCCACCCGATCGAGAGATTGAGTTCACCATCGACACATTCTCCAACACCCGCCCGATTTCTAAAGCTCCGTATTTCCTTGCAGAACTAAGAGAACTTAAAGTGCAGTTGCAAGAACTACTCGATAAAGGATTCATACGGCCTAGTGTCTCGCCATGGGGAGCCCCTATATTGTTCGTGAATAAGAAGCATGGGTCGATGCATCTCTGTATAGACTATCGCGGGCTCAACAAAGCCACCATCCGGAATAAATACCCCTGCTCCGCATCGATGACCTCTTTGATCAACTATAAGGCGCCTTGATGTTTTTGAAGATTGATCTTCGATCGAGCTACCATCAACTCAAAGTCAAGCCGGACAACATGCCGAAGTCAGCTTTCTGCACTTGCTATGGCCATTACGAGTTTTTGGTGATGCCCTTTGGCCTAATGAATGCCCCTGTTGCCTTCATGGATCTCACGAATCGGGTGTTTTGTCCGTTCCTCGACAAATTCGTAGTAGTCTTCATAGACGATATTTTCGTCTATTCGAAGGACATAGTGCAATACGCACAGCACTTATGGACCGTGCTTCAGACCCTTCGTGACCACCAATTATATACAAAACAGAGCAAATATGAATTTTGGCTAAACGGTGTATCATTCCTTGGGTACATCATCTCCGCCGAAGGCATATCAGTTGATTCGAAGAAAGTTGAAGCCGTTGTTGATTGGAAATGGACGCGTCAGTCAGTGAGATTCGAAGCTTCTTCGGCTTGGCGGGATACTACAAACGCTTCGTAAAAGACTTTGTGAAGATTGCATCGCTGTTGACTCGCCTAACTCAGAAAGGAGTCGCATTTAAATGGTCAGACGACTATGAAGCTTCCTATTAGGTGTTAAAGTAGCGACTCGTCTCGACCCCAATACTCGTACTTCCAGAAGGGACTGAAGGATTTCAGATCTTCAATGATGCTTCCGGCTAGGACTTGGGGTGTATGCTCATGCAGAGGAACAAGGTGATATCTTTTGTTTCCCGACAGCTGAAGCTGCACGAGAAGAACTAGCCCACCCATGACTTGGAATTGGCGGCAATTGTATTCGTATTGAAATTGTGGTGACACTATCTCTATGGCATGGAATATAGCATCTTCACCGATTATAAAAGCTTCAAGTATCTCTTCACTCAGAAGGAGTTAAACTTACAACAAAAGCACTAGCTTGAACTAATCAAGGACTATGACTTGACGATCGACTACACGCCTGGCAAAATAAATATGGTGGCTGATGCATTGAGCAGAAAATACATAGCCTCGTTATCCATCAACAAAAGTCTGCTGCGGGACTTAGAGGAAATGAGCATTGAACTCTATGTTCGATTCGTAGGAGCTAGTATGGCACCGTTGCGGCTAGAATCGTACTTGTTAGAAAAGATCAAGTTCGTTCAGAAGGATGATCCATACCTCAAGAAAATACTGGAGCTTGTTTCAATGGGTAAGGTGACTGACTTTGCGGAAGACGAGGCCGGAGTGTTGCGGGTAAAAGGTAGGCTATGGGTCCCAGAGGACTTGGAACTGCGAAATGAAATATTGTTGGAGGTGCACTATACGAAATAATCTTTGCATCCTAATAGCACGAAGATGTGTAAGGACCTCCGCACAATCTTTTGGTGGCACGACATGAAGAAGGATATAACACTCTTCTTATCATAGTGTATAATCTGTCAGCAAGTTAAAGCAGAACACCAGAGGCCTAACAGAGAGATACAGAACCTTGCCATTCCAGAAAGGAAGTGGGATCACGTCACTATGGACTTTATTGTTGGCCTGCCGAAGCGCGACGAGAGAACGATTCCGTCTGGGTTATCGTCGATCGACTAACCAAGTCAGCGCACTTTATTGCCATTAAAGTCACTTGGAGCATCGATCTCCTTGCTCAGATATATCTTGATAAAATAATTCGGCTGCACAGGGTCCCTCCATCGTCCCAGATCGGGATGGGTTATTCGTGTCGCACTTCTGGAGTAGTCTTCGATCAGCATTGGGAACCAAGTTGAAGTTTAGCTCAGCTTATCATCCTCAGACCGATGGCCAAACAAAGCGGGTGAATCATATTCTCGAAGACATGTTACATCTCTGTCCAATCGACTTGAAGTCAAGTTGGGACGTTTATCTACCGTTGGCCGAATTTGCATATAACAATAGCTATCTGTCCAGCATCAAAATGGTGCCGTACGAAGCTTTATACGGCCGGAAGTGCAGATCATCCATTTGTTGTAATAAAGTCGTAGAGCGACAGATTCTCGATCCGAAGCTGGTGGAGCAAACTGTAGAGAGGGTCAAACTGATAATAGAGAGATTGAAGATAGCTCAGAGTTGGCAGAAGAGCTACACGGATGCCAATCAAAGGCTACTCGAGTCCCTGGAGAGCGATCATGTGTTTCTAAAGGTGACGCCTATGCGAGAAGTCACCAAGTTTGGAGTTAAAGGAAAGCTTACTCTAAGATTTGTGGGTCCTTTCTAAATATTGAAGCGAGTCGCCCCAGTAGCTTACCGATTTGCTTTGCCGCCAGCATTGTCAGATGTGCACGATATCTTCCATGTCTCACAAATACGGAAATATATACATGATCCGAGCCACGTGGTAGATTTTGGTCAGCTGGAACTGAAGGCAGACTTATCATATATAGAAGAATCGGTCCAGGTCTTGGAGTGCAAGGACAAGCTACTTTGGAATCGTGCAATCCCCCTCATTCGTGTTCTCTGGAGAAACCATTCTGTCGAAGAGTCGACCTGTGAACTTGTCATGCCCCAGAACCAGAATACTGGCAAGTAGGGACGGACCAGGCCAGCTACGTATACCAAAGTACTCCAGTACTCCGAAATAACATATAAGCTGTATATATGGAGGTTACTGCTACAAACCAACAGTTGCTCCTAGGTCACATAATCCTAGATATCTCAATCTCAGGCAAACAAGTAATGTACAAGAATATGATCATCAAGCATATAAGACAGTAAAGCGTCCTAAACTATGACATATAGATGATCATGAAGCTAGTAATACAAAATGAATAACTAACATGAGTATAAGTAATACATTATCAACTCTAGCTGCAGTCTAGAAATATACAGACCATGTCTAAGCTAGTAGGCCAAATGTCAAGTCCAAAACATAAGCTAAACATGTGCTTGGTGGCTAAACACCTCAAAAGAATATGTACAAAAAAAGTAGGTAAGAAAAAACACACCCACTCAAGCACCCTGGTGCTACCGGTGATCACCATCGAATGGAAGGTCAGAAACATCCTTGGGCTCCTCAACTAGATCTGGTCAAACAAAACCAGTAGGGCCAGACCCCCAATAGCAAGCACCACAATGGAAACCAAACTATAAGCTAGTACCAACATACTAATCATAACACCACTAAGTAAAACAGTAAACGAGACAGGAATAATAATTTGGTACCACAATATATAAGAAAGAAAGTTAGAAACATGTTTGGAATCAATATGTGAACATAGATAGACTGGACATGTGAGCATGTAATAAAATCGAGTATGTAGGGCAAGTGGTAAGAGCAAGCATGTAAGACATGTAGTAAAACCAAGCATGTAGTGTAAAGGACTAGCAGAAAAGCTAGGTACTGCAATAAGATAAAATAGAACAAGACTAGACTAGACTAAACAAAAATGGACTCCATCCATCAATCACGGCCAAGCAATGAATATGGCTTGATACATTAGCTAACTAGGGTTATCGCAATCCTATTACTAACATATGCAAGTTGAGAAATCCAATTCAGTTACCTGTCCTGCAGACTACCCGACTTATCCAGGCCAAAAGAAAGTAATGGTGGATACATCACCCGGGAGACAAATGTATCCTATAGACATGTAAAAGGTGAAACACTCGACGGTGTGCTGAAAGTGTGCTCATCATGACAGATAGCTACAAGTCCATTCAGGTTGGAGCCAGAATAAAGGGCTTATAGGTAACTGGAAATCTCCCCTCCCAATGATCTAGATAATCAAGCTAGTAACCACTAACATTTTCATTCAGGATTTCGGGTGTAATATTCTGCAGAATCTATCCTAGATATGAGACGTGCGAGACTGGACAAAATAAGCAGGAATGTGCACTATAACAAGCCACAACAAGACAAGATAAGTATCGAGACATGAGTACGCTACGATGAGCCACTATATCAAGTTAGACATGTACTGGATCGTGAGTGCACCATAACGGGCCACTATCAAGAAGCTAGACATGTACAAGAAATCAGGATTGCACCATAACAGGCCACTATCAAGAAGCTAGACATGAACATGTACCGAGTCCAACCAAGCATGACAGAGCAAGACAGTAAACTGAGCATAGCATGTATAGTAAAGCAATAAGGAAGAAAAAATCATGAAATCAAATCAAAATCAGAATATATACAACTTGGGTATTGGATCGGTATTCCAACAGTACACACCGGGACACCATCAGTATGCCGATTTCTATAGGTAAAAACTTTCTGTCAAAATCTAAGTGCCGTACCGGTATTCCACCGGTATGGGCCGGTACACCGTTGTTATACCTAAAAGTGTCACAGCAGCTTTTCAACCAAAAAGAGGGATCACAAACCGGTGTTTCGCCGGTACACACGTACACCGTCAGTTGGCCGATTTTGACCGAGAAATAAAACCAAAGGCTTAAAACAATTTCCGGAAACCAAAACTCGTCCCGAAAGTTGCTAAAACATTTAAACTATGAAAGGAAGGTCGTACATGGCCTATATGCTAAGTCTCATGGAAATCACTCGGTATCATTTCCGATACGGAGTTTCCTACTAGAAAAATAATTAGGCACAACAAGATAACAAAAGTCTAGCTCAGACCAAATTTTCGAAACGGTCAAAATGATGATATTCTTAGGAGAAACATATTCAGTAAATCAAGTGCTAAAAAATACTGGACTATCAAGATAGTAGGAAGACAAAACCTACAGTAAAATAATAATACGTCCAATAGTTTGGCAAGATGAACTTGCCTAATAAAGCTCCAAGCCTAACTCTTCAAATCCACCACCAAGAGGGGTTCAAAAACCACACTCTGAGGTCTCGAGACTAAGCTCTAAGCTTCCGAGAATTACGGAGTAGAAACAAAAATAAATGAACAGTGGCGAGAGAAAGTAAAAGAGAAATTAAAAAGAAACATAATCGTATATATAAAGAAGGTGAATTAATCGTGATCGTCCGATCGCGATCCGCGACTCGATCAGGATTAGTCTCAACTGTTCAAAAGAAAACTAAGAAACCAATGGATAATAGAATGTATCATTGCTATTCATCAAAATATCTAAATACTATTCATAAAAGTATCTAAACAAAAATATTTCGAATCAAAAATATCTATAAAATAGAAAAGCTGCCAGGACGGTATGTCGTCGGTACTGACCGGTATGCCGGCGATATACCGATTTCACAGAAAGTCTCAAAATTCAAGTTTTCTCCCGATTCTCTGGAATTCAAGAAAATGCAGAATATAGTATAAAATACGTATCTGTATATATACAGATACTGTGAGATGAGTCTCACAACTCTCCCATCCTTTGATAAATTTTGTCCCCAGAATTTCCTAATGGCAATCAAGTGAAACAGGCTAAAAATCCAGGAAAACATGATATCACGATCAAGAAAGAAAACTCATATATCAAGAAATCCAACTAGAGTAATGTATCAGAAATGTAAAAGTAATAAGCATATAGCAACAACATCATACATTCCTTCAATCACACTCAAACAAAAAGGTAGAACATAGATATACGAATAAGTATACCCCACGAGTCAAACAGATACGGGTAATGAGCTCGGATATCATCCTCGCGCTTCCAAGTTGACTCGCCCGGTGAGTGATGATCCCAGGAAATACGAACTAATCAGATAGTCCAGTTCTTGAGAACCTTCTCCCTTCTATCTAAAATGGATACAAGCCTCTCCTTATTCGATAGGTCAGTACTAACGACCAGCTCAGAATAATCTAGGATATGGCTCGAATCCGGAACGTACCGATACAACCGAGATACATAAAATACGTCATGTACCTCGCATAATGACCACGGAAGAGCAAGATGATATGATATATCACCTACTCACTCGAGAATATCGAACAGCCCAATAAATCTGGGACAGCTTTTCCCGTACGCCAAACCTGATGACACCACGGATAGGCAAAATTTGAAGAAATATATGGTCACCGACAGAGAACTCAAGATGACGTCGACGCTAGTCTACCCAATGACGTTGATGATCCTAAGCCAATTTGAGATACTCTCTGATCTGCCTGACTACTCTAACTAATTGAGCAATCAACTATGGACCAAGCATCTATCTTTCTCCAATGTTATCCCAAGCTAGGGTGACCTACATCTTCAACCATACAAAGCCTCAAAAGGTTCCATCTGAATGCTCACATGGAAGCTATTGCTGTAAGAGAAGTCCACCAAAGGCAAGTGATCCTCCCAAGAACCTCTGAAGTCAAGAGTGCATGATCGAAGCATATCCTCCAGAGTATGAATTATATGTTCCGACTGACCATCTGTCTGAGGACTCTGCTGAAGACTCTGCCAGAATTGTATGCTTTGACTAAAACTCAAACGGGTACCCAAACTCTGCCAAAAATGAAAAGTAAATCTGGAATCCTGATATGAGACTATGCTAACTGGCATCCCATACAATCTGACAATCTGCCTCATATACAGCTCGACCAACTGTTCTGTAGACTGATAAACTCTGAAAGGCAGGAAGTGGGAAACCTTCGTGAGTCGATCCACTATAACCCAAATAGAATCCTTACCAATCGGGGTTCTAGGAAGACCACCTACGAAGTCCATAGTAATATGATTCCACTTCCACTCCAGAATCGGTAAAGGCTAAATAAGTCCAACCGGCCTCTGATGCTCAGTCTTGACCTGTTGGCAAACTAAGCACCGAGAGACAAACTGAGCTATCTCCACATTCTACCAGAAATGCTGACGAATATCAAGGTACATCTTTGTCCCTTCTGGATGAACATAATACTGAAAACTATAGGCCTCTAACATAAACTCGTACTGAATATCTTCGATCGACACTAAAAATGACTCCTAAACCGGAGTATCCCATCCTCATGGATGCACAACTCTGTTCTGTGCCCTGCCACACACTTTGCTCTAAGCCGCTGAAGCCTGGTATCCCCTGACTGCGCTGCTCTAAGCCTCTCCATAATGGTGAACTGAACCTATAAGCCTGCCATCATAGCCGCCTCACTAGGTAGCACTACCTTAATGCCTATCTCCTGAAGGTCCTCCTGAAGGTGACGCTGCTCTGTCAAGAAATACACTTCGGTCTCCTGCTTAAAGCATCTGCATCGTCGTTTGCCTTTCTATGATGATACTAGAGATCAACATCATAAGCGTTCAGTAACACGAGCCACCTCCTTTGTCGCATATTCAGATCCCTCTGGGTGAACATATACCTTAAGCTCTTATGATCAGTTAAAATATCCACTCGATTACCATACAGACAATGCCTCTAGAGCTTTTTAGCAAACACAACCACTGCAAACTTAAGATCGTGCATCGGATAGATCTTTTCATGGTCCCAAAGCTGTCGAGACACATAAGCTATCACTCGACCGTTCTACAAAAGGACACAACCCAGTCCCCGACTTGACGCATCACAATACACCATGAACCCACCTGGTCCGACGAATAGTGTCAGAATAGAAGCTAAAATCAAACTCCGCTTGAGTTTATCAAAAGAAACCTAACAAGCATCTAACCACTCGAAGAACACAACCTTACACGTCAGCCGTGTCAAGGATGCGGAGATCCTAGGAAAGTCTGCCACAAACCGCTTATTGTAACCTGCCAATCCTAGAAAGCTGCATACATCAAAAACTGTATGAGGTACTAGCCAACACTCGATGGCCTTTATGTTCTTGGGGTCCACATCAACACCACCTTCGACAATAATATGATCCAAGAAAGAGACTCGATTGAGCCAGAAATCACACTTGCTGAACATCGCGTAAAGCTGATTATCCCGAAGAATCTGAAGAACCATGCGAAGATGCTGTTCGTGCTTTGCCTCAGTCCGACTAAATACCAAGATATCATCAATAAATATTATCACAAATTGGTCTAAGTGGGACACAAAGATGCAAATCATGAGATCCATGAATATCGCTGGCACATTAGATGCTCCAAAAGGCATAACAAGAAACTCCCAATGGCCATACCGAGATCTAAATGCCGTCTTGGGTATATCCTGCTCTCTGACTCTGATCTGATGGTAGCTAAATAGCAAATCGATCTTCAAAAACACAAATGCTCCACTAAGCTAGTCGAACAAGTCATCTATCCTTGGCAACGGATACTTATTCTTCATGGTCACCACGTTAAGCTGACGATAGTCAATGACCATACACGATGAACCATCCATCTTCTTCACAGGAAGGGATGGAGCTCCCCAAGGCGATCCACTAGGACGAATGAATCCCTTAGTCCTAAGCTCCTGTAAAACCTTGGACCAATAAATCATATTCCTTATTAGAAATGTTAGTATTTAATAACTATTAATATGTAAATACTAATTTTATGATCAATAAATAGGATGGTCTTGTAAAACCCAATTGTTGAAGGGCTTGAGTGCAATTTGGATATTCAAATTTTTATTTGATCGACCATATGATAGTTTCCCTCTCCTGTGCTTAATTTTGAAACACAATCAAATAAGGATTCCCCTAATCCAATTGAGTTTTGATCACAATCCCCTCCCATCCCAATTTGATTTTAAATCAGATCTTTCTATCTCTTCTATAAATCAAACACCATATATATATGATAAAGCAGCCGACTGCCCTCTACCATCTATAAATTCCTGTCTCTTTTTTCCATCACCATAGCATTCGAGGAGGAGCCAAGGCATTACAAGAGTAAGCAAGTCGCGTACCAACCCTCATATGTATGTTTTCATCCTTAAACTATGTGATTTCTCTGCCATTAACAAGAACGTAGGGTTGAAACTTTGAGTGTTCGATGAAATACCTAATAGATGATAGAATATTCATATGGGTAAAACATATAGGAAGTAGGTTATACTATTATAAGGCAAGCAGGGGCCTGTGTACGTGTACATGGGACATGTACATGGGTATATTGTATAGTTGGGGTATGGCATATGACAATGAGTTCTTAATGGCCATTAGAATCCCTGTTGGCTAAGAGTATAGCCATGTAGGTAGGAGTACCCAGGTATCAGATCTTGTGTCGGTACCAGAGCATTTGCTCTTAGAGTTCCAGTAAGTATCCATAAAGGGGAGGGAGACCCGTAATGAGAACTAGGGATATTTGGGTGTGTGCCTTGATACGTCAATATGTGAATAATTAGTGGAGAGATCAGGAAATGAACTAGATAGAGATCTCAAACTTGACACCATGTATAGGTCAAATCTAATGGGGATAGATGATCAAGGGAGACACTGATGCATCAGTTGCATATGATGGATCAATGAGCACAAGTCTTAGGGAGCTGATAGGACTGCCTACAGTCCCATAAATCCGGTACAACTATCCAAATAGGGAACAATGATGTAATAAGGTAAGTAGGAACCTAAGGTGACTCATATGTGAAACACTGGGATCACATGTAATAGCAAGAGAAGAAAAGAGGTTTGGAAGCCTGTGCATCATTAGTTGCAGTTGTTGGTGGCATGTAGGGGTACCAAAGTTTTTCACACACCAGCAAGTGTGTCACGACCCGCACCCTAGAGTAAGGGCACGAGAAGTGGGTACGTCCAGCCTACGCCACAGTGTCGGCGGTAGAATATTGTCCTAGGTCACAACATCTAACAATATAAGGTGATGCACAGTTATACTCCCCGAATGGGGGTAACATAACAGAATACAATCTCAATCACATCTAGGGTAGAAGTACGATAAGATAGATAAAAAGATACGAAATCCAAATCCACAAGACATACAGTAGAGAGATGATACTAAGTGTCTAAGATACAACTCAACAATATCCAGAATATACAGATCCCAATATACAACTCAAACTCAAATGACAAGAAAATAATATAAGCCTAGACTAGGGAGCCTCAGTCTCTACAGCTAGTGGATCCGGTTGGAAGTCCGGGTCACAAGTGTCGTCTACAGCTGTCCCATAATAGGTGTCTACGTAGGCCTCATCCTCATCCTCTGTAAAATTTTCAACAGGGTCCAATCAGGACGGGAGCGAGCACAATACATCTCACGCAGATCATAACAGGTTAGAAAATATAACGTGCAATAGAGTAAGATACATGAAACGCTGAAAGAAGATGTATATGAAAAACAAAAGGATATGATAATAGAAAATATCTATATATGATAAGTAAGAACTGTAAGCAATATGTGATTAGAGTACAATATGGTTATGTAAACGGGTTAGGTTATACAATAAAATGGGACTCTTTTGTACGTGGGTGTACAATGGACATATACAATTTTTTATACAATAGGATTGATCACATAACAATTTCTACTCTCCCTCCCCAATCAATACACAAGGATCCAATTCAGTTACGTTACCTTATACAATGGCTTGTATAATGGCTTGTATAATAGAGCTCAATGTGATAATAAGAGTACAATATGCACAATGAGTGTACAATGATAAGGGTATTCAAAAAATACAATATGTTAGTGAAACGCACATCACAATATGTATTTAGTGAACACAAAGGAGATAACATCGCAAAAGAAGATCCATATAGTACCAATCCGTGTTACCAATGTGTCAGCATCAAGTAAATTAATCTATGGCAAGAATAGACGTTCTAGCAAGTATGAAATGGTCAGAGAATGTACTCACCTGTATCCTGAGTATCTGAAGAATATCTACTGTTCGAGGAGTGGTATCTGTCTCCTATAGAACAACACAAGTCACAATATGTCTAAAATGATAATAAGATGCAATTCAATGCATTATATATGAATCTAGGTCAATCTAGACTAAAGTCAACGCTTGGTCAACTCTAGTCAATCCTAAAAGTCAAACTAGGTCAAATCTAAGTCAAACAAGTCTCACTAAGCCTAACTAGCCTATTCTAGCAAGCACACACCATTTCTAGGCTATACTAGTCAACTAGACACTTAACTGGCATTCAAGCCATACCCATAGGCAATGAGCCATAGGTATACACCATACACATAGGCAATGTTATATTTGTATTACATTACACATAACCCAATAGTTATAACACCCACATTTTCACATATATGTAAATATACATGTACATAGAGTAGCTATATAGGCAAGTGCCATATCTATTTCACATCACCCAATCACATGCAAATATCACATTAGGCTATACATATATCACACTCACTTTACATATTCACGTTTATATATGCAATATGTGTGTGTGTTAGTGGTAGGAATGTGTGTATAGGCATGTGTGTGTGAGTGTGTGAACATGAGTGTTTGTGTGTGTGTAGTCAAGTGTCACATAGGTGTAACAGTGATAGTGTCATGTGTGTGTGTATTGTTCCTGTGTGTGACAGGAATTGAGTGTGTGTGTGAGTTTAAGGGTCATAGAGGTGTACCATTAGTGCCAATCCCATTTAGAAGGGTGAGTGAATGAGCTATGGACATTAGTTCTTAGTTTTTACCAATCTATGAATGATCTACATGAGAGGAACACCCAGTTCTCAGAATTTAGAATGAGGTGACAGTGAATATATGTGTGTGCGAATCATGAGTGCTTGTGTGTGTGTAGAAGGGCTGAACAGTGTAGGCATGTGTGTGTTAATGAGTGTGTGAGTGACCGAAATGTGAGAGTGTGTGTGTAAAGTGTGTGATCAGTTGTAGGAATGTGTGTAGGTAAGGCATTAGATCACAAGTTCAGTTTACAATGCAAATCATAGGTTCAGTTAGCAACAGTGTATACATAGAATCAATGTGAATTTCTCAGGAAACCCCAAAACGAATCCAAAAACCTATTTGTCAAACACCAATCCTAAACCAATATCCTATTAGCCTAATACATATGCAGGTGATCTAAATCAAACATTTAAGCAAATCACAAAAATTAGAATGACATTTAAACTCAGGAAAACAAAATCAATTTGACAGTTCTATAAAATTCCAACAGTTAGCATACCCCAAGCCATATTCGAAAACCCATTCGAAACCCCATAGCTCAACCTAGATCACGAATAATCATGTACACTATTCCTTAAACATGTAGGTAAGTCTAGTTAACCATTAACATCATAAAAACATCAGTTTAAATGCAATTTAAAAATTTAGAAAAACTGAAACAGTGAGTATCAGTCGGTATCAGGGAAATTGGGATTCAATGAATTCAACTCTAATTAATCATTAAAATTACAAATAAAAGGTTGGTAACTAGTGTAGCATATGAGGGTATGCTAGGAACCATCTTCGTGTCCAAGTATAGGACACGAATCGAGTCCAAACACCCACAAGACACACGAACTGAACACGGTGCACTGTAGTGTCGTGCACGCGTTCACAGAGGTCGTGGACACTACACACGACACGTGTGGCCACGTGATCATGTCCACGTGTAGCCCACGTGTCAAGCTACACATTCGACACCCTGTGGGGTGTCCACGATGTGTCCACTACAAACACGAACACGTGTTCGTGCGTGCCTATGTGCGTGTGCAGCCGCCTACGCACGACAGCGCACGACCAGTGCGGGCTTGTTTGCGCCACGTGTACTCCACGAGATGCTCCCAAATTTTGGAAGCATGGTGGCAGTCACTGCCCCTTGCTCTCCATAAAATTTTAGGTCTCGAAGTGTCCTGTGTCTCGTGTTCTAGCCCCCGATAGGCAGGACACAGGCGTGTGGCTCGTACAGCGTGTCCAAGGCCAAAAACACGACACAAACCGACACGAAACACCAAACACCCTTCACAAAAGTTAATACACACATGAAGATCTACAGATCTATGTAATTAGAATTTCACAATTCGAAAATAAATTCCTAAGAAGCATTTTAACAAACACCTAGGTTCTAGGACTGATATGTGTCCGATACGGACACGTAAAGGACACGAAATGGCACGAATCCTATTCCTACATTTAGAGGACACCTAGGGCTTGGTATTCATGCAAAGAAATGGAGATTTGATGGTGGGAATAGGAATTTACCTATAGGTGTTGTTCCTTCAAGAAAGTTTCAAAATGGGGGATCCTTCTTGCTAGCCCCAAAGCTCCAATTTATCCCAAATCTGTAGTTAGCCTCCATGAACAGTAGGGAAATAGGATTTAGGTCACCATGGAAGAAGTTTGAATGAAAAAGGATTAATATTGATCAAAATAGGAAGAGTTTCAATGGAGACAAACCTTGTTCTCTAGAAAATGAAGGGATGGATAAAAAAAGGCAACTAAATTTGAGAGGGATTAAATAGTGATGGGGGGATCCCTAGGCTGGTCATAAATGCTAGGGTCAGGGTTTTGGGGAATCAATCAAGGGCTCTCATTCCATTTAGTTAAATCAAGGGTCCACAAGCCTAGGTTTCACACTTGACTTAAATACAGCCTAGTTTGTTCTAACTATTTAACTTAACCAAAACTAATCATAACTAACTAATACTAACCATGGCTCTCTAAGACTAGCTATGGATAATCTAGGTTAGGTCCAATCTAGGTTAGGGCTAATCATAATCACTTGGCAATCCATTTAATGATATTAAATCACACCATTCCTAATAATCATATTAAATTCCAATAATTATATATTAAATTCAAATAAATTTAAAATGAACAAAATACCCTCAAGCTAAATGTACTAAACAAAATCTCTACCCACATGGTTAGGCTCTAGGGCAGACAGTCTCTACGGTTTCACAAGCTGCACATCAAAATCACAAGTCATGATATTTAAATAGTTTTAAAATAATTAAAAATTACCAAAAATCATATTATTATTTAAATATCATAATTAAATAAATTAAAACACAAAAGTTCAAAATTACCCTCATTTTAGAAAACTGGGTGTTACAAAGTGGAGTGCAGTTATATGCGTCGGTAGCAGTAGGCACAAACCATATATTAGTAGGTAGGACATCAGCCTAAATACAGGGTCTGTGTGTTAGTGAAAGAAAGGCAACACAAGATATCAGTTGTGTATCGTGGGATGTAGAATTTTGAGTTTAACAGCAGCAAACTGTATCAATACACTGTTAACATGTGTTATCGTGAAAGGTAATCGTACTGGATTTTACCTCTCGAACTATCTGTACATTAGTTAGGAACATTGGGGGTATCCAGTTGTGTGCCAATATTAAGTGGAGTATAGGACAAAGGCTCTGGTATGAGTGGAACATGATACTTGTGTATGTTTAAGAAAATGGGCAGAGTGTGGATATCCATAGGTAACTAGTATGGGTATCAACTGTAGAAAATATCTGAAAGTAAATGGCCTATAACAGTAGTTAGGAAAAAACATAAATATGATGGTATAGGCTCATGTGCAGACGATTGTATCATGGGTCTGAGTACAAAACCTTGGATCAGCCTGCAGGTTGTGTAGGGTGGTACAGAGTAGTACCCAGGTGCTGGACATTAGGAATCTAGGTTGAGTCCAAAGTATGGATACTAGGGGTGGTAGTTGAAGGTAGGCATTAATAGTAGCAGTACAAGTTACTGCATGGTATCAGGAAACCAATAAGAGGAATCATCAGAGGTAGGTGCCAGGTTTAGAGTAAAAGAGTGTCTCTGGGTTAACAAGGCTGGGCAGTAGCAGGAGTATTGATGTGTGAGGGTATATAGATATAGGATGTGCGAGCCAGGGGATTTGAAATACAAATTTAGGATAGGCAAATGTCTACATGTATAGTTAAGGGTTAGCAAGTAGCAATGTGTGTACAAATAGAGTGGGGAAAGAGTTCATGGGCATTATAAATGATACATGGTTACATAATATCCATAGACAGCAAGATATCTTGATGTATAGATATATAAAGGTATAAAATAGGTAAATGTAGATTACTCTTATATATGGGTGAGGATTGGAACTATACCAGTAGAATTGTTAAAACCAAAAGTCCAACTTACTTAGCATAAAGCCAAATGGGTTAAGAATTTAGCTAGAAACCTAAAAACCTAGTAGATAGGTTATTTTGATTCAAACCACTAATTGACATCATAAATTCCTAAAATAGGTTACTTGGAGGAGGTACCGGACCAGTATCACCAGCTCAGGACATCAGGCGAGTATATTTATTATTTGTTTCCAACATTGTTAATTATTATATTATACTGTTTCAGTTATATGATACTTGATTCTTGACACGCTCGTTACATGGTTGCACTTCATATTTCCTTTACATGTTATTTTTTTCCTTGTATTTTGTGTGGGGACGGGGATGTACTAGACAGATATGTGATCAGACCTTAGACCTTGTTTTATTTTCTGTATAGTAGACCTTGGGGATGCAAATCCCATGTAGACCTTGTAGTGTAACTATCCCAGACAGATCACATATTGAAAAAGTACTTCAAAACATAGATAGTTATATTCTCTTGTTCTACTCATTACATGCTGCCTTATTTTTCTGCCTACTATTCCTCATGTTTTGTGATATATTTACTTTGATATTCTCACCATGTATTTTATAACTAACCTATGTCTTATAGTCATTAACATATACTTGGAACTGCACTCAATGAATTTTACTCGTTCCATCATGACTGGATAAACATTTTAGGTAATTATGATGAGGACGGGTGCCTTAATCAGTACGGTCCATATATGGGAGATGTAGCTGAGGCTGACCTTGCCTTTCACGAGAAGTTTCCAGCTTCTGACCCTGTTGTGAATGTTTAGTTAGATTAGTTTTAGTTTTGAGCCGAATTTGTCTCCGAATTTTAGTTGACATTTGACATTGATGGACATGCAATTTTGGAGATTGTTTATCTATTGGATTTATGACTTTAAATTTCCTTTTCTCTATTATATTTATCTAAAGCTGTGATTGAGTATTGTTGGTTATGTGTGTTGCCTCCCAAGTGGAATATATATATTGCATGATTGTGACCATATTATGATTATAGAGCGTTCTATCGCCGACTTTGCGGCATAGGCTGGGCGTGCATACGATTCATGCCCAAATTCTGGGTGCGGGTCATGACACATTTTTATGGTGGCACATGCAGGTCAGAGTCGTAGCTAGTACAATATTGTGGCAGTACTTAGGTCTTGGGTACTATCACGAGCCTGTAGTAGGATATAGAGATTAATAGGAATATGAAAATACTCCATCACACATAGGAATTTCTCCTGTTTAAATTTTTATAAAATTTCCATTTGCCTTCTTGAATTAACCTCTTATCTCGTGCCATATCATTGATTTTCTTTATTTTTCCAAACCTTGCAAAATGGCACCTAGGACTAGATCTCGCAACGATGTAGCAAACGGTAACCACCAGCAGCCTTTCGTATCATAGGAGGCATCGTCACTTGTGAAAGAGAGCCTTCCACCTCCTCCACCCAACCTACCTCAAGGAGGTGTGCCAGCTAATAATGCTCCACTTCACGAGCTTATTAGAGGCATGATGGAAGCGTAGAAGGCACAGGAAGATACCCTGAGGCAATAGACAGAGGTGATGAGAGAAGGCATGGAGCATGCTCAACACGTCGCCTTGACAGCCATGGAGAGGGTTGCTCAATAGCCGCAGCAGCCCACCTAGCCGAAGGAGGGGAACATCATGGACTTCAAGAAGATGAACCCCCCCGATTTTATAGGGATCGAAGGAATCCTGTACACTGACGATTGGCTCGAAGACATCGAGTGAATTATGAGGCTTTTCTTAGTCACTGAAGAAATGAAGATTGAAGCGGCTGGAGTGTAGCTTCAGGATAATGCACGTACCTGGTTCAGAAACTAGCCTCGGAATGTAGATCCAATACTAACCTGGGACCAATTCAAAGACCTCTTCAAGTGGAAATTCTTCCTTGCAGTGGCCAAGTGTGTTTTGGAGAAGCAGTTCGAGAACTTGGAGCTGGACAGCTTGTCCGTAGATTATTATGCTGCAGAGTACGGTCGACTGAGTCGATTCATGGAGTACATGGTCATAGACCCGGAGGATCGAGCTCGAAGATTCCGGCTGGGGCTGGCTAAGGAGATCAGGGTCCACATCTCTTTCGACACTACGACAATCGTGAGGATCATGGCCGAGGCCCAGAGGATAGAGGTGGACCTGGACCTTAGGCCCAAGAGAGCCTGTGACACAGTAGGAGGTGGCCTTAATGCAGGACCAGCCAAGTGTCCCGAATTCCAGCCGATGACTTTTCAGCATTAGCAGCAGAACCGTACCTCGGCTAGAGCACCCACCCAGCAGGTACACCCGCCACAGAGGCAGTTACAGCAGGCTGTGCATTATACTCACTATGGAAAGATTGGACATATCTGGGACGACTGCAGAAGGAGACTCGGAGCGTGTATGTACTGCGGATCACTTTCGCACCAGATAAAGGAGTGCCTTTTATATCCTTTCCGGCCAGGACAGGATGCAGCACCAGCTCAGAGGGGACTAGCTAAATCTCCAGTGGCCCCACAAATGCGAGGCCCACCACTCCCTACTCAGCATCAGCAGTTTGCCCAACACCAGCAAAGGGGAGCACCTCAGTAGGGCAAAGCTTTTGTTATGACTATCGAGGAGCCCGAGCCTACCTATGATGTGATAGCAGGTTCCATACGTCTCGATTCTTTTTAAGCTATAGCCTTGTTCGATTCTAGTGCATCTCATAGCTTCATTTATGTAGCATTTGTGTTTAAACACATCATAGTATCTAAGCCCTTAGATGGTAACTGCAAAATCATGACGGGTGGAGGTATTATCCTAGTCAAGGATATTTGCGTCGGGCGTCGTATCACCTTGGGATATAGAGAATTGTGTGCCGATCTATTCGTAATGCCACTTCAGAGTTTCGATATTGTTCTCGAAATGGATTGGTTGAGTAGGAATCACGCCAATATAGACTACCGCCGAAGATACATTGTATTCAGTCCTCCCGGAGAGTCTGTATTCGAATTTGCTAGAGAAAGAGTAGAGAAGCATAGCGAGGCTATTTGTAGAGATATGGTTGAGGAGAAGGAGATACCGTATCCCATCATCACAGAATTTCTTGATGTATTTTTTGAAGAGTTGTCGGGTTTGCCGCCTAATAGGGATGTCGAGTTCGCTATTGATCTGGTGCCAGGCACAGAACCAGTAGCACATCATGTGTATCGGATCAACAATAAAAATGCAGGAGAGTTGAAGAAGAAACTTGATAAATTTCTAGAGACAGGATTCATCAGGTAGAGTTTGTCGCCATAGGGAGCCCCGATTCTATTTGTGTCGAAGAAAGACATAACAGTACGGACGTGCATCGACTATAGGGCCTTGAATAATCTCATAATCAAGAATAAGTATCCATTGTCGAGGATTAACGATATCTTCAATCATTTGAGCGGTTCAAGGGTATTCTTAAAAATTGACTTGAGATCTAGCTACAATCAGTTGAAAGTGAAGAAGGAGGATATCCCAAAGACTGCCTTCAGAACCAAGTACGGCCAATACGAGTTTATGGTGATGCCGTTTAGGTTGACTAATGCCCCGACAGTCTTCATGTACTTGATGAACAAGTTATTCCATCCATACCTTGACAAGTTCGTGGTGGTATTTATCGATGACATAATGATCTATTCGAAGACATCGAAAAAGCATGAGGAGCATCTGAGGATCATGCTGGAGAACCTCAGGAAGGAGAAGCTCTTCGAAAAACTATCAAAATACGAGTTTTTTTGGACAAGGTGAAATTTTTTGGACACATGGTGACAGAAGACGGTATATTCGTTGATCCGAAGAAGATTGCTGCCATAGAATCTTGGACTACTCCAACTACTGTGACAGATATCTGAAGCTTCTTAGGATTGGCGGGATACTACAAAAGTTCTTGCAGGACTTCACTCGGATCGCAGAGCCGATGAATAGGCTCACTCAGAAGGACATAGAGTTCGTATGGACAGAGGACTTCTAGTCTACGTTCGATGAGCTTAAAAAGAGGTTGATGATAGCTCCTATATTGACGTTGCCATCGAGATCAGGTGGTTTCACCATTTACAGTGATGCTTCGGGTAAGGGACTGGGATATGTTTTAGAGTAAAATAAGAAGGTGATAGATTATGCGTCTCGACAGTTGTGGCTGTATGAGAAGAACTATCCCACCCACGACCTGGAGTTGGCAGCAGTGATCTTCGCCTTGAAGTTGTGGAGACATTACTTGTATGGAGAGCGGGTAGAAATTTTTATTGATCACAAAAGCTTAAAGTACGTATTCACACAAAAGGAGTTGAACATGAGACACCGCAGATGGCTGGAGCTGATGTGTGACTTTGATATTGCTTACAGTATCATCCGGGAAAAGCCAATATTGTTGCGGATGCCTTGAGTAGGTATCCAGTGGCTATGTGGTTGACTCGAGATCGTCACTTATTAGCAGATTTGGAGAGTCTGGGAGTAGAGATTATCATTTTAGGATCGAAGATGCAGATAATGGCTATGCGAATTCAGTCTGGAATGATGGACAAGATCCTCGAGGCATAGTATCAGGACGAGAACCTGAGGGCTATTAGATCACAAGTGCGGGCTGGATTGTTAGATGATTTCTCCCTCGTAGAGGATGGCTTATTGAGGCACGACACCAGGTTGTGTATGCCTAGTGGTGTTCTGTAGGAAGAAGTCATGCAGGAGGTGCATCGTTCTTAGTATTCTTTACATCCGGAAGCCAACAAGATGTACAGGGATCTGAGGGATCACGTATGGTGGTATGGTATAAAGTGAGAGGTGGCACGCTTCGTTCCTAGATGTCTAGTGTGCCAGCAGGTCAAAGCCAAAATACAGAGACCAGGAGGGTTGTTTCAACCATTACCGATCCCCGAGTGGAAGTGGGAACATATCACGATGTATTTTGTTTTTGGTCTTCTATGCTCGCCATGAGACAAGGATGCAATTTGGGTCATCATTGACATGTTAACCAAATCGGCCCACTTTATATGATCAACCCTAGGATTTGTTAATCATGCTACAGCCCGTAGGCAGACAGCAAGTAAAGTGCAATCCAGCTAACACGTGTTCGTCGGCTAAACGTCCAAAAAGAATACTTTTACAATAGAGTGGGAGAGCCAAAAATAAAACCCACTCGTTGCCAGGGTTACGCCTGGTGGTCACCATCTGGCTGGAAGGTAGGAAGATCCTCTGGAGCTGCTCCGGTATCTGGCTACGCAAAACCAGCTGGGTTAGATCCCAGAAAGAGCAAGTCCCACAAGGAGGCTTCACTTAAGAATTAAAACCAGCATATCAGAACATAAAATAAGAAGATAATTAAGACATAAAATCTAAATAGGGCAATCAAGAGATGAGAAGTTATTCCGATCAGTTATTGACAAGGTAAACATAAGCAATCAAGTGACTGAAGTAACTAGGTACTGGAACAAGACAAGGCTTAGACTCTATCCAACATTCACGGCCAAGCAATAAGTACGGCTTGATACTTTAACTAACTAGGGTTATCACAGGCCTAGTTACTCTCAAGATACAATGAGATTATTCCAACAGCCACAAGCCCTGCAGACCATCCAGGTTATCCAGGTCGAATATTCGTTCAAGAAGGGTGCAACACATGACAGTGTGCTGGAAATGTGCCCTACTCGTCGGCAGGCTACAAGTCCACTTGTGCGCCCAGATAACGGAATTGCCTGTAGCTAGAAAATCTCTTCATGACTACTGGATTATTCTAGTTATTAGCCTTAGTCAATTTCAGTAGGTACCCTTGACCGTGGTACTCAGGGGTCCCCGTCATAGACATGATGCAAGATAATACTGGTTCATTTGTACAAATATAATCGCCCATGGTGTCCAGGCCATTCATTCTTGTCATGTCGTACTGGCCGTCGCAACAGCATATCGAGGTATATCATGTCAGGTTTACTTATCAAGAGTGCGCCACGACGGGCAACTATCATGCCATATTATTTGTCAATCATTCTTGTCGTGAGTGCGCCACAACGGGCCACTGTCGTGTTCATGGAATATGTTCAGAATTAACATGGTGCAAGCATTCCATCAAGGGACTCAAGTTACACAGAGGGTCGTAAGACATAAGCATAAATATAACAACCAAAATAATAAAAAGGGGCAAGGGCTGTGGGAAGAGCCATGCGGCTCACAGAAACAAGGTCATGCGGTACTGAGAACAGGGTTATGCGGCTAAGAAGAACATGCTTATGCGGCCAGGAAGGAACGGGCTCATGCGGCCAGGGGGAACGGGCTCATGCAGCCAAGGGGAACGAGCTCATACGGCCAGGGGAAACGGGCTCATGCGGCTAAAGGGGAAAGGGCTCATGCAATTAAAGGGAAAAGGGCTCATTCGGCTAATAGGGAAAAGCGCTCATGCGGCTAAAGGGGAAAAGGGCTCATACGGCTAAAGGGGAAAGGCTCATGTGGCTAAAGGGGAAAAGGGCTCATGCTGCTAAAGGGGAAGGGTTCATGCGGCTAAAGGGGAAAAGGGCTCATACGGCTAAAGGGAAAGGGCTCATGCGGCTAAAGGGGAAAAGGGCTCATGCGGCTAAAGGGGACTTACCGCATGAAAAGGCAATACGGTCAAGCACTGTTCTTCTTCTCCATCTTTTCTGAGAAGAAGAACCATGAAAGCCATGGCTTCCCAGCTCCAATAATTCTTCGTCTAAGGTCAGAATCCGAACTTTCATAGGTCAAAATGGGGCAGAAAGAAATTTTCTACAACATGGAACCATCATAACTTGAAAATAATAAAGTTTGATAGATCAAAACATAAGAAATTCGAAAATGCAACAAGCTTAGATCTCCATGAAAAGAACCATGGAAATTAAAAATCCTAAGTACTAAAGTGTCTTAAAGTCTCGTGAGGAAGACAATAGAACAACAAAATTTGAGTTCCTCCATGAAGCAAGTTGCACTTGCCTAAGCTCTCTGGTAGGTGGAGAGAGTTAATGGAGAAAGAAGAAGAAGTAAATAAAGAGTGAATGAGGAGAGAGAAAGGGGTTGGTGGCTTATAAATGATGGATGGTGGTAGGTAGGGGTTTGCATACTAACCCAAATCGATCCCAACCAAGCCGAACCCAACCAAACCCGATGCATGCCAAAGCCAAGATAGACCACACGAACCATGAAATGCTGACTAATTCTTGCCAAATGCAAGAACCCAAGACTAGCTAGCCAGGACAAGTCAAAATACGGGTCTGAGATACGTACACGTATACAAAATATGTAATATGAACTACGGGCGTTACAACTCTACCCACCTTAAAAGAATTCCATCCTCAGAATTTAATTAAGAGGCTAGAGAGGCAAGGACAAGCTATACTAATCACAGACATGCTATACTAAGTAGTCCATATGCAATCATTTATTCAAGCAAGGAATTGAGAGTATAAGGCATAAGAAAGATATTATACCTTACGAGTCAAACAGGTCGGGATATCGCGATCGTATATCATCCTCACGCTCCCATGTAGACTCACCCAAAGAGTGATGACCCCAAGCAACACGGACTAACTTGATAGTCTTGTTCTTGAGTATCTTCTCTCTTCGGTACAATATGGATACAGGCCTCTCCTCATACGAAAGGTTGGTACCAACAACCAATTTCGAATGATCAAGGATATGACTCGGATTTGGGATATACCATCACAATGGGATACATGGAAGACATCATACACCTCACATAACGACGACAAAAGAGCGAGACGATAGAACACATCTCCTACTCGCTCCAGAATATCAAACGACCCTATATACCTAGGACTAAGCTTTCCCCGTACACCAAAATGAATGACACCACGGTTAGGCGAGATCCTAAGGAATATATGGTCGTCGACAAAAAAATTCAAGGGGACATCGATGAGAATCGGCCCAATGGCGCTGGCGATCTTGTGCAACTCGAAGATGATCTCTGACTCGCCTGACCACCTCAATAGTCCGTGTGATCATCTCTGGACCAAGCATCTACATCTCGCCTATTTCATCCCATGCTAACAGAGATTTGCACTTCCTGTCATACAATACCTCAAAAGGTGCCATCTGAATACTGGCCTGGAAACTGTTATTATAGGAGAACTCCACGAGATACAGGTGATCCTTCCACGAACCATCGAAGTCGAGTGTACAAGATCTCAAAATATCTTCCAAGATTCGTATGGTATGCTCTGACTGACCATCTGTCTGCGGATGATAAGCTGAGCTGAACTGGAGGTGAGTTCCCAAACTTTCTTACAGACTGCACCAAAAGTACAACGTAAATCTTGAATCTCTATCCGAGGTGATACTGACTGGTATACCGTTAAATCTGACGATCTGCCTGAGGTACATCTCTACTAGCTGAGCCGTTGACTGACCAACTCTGAACGGAAGAAAGTGAGCCACCTTCGTGAGCCTGTCTATAATAACCTAAATAGCATCTCTACCGGCTGGGGACCTAGGTAATCCAGTCACGAAATCCATGGTTATATGCTCCCGTTTCTATTCTGGAATTGACAAGGGCTGAAGAATTACAGTCGATCTCTGATGTTCAGCTTTAACTTATTGGCAAACTAAACATCGAGAGACAAATCGGGCTATCTTCCTCTTCATACCATTCTATCAAAAGTGCTGACGGATATCACGGTACATCTTCGTACCACCAGGATGAACGGAATACTGTAAACTGTGAGCTTCTTCCATGATCTCCTGTCTGATATCTCCACTGGGTACACAAAGACACTTTCTATGCCGAAGTGTACCATCCTCATGGATACATAACTCTGGTCTTCGTCCTGCTACACATTCTTCTTTGAGTCGCTGAAGCTTGGAATCTGTTGACTGCACCATTCGAATCCTCTCGACTATAGTGGACTGAACTTGTAGACTGGCCATCAATGCCACATTGGTAGGAAGGACAACTTCTATACCCATCTTCTGAAGATCTGCTAATAACTCTGGTTGTGCTATTAGAAAATAAACTTCGGCTCTCCTTCTCAATGCATCTGCAACGACGTTGGCCTTCTCAGGATGATACTGCAGGTTAATGTCATAATCCACAAGCAGCTCTAGCCATCTCCTCTGACACATGTTAAGATCCTTCTGAGTAAACACATACTTTATGATCTTGTGGTCGATGAAAATATCCACCCTATCTCCATACCAGTAGTGTCTCCAAAGCTTAAGTGCAAACACTACTGCTGCTAACTCCAAGTCATGGGTTGGGTAATTCCTCTCATGATCATGAAGTTGACGTAACGCATAAGCTATTACCTTTCTATGCTGTATAAAAACACATCCCAAACCTCTGCCTGAAGTATCATAATACACTGAGAATCCCTCGATCCCATCTGAAAGCGTGAGAATGGGTGCCGTCATCAAATCTCGCTTTAACTTCTCAAAAGAATCCTATCATTCTGCTATCCAAGCAAACTTTACATCCTTGTGGGTCAACTGCATCAATGGCACTGAAATCGAAGCAAAGTCTGAAACAAATTGTCGGTAGTAGCCGGCCAAGCCAAGAAAACTACGAACTTCTGCAACTGTGCTAGGTACTGGCCATGTCTTGATAGCCATGATCTTCTGGGGATCTACTTCTACTCCTTCTTTGGTGATGATATGACCCAAGTATGAAATGCGATCGAGCCAGAACTCGCATTTACTGAACATCGCGTACAACTGGTACTCTTTGAGAATCTGGAGGACAACTCTGAGATGCTGCTCATGCTTCGCTTTATTCTTGCTGTAGACCAGGATGTCGTCTAGGAACACAATCACAAATTAATCCAAATAAGGCATGAAGATACGATTCATGAGGTCCTTGAATACAGCCGGCGTATTGGTTGCTCCAAATGACATAACAAGGAACTCCCAATGTCCATATCTAGATCTGAAAGCTGTCTTCGGGATGTCCTGCTCTCTGACTCTAATCTGATGGTATCCTGACCGCAAGTCAATCTTCGAAAATACTGCTGCCCCTTTGAGTTGATCAAACAAGGCATCTATCCTCGGAAGAGGGTATCTGTTCTTGATTGTCACTGAGTTCAAGATACGATAATCTACACATAATCTGGACGTACCATCTTTTTTTTCACAAGAAGCATCGGGGCTCCCCAAGGCGATCTACTTGCATGGATGAATCCCTTGGTCCTGAGTTCTTCAATCATCTTGTACAATATCTCTAACTCTGACGGCGCCATCCTGTAGACTCTCTCCGACACTGAGACTGTCCCTGGGCTCAAGTCGATAGTAAACTCGATCTCTCGCTCTCGCGGCATTCCTAGAAGCTCTTCTAGGAAAACATCTGGAAACTCCTCGACTATCAGGGGTAACTGTACTGCTGCTACTACTATCCGCAATACTGGAGAAGAAGGTTCAACTTTGCCTCGAGAAAAAGAAAACTTTGGCTCGCCTGGAATGCTAAAAACAATCCTGCCAACATGGCAGTCTATCTTAGCATACTGGTTCCTTAACCAATCCATCCCTAAGACCACATCATAATCGGCCATTGGGAACTCTATCAATCTAGCGGAGAACTCTCTACCGCTAACTACGATCCGACACGAGGAGAACACTCTATCTACTCCCACAAGATCGTTACTAGTAAGTGTATTGAGCCTTACTGATAATGACTAGTGCTCCAGTCCTATCCATGTCGCGAATCGTGCAGACATGAATGAATGTGATACATCAGAATCAAATAATGCTGATGCTGGAAAAGAGTTGACGAGAATAGTACCCGCCACTACCTCACCTGGTGCCAATCCTTCTTCTACGGTCATCGCCATCGCCTAACCATGTCCTCTGGGTACGGGTCCCCACTGCTGAAAATCTCTCTGTCTGCTCTGAATTAGGGCTTGGGCTTGTGCATACTGCTGGGGGTATTACTGCTAGAAGGCTTGTGCCTGCGCCGGCAATGGCCTCTGAGGCTGATACTATTATTGTTGCTGACCTGGTGCTGGTCCTCTCACCAAAGGACTAGTAAAGTTGGACGATGATAAACTACCCCTATTCGGGCAGGATCCTATCTTGTGATCCGCTGCCCCATAAGCCAGGCATAATCCCTGTGCTCTGCGACATTCTGCCACCATATGTCCTGGCTTTCCGAAATGTGAACATCCTACTGTGGAAGAGTGCTTCTGCTTCTGCTGCTGAGGGTTAATCGGGGTTAAATATTGAACCGACGTTACTGAGGCCGCCCGCCTCGGACTTCCAATTGTCAAAGTTCTGACTGCCAGGGCTGGGGCTGAAGACTGATTCATGTGGCCATGAGATCGCTTCCGACCTCCGGTCCTGTCCACGATCCTCTGGGAGGTATACTCGTGCCTCCTGGCTGCTCTCAACACCGTATCAAAAGTCTGATGCTCAAACTGCTCTACTGCCAATAAAATCTCTAGATGGAGCCCCTGCTGGAACTGCTGGGCTCGGTCGAACTCGGTTGCTACCAAGGTTGGAGCAAACTGACTAAGTTTTGAAAACTCGGTCGCATATCTGTCGACCGTCCTGTCCATCTGCTTCAGATTGGTGAACCGTCTGTAGATCATACCGAGCTACAACATCGAAATACTTGGTCTAGAATATCTCACGGAATACTGCCCACGCAACAGGTGCCACTAATCCAATGGCCTGTGCCGTCCACCAGCTGCGGGCAAGATCTAATAACTGTAGGCATACTACCGCCACCTTCTCATTCTCGGGCATCTTCGCCGCTTCTAGAATCACTTCTGTATCCTGCAGCCAAGCATCTGCGACAATAGCATCTTCGTTACCAACGAAGAAAGGAGGATTCAAGCGCTTGAAGCTGTTGGCCGTACTGTTACCTTGATGACCACCTCTACTCAGAGCATCTTATACTGCCTGGTGCAGGACGTCGCCCTGACGATCTTGAGATGCTAGCAATGTCCTGATGAGACCCACCAAGGTGCCATCATCAGGCTCTGCAGGCTAGACTGGCTGAACTGGTGGCTCTTGACCCCCAGTAGGCATGACTCTGGAGGCTACTGCTGAATGCTGGGCTTGATCTCCAGGTTGCTGTTGGCCCACGAAAGGTGCTCCGTCTTGTCGATCGGTAGGAGCAGGAACAATGTCGCTGAAGAAGATGACACAGGGAACAATAAGGAAGTGCCAGGACAGATCAAAGACATATGCATGTGATCAGGTCAAGATTTTAGGGATTTAGAGGATACAAGCAGAGATCAAGGGCAAGTGCTGATTGAGACATCTATTCGGTAAACCCTCACATATCTTGATTTACAAGACCTGTATGGGCCACCACTTAAACCATGTAACACCCCGAAACCAGAATACTGGAGAGTGGGGACGGACATAGCCAGCTACGTATATTGAAGTGCAACCCACCTCCCTATACGGTCACGTCTGTCTAGATACATGAGGGTTTAACTACAAGCTATCAGTCTCTTATGGTCAAGAATGAGCCTATTGTCTCAATCTCAAGCAAGTAATAATAGTTACAAGATGTCAGAGCACCCAATACAATAGTAAGGCATCCCATACATTACATATTTGGACGATCATTAAGCTAGTCATACAAAATATGAAGACTAGCAAGGGTTTCAGTCATACATGATCAACCCTAGGATTTGTTAATCATGCTACAGCCCGTAGGCAGACAGTAAGTAAAGTGCAATCGAGCTAACACGTGCTCGTCGGCTAAATGCCTCAAAAGAATACTTTTATAATAGAGTGGGAGAGCCAAACAGCCTTCTGCTGTTCTTTAATGTGTTAGGAAAGAAAAAATAGTAAAGGAAGTGAAGAGAGAGATGAGAGCAGAGGGAAAAAAAGGAAGAGCGATCGAGAGCGGTTTTCTACCTGCCGGCGGCGATGGGGTTCGGCGGCTCTGGACGGAGCACGGCGGAGGAAGAAGACGGCGGTGGAGTTCTGCACGCCAGGTTTGGGCGCACGTCTGACCGGAAGCGCGGAAAAGCTGGAGGGCGTAGATGCCGACGGTGGAGGGAGCGCCGACGGAAGGTGGTCGCGGTGCCAGCGTCGGAGTGGATGGGTGCGGGATCTGTCGACTGTTCGGGGGCGACGCTCGCATGGACGGCGCGGAGCGGTGGGTTCAGGCGCCGGGACGGAATAGATGCGTGCGGGGGCGGAGCTCCGGTCGTCGAGGCGGAGGAGTTGGGCGACGATGGAGGCGCTCCGATGGACGACACGGTGGGTCACGGGGTTACTCCGTGCGGATCTGGCGCCGGGATGAGGGTTCTCGCCTGAAAGACGGCGCAGCCCACGCGTCGTCAACGGATCGAGGTGGGGTTCCGCACCGACGGTGGCGCGGAGGTTCGCCAGCGCAGAGGCAGGCGTGGCTGCGGGAGGCTCTCGATGGCTACTCCATATCCGTGGGAGGCGTTCGACGGCGGCCGTGGTCGTCGAGCATGCTTGCGGCGGCTTCGACTTTGGGTAAGGTTCACTTCTTCTTCTTTTAGATGCTGGTGATGGTGTGAATTTACGGGTGGGGTTCGCCGGTTGATGGGGTCGCCGACGACGAAGGGGAGGTTGGGGTTCGGTTGCGGTGATGGCTGAGAAGATGGTGGTTGTGATGTCAGAATCAGGATGGCGATGTTGGTGGCGTTGGAAGTGGTGAAGTCAGGGGTCGGGGTGGAGTCGGAACGGTAGTAGCGGAAAGATGTGGTGGTGGTGAAGATGATGGGAGGGTGCTGAGTATTGAACTGGTGGTGGTGATTGCAGAACTGTCGTGTCCTGCGAGACACAGACGGGGTATCCGGGATTGTCGGATACAAAAAAAATATATTTGTAAAGAAAAAGCGAATAGTGGATGGGACGGGGCACAGACACGATGCACAAGGCTTGGTTGTGGATGGCAAATTTGCTGGAGGAGTACCTCTCCTTTTATAGGAGGTGGAAATTCCCAGTTGGATAGAAATTGGGATTTATTTAAATCCCAATTAGATAATTCCTCTATTAATTCAAATTGATTCAAAATCAAAGCAAATCCAATCTAAATATATTCTATACTTAATTTAAAATATTTTAAATAAAGTCAATAAAATCTTTTCCAATTTAAATTACCATATTTAATCAAATATTATCATTAACAAAAACCTAAATATTATTTTCATAATTAAATAAATATGGTAATAATTAATTTCGAAAATCACGATAAATACTTAAATATTAAATCATAAACTAGTTTTTATAAATAACAAAATTTATTAATAAACAAATTTCACCTTTCACAAAATATTTGGAAACATTCCATATAAACCAAAATTTTCAAATTACTACTTATTTTTAAACGACGACCCAAAATAACTTTTATACAAAAGAAATTATTTATCCCATTTATTTGAAAATGTACCTTCCTATTAAAATAAAATTTATAATAAAATAATTTTTTCTAAAATATGTAGCTCGACACATATTCGCACTTGTCGAGCAATACGAAATGCAAATCTCGCATGCTACGCAAAAATGCGAACTTGTATGCAACGTATAAATACGAAGTATATAAAAAAATATTTAAAAAAATTGTAGTAGAAATTTAGGGGGTTTACATCCTACCCAACTTAAAAGAATTTCGTCCTCGAAATTTAAGAAAAATTAGGGTAGGTAGGGCGAAGGGGATGGAAGAGTTTATCGATAAGCAATCGATCATTTATCTGGCGGGGTGAAGGAAAGGCATACAACAGAAAATAACCAATCTTTTGAATGATCGGAATTTAGATATCTAAAATGAATAGATTCCCGACATAGTGTAGACGATGATCATATGACACCAATCAATCGCAATGTATAACACAAAATAGGGTAATAACTTTCTCGACAAAATTTAGAGCAAAAGCTCAATATCTGAGTTGTGTTCAATATCGTCAAGCTCCTCGATTCGTCACTATCCTTTTATTCATAATAACTCTTTCAAAAAGTTTGATTTCTTCTTGAGATTCATATTCAAATAAACTTAAGTTTACTTAAGATACCCTCTTCCTTTTTCTTCGAAATTTTGAACTCCAAAATTTCACCATCTTCAAAATATTAAATTCAATATCCCTTATTTGAAATTTAATAAGTCCACGAAGTTGAATTCAAAAATCTCTAATAAACTTCTCTCACATATCTATATATATCCATTTTCCTCAAAACAGATCTTCAATATGTTTAATCAAATGTTAAATCAACATTCTTTGTAGGAAATTCGTACTTATCCTTAAAGTATCCAAAATAAGCTATCACCTTCAACATTTGTTGATCATATCTTCACAACACAATCCTTTATCATTACAAATGAAAATCCTTTACCTATTAGCGTCTTCTTCGGGAATTGGAATCCATTGATCTTTTAATTCATGATGGTAAAAATAAAACCCGTCTTAAATCATCTTAGGGTCGTATTCCTTAATTTGTCAAAAATGTAAGCAATTTCTTTCTTCAACCATTGGTTATCCTTGAAAGCTAATATCATCATAACACTATATGCTATCGAAGGCAACGTCAATCATTGTCTTTATCAAAAATTTGCATCCATAAATTTAATATATAAATTTGGTTCTTAAACCACCAACACTTTAGAAGATTCTTCACTCGGTATTTAGTTACCTCAAACAAGCTTTTGAAATTTGAGAAGTCTATTTACTCTTGAGTGTTTCATCAAAACACCGTATATCATTCCTTACTTCATATATTTGGATTTATCGCACATTTTCCTTTATTTCCATTCTACATCTTAGCCAACTGTGTTATTTACCCTTGCTGTGGGGTTCTCTAATCTATCTCTACTAACTCGAGATGATCAAATTTCATTTCGCATAAGGGAATCATACAAGGAACAAGGTTGCATAAACAATAGAGAAATCATAGTAAAATATGAGAAAGCATTTTAATTGGAAGGGAGAAAAGTAAGTGTTGCTAATATTGCATGAAGAGTAAAAAGGTGTTATGGGTTTAAGTGAATTGAGATAAGACATGAAAATAAATGACAAGGGTTGAGCAGTCAAGATAAACGCAAAGTTAAGCATTTAATAGATCACCATCACATATTAGGTCGAAAAAAATTGAATCGAGGTGGAGTCCATATTGGTACCATGGTAAGGGTTATGGTTGAGTCTTTATGGCCCGAAAGTCGTATTATAAAAATAGAGTACAAGGGAACGTGTTTTAGTGGAACATGATATACCTACATGAAGGTGAGCTCGTCTAGGTCTTGCATGTGAATTTTGTTGGAAGGGAAAGTCTAGTGTTGTGCTCCAAATATCAAAGTCACGATGGGGAACGCCAAATGATCAAAATAGAAAGTGGGTTTTCATAAGGTACTGATTAATGCACCAAAAATAAAAGGTTAAAGCACGAAATAAAGATAAAAAGACAAAGTTTCTAGAAAATGGTCTTATAGATAAGGGTATGGTCAAGGGAATAATTCTAATCATTTCTAAGTTTCAAATAATTAGATGTCACGAATAAGATCTAGATTTGAGAGAAAGTTGATTAAGTCAAAGATATGTTCATCGGTTTGGTCGATGACTAACTATTCTTGTATATGCAATATCATAATCATAGGTGGCATGGCATTCTAATGTAGAATACTTCTATCTCACTAGGGTGACCTTTTTTGCTTCTTGGTTCCCTACCAATATATGATATAATCTAAAATTTCAAGTTCCTCGAAATTTTCTCAATAAAATTTCCAAGATATTCCATCAGGTTTCCTAATCATATTAGGCTGTCAAGTTTAATCCAATTTAAATTTCTAGTCAATCTTAAAATAACCCTTGTATATCGCAACTCGAAAAATATTTTTTTCCAAATTTTAAACTCGACATTTAAATAGGTTTATCAGCCGAAATTCGTACTACAAAATAGAATATTTTAGTAACTCCCGAATTTAATTATATATCCTTCAAGTGTGTATATCTAGCTTCCAATAAGTCACAACTACTCTTCAAAAGTAATTCTCTATTTTTCCCAAAATTTAAATATCCATAATCAAGGCTTTAAACTCGAAATCTAAATAACTTTATATATCATAGATCATATGAGCAAATTTTAAATATTAAATTTTTTTTTCAAAGTCGATTTCATATCTTCCAAAAGTATTTTATACAAAATTTTTACCATTATCTCTTCAAGCTCAAAATTAAATACTTATAATTCGTAAATCATAGATTCAATTTAAAACCTCAAGCTCTCTAATAAACCGTAAATCATAAACCCTTCATATTCTCTAGTCGTTACAAAATCATAACTTATAATTTAAAGCACTTTAACAAATTCGAGATAAACTTTAACATATTCAATCCAAACTTGAACTTAATCGTAAATCATGTGTCACAATTTAAAGATGTTTTCCAAATCGGTCTCATATCCAAATAAATCATAGACCATTTCACAATTTCTAAAAATCATATATCATAAATTTGTTTTCTCGATCTAGCTATTCTCCTGTGTATACCACCATGTAATAGCAAAATAAAATTCCAACTATCCTTTGGAGGCGGTAATACGCTACTACCCAACTTGAAATTAACTAATCCTTAAAATCATATTTCTAGGAAAATAAATGCATTTATAACTCAAATAAAATCTCAATGCATATTAATTGTCAATGCAATCCATCTAGCCTTGTATTTAACCTATGGGCATATACTAGTGTAGTTATCTTACTAAACACGAAACTAAGAATTTACGGTAGAAGAAGTCAAGCAAGATGAAATTCAAGGAGGTCGAACGAGAGTTCAGAATTTGAAATCACGAAAGGATGTCAAGTAGGTGGATGAGATTCTAAACTCTAATCCTATATTGCAGGTCCGTTCGGTACAGTCATGTAACCGAACCGGCAAACTCGACCTGCATGGGCCACCACAAAAATATGTAACGCCCCAGTCCCAAAATACGTAGAACTAGAAACGTAGACATGCCAGCCGTATAGTGCATATACGTAAGCTGTAAAATGCAGTAACCAAGGTACTAAATCTCATCCACAAAAATAAATAACGATATAAAGGCAACTTTGAATTTGTCATGTATACAATCGTTGGGGGAAGACAAATCCACTACTAACTAATTTAAATAAGTAAGAGTTATACAAGGAAAATGATTTGGTCGAGCGAAGGAGATGACGATCCGAAAAGCAACATCTTGAAGAAATATAGAAGATCATGGCTACGGCTAGAACACCTGTGAAAGATAAGAACACACACCTGGCGTGATAACCAGGTCCTCAGAGGGACATAACAAGATACAATAAACATGCCATATAAATACTGAATATAAAATATGCCACAATCAAAGAAAGTGACAAGACACAAATAAGGTAACCTAACCGTACTAAAGTGAACATGCAGTTGAGAACAAACCTTTCGTCGTATGAGTCCTGGCTGTAAATGGGATATGGTATAGTCCCCACTTAGGCACCAGTGACCTAAGCGCATGACGTTCAAAAATGACAGTGGCCAACCTGAGAGGCTCATACCCGTATCTCCAGCGGAGCTTCCGGGTTACAAGGGAAGTGCAATCGAAGCCCATACGACAAGGAAATGTTCTTCCCACCCAATGTACCTATCATGTCGCATCCACGACCATGTAACACTACTAACCGTCAAGTCTTCTAACATACAACTATTGACAGTTAGACCTAACGCACGTCCTGTACGCATCAGTGATCAGCCAACACACAAGTCCGTAGGCTATATGTTACTCACAACTCACACATCTCGTGGCACATCAGTGTCAAAGTTTATGTAATGTACTAAACTAGTGGTAGTCCCTTAACTCTAGGTCCATATACAATCAAAGGATAAATAGCAAGGTACAGCTAATATCACTGAGCAGGCAGTAATCAAGAACTAGAAATAAATGAACAGTGATATGTAATAAAATGCAGACTGAAAAATAAACAGTATAATGGCAAGGTATCTCACCTGTTATGTCGTCTGGTGTGGTGTGATGTTCAGAAAAGACACGATTGTCCAATAGCCGGGATCGTTGTGTAGAGGTCCGAAATTGCGTGAAAATAAGAACGAAGGATCAGTCGTGATCAAGAAAAAGATTTGGGAAGAAAATATTTATGACGTTTGAAACTATATTTTGTTATCCCAAAATATTTGTAAGTAGCTATATATATAAAAATCATTTTAGGTTAACAACTAAAATTTTCTAATAAAAATATTTTATATAAATACTTGAAAACATATATAATAGGAAGAAAACATAACCTTGTTTATATACAGTTTTTAGGAAAAAATTTATATTTAAATATAGTAAAAAAATAATAATAATAATTTAGTAATACTTTTAGGGCAATTGAGTGTTGTTCAAAAGAATTTTGGAAAATAGTATTTATCAAATTTATTTAAATAAGCAGAATCATTTTAATAATAAAAATCACAATCGTAACAAAAGTATTTAAAATAATATTAATGATGTAATAATAACAGTAATAATAATATAATAATAATACTAATAACAATAATAATAATAGTAATAGTAATAATAATAATGATAATAATAATAATAACATAAATCAAAAACCCTATACTGCCACTTTCCCTTTTAATAATAATAATAATAATAATAATTTTAATACTAATAATAATAATAATATTAACACTAAAAAAAACTAATAACAACCAAACAGCCTTCTGCTGTTCTTTAATGAGTTAGGAAAGAAAAAATAGTAAAGGAAGTGAAGAGAGAGCTGAGAGCAGAGGGAAAAAAAGGAAGAGCGATCGAGAGGGGTTTTCTACTTGCTGGTGGCGATAGGGTTCGGCGGCTCTGGCGAAGCGCGGCGGAGGAAGAAGACGGCGGCGGAGTTCTGTACGCCAGGTTTGGGCGCGCGCCTAACCGGAAGCGCGGGGAAGGCGGAGGGCGTAGACGTCGGCGGTGGAGGGAACGTCGGCGGAAGGCGGTCGCGGTGCCAGCGCCGGAGTGGATGGGTGCGGGATCTGTCGGCTGTTCGGGGGCGGCGCTCGCACGGACGGCGCAGAGCGGTGGGTTCAGACGTCGGAACGGAACAGCTGCGCGCGGGGACGGAGCTCCGGTCGTCGAGGCAAAGGAGTTGGGCGCCGATGGCGGCGCTCCGATGGAGGACGCGGTGGGTCGCGGGGTTACTCTGTGCGGATCCGGCGCCAGGATGAGGGTTCTCGCCTGAGAGACGGCGCAGCCCACGCGTCGTCGACGGATCGAGGTAGGGTTCTACACCGACGGTGGCACGGAGGTTCACCAGCACGGAGGCAGACGTGGCTGCGGGAGGCTCTCGATGGCTACTCCAGATCCGTGGGACGCGGTCGACGGCGGCCGTGGTCGTCGGGCATGCTTGCGGCGGCTTCGGCTTTGGGTAAGGTTCCCTTCTTCTTCTTTTGGATGCTGGTGATGGTGTGAATTTACGGATAGGATTCGCCGGTTGATGGGGTCGCCGACGACGAAGGGGAGGTTGGGGTTCGGTTGTGGTGATGGCTGAGAAGATGGTGGTTGTGATGTCAGAATCAGGATGGCGATGTTGGTGGCGTTGGCAGTGGTGAAGTCAGGGGTCGGGGTGGAGTCGGAACAGTGGTAGCGGAAAGATGTGGTGGTGGTGAAGATGATGGGAGGGTGCTGAGTGTTGAACTGGTGGTGGTGATTGCAGAAGTGTCGTCTCCTGCGAGACACGGACGGGGTATCCGGGATTGTCGGATACGAAAAAAATGTATTTGTAAAGAAGAAGCGAATAGTGGATGGGATGGGGCCCAGACACGATGCACAAGGCTTGGTTGTGGATGGCAAATTTGCTGGAGGAGTACCTCTCCTTTTATAGGAGGTGGAAATTCCAAGTTGGATAGAAATTAGGATTTATTTAAATCCCAATTAGATAATTCCTCTATTAATTCAAATTGATTCAAAATTAAAGCAAATCCAATCTAAATATATTCTATACTTAATTTAAAATATTTTAAATAAAGTCAATAAAATCTTTTTCAATTTAAATTACCATATTTAATCAAATATTATCATTAACAAAATCCTAAATATTATTTTCATAATTAAATAAATATGGTAATAATTAATTTCAAAAATCACGATAAATACTTAAATATTAAATCATAAACTAGTTTTTATAAATAACAAAATTTATTAATAAACAAATTTCACCTTTCGCAAAACATTTGGAAACATTCCATATAAACCAAAATTTTCAAATTACTACTTATTTTTAAACGACGACCCAAAATAACTTTTATACAAAAGAAATTATTTATCCCATTTATTTGAAAATGTACCTTCCTATTAAAGTAAAAATTATAATAAAATATTTTTTCTAAAATATGTAGCTCGACACATATTCGCACTTGTCGAGCAATACGAAATGCAAATCTCGCATGCTACGCAAAAATGCGAACTCGTATGCAACGTGTAAATACTAAGTATATAAAAAAATATTTTAAAAAAATCGTAGTAGAAATTTAGAGGGTTTACACGGCTTGATACTTTAACTAACTAGGGTTATCACAGGCCTAGTTACTAGCAAGATGCAATAAGATTATTCCAACAGCCACAAGCCCTGCAGACCATCCAGGTTATCCAGGTTGAATATCCGTTCAAGAAGGGTGCAACACATGACAGTGAGCTGGAAATGTACCCTACTCGTCGGCAGGCTATAAGTCCACTTGTGCGCCCAGATAATGGGATTGCTTGTAGCTGGAAAATCTCTTTATGACTACTGGATTATTCTAGTTATTAGCCTTAGTCAATTTCAGTAGGTACCCCTGACCATAGTACTCAGGGGTCCCCGTCCTAGACATGATGCAAGACAATACTGGTTCATTTATACAAACATAATCGCCTACAGTGTCCAGGCCATTCATTCTTGTCATGTCATGCAGGCCGTCGCAACAACATATCGAGGTATATCATGTCAGGTTTACTTATTAAGAGTGCGCCACGACGGGCCACTATCATGCCATATTACTTGTCAATCATTCTTGTCGTGAGTGCGCCACAACGGGCCACTGTCGTGTTCATGGAACATGTTCAGAATTAACATGGTGCAAGCATTCCATCAAGGGACTCAAGTTATACAGAGGGTCATGAGACATAAGCATAAATATAACAACCAGAATAATAAAAAGGGGCAAGGGCTGTGGAAAGAGCCATGCAGCTCGGGGAAACAAGATCATGCGACAATAAGAACAGGATTATGCGGCTAAGAAGAACATGCTTATGCGGCCATGGAAAACGGGCTCATGCGGCTAGGGGAACGGGCTCATACGGCCAGGGGGGAACGAGCTCATGCGGCCAGGGGGAACGGGCTCATGCGGCTAAAGAGGAAAGGGCTCATGCGGCTAAAGGGGAAAAGGGCTCATGCGGCTAAAAGAAAAATGGCTCATACGGCTAAAAGGGAAGGGCTCATGCGGCTAAAGGGGAAGGGCTCATGCGGCTAAAGGGGAAAAGGGCTCATGCGGCTAAAAGGGAAGGGCTCATGCAGCTAAAAGGGAAAAGGGGTCATGTGGCTAAAGGGGACTTGCCGCATGAAAAGGCCATGCGGTCAAACACTGTTCTTCTTCTCCAACTTTTTCGAGAAGAAGAACCATGAAAGCCATGGCTTTCCAGCTCCAATAATTCTTCATCTAAGGTCAGAATCCGGACTTCCATAGGTCAAAATGGGGCAGAAAGAAATTCTCTATAACATGGAACCATCATAACTTGAAAATAATAAAGTTTGATAGATCAAAACCCAAGAAATCTAAAAATACAACAAGCTTAGATCTACATGAAATGAACCATGTAAATTAAAAATGCTAAGTACTAAAGTGTCTTAGAGTCTCGTGAGGAAGACAATAGAACAACAAAATTTGAGTTCCTCCATGAAGCAAGTTGCACTTGCCTAAGCTCTCTAGTAGGTGGAGAGAGTTAATGGAGGAGGAAGAAGTAAATGAAGAGTGAATGAGGAGAGAAAAAGTGGTTGGTAGCTTATAAATGATGGATGGTGGTAGGTAGGGGTTTGCATACTAACCCAAACCGAGCCCAACCAAGCCGAACCCAACCAAACTCGATGCATGCCAAAGCCAAGATAGACCACACGAACCATGAAATGCTGACTAACCCATGCCAAATACAAGAACCCAAGACTAGCTAGCCAGGACAAGTCAAAATACGGGTCTGAGATACGTACACGTATACAAAATACGTAATACAAATACGGGCATTATATTTCATTATTGAACTCAGTAATTTCTCTGCCATTAACAAGAACGTAGGGTTGAAACTTGAGTGTTCGATGAAATACCTAATAGATGATAGAATATTTATATGGGTAAAACATATAGGAAGTAGGTTATACTATTATAAAGGAATTTCAGTTATGAACAACAAACTTATGGTAGTAGTAGTTTAAGGCAAGCCGGGGCCTGTGTTCATGTATAGGGGATATGTACCTGGGTATGTTGTGTAGTTGGGGTATAGCATATGACAAGGGTGTAGTTGGGGTATGGCATATGACAAGGAGTTCTTAATAGCCATAAGAATCCTTGTTGGCTAAGAGTATGCTATGTAGGTTGGATTACCCAGGTATCAAATCCTCTGTAGGTACCAGAGCATTTGCTCTTAGAGTTCATATAAGTATCCATAATGGGGAGGGAGACCCATAATAAGAACTAAGGATATTTGGGTGTGTGCCTTGATATATCAACATATGAATAATTAGTAGGGAGATCAGGAACTGAACTAGACAAAGATCTCAAACCTGACACCATGTATAGGTCAAATCCAATGGGGGTAGACTGATCAAGGAAGACACTGATGCATCAGTTGTATATGATGTATCGGTGAGCACAAGTCTTAGGGAGCAGATAGGACTGCCTATAGTCCTATAAATTTGGTACAACTGTCCAAATATAGAAGAGTGATAGGATAAGGTAAGTACGAACCTATGGTAACTCATATGTGAAACTCTGGGATCATATGTAATAAGAGGTTTAGATGCCTGTGCATCATTAGTTGTAGTTGTTGGTAGCATATAGGGGTACTAAAGTTGTTCATATACCAGCAGGTGGAGTGCAGATATATACGTAGGTAGCAATAGGCATAGACCTTATATCAGTAGGTGGGACATCAGCCTAAATACAGGGTCTGTGTGTTAGTGCAAGAAAGGCAACACAAGATACCAATTGTGTATCCTGGGATGTACAATTTTGAGTTTAACAACAGCAAACTGTATCAATACACTGTTAACATGGGTTATCCTGAACAATAAGTAACTGTGGTGGGTTTTACCTCTTGAAATATCTATACATTAGTTAAAAACATTGGGGGTATCTAGTTGTGTGTCAATGTTTAGTGGAGTATAGGAAAAAGGCTCTAGTATGAGTGGAACATGATTCCTGTGTATGTTTGAGAAAATGGACAGAGTGTGGATACCCATAGGTAGCTAGTATGGGTATCAATTGTAGGAAATCTCTGAGAGTAAATGGACTATAATAGCAGTTAGGAAAAAACATAAATAGGATGGGGTATAGGCTCATGTATAGACTATTGTATCAGGGGTCTGAGTACAAACCTTTGGATCAGCCTGCAGGTTGTGTAGGGTGGTACAGAGCATTACCCAGGTGCTGGACATTAGGAATCTAGGTTGAGTCCAACCTATGGATACTAGGGGTGGTAGTTGAAGGTAGGCATTAATAAAAGCAGTACAAGTTACTGCATGGTATCAGAAAACCAATAGAAGGAATCATCAGAGGTAGGTACCAGGTTTAGAGTAAAGGAGTGTCTCTGGGTTAACAAGGCTAGGCAGTAGCAGGAGTATTGATGTGTGAGGGTATATAGATATAGGATATACGATCCAGGGGATTTGAAATACAAATTTAGGATAGGCAAATATCTACATATATAGGTAAGGGTTATCAAGTAGCAACGTGTGTACAAATAGAGTGGGGAAAGAGTTCATGGGCATTATAAATGATACCCTGTTACATAATATCCATAGACATCAAGATATCTTGATGTATAAATATATAAAGGTATAAAATAGGTAAATGTAGATTACTCCTATATGTGGGTGAGGATTGGAACTATACCAGTACAATTATTAAAACCAAAAGTCCAACTTACTTAGCATAAAGCCAAATAGGTTAAGAATTTAGCTAGAAACCTAAAAACCTAGTAGATATGTTATTTTGATTCAAACCACTAATTGACATCATAAATTCTTAAAATAGGTTACTTAGAGGAGGTACCGGACCCGTATCACCAGCTCAGGACATCATACGAGTACATTTATTATTTGTTTCTAATATTTTTAATTACTATATTACACTGTTTCAGTTGTATGATACTTGATCCTTGATGCGCTTGTCACACAGTAGTACTTCATATTTCTTCTACATGTCATTCTTTCTTTCTCGTATTTTATGTCGGGACGGGAAAGTACTAGATAGATATGTGATCAGACCTTAGACCTTGTTTTATTTTCTGTATAGTAGACCTTGGGGATGCAAATTCCATGTATACCTTGCGGTGTAACTATCCCAGACCAATCACATATCGAAAGAGTACTTCAAAATACATAGATAGTTATATTCTCCTGTTCTACTCATTACATGTTGTCTTATTTTGCAGCCTACTATTCCTCATGTTTTGTGATACTTTTTTAATATTCTTACACGTATTTTATGAGTAACCTTTATCTTATAGTCGTTAACATATACTTGGAACTGTACTCAATGAATTGTATTCGTTCCATCCTGACTGGGTAAACATTTGAGGTGATTATGATGGGGACGGGTGCCTTGATCAGTACGATCCATATATATAAGAGATGTAGTTGAGGCTGACCTTGCCTTTCAGGAGGAGTTTGCAGCATCTGACCCTGCTACGAATGTTTAGTTAGGTTAGTTTTAGTTTGAGCCGGATTTGTCTCTGGATTTTAGTTTACATTTCGATATTTGACATTGATGGACATGTAGTTTTGGAGATTGTTTATCTATTAGATTTATGACTTTAAATTTCTTTTTCTTTATTCTATTTATCTAAAGCTGTGATTGAGTATTGTTGGTTATGTGTGTTGCCTCCCAAGTGGAATATATATATATATATATATATATATATATATATATATATATATATATATATTGCGTTGTTGTCATCATATTGTGATTATATAGCATTCTACCGCTGACTCTGCGGCGTAGACTGGACGCGCACATGATTCATGCCCAAATTATGGGTGCGGGTCATGATAGCTCCTCAATAGACTGATACAATATCAACAATATGAAGGAGACATCCTGTAAATCAATATATTACTCAATCTTCCGAACTGGAGGCATACCCGAAAGCTCCTCGAAAAACACATCGGGAAACTCACAAAATACTATGGGCAACTGAACCTCCTCGGCTACTGCTATCCATACGACCTCTGAGGAAGACTCTACCTTGCCTCTAGAGAATGAGAACTTTTCATTCGAAATACAAAAGATAACCTTGCCAGCATGGCAATTTATCGAAGCGTGTCGAGCACTTAACCAATCCATACCTAGGACGACATCATAATCTCCTATAGAAAACTCTATCAGCCTAGCGGGAAACTCTCTCCTGCACATTATGATTTTATATTAGGCATAGACTCGGTCTACACCTACTAGACCGTTACCCGTAAGTATATTCAACATACTGGTAAAGACTCTGGCTCCAAACCAATACGTATCACAAATCGTGCAGATATAAACAAATACGAAGCACCAAAATCAAATAAGGATGAAGCTGAATGAGAGTGAACGAGAATGGTACCTGCGACCACCTCTCCTGCTGCTGGCCTCTTTACTTCTGAACCTGAGACTGATCCTAAGCATACTGCTGATGCCTCTGTTGCTGGAACTACTAAGATTGCATCGGTAATGGCCTCTGAGCCTGCTAATGCTGAACTGGTGCTGGCGCCCTGAACTGCTAAACTGCTGGCTGGAAAGATGATGATCCAGCCGAACTCCTTATAGGACAAGCCACTATCATGTGGTCTGATCTACCACAAGCTAGGCACAAGCCACTATCATGTGGTCTGATCCTCCATAAGCTAGGCACAAGCCACTATTATGTGGTCTGATCCTCCATAAGCTAGGCACAATCCCTGAGCCCTACGATACTCTGACAAAACATGTCCTGCCTTTCCATAATGGAAACAACCTACTGAGGAGGATTGCCTCTGCTGCTGAGGGCATGGCTGAGATGACTACTGGTAGAAAGCCGCCGAAGTCGGTCCGCTCGGAGATTCAATCGTCAAAGCTCGAACTGCTGGAGCTGGTGTTGACGATTGGGAAGAAGACCCTCTCTGAATGTAAGGCCTCTTCTGGCCTCTGACTTTATCCCCAATCCTCTGGAAAGTATACTCATGCCTCCTCGCTGCCCTCGTCATCGCATCAAAGTCTGGAACTCATGCTGTTCAACTGCTAGTATGATTTCTAGATGAAGCCCTTATTGGAACCTCATCGCCCGGTCCAACTCGATCGCCACCAAGGAAGAGGCAAACCGATTGAGCCTACTAAACTCCGCAGCATACCCGTGACGAACTATCATGTCCAAATATATTTTTCTACCTCCAATACAGAAGATTTCGTCTCTGCAGCCTGTGTGTGTAAGTTGTTGCATGCCCGATGGGATGCTAACACTAAGGTTAAGGCTTAAAGGTGTCACTGTAAATTTGTGCTCATCGGCAAAATCTGTCGATATAAAGCTATGTGTAGCACCTAAATCAAATAGTACACGAGCAGGTTTATTATTGAAGAGCAGTACATCTGTCACGACCGTGTCAGATGCAAAAGCCTCATCTCGGGTCATGGCGTAGACTTGCCCCTGGGTATTGGGGTGACGGTCTTGGCCATTCTGCTGCACCGGCTAAGCGGCTCGGGGTGCCAACCCTCGATTATCTGGATGGTGCTATAGCGGAGGCGCATTTTGATTCGGTCTTTTGGCCGGGCAGTTTGAACTAAAGTGGCCCCTTTTTCTATAGTTCCAGCAGCCACCTTCAAAAACTTTGCAATCGACGACTAGGTGTCCGAATCGGCAACATCTGTTATAGCGAGGTCCCGTATTCTGCCCTTGGTACCCGCCCTGGTGTGTGTTGTTTGGATGCTTGATCATGTTGTTTCCTCCCACATGGCTAGGGTGCTTGTAATTGTATGTATGCACAGTACCGGCAGCTGAGGTATTTTGGCACTCAAGGCGGAGAGCATGATTTATGGACTCACCCATCGTCTTGTATTTTTGAACTAACACATGAGCAGAGATAGAGGGCCGTAGACCCACTTCGAATGGTCGAATACGACTCTCCGTGGTAGGCACGAATGCTCCAGCAAATTTGGCTAATTTATTGAATTCAACCGTGTATTGTCGTACCGTCAGTTGTATAAATTCATTCTACTTTTTTTGTCGAATGGTTGTGAAAATGTACTCGATTTTGAATGCCTTACTGAATGTAGCATAAGAGATCACCGCTAACTCGTCATCGCGTCGGATTGCTCACTTTTACATGACCCACTAGTTGTGCACATTCAATCATAGTTAAAGTTGAGCATATACGACTTTCTTGGACTCTTCGACGCCCAAAAAATCAAAATGGTCTTTCAGTTCCTACAACAGTCGATCGCCAGAGAGAGATCTTCGGTGCCTTTGAAGGAAGTGCAAAAAAATTTCATGAGTTTAGACACCTCAAAGTTGGAACTTCCTAGTGCTGTCGGTAGACGCTCGGGCACCTCCGGTTCGAGTTCAATACCACAGGCTCGGTCATGGCATGTGTCGTCACAGAATTATCATTGGCCATAACTGTCTAGACTATCTGCTGAAGTGTATCAAGCTGCTTATGCTGCAAGGACCTCAAATCGATTCTCAACTGAGTCTGACGTGCCTTAGTCTGTCATCGATGGAGCTCATTCTGGCACTGGTTGGCCTTGTCCTGACATTGTTGTGCCTCTAGCATGCAAAACATCCGTTCTATGGAGGCGTTCAAGGGTTCAGCCCTTGAGCTACTCGAGCCGCTCGAAGGACTCTCCTCGTTCACGGCCGCAGCTTCTTCGACTTCTAAAATATGAAGAAAACTCATATTAGTCTCAAAAAATATTACAGACTAACTATATGGAACAACTCTTCTCATCGACGTAGGATCAAAGGTATGAGATTCAAATGGAAGACCAAAGGACGTAAAGCCATGCTCTGATACCAGTATGTCATGCCTCGATTCCGAAGATTGATAGTCGTCCTCCGAACGTGATGCCGTACGAGCCTAGGTTGCGCTCGCATAAAGCACTTTCATTAGGTTATCCGAAACACAACAGCAAAGAGAGTACACAGAGTAGATTGAACACATTTGTTTAGAAGAACTTTGCATTATTGATAATGAACATCATATTACAGACTCGATTATAAAGGTGCCGTACGAGCTTACAAACTGACTTTATTACAAAATGAATGCTGGTGAGATATTCGTTCCATACATTTACATCCCTTTATACATAAGCAACAAAATACTCTCTTAGACTAGAATCAGAGAGAGTTGATGCGATATGGGTCCTGATCGATAACTTCAAAAGGTGGGAGAATTTCCTTCACACACTAGCAAGGCTTCAAAATATTGCGGTGTCACCTTCAGTTCCTTGGCATGCTATCTGGGGTCAGAGCACCTATGGAGAGCGATGATCAGTACGTTCATGAGTACTATTGCATGGCTAATTAATTTTCATGCTCTCATTTGGTTTAAGAATTTAGGTGAAACATGCAACATATTTTAATGATCTTTCTAGCCATTTCTAGTCAGTTTCATACAAGCAGTTTGACAAAACATAAACAAGGTAAGTTACGCTAGAACATACCCATGGCAGAGCCTGCCGTGCAACATAAATATTACCATGTTCTTCCCTGTCATATTGCATAACATAAGTTAAACTAGTGCATATTTGTGGAGGTCACTGGCATGACAAGCCATCTTGGACTTATAGCTTGGTTTAGACGGTGGCACATTCAGCGCGTGTAGCGAGCCCCGTTAAAAGGCACCAAATACCCGCGGTACAATCCAGCATAGCTATCGTGTTTCTTTCTAGGCCGAACCGGCCCTGTGGCCCCGGGATACCGTTCGAAGAAACATTTGCCCTTGTGCACAAGTTGTCCATAACCGTGCTAGTATAAACAAATTACTTAAGCATGGTCAATGCATTCATAAGAAACTTAGCAGATTCCAATGTGTCCTACCGTATCGTTGCAACATTTGTTAATCGATTCATCTTCATTTTGCACAGATCTATATTAAATATGGCATAAGAAAGCATGCATCAGTTTTATGTTATAGTAGTTGTAACTACTACTTTTCTAAAATGAGGATAATTTTGAATAAGGGTATTTTGGTATTTTGGTATTTTGGTAATTTGTGAATATTGGATTATTTTTGAATTTTATTTAATTAATAATGTGTTAAGTGTTGTATTAGGACTAACCCTAGAATTACCCTAATCTAGGTGTTGATCATGATCCTAGAGACTTAGTTAGTGGAATTAAACAAATTAACTAGGTTCTAAAATATCTAGATATTATGTAAGAAACAAGATATTTGTAGAAACCCTAATCAAGTTGGGCCTTTACCTAAAAGGCTTGAATTGATATCTTAGGAAGGCTTTAAAGGCAAAATTGGACCTAACCCTAACCCTAGCTAGTCTTGGCCGGCCACAAGAGGATCCCCACGCCTATATAAGTCACCATTAGCCTCCATCCTTGCCTCTTTCATTAGAAACCTAACCCTAATTGTATTCTTCCCCAAATTTGCACCCTTTTACCAAATCAACTCCGAATTCCACCAAATCAATTGCAATACACTCCCCTTGAGTAGAGGAGGTCTCTACTGGCTAGCTAGCAAGGATTTGGAGCAATTTGGACATTGAAATTGGTGTGAGATCTTTTCAAAGGGTTTTCATTGAGATTCCAACTCTCAATAGGTAAGAGCCTCTAAACATATTAACTTCCTGATTTCTTACCATAGATGCATTCATTTAGGTTCCCTCTAGCCTTAATCTAAGTTCGGTTAGAAATTGAATCCATTTGGTACCCGTATCATGGGCGTATCGTTTCGTATCGGAGAGATAACTCAAGTGTTCGATGAAATGTCCCTTAGGACTTTTTATTCTCTATTCTCTGTATAAATTATATATTTGGAATGCCTGTGATGTGTAGATTAATTCTGTTGATGATTGAGTCAATTTCTTGGTGTTTTACTATGTCTAATCGGACACAGGGACAAGCGCTGCACTACGCTGCACTGTACTGCACGCTACAGTAGCATGCCCTGCTACTGCGTGTCTAGTGTCCGCTGGACATGACACAATTTCAGGTGCTACCTACTGATCTAGGTTGGGGCTATGACTGACACATGGCATTGGAGTATTGGGTTGGATTGGTGTTGTTTTCGAGGAGTATTTAAACCCGTAGATCTTGCTTGATCTAATCGCGCACTGCATTTGTGTCACACACATGTTCGACACCTTGTTACACCTCTTAGACATGTTCTACTTGACTCAGTGGACACTTGGACACGTAGTGGACGTGTGACACTACTTCACAACACAATATCTTGACACTTTGTGACACAATATGGCTCGACACACACGTACAAACCTACAACACTTTAATGTTCTGATACCTGTACACATATTTGGACACCTTGTTGTACACATGCCTAACACCACTTGACACACTCAGGTACTCTATTGACACTTCATTGACACTTGGTACACCCTTGACACTCGAACACTTGGTACTTGACTTTATTCTGATACACTTGTTGGACACTGCTGAAGACACATTGGACACATTGCATTACCTTGTTTTGAACACTTGTTGACATGTTTGTACACTCTTGACACTTCATAGCACTTTGACACTTCACTTAATACCCTGCCGACACTTCTCATTTGCTCACATCTGCTGCACACCACATGTCTGACACCATTTAATCCACTGCACTTTACATATGTTCACACTCAACTTGACACATGCTGCACATACTTTGGATACATGTTTGACCTATTGAACACTGCTGTAGACACATGTTTGACACTCCACTTGTTGACACACACTAGTTCACATTGTGTCACTGCACACTTGACACTTCATTTCTCAGATATCTGTACACTGACACTCCTTTTACCATTTTATTTCTGTGACACCATGTATGATACACTCGAACCACCTCTTGTCCAGTTCTGTTCAGCAGATCCCCTCCACTGTCCATATGCATATTGATATATGTATGTGGATGATAGGTTTGAGTTTGGCTCTATGTTTGATTGGGAAAAATGATTTGGGATCTTGTATATACTATATATAGGTTCAAAAATCTGGGATACATAATGTGTGAGTGAAATCATATGTAGATAGTGAATGTTATACAAATGTATGGGTTTTGGTTCAGTCATGAGTTGGTATAGATGTGGGGTTTGGCTGACCTTATATATGGTATATATATATATATATATATATATATATATATATATATATATATATATATATGATAATATATAGAGGTTATGATATATGATATAGGTTGTGATGTTTAGTTATCTATATGTTATAGACTTTTATATTTGTGAGTTAGTATCTGTTATATATATATATATATATATATATATATATATATATATATATATATATATATATATATATATATATGTATGTTATGTTATGTTGGGTTTAAGTTCAGTTTTCTGAATAGTACAGGTTATATAGATATTGTGTGGGTAGTATTAGATATATGTATTGGTTGGGGATATATATGTGTGGTCTAACACTACCCACACAATATCTATATAACCTATTCTATTCAGAAACTAAACTTTAAACCCCCACATAACATATATATATATATATATATATACATATATATATATATATATATATATAAAATATATATATATATATATATATATATATATATATATATATATATATATATATTCGCTCTCCTCTTCTCCTTAGAGAGGAACGCCGCGCCTAGAACCCTAATCCCTACCGACTCCGGCTTGGCCTCTGGCCGGGCCGGCGTCCTCCCCCTCGCGTTTGGATCACTTGACCATCGCGATTCCCTGCCTTGACGGTTCATGGCATTGAAGACGTTCGCAGAAGTGGTTGGGGTTGCCCCAGAGCCCCAATCGATCTCTATTCGTCCTCCTTCATTTTCGAAAGGGGTTCCTATCGTTTCCTTCTCGGAGGATGATGAACAGATCTTGGTTCAACCATTCAAGTTTGCTCTGATTGGAAAATTTTCCCATGCTCGACCATCTATAGAGGTGATCCGAAAAGCTTTTACGGGCTTCCAGTTTACTGGAGAGGTGAAGGTTGGAGTCATTGATCCGAAGCACATAATTATACGGCCTTCCCTTGAGGTGGATTTCCTCCGCCTTAGGGCTCGGGAGACGTGGTATTTATCAAGAGCTCCTATGCGTGTGTTCCGATGGTCGAAAGATTTCTGCGCCTCTCAGGAGTCGCCATTGGCTCCTACGTGGGTCACTTTGCCTGGTCTTCCTTATCAGCTATTTGCTAAAAATGCACTATTTTCAATTGTTCTTGGGATATGAACCCCTCTCAAACTCGATCGGGCTACTGAAGAATTTACCAGACCTAGCACAGCTCGCGTCTTTGTTGAGGTTGACGCAAGTAAAACCCTCCCTCCTATGGTTCGCATTAATCTGCCTAATGGCAGGACCATCTATTAGAAAGTGGAGTACAAAAACGTCCCTCAGTACTGCTCAATCTGCAAACACCAAGGCCACGTGCGGACATCATGCAAAACCCTCGCCCCAACTAAAGCAAACCCTCCTCAACTCAAGCACAAAGAACCTATAGTTGCTGACATCAATGACTTCCCTATTGGCAATGAACAGGGAGAAACTTCCAATCCAGCCATTAATGAGGATGTTATTAATACTCAACCGCCAGGGGATGAGCGGTTGGCCACATCAGCTGATGGGGAACCTATCACTGAAGACCCGCCTCCCGATCCAGGAAATATTTCTCCCGCAGCCATTACTCCCCGAGTCATTTCGCACGTCAACTCCATTCTATCACTATCACCTCTCAGCCCGGTTCCAGTTGCTCCTGTAAACCCATCCTCTTCCGCACAACTAGAGGAAGGAGAGATCCGTTCATGGGCGGACGAAGTAGAGGCCGAGGAAGTACAGGCAATAGCGGACGCTCCTGCAGATCCTCTGCCTGATCCCGATCCTCCGGCTGCTCCAGATCCTCCGACGGCCCTAGATCCTCCGACTGCTCCAGTTGAGACGACGACGGCAGATACGGATGGCTCTCACCCAGCTACGACGATCCCCGCGCAAGAGACACTCCCTACTCATCCCCCAGCTCCCCAAGGTGGTCAAAAGAAGAAGAAGATTGTCCCTCCCCCAGTGCTTCGACTCCTCAGATCCTCCTCTAAGGTTACCAACACTCAACCCTCATCCTCCTCTCATGATTAAAATCCTTAGCTGGAACATTCGGGGAATTGCTAATGCCATGGCTTTTAAGAGACTTAAATCTTTATGTCGCACTAATAAAGTTCCTATAGTTATAATCATTGAACCTAAAGTTCAGCTAGACAAGCTTCTCTTTTATCAACTTAAGCTGGGGTTTCAATCATCTGTGAGTAACAGCAAAGGCAATATATGGATCATGACTCGACAGTCATCGGATATTACTGTGGTTGATTCTTCTGATCAATGTATTACAGTAACTGTATCTTCCCCGGTCTTACCGGAGGTATCTCTATTATCGGCTATGCATGGGAGTAACACGAAGGAGGGTAGAAGACTATTGTGGCGTCAACTTTTATTGGCTCGACAGAGATGGAACTATCCTTGGCTGCTCAGTGGCGACTTCAATGCCATTACTAGTATAGAGAAGAAATTTGGAGGACTTCCACCTTGCTCTGTGTCGATGAAGGATTTCCAGGAGTTTCAATCAGCTACTGGCTTACATGAAGTTCCGTACACTGGTAATTGTTTTACTTGGGTTGACAGGCAGTGTGGGTCACCTGAGATGGGATCTCGGCTTAACAGAGTACTATTTTATTTGAAATGGTTGAATTGGGCCCCTCTCTCGACATCTATGCACTTAAATAGAACCGAATCGGACCATGCTCCTATTTTGCTATCTCTTGACAGTGAGAATCCTTCTTCCCTACGACATTTCGATTTCTTCTTTCTGGAAAGATCATGATACTATCCTTTCGGTGGTGGAGTCAGCCTGGTTGTCTATTGATCATGTTAATGCACTTGTCCGCATTGGGCTTCGGCTTGGGGCTACGAGAAGAGCTCTCTCTGCCTGGAGTCGGGCTACGTTTGGCGACATCTTTCAAGAAGTTAAGAAAGCTGAAGACGCAGTGACTGCGATTGAAGCGGAGTATGAGACCAATCCTTCTTTTCGTCCTCAATGGTTGCTAGCCCGAGCACAGTTGAAGCAGCGACTTCGTATTGAAGACGCTTACTGGAAGCAAAAAGCAAGAGTTAAATTGGATGAGGCAGGTGATCGCAATACGAAGTTCTATCATTCATGCGTCTCCTCTAAATGCAATCACCTGCATATCTACCATATTATATCGGCCACTGGCTCGACGCTCTCCTTCCTGCAAGACATTCAACAAGAGGCCAATGATCACTACAGTAAGGTCTTCTCTTCCCCGCATTTTACTATTGATGATGGTTATCTTGATCATATTCCTAGTCTAATATCTCAAGAGGATAATGATTCCTTGATTGCTAAACCATCGTTAGAGGAATTATTTGATACTGTCAAGAGCATGGATCCTAATAGCTCGTCGGGACCTGACGGATTTACTAGATCCTTTTTCTTATCCTGTTGGCCTATTATTAGCAAGGATGTATTTGAGGCCGTATGCCTCTTCATAGACGAATTTGCTTTACCAAGATCTATCACAAGTACATTTTTGCTTCCTATTTCGAAATCCAAACATCCAAAAGCTCTTCCTGACTATCGGCCGATCAGCTTGTGCAATTTTGTCAACAAAATTATATCTAAATTATTGGCACGAAGATTAGTTGTTATTCTTTCTCGGATCATTTCTCCCGAACAAAGTGGTTTTGTTTGCGGGAGAGAGATTGTTGATAATATCATTATGGCTCAGGAGATGATTGCGTCTATTGATCACAAACATTGGGGAGGTAATATGGCTGTTAAGCTCGATATGAGCATGGCTTATGATCGGGTGAGTTGGGCATTCTTTCTGAAAGTTATGAAGCAATTTGGCTTTTGTAATGAATGGAGGACCATGATCCTACATCTGGTAGATAATATTTGGTTCTCTACTTTGATTAATGGGAGATCTTCGAGGTTTTTTCATGGCCAGTGTGGTATTCGACAAGGGGACCCTATATCTCCTGCCTTGTTTATTATAGCTGCTGAAGCATTGAGTAGGAGTCTTATTCAGTTGAACTCTGTGACTGGATTCTCTAGTTATTATTCTTCGAGAGGATGCCCTCGAGTCTCTCATTTAGCATATGCAGATAATGTGCTCATATTCTCTGGAGCAGATAAGCGCTCGGTTCAGCTACTTATGCAGGCTATTAGCAAGTATAAAGCCAATTCGGGTCAACTTGTTAATGTTGCTAAATCTGCCATGATGTTATCTGACAAAATTTTGCATGACAAAGCGACTGAGCTGCAACAAATGACTGGATTTCAACTTCAACTTGGCTCTTTGGTTTATTTGGGATGTCCTATTATGGTGGGTCGAAGGAATGCTTCTATGTATGATGACTTGATCGGCAAAATTCAGTCCATGATTTCTGGCTGGAATAACAAGCTTCTTTCGTATGGCGGCAGGTTAGTCCTTATCAAGTCAGTGCTTTCCTCTATTCCTGTTCATTGTCTATCGGCTTGCAATCCTCCGATAGCTGTCCTTAATCGGGTCGAGAGCATGTTGGATAGTTTCTTTTGGGGTTCGAAAGATGGCATGCCCAAGCGGTCATGGCTATGCTGGGAGCGTGTAGCTCGTACTACTGCTGAAGGAGGACTTGGGGTTCGAAGACTGGGGGATGTTTTGGACGCCATGACTGTTAAATTATGGTGGAAGCTGAGATCGACAAACTCGCTATGTGCAGGGTTTATGAAGGCCGAATACTGTGCTTATGCTACTCCTCAACAGGTGGAGATTACTTCAGCGGCTTCACATGTTTGGAAACGTCTTCTACGTGGCAGACAGTTAGGAGATAATTTCATTCAGGAGGATGATCGAGGCAATATTACTTGGCTACCTCACCCGACTCGAAAGTTTTCGATCACTTCGGCTTGGGATCAAATTCGTGCACATCATCCTCATCGTGATTACTTCAAGAACATTTGGAACAAATGTATGCCTTCTAAATGGTCTATCCTATTATGGCGTATTATTTTCAATAAATTGCCAATAGACGACAATGTTCAGAAGCTTGGATTCTCATTGGCCTCATCATACCACTGCTGCTCTATTCCTCATGGAGAGTCTGTCTTACACATCTTTGGGGAAGGGGAGTTAGCTACTGCTGTCTGGAGTTACTTTCAAGTGATTCTTGGTGTTCGGGCTAGCAGACTGGACTTGTTACAGAGATTCCAATGTTGGCGGCGGAAGAGACAAAAACATGTTAAGCAAGTGGTGGTGGGAGCGATCTGTTGGGTGCTGTGGAAAAATCGTAACAAGTTTAGGTATAAAGCATACTCTTATTCCTCGGTCCAGCTAATTTCTGAAGTTAAACGCCAGGTGAAGAAGTCGATGATCCGTTGTTCGCATTATGCGCTCCCTCTCCTGTAGCTGCTCTACTTTTTTAGCTTACTCTTGTAGTTTTGCTACTTTATTTCCGCTGTTCCTGTACCTTTGTTTTTCTAATAAAGAGGCGGTTTAGTTAAATATATATATATATATATATATATATATATATATATATATATATATATATTTATATATTTATATATATATATATATATATATATATATATATATATATATATAATATATATATATATATATAAGAGTTATCTTAGTATAGATAAGTTATTGGGTTTAGTTCTAAATCTGTGATGTAACTCAGTTTTTCTGAGATTACATATTGGTCATAGGTTATATATATGGGTTAATGAGTCCAGTCATGTGTTATATATATGTGAGAGTATACATATGAGGGGTTAGATGTAGATGCATGTTAGGCTATATGTTAACTATATAGGTATATATATAGATATGATATTTAGATAAGGGTATGTGTGATACAAAAGTGTATGACTATGAGTTGAGCCTTGTAGATGTTGAGAACTATAGGTTAGCTTTGGTTATATACATATATGCTATATGTATGAAATAGATGTGTACTATATTGATATGGGAGGATTTATACATAGCTAGGTTATGAGGGTTTGCTAGATACTATATGAGGACAAGTATATGTATTGTGAATACATATATGATGTAAATATATATGATATAGATATGGTTTCCTAGTGCACTAGCCTATGGGTTAGTTTGAGTTAAATATAGAGTTTAACCTAGATAGTCTAATTGACCATTGGCCCATATTGACTTGTTGACCTAGTTTGACTAGAAGGTTGACCAGAGTTGACCAAGAGTTGACTTTGACCTAGAATGACCTAGAATCATGTAGATTGCATTATATACTACAATTATTATATATTTGAACTCTTTATAACCTGTATTACTCTAAATAGGACTATGTAACTCCAGTTTGGATATCTATACATATCAGTTGCTCAAGGTATCAGGCGAGTATATTATCTGATCGTTTTCATTCATGATAGTATCTATATTGCCTACTTTCGACTACTTTACTTGATGCTGTCACATCATTATCATGGACCAGTACTATATGAATCTTTTCATGAGATGTTATCCCCTTATCAGGTGCATCGGGTATTTCATGTTCGTGTACTTTATCATGTATATCATGTGCTCCTTGTACTCTTCATGTACACTCATGTGCTCTCATGTACTCTCATGTTCATATGTGCTTCATGTATAACTAACTATCATGTATGTAATATAACTTGACAAGATCCTTGTGTATTAATTGGGGTAGGGGTGAGTAGAAGTGGTCATGTAATTAATTTCTCCGAGTAGTGTAAAACTGTACATGTCTATTATAACCTCACGTATAATGGAGTTACCATAGTATAAACATGTGCAAACCTAAGCTAATCACATAATCATCTTGTGCTCTAAAATACTTATATTTATTATAGTTCATAGTTTCTTACTATATTTCATGATTCAGCTTACTTATCCATATCTCTTGTATTCCTGTATTTCTATACAACATGTCATGTATTTTATTCTACTATTAGCTCTATATTTCCTACTATGTTTTGGAACTGCTTTCAGAGATATGTGCTCGTTCCCTACCTGACAGGATAATATTAAATTTTTTACAGATAACTTGGAGGATTCTAGCTAGCCTAGAGGAGACACCAGTAGAGATTGGAATAGATTGTCAGGTTATTGTCTAGTTGTTGTTTTCAGTTATTTCATGAGTTGTATTTATTTCATAGTCTGTGGTGTGGTGATGTTAATACTTAAACTTCTTCAAATCTGGTTTTATATTAAACATTGTGATCTTTTTATCTATTCCATTTCGTGCTGATTATCTCTTCTAGATATTTTGTGATTGAGTTATATCCTTCTGAGATTGTCCTCCGTTTGGAGAGTATATTATGTTGTATTTAGTTTGTGATTGAGACCAAGGACAATGTTCTACCATCGATACTATGACGTAGGCTGGATGTACCCACGGTCTCGTGCCCTTTCACTGGGTGCGGGTCGTGATAGCAGTTCTTTGGCAAGTATACGTGAGGAATTATACCACAATTTATTGATTCTATACTATAAAGACAAGCACAACTTCTTTTGTATTTAGGATAGATTTAAACTAGATGATCGAGGGGAAGGAGGGTCAGTCACACACCTTGGGTTGATCGAGGCGAGGACCGGTTGGTTTGCACTTAGACGTTGCCTACACGATCACCTGAAATCGCATAAGCAACTGGTCGAAACACTGCGCTATTCAATGAGTTCGATAGGAAATGCAAAATTCGAAGAATGTAAGCCATGAAAACCACCAAAAAAAATTCACGAAAACACATTCAGAAAACTAAGCCAAAGCCAAAGCCAAAGCCAAAGCATGTGCGGCATAAAAATCAGAGCTACGGGAGGTCTATCCTGACTCAGCCCCAAAGTCCATCCTTGAGGCGCAACCCGCTGAATATGGGTTATGATTCCTAAGAATCCATTCCATAACAAGGAAAGAAACTTAATATAATCGGTCCCGTTCAATCGATCTCTACCAAACGGTTCTGACGAAATCGATAGCGATAATATTCCTTTATCGCACACCCCGTGGACGAAAAATAGGGCACGATGTATGGACGAGGCACTACAAGCACCGTCGGTCAGAGGGGGTCACGGGGGAGCACTGTCGGCTGGATGGGTCGCGGGGGGAGCAGCATCGGAGCCAGAGGATGTGCACAGGAAAAGAGGAGGAAAATTTTGGAAGGATGGGGAAAATAAAATCAATCTGTTAACCTACATATACAACTTTAGCGACATCGTAAAAAACGTCGCTAATCATCGCAAATTTTATAATATTTAGCAATGTATGGTATACGACGTCGTTAAACATCGCTATAATAAAAATAATAGCGACGTTCTACGACATACGGTGACATAGAATTTTGTAATATTATATATAGTGGCTAAGCATCGTGGGCAGTCGCTAATAGCGACGTCCTGCGACATTCTTTTAAGACGTCGCTAAGTTTATAGATTATAGCGACGTCAGAAGATGAATTTGCTAAGAACATCGCTATTTCAATGTATTTTGGGATTAGAAGGAAAATAAAGTTTCACAAAAACTGTCACGACTCGCACCCGCTTTTCGGGATACGAGTGCGTGTCCAAGCCAGCCTATGCCGCAGTGTTGGCGATAGAACGCTGTCAAGGCCATGATGCTCAAGTCACATAAAATAATAACTTTCTGCTCATTCACAATAACTAAATTAAACTTACAATATTCATAAGTTTTACATTTAAAAAAAAATATGAACTCTTATAATTATTTGAAAATGACTACAACTCATCTATCTAGCTAATCTCTAGGTTTTGGCCTGCAAGTACACCCGTATCTCCCCATAGCTAAGAGTAGTTGCGATCAACCTGAAAAATGTTGGTTTCCAGTCAGGAATGGAACGAGTACAATTTATTGAGTGCAGTTCCAATATATGCTAACGACTATAAACCAAAGGTTAGCCATAAAATACATGATAAAATAATCAGGATAATGGTAACAAGAGACATGAGGAATGTAGAATATAAGAAATACTATCTATGTTTTTTGAAGTACCCTTTCGATATGTGATTGGTCTAGGGACAGTTATACCATGATGTCTACGATGTCTAAATAACAATAGAATAAACAATATCTATGATGTCTATATTGCACAAAATAAAACAATGTCTACGATGTCTACTTTACAGAAAATAAAACAATGTCTACGATGTCTACAATATCTACGGTCATATCACACATCTGTTTGGTACTTCCCCTTCCCGACACTACTGGTAAGAAATATGACAAGATATGATAAAAAGACAAGATGTGGTATCCATGTGACAAGCGTGTCAAGTATCAAATATAAAATGACTAACAATGAAATATAGTAATTAACAATATTGAAAACAAACAACAAATGTACTCGTCTGTGGTCCTTTGCTGGTAAAATCGATAATACCAACCACTCAATGCCACACAAAATCAAACTCGTGCAATAGTCTACAGATGCTGAAATAGATATTACCAACACGTTTGGTATAAAAGAAATATCTAAAAATGTCTGTACAAAAGTCTAATTCTGGACACAGGAGCAAAATCATAATTTCGGATCAAAACGATGTCCGCCGTTGGACCCGCTTTGCACCGAAAAGTGTGCCAGAGCCGATGGTCTCTAAAGTCGTCAAACTATATGTCTACGAGTCCGGTTTGACAAAACAAACCCAACCGTATGTCCAAGTTGGGTTCCGATGGGCCGTGCACAAATTTGCCCGTTGGATCGGGACACGGGCCCGCCAAAATAACGTTCCGGTCAACATTCTCAGAATCAGACCAAACATGGCATACATGACCAAAAAAATGATACGGTCCTTTTGGCGCAAGTTTCGTCTCGAGATGACGAATGTGCACAAAGTTATGGACTAGTTTGCAAAGGGGCCAATACGGGGTATCTCGACGGATACGCTTCAATTTTGTCGCGCACACACAGCAAAATCGAGTTCTGTCAAATCCCACACATTGACAACATCCATACACGTCTTTCGATACTCATGGGTTGTGACAACATCGCCTGGTTTGTCGGGGAGCACGTCGTATCGGGAATAATTCTAATATTTTTAACCGTTTAAAACCAGTTTTTTGTCAATATTGAGAGACCGATTTTTTGGCACACAATCGTCAAAATCGACTTCTGTAAAAAAGGTTTGGCAGCCCTAATTGTCTAAGACCGTTCTCAATTAGTTTTGGAAAATACCTGGCCTTCCAAAACAACACCAAAACTATTCCAAACAGAGGGTATACATACTATTTTTTGTCAAGATTTCAACCCAAAATCCTAAGTTTTGGGTCATCTATAATTTAAACTAGCTGATAGGTATGATTCCAATAAACCAACTGGTTTGGGAATTGATCGCACCTGTAAAGTTTGGGAGAGAACAGTTGCTGCTGTTACTGTATTTTTGCTGCCGTCGGTCGTCCGACGACTCTCGGCGGTACGACGGACATCCTGGGCAGCATGCACAACCCAGGCGACGGTGCTGGGTTCACAGAATGTTGGTGGTTGGGGTCGCAGGGGAAGAGGGGAAAATCGGTGCTAGGGTTTGGTCTACTCTCCCGTTCTCTTTTCGTTATGTATATTGCCACATATGTATATGGACAAGGGGTCGGGTCTGGGTCTGTTGCGGGCTATGCGGGAAGGGATGGTTTTTGTTTCTTTTTTTCTTTCTTTCTAAATTTTATTTATAATAAAGATTTGAAAAAACCATAAACCTTAGCGCATCCCCTACCCCCGGCGACCACCCATGACACCGGAGCACTGCCGGCGGCCGGCCACATCGTCCAAATAGACGTAGCACAGCAGTAGCATAATACCGAGTTCACGGAGCGATTTCGTGATGATTGATTAGTCGTTTCTCGATCCGTATCTTCTGGTATGACCACAACCTATACGTCTATAAGACCTGTTAATTAGTTTTTACTTTTCTACCATAGATCGACCAAAAAATTGGTGCCAATATTGGCAAAAAATTGTTCCAAACCGAACAGAATTTCGATCCAGGAACCTAATTTGGAAGGCAAATTTCGGCCAATCCAAGGAGAATTTTAGGAATCTAATTGAACAGTAATTTAGACAACTTAACCGAGATAAAAACCCTAATTTTTAGCTTTAAGTATATTATATTTTAAGTTAGTTTCAAAATCACAAAAAAAATGATAAAACAGTTTTGAAATTGGAAAAATTGACAGATATGGGGTCTGTCCCGATAAATCAGACGACTTCATCGCAATCCGAAGGCATCAAAAGGTATATAAGGATGTTGCGGACGTGTGGGCTTTGATGAAACTTGAATTGGTTGCATGTGCACGACAAATTCGAGGCATATTGGTCGAGGTACACCGTTGCAAAAAACTAATTATTTTGTGCATGTTCGTAACATCGCGATAAAACTTGAACCACTCGACTTGTATCAGTTTTTTGGTCTTGTGCACGGCTTATCGGAATCCAAATCTGGTCATACCGTAGAGTTTCTATCGAAAAATAGGACTCGTATGTATATAAGTTATTGGCTTTAGAGACAATAGGTTCCGACACATTCTTTTTTGTAAGGCGAGTCCAACGACGGGCACTATTTTGGCCCAAAATTACCATTTTGGTCATGTGTCCAGAATTGGACTTATGGGTAGTTAAACTTAAACATTTTTCTTAGGTCAAGAATTTTGGTAATGTTTATTTCAGCATCCAGAGACGTTTGTGGGAGTTTGACTTTTGTGGTCACTGAGTGATTGGATATTGTTGGTTCTACGCGCAACCATCAGGCAAGTATACATTGCTAACTTTGTACAGTTTATTTACATGTATGCTTCTTACTATTCTTTCTTGTTCATGCTTTATTTTCTATTACATACATGTAGTCTTGCCATGATTTAGTTCCATGTCTTCTACCTGTTTTCACTTACTCCCATCATTAGTTGTTTTTGTATCTTTCCACATGTCACTTCGATAGTGTTTGTTACTTGAGCGACTTGACTTGACTTGATCATGTGTTTCATGTTACTTTTACTTGACCCTCAACCGATACTACAATTGGATACTTGACCACTCTCGACTCGGGAGACCCACGCATGGCTACGATAGAGACTTACTATAGTAAGGGACAACACGCAGGACTACTAACTATCAGACCAGGAGCACCACGTAGGACTACGTTCATTCGATTTATTTTTAGCCATGCTTAGTATTATTTTTCATATGACATGTCATTACCTATAGAGTTCTTTCATGTGTTTTTCATTCTGTTTCTAGTAGTTGCTTTCTATTTTTTCTTGCATGTTATGTACTGTCATAGTAGGCATGTTTATATGTATCTTGTCAGTCCCCTAAGGACCTAGTGATCTCTCTAGGTATTAGATAAAGTTATCAAGGTATAATACATTGATGGATGATGGTTGCTTCACCAAGACTTCAGGTACATTTAGTTGTTGCTATTATCTTTCTCTTCCTTACTTATATTCCGTTTTATATTTGACTCATGCTGTTATTATAACAGTCTTTTCCAAGCTTCATTTTTCTTCTAAGCTTGTTCATGATACATGAATTATTGGGGATCCACTCCAATATATTTGTCTATTCTAGAATTAGTGCATTACAGTCTGATCATCCTTAGTGCAGTTGATTCGTTATTTTTATCAATATTTAGTTGATTGAGATATAGTTGATTTAGAACAACAAGACAGCTTATACGTACTCCAGCTGGACTGGAGTCCTCTCGATATGTAGATAGCATGTATACGATCTCCTAAGCCTACATATTTTGGGACTGGTACGTTACATATACTATAAGCATCTCGTACAGTGCAAGCCCCAGTTCACCATGTAGAGTAGAAAATGTTCTAGTATGGGCATTGTATCGTTCCACCAAGGCAAGGAACTGTAGAAGCATAAAAATTGCCCAGGCCCAATCAAGGCCAAACCACCTCAGAAAATGTGCACGAAGGCTTAGAAGACCTCCAATGGGATGCCAAGTTCCAATAGCACAATACCCTGAAGCATATCACCTTTACAAAACCAAAGGCAACTGGACCACTTCATGCGACCAACTCACATGCGGCCCAGACTCTATGCGGCTTCCCCTCCAGAAGCCCCCCATATGGCCAAGGAGGCAGTGCACGAGATTCTCTAAGAGGGTAGCAAATCCCCTTAGGAATTGGTGCCCATACAAGTACAAGAACAATAACAATAACAATACATGTATTGGTATACCAGGATAACTAGGAATAACATCTCATGAGGGAATCCAAGCTATACTAATCCCTGTACTCTCGTGTCAGGAATCAAGCATAATACTATAAACTGATATCATAGAGACTATCAAGATAATAAAAACTATCATAGAATGTACTCGCCTCAATTTGGTTGGAGTCGACGTATGTGACACGAACATGTTAACGCGAAATAGTATGATGCTATGCTCCACAAGATGGTCCCAAACGATGGCACAAACGGTTCCATCGAGTCCAGAATAGTCCAAATAGCCTAGTTTGGTACATAGAAGCCCAAAATCAGAGTTCGGTACGATAATCGAATCAAGAAATAGGAAAAGACTATAATAGTCGTGATTTATGATTTTAGGGAGAAAAAACATAACCAAATACGTATAACTATCTGAAATCATTATAGCATACTTAAAAACTATATTGTTATTAATCATAAGGATTTTAGAGATATATATTGAAGATATATAAAAGCATTTTAAACTAAATCTCCAACTTGTCAAATATGATTTTTCGGTCTAAAATTTAATCATAATATTTTAGAAATATTATTATATATTTTAGATAATTTTCCAAATCAACATCACTATTAATAATACCAATAATAATAATAAAAGTACAATGTATATACATTAAACAAATATTTAAACATACATACATATAAAGATATAATACACACACACACACACACACACATATAAATATATAAATATATAAAAATATAAATATATAAATATAATATTATATATATATATATATATATATATATATATATATATATATATATATATATATATATATATATATATATATATATACTTGTACGTACGAATATACATGGATAAAATGTTATACACTAATAATCACAAGTAATCATAATGATAATTTTGATAGACAAAATATGAATTTTTAATTATAACAAAATTATTGTTAAAATATACTGCTAACCCGAGACTTGGCCCAAAATCAACAACCCAACATATACATACATATACCACATACTTAATTAAAACCATCCATAATTCAGGTCTGGCCCAGCAAGCCCAACCCAGCACTATTAATACATCATCCTACAACCGACGAGTTAGGGAAAACCTTAACCTATAATCACCCATATAATCCCTAACCTACCAATTCCATATAGTATTAAGAGGAATTATTAGTTAATAATATTCATTAATTAAACTCTACTATATATATTAGAAAGAAACGTGGGCTCATTCAGCTGTGCCATACATTCCACCAAATCCCTAAATTCCTATTTAACAGAGAATGATGAGAGAGAAGGGGCAACGAAGAAAAGGGGAGCTCTCCGAACGAGGGGGGTCGCCGGCGTGGAGCAGACCAGCGGCTTAGAAAGAGCAGCTCGGCGCAGGCGCTAGGAAGATTAGTACGGATCGATAGCGCGGGAGGCGGTAGACGTGACGGAGTAGATGGGAACGTCGTAGGGAGACCGAGGCTCGGATTTGCATCGAGCAAAGCGGCACGACGGAGTTACCAGTGGTTGCGGTTGCAGCGGACGGGTGGAGGTCGACATGTTTGTGTCTCTCTCTCTCTCCTTTTCCCTGTGGTGGTGTTTAAATTTTCGTGATAGTGATGGAAGTGGTGATGATGGTGGTGCAGACGGTGGAGAACGTGGATGGCTGTGGTGGTGAAGGCTCGGGCAGGGTGGCCAGAGCTATGGTTGTGGTGGCTTGGTTTAGACCTGGGGGAGAAGACTGCAGCGATGGTGAAAGTGGAAGTGATGGTCGGGAATAGGGGTTCGAGGCAGCACCGGGTGGTTGCTGGAGACAGAGAAGAGGTATCTGGGTGTCGGGGTCATGGTGTACATCACGGTGGTGTCGGAGGTAGGATGATAATGATGGCTACAGAGGTGGTGGAGGAACGAAGCTCCAGCGATGGCCGACGGAGCCAAGGCAGAGGAGAGGCAGAGAGGTGTTATTGCACATTAGGGGGTAGCGGCTAGGAGAGTGTGTGTGTTTAGGAAATTGGAGTTTGTTATGTAAAATATTGGAGAGTCTCCAATATTTATAGGGTAGAGTAGGAAATCCTAATGGCACAATTGTAAATGTAATAGATGTAGGAAAATAGTAAAAACTACTAACTAATAATAATAATTAATTAATACTAATTAATCACTAGATAATTACAATTTAGCTATTAACTACCAGTTACTACTAAATCAAAGCCGTAGCCCACAATCCAAGCCTAAGGCTTGGTAGGCTAAAATGGACTAGACCGCGATCCAAGTCCTAACTTGGTAGGCGAGAACTAGGACCAAAATAATATTAGCCCGATACGAGGGAAAAATAATAATTTACAAATCATTATAATCTTAGGATTAGAATAAAATAGTAATAAGAGTATATTTATTTAAAGATAATATTTTTGACAATCTTTTGCTTGTATAAAAGTAAATATTTATAACTGGTGAAAATTCTAGACAAGAAATTATTTAACTTACATAATATAGTTTTTCAAACCAATGACCAAAAGATACCGATAGCATATTACGATCGAAAATATACTTCGTATTAAAATTCACGAATTCAATGATTTAGAAAAATTAGAAAAATAGAAAAATACAAGGATTCGGAAAAGCTCTAGAATTCGGTTAACGGAGGTTACAAATCTACCCTACTTAAAAAAATTTCGTCCTCGAAATTTAAGGTTGGCAGAGGGGTCAAAACACGATAGAGAGTTTAGTCAATACCTTAGGCACGATCAATGAACGATGACTTTGACCCGATCAAGATAATCAATTCGAACCAATTAGGCATGACTAATCATTTTGGTGTGATAAAATCAAAGTATGGATAATATCATATAGGCACGATTTAGAAATAAACTCAAGTGATTTGGCACAATTAGAAATATTAACAAATTATTTTAGGCACGATCTAAGCCATGACTAGTAGAATCGAAGGTAGAATTCAAAATTCAAGTATAGAATGATTCATTAGAGTCTGGCTTGATGAAAATCAGATTCAAAATCGCACAGATACGATCATGGTCAAAACCTAGGTATGAATAAATTTTTTGGCATGATTGAGATTCAAAGTCACAACCTTATAGACGCGGTTTAGAAATCTTAGGATCACAATTTTAGTTAGGTCGTGAATAATAACCAAAGCTCTGATGTAATTAAGACCTTAAAAATGATTTGAAATCACTTAGGCACGAATTATGATAGAGCTACAAATTTTTTTATACCTAGGCATGATTGGGAATGAAATATGAGCACGAGCGACTATAAAATCAAAATTTAGGCACGATAGAAAAATTTATTCAGACAAGAACAAATCTAATTCCGACATGATTAAGTTCATAATCAAATCGGATAGTCGTGATCAAAGATGAAAATCATAGACACGATTCTAGAGTTAAGATTAATACGTATAGTCATGATTATTAGAATCATGATCATTGGAACCAAAGTCGTCTAGTCATGCCAGGTCATCTAGGCCCGACCAAATACAAAAATTCATGAATAATAAAAAATAGTATAAAATCCAATCATGGTTAGAAAAGAATTTAGACATTATTGAGAATTAAATCGATGTTTTAAGCATGAGCGATAATGGCATCGAAATACGAGCAGAATTAAAATTCTGCTACTTAGGTCAAATCTAATCCTGATTAAAACATGATCTTGACACGATGAAGAATAAAAATCGAACCTGGGAACGAAAAATAATAGGATTGAAATCCAAGTCATGTTCAAGTTTAAAATTGCTTGTGTATAGTCAAGAATCAAGAACGTCGGCATGATAAAGAAGATGAACCAAATCGATTGGTCACGATTAAAGTGGACCAAATTTAAGCGATATTGGAATATAAGGAACGATTTAAGGATAGGAAAATCGAATTTCTTCTAGGATTGCATAAGGAAGTCAAATAATCTCACTCTACTTCGACTACTACCATATTATCTGATCAACATTTCCCAATTATGTCTTTATCTTACAAGTCCAGATATTCTACTACAAAAATCCTGATCTTCAATCATGAAAGTCAAACTCTTATATAACTACTATAGGTCATTAGACCTTTATCTCAAAGACATTACTTAGGGACAACCTCTTGCTCTAATTCTTTAATTCTCCCCATTTTTTTCCTTCCTTCGATTTCGTAATCCATTATTAACCTAATCGTCTTGAAATCCAAATTCCTCCACCTTGTCCTAAATTGGATCCAAAATTTCTAAACCATGGTTTATAAAATCCTTGAACATTATTCAAATCATACTCCTCGTATTACTTAAATCTAATGCCACTACTACCATATAAAATTTATTCTCCATTATTTAAAATTAACCTTCATATTTCCTTCAACTTAGACCTTCAAATATTATCCTTCTTAAAAATTTAGAATTCCCACAAAAGTCTCTAGATTTTCCTATAACTCAAATTTTTTTTGTCCTACCAGTTCTTAATCATTCTCCTACCAATCCTTTACTCAATTTCGTATCATCACTTCATATAGTTATAATCTCATTTCCTGTATTTGTATTCCAAATTCAGTATCTTAGCCTTAATTTGATAATGAAATATCTAGAGCTAGTAGCTAAAAATACCATCTAAATTCTCTCACGACCTAATCATCCTTGAATGTTCCCATCAGTTCTAATGATACAGCTCCAGAATCATCATTAATTATATTTCACTATTATTCTTTCTTGAAATTCCTCCTACGCTTTTCCTTGCATGAAATATTCTATACTCAGGAGAATCTTTTGAAAGTAATCATTTTCAAATTGATACTACCGGTCTATTTATTTTGTTTCCATTCTCAGTCATATCATTTTCCCACTCTCATATTACTTTCTTACAATACCCTATATTTAATATCACACTGATACATCTAGCTAATATTATCACCCTCAATAACACTTACTAATACTAAACTGATATTCTACACCTATCACTTATTACTCACCAATCCTGATACATCCTGGACACTTGCATCATCTAGGCACCCTTGGTACACAGTTACTAACTCTATAACTACACTGGTTGTATGCTTGATACTCTAAGATACCAACTGGTAACTATACTATGACACAACATATCTAAAAGTTACTAAGCTACTACACTATCCAATAAGCATGCCTCGAAACTAATGAAGGTGAGGCCCCATAATGAACTCTATTAGAGGAACTAAAGGTATCATTACCCTGAGCTATTAAAGTGATGGAACAGAACTCAATGATAACAAGATGGAATGATATGGACGATATGTTAAGAACCAATTTAAGATATGATCTGATAACCATACACGTCTATCCGAAATCATGTTATCCAGAATTCTTGCCACGCTAGTAAGTATAGCTGAAATAAATGATAGAGTCTATATCTAGGGTATGTACCCTACAATTATGTTATCTAGAATTCTTACCATGCCGACCGATATGACTGCGAGCAATTTGAAATTCCATAACTAAGATAAGTATAACTCAAATCAGGCTCTATGTTTTTGTCATGCCAGCTAGTGTGACTGCGATAAACTATAGATTCCATAACTAAAGCAGACGTTTCTCTTTCAAATTGTCCTCATCAAACATGTTATCACAATAAACCTTAATTTAGTCCATAAAATTCATCTCGATAGAAATCAAAGTCAACAACGAACACCAAGATTCAACCAACGAACAAGGAAGAGTAGACGGAAACACGTGGAAAAAGAATTTTGGATAGGGTTTAGAGTGAGATTCTTAGGGGTCGTCCCAAGAACCTCTCAATGAGTTCTAATATGTGATTGAGTACCAAACCAGCTAAAATATTCTATGACTTAAAATTCTTATCTTAGGGTAGGCTCATAGTAGTACGACTAAGCCTATGTACTACCACGACTTCATACTAGTTGCAAAGACTGACCTGCATGGGCCACCATAAAAACGTGTCACGACCCGCATCCGAATATTCGAGCTCGAGTACATGGGCCATGCTCAGCCTACGCCGCAGTATCGACGGTAAAACGATGTTAAGTACCTAATAAATATCTACAATATTTATGAATAACAACATATATTCTAATCACATACGACTAAGGCAGATATAAATAAGAATAATAGTAGTAACACTGAATCAACCAGAATCTACAAATGATCATACAAATCAGAAATATATTGGAGACAAAATTTGATAACGAAACATAAATCTAAATAAGGGGTAATGGCCTAGAGCTCCCAAAAGTCAACTCACGGTCAATGTAACATCGAAATCTATCTCAGCTAGCATCGTCATGTAGTCCACGTATGTGGGACATAACAACTCCTAAAATATGGTTATCCAGTCAGAATTAGAGCGAAGTACATAACTAACAACAGCTCCATTAAATTGACAATATCTATAAATGATAGTAAGCAATAGAAATACATGATGGATAAGTAATACTAAACAGTAGAAAAAGTAAGAAAATCATGTCATGGTAATAATGTATTGTAAGTAATCAGGAGTACGGTGTAACAACAGATAATATCTAACATAGAGTATGTACTACTACTTAACAATTCCTTGAGATATTAGTTTATTATGTGATTGGCTTAAGACCAGGATTCATGCTATTATATATGACCGGCTATGCACAAGTACAAGTAATGGATCAGGTCGGCCATACATGAAAGCTATGCACAAGTAATATAAGATCAGGCTACACCCTGCGTGTGGTAAGGGTGGGCTATGCACAAGTAGTTTTGGGTACGATCACATAGTCTTCCAATACCTCCCCATCCCTTGACTAGTATAATGGATCCAATCATAGTACGCTATGACACAAGATTCTCTAAGAGGGTAGCAAATCCCTTTATAAATCGGTGTCCATACAAGTACAAGAACAATAATAATAACAATACATGTACTGGTATACCAGGATAACTAGGAATAACATCTCATTACGGAATCCAAGCTATACTAATCCGTATACTCTCGTGTCAGGAATCAAGCATAACACTACAAACTGATATCATAAAGACTATCAAGATAATAAAAACTATCAGAGAATGTACTTGCCTCAATTTGGTTGTAATCGACATGTGCAACACGAACGTATCGACATGGAATAGATACGATGCTATGCTCCACAAGATAGTCCCAAACGACGGCACAGACAGTTCCATCGAGTTCATAATAGTCTAAATAGCCTAGTTTGGTATATAAAAGCCCAAAATCAGAGTTCGACATGATAATCGAATAAAGAAATTGGAAACGACTATAATAGTCGTAATTTATGATTTTAGGGGAAAAACATAACTAAATACATATAACCATCTGAAATCATTATAACATATTTAAAAACTATATTTTTATTAATCATAAGGATTTTAGTGAGATATTTTTATTGAAGATATAGAAAATTATTTTAAACTAAATCTCCAACTTGTCAAATGGAATTTTTCGGTCAAAAACTTAATCATAATATTTTAGAAATATTATTATATATTTTATATAATTTTCCAAATCAACAACACTATTAATAATACCAATAATAATAATAAAAGTACAAAGCATATACATTATATATGTTTTAAACAAATATATAAACATACATACATATAAAGATACAATACACACACACAATATATATATATATATATATATATATATATATATATATATATATATATATATATATATATATATATATATATATATATATATACACACATTTATACATATCTATACTTGTACGTATGAATATACATGCATAAAGTGTTATATACTAACAATCACATGTACTCATAATGATAATTTTGATAGTCAAAATATAAATTTTTAATTATAACAAAATCAATGTAAAAATATATTGTTAACCCGCGAATATATATATATATATATATATATATATATATATATATATATATATATATATATATATATATATATATATATATATATATATATATATATATATATATATATATATATATAAAATATATATATATATATACCACTTAATTAAAACCACACATAATTCAGGTATGGCCCAGCAAGCCCGACCTAGCACTATTAATACATCATCCTATAACCGGCTAGTTATGGAAAACCCTAACCAATAATCACCCACATAATCCCTAACCTACCCATTCCATATATTATTAACATGAATTTTTAGTTAATAATAATCATTAATTAAACTCTACTGTATATATATTAGAGAGAAATAGGGGGGAGGGGTCATTAATCTGTGCCATACATTCCACCAAATCCCTAAATTCCTATTTAACATAGAACAAAGAGAGAGAAGGTGCGACGAAGAAAAAGGGAGATCACCGAGCGAGGGGGAGGATCGCTGGCGTGTAGCAGCACGACAGCTCTGGAAGACCAGTGCGACGGAGGCGCTAGGAAGATCGACGCGAATTGACGGTACGGGAGACGGTGGTCGCGGCGTAGTCGATAGGAACGTCATAGGAAGATCGAGGCTCGGATATGCATCGAGCACGACGGCGTGGCAGAGTTGGTGGTAGTTATGGTTGCGACGGACGTGTGGAGGTCGACAGGTTTGTCTCTTTTTCTCCATCTCTCTATGGTGGTGGTCGAATTTTTGTGATGGTGATGGAGGTGGTGATGGTGGTGAGGGCGGTAGAGGACGTGGGTGGCTGTGGTGGTGAAGGCTCGGGCAGGGTGGCCGGAGCTAGGGTAGTGGTGGCTTGGTTTAGACCTGGGGAAGAAAACCACGGAGGTGGTAAAAATAGAAGTGGTGGTCGGGAACAGGGGTTGGGGCAGCGCTGGGGTGGTTGCTGGAGATAGAAGAGAGGTGTCGGGATGTCGAGGTCGTGGTGTTCATCACGGTGGTGTCAAAGGTGGGATGATGATGATGGCTGTAGAGGTAGTAGAGGAGCGGAACTCCGACGATGGCCAACGAAGCCAAGCAGAGGAGAGGCAGAGAGGTGTTGTTGCACAGTAGGGTGGCGGCTAGGAGATTGTGTGTTTAGGGAATTAGAGTTTGCTATGTAAAATATTAGGGAGTCTCCAATATTTATAGGATAGAGTAGAAAACCCTAATGACTGTAAATGTAATAGATGTAGAAAAATAATAAAAAACTACTAACTACTAACTACTAACACTAACAGCTAATAATTAATTAGTTAATACTAATTAATTACTAGCTAATTATAATTTAGCTACTAACTACGAGTTACCACTAAATCAAAAGTCGTAGCCCACAATCCAAGTCTAAGGCTTGGTAGGCTAAAATGGTCTAGCCCGCGATCTAAGTCCTAACTTGGTAGGCTAGAAATAGGACCGAAATGGTCTTAACCCGATACGAAGGAAAAAAGAATAATTTACAAATCATTATAATCTTAGGATTAGAATAAAATAATAAAATAGTAATAAGAGTATATTTATTTAAACTATAATATTTTTGCAAATTTATTCCTTACATAAAAGTAAATATTTATGACTGATGAAAATTTTAGATGGAAAATTATTTAACTTACATAGTTTAGGTTTTCAAACCAATGACCCAAAAATACCGATAGCATATTACGATCGAAAGTATACTTCGTATTAAAATTCATGATTTCAAAGATTTAAAAAATTAGAAAAATAAAAAAATATAAGGATTCAAAAAAGCTCCAAAATTCAGTTAACGAAGGTTACACCTCCTCTAAATCAAGACGAGTGCCTGTAGACGCGCATCAAGCCACCCAGAATGGTGCCAGACGACAATACCCACAAGGGAGACGAAGAAGATCTGTCTTCCCTAGAATCTCCCAAAATCCTGTCCACAAAAAAGGCCCTGACGTGTTGTACCACTCGAAGGCTAGAACAAAGAGGTCTAGAGCAACGTGGGTTCAACATACCCAGACCGTTGCGTTGGCGGGTATTCATCTGGAGTGACTCGGATGATTATACGAGCCCCCAGCGGAAGGCTATATCGGATGCATACATGCGCCAGAATCAAGCACATGAGGTTAGTCGACCACATATATCTTTCTCAGAGGATCCATATGGCAAATCAGAAGTCTCGTCTGATCAGCCATGCAACCCACGCGGCACAGGTAAATACCCGCTACTATACATTTCAATATTCATGGTGTTTCTATTTATCATGTAGCAGTTTCCATTCTTATGATATCAGTCCCTTAGGTTTCATACACATACAATATATAGACAAGACACATACATATACGTATGAACTAACATTGTATATATCACACACACACACATACACATATATATATATCACATTAGTATTGTGATGGATTGGAGAGTATCCGAGTATGTAAAGGATGAAAATTGAGGTCCAAGAATATTGATATGTTGTATTTGCATTTGAAAAAGATCCACATCATGTGGTCAGTAAAATATCATTTGATATAAAATTTGATATTTTATTGACCAACATATCAACAATGCTAAAATACATCATATTAATATAAAATATTTTACATCATATTTTGGTGCCTTCTTGCATTCTATAATATTTTACATTGCCCACATCATATTAATATAATATATTTTACATCATATTTTGGTGCCTCCTTACATATTTTAATGATCATATTTGACTATATTTTGGTACCTCTTTACATTTTACTGACCAATTTGACTATATTTTGGTACCTCCTTACATTTTACTGACCAACATATTTATGCAAATATATCATATTTTATTGACCAACATATCAATAATGCTAAAATTTGACCATATTTTACTAAGTAGTATGTGCAGTTTTGATGTGTGTCTTCCCTGTACTACTATTGTGTATGTACATTTGTCCATGTTTGGTTTGCGGAATTAGAAATTTGGGAAGGAAATTCATTCATTTTCTGTGTTTGGATGCATGAAATTAATGAGTGAGGATTCATTTTTCCAGCGAAGAATTGATTTCCTTTCCTTTCCGTGAACCAGCCGTGGACCAAAATGTTGCAACTTCCACTTCACAATTTTGCCCAACTAGTCCTCTTCTTGCTTATGTTGTTGTTCGATAGTCTCTCTCCACATTTTCCTCGTTCTTAGTTACTTATTTTTGTTCTCGTGTCCATTAATTCAGGATATTATGGCTGTGAAGAGGGTGAGCAAGAACTAATTAGTTTATGAGAAGGTCAACTCGCACTGTAAATCTTAAAAAACATTCATTTTTGACTTGTATGTCCTAATTTTAATAGATCTCTTTTCTTTTTTTACAGGTTCTCTACATGGTTAATTCACTTATGTGCGTTGCTGAAGATTGTCTAATTGTTTTAGTTTGGATGAAGTAGTATTTGGGAGGCTGAGTAAAGATATGCAGACTTTTGACACAAACAATATTTTAATTTACAATGATTTTATATTAATATTTTAGACGATTATTTGGTTGTGGATGCATTTACATATTCGTGATGACATGTAAAATTTTATATCAAATGATATTTATGCACATCTATATCATGTGATTGTGGATGATATTTTTGACAAATTTTGTAACAAATCCCAATGGTTAGGAAAAATGTTGGAACAGTAGTTAAACGTGTTTATTAAATTGTCACATATGAGCACAAATTCCTATGTTTTGGTAAAACGTTGGTAAAACGTTAGAAAAGTAGTTAAATTTATGACGTGCTTGGTAAAATGTTGGGAAAGTGGCATCCAAAAAAATACCATTCCCAACGTATTTGTAAAACGTTAGGAAAACAAAACCCAACAATTTTTGAAAAAGGTTGGCAATACAAAACCTAACGTTTGTTTAAAATGGTCAGGAAATCAAAATTCGACGTTGTAATGCCTGAGGTTCGTATTACGTATCTTGGTATACGTGTACGTATTCTTGACTCGTATTGCGTATTTTCCTGCATGGTTATTTTGGCATTTCCTTCTTGGTTCGGTCCAACTTGTTGCTGGTTCGGCTTGACTTGATTTTAGGTGGACCGAACCCCCACCTACCACCACCCTCCTCATTTATATTTTCCATTCCCTCATTCTCTCTCTTCATTTATTCTTCTCCTTCACTTCTTCTTCTCCACCATTACTTCTTCAACTACCAGGAGGGAGAGAGAGAGAGAGAGAGCTTAGGCAAGTGCAAACTTGCTTCATAATGGATCTCAAGTTTTATTGTTCCATTCTTTTCCTTACTTGATTCTAAACCTCTTTAGAACTTAGCATATTTGGATTTGATGGATAGATTCTTGTAGATCTAAGTTTGTAACTTTTATGTTTTCTTGCTTTTGATCTCTAAAACTTAGTTATTTTCAAAAACTAATGGTTCTATGTTGTAGAGAATTCAATTTCATGCAGTTTTGGCTTTTATTTCGCTTAATTTTGACTTCGGATGAGTAAGTTATGGCCATGACAAGTTTTCAGAACTTTCATGGCTGAACTTGCTGTTTGGGGACGATGACCCCCATGCGCCCGAGAGGCCATGCGCCGGGAGGCCATGCGCTGTGAAGTCCCGACAACGCATTCCTTAACTCCGAGCGTGTCATGCGCGTAGGTTCCCTACGCGCATGTACTGAAGACGCGACGTGAGTTTCCCACGCGCCGATGGTGCAGGAATCCCACGCGCCGTTGGTGCAGGAATCCCATGCGCCGATGGTGCAGGAATCCCACGCACCGTTGGTGCAGGAATCCTACGCGCCATTGGTGCAGGAATCCCATGTGCCGATTGTGCAGGAATCCCACGCGCCGTTGGTGCAGGAATCCCACGCGACGATGGTGCAGGAATCCCACGCGCCGATCGTGCAGGAATCCCACGCACCGATGGTGCAGGAATCCCATGCGCCGATCATGCAGGAATCCCACGCGCCGATTGTGCAGGAATCCCATGCGCCGAAATTGCTCTATTTTACGGTTCTTGCCTGTTTAAGTTATTTTATAGCTAGAATCTTGAAAAACTCAAAACATGAAAGTTGTAGATCTTTTTCTTAGCTTCAAGAATATGTCACTAGTTATTTTATGCAAGTTTCTCTTATTCACGATAAGGTAAGAATAGAACACAATAGTGGCCCACCGTGGCGTACTCTTAACAAGTAAACTGACATGATATATCTCGACATGCTGTTATGACCGCTAGCCTGACATGACCAGTATGAAAGACCTGGACACCGTGGGCGATTGTGTTTGTATAAATAAACTGGTACTGTCTTGCATCATTCTAGGATGGGGATCCCTGAGTACCACGGTCAGGGGTACCTACTGAAATTGACTAAGGATAATTAACTAGAATGATTCAGTAGTCATGAAGAGATTTCCAGCTACATGCAATCCCGTTATCTGGGCGCATTCAGTGGACTTGTAGCCTACCGACGAGTAGGGCACATTTCCAGCACACAGTCACGTGTCGTATTCTTCATAAACAGACATTCGACCTGGATAACCGGATGGTCTGCAGGGCTTGTGGCTGTTGGGATAATCTCATTGCATTTTGCTAGTAACTAGGCCTGTGATAAATCTAGTTAGTTAAAAGTATCAAGCCGTACTTTTGATTGGCCATGATTGATTGGATGGAGTTTATTCCAGCTTAGTCTTATCCTGATCCTTTGCAAGATTGTGACATGACATGATTATTGATGCTTGTCTTAACAATAACGATCGGAGGTCCAGTTCTGTTCAGGCGAAGGGTTACAACCCCGGTCCTTGTTTGGTTTAAGGGTTGTAACCTGGCTCCCGGAGCAGTTCTGTGTCCTCTCTTCGTTTATTGTCTTATTGCTCCCCATGCCATGCTTATCATGTTTTACCTTACTTCAATATCATGATTACTCATACTGGCCATAACGATAAAGGTCAGGGGTCCAGTTCTGTTCAAGTGAAGCGTTACAATCCCGGTCCTTGTTTGGTTTAAGGATTATAACCTGGCTCCCGGAGCAGTTCTGTGTCTTCTCTTTATTTATTGTCTTATTGTGCCCCGTGCCATGCTTGTCATGTTTTATCTTACCTCAGTAACAGGATTATTTATACTGGCCTTAACAATAAAGATCAGAGGTCCAGTTCTGTTCAGACGAAGGGTTACAATCCTGGTCCTTGTTTGGTTTAAGGATTGTAACCTGGCTCCCGAAGCAGTTCTGTTTCCTCTCTTCGTTTATTGACTTATTTCACCCTATGTTCTTGCTTACCAATAAGTAGTTGAGACGAATTTGTATTCAGGTGAAGGGTTACAACCCCGGTCCTTTTTTGGTTTAAGGGTTGTGACCTGGCTACTTGAATGGTTTCCTCGTACTCAATTTACTGTTGTTATCTTTATTACTATATGTTTCGTTTATAATCATCTTTAATATTCTTTTGTGGTATGCTGGTTTTAGTTCCTAAGTGAAGACTCCTTTGTGGCACTTACTCTTTCTGGGGTCTGACCCAGCTGGTTTTGTATGGCCAGATATCGGAGCAGCTCCAGAGGATCTACCTACCTTCCAGCCAGATGGTGACCACCAGGCGTAACCCTGGCAACGAGTGGGTTTCTTTTTGTCCTCCCACTTTATTGTAAAATTATTCTTTTGAGGCATTTAGCCGATGAGTATGTGTTAGCTCGATTGCACCTTTACTTACTGTCTGCCTATGTGCTGTAACATGATTGGCAAATCCTAGGGTTGATCATGTATTGACTAAAACTCTTGCTAGTCCTGACATTTTGTACGACTAGCTTCATGATCATCTAATATGTAATGTATGGGACGCCTTACTATTATATATTTGATGTTCTAATATCTTGTGACTATTATTACTTGCTTGTGATTGAGACAATAGGTTTGTTCATGACCATACGAGACTGATGGCTTGTAGTTAAACCCTCATGTGTCTAGACAGCCGTGACCGTATAGCGAGGTGGGTTGCACTTCAATATATGTAGCTGGCTATGTACGCCCCCGCTCTCCAGTATTCTGATTCTGGGGCGTTACATGGTTTTAGTGGCGGCCCAGGCAGGTCTTGTAAATCAAGATATGTGAGGGTTTACCGAATAGATGTCTCAATCAGTACTCGCCCTTGATCTCTGCTCGTATCTTCTAAAATCCCTGTAATCTTGACCTGATCACATGCTTGTATCGTTGATCTGTCCTGGTCCTTCCTTATTGTTCCCTATGTCATCTTCTTCAGCGGCGTTGTTCCCGGACCTGCCGATCAGCAGGGCGGAGCACCTCCCGCGGACCAGCAGCAACCTGTAGATCAAGCCCAACATTCAGGAGTAGCCTCCAGAGTCATGCCTACTGGAGGAGAGCCACCAGTTCAGCCCGTCCAGCCTGCAGAGCCTGATGATGGCACTTTGGTGGGTCTCATCAGGTCACTATTAGCCTCCCAGGATCGCCGAGGAGATGTCTTGCACCAGGCGGTAGCAGACGCTTTGACCAGAGGAGGTCACCAGGGTAATAGTATGGCCAACAGCTTCAAGCACTTGAACCCTCCCTTTTTCGACGGCAGTGAAGATGCGATCGCTGCAGATGCATGGTTTCAGGACACAGAGGTGATTCTAGAAGCAGTCAGGACTCCAGAGAACGAGAAGGTGGCCGTAGTGCGTCTGTAGTTATTGGATCTTTTCTGCAGCTGGTGGGCGGCGCAGGCCGTTGGACTAGTGGACCCTATTGCCTGGGCAGTATTCAGGGAGAGATTCCAGACCAAGTATTTTGATGCTGTTGCTCGATACGATCTACAGACGAGGTTCACCAATCTGAAGCAGATGGGCAGGATGGTCGACGGATATGCGGCCGAGTTTTTGAGACTTAGTCGGTTTGCTCCCACCTTGGTGGCGACCGAGTTCGATAGAGCCCCGCCAGGGGCTCCACCTAGATATTTTGTTGGCAGTAGAGCAGTTTGAGCATCAGACTTTTGATGCAGTATTGAGAACAGCCCAGAGGCATGAATATACCTTCCAGAGGATCGTGGATAGGACCGGAGGTCGAAAGCGATCCCATAGTCAGATGAATCAGTCATCAGCACCAGCCCCGGCAGCCAGGGCTTTGACAATTGGAGCTCCGAGGCGGGCGGCCTCAGTGACGTTGGTTCAGCATTCCACTCCGACGCACCCTCAGCAGCAGAAGCAGAAGCAGTCTTCCGCAGTGGGATGTTCACACTGCAGGAAGCCAGGGCATGTGGTATCAGAGTGTCGCAGAGCACATGGTTTGTGCTTGGTTTGTGGTGCCCCGGACCATAGGGTTGGGAACTGCCCGAATAGGGGGAGTTCATCGGCCTTCTCTAGTCCTTCAGTTAGAGAACCAACACCAGTCCAGCAGCAGCATCTGCTGCAGTACCCAGTCCCGAGGCCATTACAGACGCAGGCCCAGGCATTCCAGCAGCAGAGACCGCAGTAGTATGCCCAAGCCCAAGCTCTGATCCAGAACAGGCAGAGGAATTTTCAGCAGAGGGGACCCGCACCCAAAGGACATGGTCAAGTGCTGGCTTTGACCATGGGAGAAGAAGGAATAGCACCAGGTGAGGTAGTGGCAGGTACTATTCTCGTCAACACCTTTCCAGCTTCAGTATTATTTGATTCTGATGCCTCGCATTCATTTACGTCTGCACGATTCGCGACACGGATAGGATTGGAGCCCGAGTCATTATCAATAAGGATCAATATACTTACTGGTAGCGAACTTGTGGGAGTAGATAGATTATTTTCCTCGTGTCGGAACGTAGTCAGCGGTAGAGAGTTCCTCGCTAGATTGATAGAGTTCCCGATGGCCGATTATGATGTGGTCTTTGGGATGGATTGGTTAAGGGACCAGTATGCTAGGATAGACTGCCATATCGGCATGGTTGTTTTTAGCATTCCAGGAAAGCCAGAGTTTTCCTTTTCCCGAGGCAAAGTTGAACCTTCTCCTCCAGTGTTGCGGATGGCAGTAGCAGCAATACAGTTACCCCGAATAGTTGAAGAGTTTCTAGATATTTTCCCAAAAGAGCTTCCAGGGATGCCGCCAGAGCGGGAGATCGAGTTCACCATCGACTTGATTTTCGGAACTGCCCCAGTGTCAGAGAGAGTCTACAGGATGGCGTCATCAGAATTAGAGATATTGTACAAGATGATTGAAGAACTTAGAACCAAGGGATTTATTCGTGCAAGTGGATCGCCTTGGGAAGCCCCGATGCTTCTTATGAAAAAAAAGGATGGTACGTCTAGATTATGTGTAGATTATCGTACCTTGAACTCAATGACAATCAAGAACAGATACCCTCTTCCGAGGATAGATTACTTGTTTGATCAACTCAAGGGGGCAACAGTGTTCTCGAAGATCGACTTATGGTCAGGATACCAAAAGATCAGAGTCAGAGAGCAGGACATCCCGAAGACAGCTTTCAGATCTAGGTATGGGCATTGGAAGTTCCTTGTGATGCCATTTGGAGCAACCAATACGCCGGCTGTATTCATGGACCTCATGAATCGTATCTTCATGTCTTATTTGGATCAGTTCGTGATTGTGTTCCTAGACGACATCCTGGTCTATAGCAAAAGTGAGGCGGAGCATGAGCAGCATCTCAGAGTTGTTCTTCATATTCTCAGAGAGCACCAGTTGTATGCCAAGTTCAGTAAATACGAGTTCTGGCTAGATCGTATTTCGTACTTGGGTTATATCATCACCAGGGGAGGAGTGGAAGTGGATCCGCAGAAGATTATGGCCATTGAGACATGGCCAGTGCCCAGCACGGTTGCAGAAGTTTGCAGTTTTTTTGGATTGGTCGGCTACTACCGGCGATTTGTTTCGAACTTTACTCGAATCTCAGCGCCATTGACCCAGTTGACCCGCAAGGATGTGCAGTTTACTTGGACAGCAAAGTGCCAGGATTCTTTTGAGAAGTTAAAGCGAGGCTTGATGACGGCACCCATTCTCACGCTTCTAGATGGAACTGGAGGATTCTCAGTATATTGCGATGCTTCAGGCAGAGGTTTAGGATGCATTCTGATGCAGCATGGGAAGGTAATAGCTTATGCATCACGACAACTTTGTGATCATATGAGAGGAATTACCCAACCCATGACTTGGAATTGGCAGTAGTAGTGTTTGCACTTAAGTTGTGGAGGCACTACTTGTACGGAGATAGGGTGGATATTTTCACCGACCACAAGAGCCTGAAGTATGTTTTTACTCAGAAGGATCTTAACATGCGTCAGAGAAGATGGCTAGAGCTACTTGAGGATTATGATGTCAACCTGCAGTATCATCCAGGGAAGGCCAACGTTGTAGCAGATGCATTGAGCAGGAGAGCCGGAGTTTATTTCCAAACAGCACAGCCGGAATTGTTAGCAGATCTTCAGAAGATGGGTATAGAAGTTGTTCTCCCTTCCAGTATGGCGTTGATGGCCAGCATGCAAGTTCAGTCTACTATAATTTAGAGGATTCGGATGGCCCAGTCAGCAGATTCCAAGCTTCAGCGACTCAGAGCAGAGTGCGAGGCAGGATGGCGACCAGAGTTATGCTTTCATGAAGACGGTACACTTAGGCATGAGAGGCGTCTTTGTGTACCCAGTGGAGATATCAGACATGAGATCATGGCAGAGGCTCACAGTTCTCAGTATTCCATTCATCCTGGTGGTACGAAGATGTACCGTGTTATTCGTCAGTACTTTTGGTGGAATGGCATGAAGAGGAAGATAGCCCGGTTCGTCTCTCGATGTTTGGCTTGCCAACAAGTTAAAGTTGACCATCAGAGGCCAGCTGCACTTCTTCATCCCTTGCCAATTCTAGAATGGAAGCGGGAGCATGTAACCATGGATTTCGTGACTGGATTACCTAGATCCTCGGCTGGCAGAGATGCTATTTGGGTTATTATAGACAGGCACACGAAGGTGGCTCATTTTCTTCCGTTCAGAGTTGATCAGTCGAAGGCTCAGCTAGCAGAGATGTACCTCAGGCAGATTGTCAGACTTCACGGTGTACCAGTCAGTATCACCTCGGACCGAGATTCAAGATTTACATCGCATTTTTGGCGTAGCTTACAAGAGAGTTTGGGGACTCGCCTCCAGTTCAGCTCAGCTTATCACCCGTAGGCAGATGGCCAGTCGGAACGCACGATCCAGACTCTTGAAGATATGTTGCGATCATGTACACTCGACTTTGGTGGTTCGTGGGAAGATCACCTGCACCTGGTAGAGTTCTCGTACAATAATAGTTTCTAAGCTAGTATCCAGATGGCCCCGTTTGAGGCGCTATACGGCAGAAAGTACAGATCACCGCTAGCCTGGGACGATGTCGGAGAGAGGTAGATGCTCGGTCTGGAAATGATTGCTCAGACCGTTGAAGTGGTCAGAAGAGTCAGAGATCATCTTCGAGTTTTCCAAGATCGCCAGCGTCATTGGACCGATTCTCATCGGTGCCCTCTTGAGTTTTCTGTCGGCGACCATGTATTCCTGAGGATTTTGCCTAACCGTAGCATCATTCATTTCGATGTACGGGAAAAGCTTAGTCCTAGGTATATAGGACCGTTCGACATTCTCGAGCGAGTAGGTGATGTGTCCTATCGTCTCGCTCTTCCACCGTCATTGCGTGAGGTACATGACGTATTCTATGTATCCCAATTGCGACAGTATATCCCGGATTCGAGCCATATCCTTGATCATTCGAAATTGGTTGTTGGTACCAACCTTTCGTATGAGGAAAGGCCCATATTCATATTAGACCGAAAAGAGAAGGCATTCAAGAACAAGACTATTAAGCTAGTCCGCGTTGCTTGGGATCATCACTCTTTGGGTGAGTCAACGTGGGAGCGTGAGGATGATATCCGATCGCGATATCCCGACCTGTTTGACTCGTGAGGTATAATATCTTTCTTATGCCTCATGCCTTCGATTCCTTGCTTGCTGTTTGCCATGAAATATAAAAGAGCAGAACAATTATCGGAGGATTGGACTTTTACTTCACAATACAAACTCGCTTGTACAAAGAAAGCCTAGGGACAAAAACCTAGGTACAGCAATCTAAGTACAATTGTTTATTTTAGATTCTGGAGGATGATGGTAGAGGCTCGGGAAAGCGACGACCGCTCTGCCTTACTCCTTGGACGATCGGGTACAGCTTTGGCTCTGTAGAAGAACTGCTCGACGTTGATGAAGAAATGCTCTCCTCTCGCTCTCTGTATATTCTCTCTCTGGCTCTCTAGATCTCTGTGTCTTCTCTCTCTTTTTTTTATCCGAGAATCTCCTCTTTCTCTATATATGTATCTGTTTATCCCCTCGTAAGGGAATGGCACCTTGCTATTTATAAGAGTGGGAGGCATCATTAGGGTTTGCAATGATTGCCCGTTCTTAAAAGTCGACAGCTAAGGATCACTGGATTTGGGCCGTTCATCTTGAATATACAAGATTTGAGCAATAAATGTGATTGCATCAAATCTTTTACGGGTAATTAATGATGATTGACATAAATCCTCCTGATTTGTCATACCAACCTTGGATTTCTTGATACGTGTCATTAATTTGCCTGATTGCAAATGATCTGATTTGATCCCAATATTTAATTAGGATTTATTGAGGGATTTTGATCAATTTGATGCCACGTGCCCCGCTATCATGCCACGTGTCTTAACCGCGAGTCACTGCAAAAATCTGAGCCACAGGAAGGTTGCTCCTCATTGAGCTGCATAAGACTGGCCACGTGTCAAGGCTGCTTGAGAATGGCCCCCTGAACATTTGAACCGCATGGTGATGATCTGAACCGCATGAGTGTAGATGACCGTACGATGGGTGTCTTCTTCATGAACCGCATGGAGATAGTCCTTGTGAGCCACATGGGGGTAGTCTTTGTGAGTCGCTTGGGGATAGTCTTTGTGAGCCGCATAAGACAGCTTCGGCCTGAGCCGCATGAGACAGCTTCGGCCTGAACCGCATGGGGTGGTCTCTGCTCGAGCCGCATGCGACTGTCCACGTATCAAGGCCACATGACAGTTTCTGGATCTCGGGGGATCGTGTCAGAGATTTCCTTCGTTTCCCTAGGAAATTGCCATTATGACGGAGTCATGATTGTATTTTTGTATCAGGGCTGTCATGTGTCAAAGTTGTCAGCCTTCAAGGCATTTAATACAGCAAAACGGAAGAGCTGTTTGCAGGCCACGTGGCTCCTCTCTGAGCTGCATAGAATTCGTTTGAGCCACATAGACGCTTGAGCAGCATGGATCCTTGAGCCGTATGAACTCTCTGAGCCGCATGGGGCTTCCTGGCCGCATAGATCCTTATTTATTCTTTTCCATGCTTCTACAAGACCCCCTTCAAAGTTTTCAATTTGCAAAATTGAAATACTTTGAATAAGAAGCATGGCCATGTATAAATTCTCCTGGCCGCAGATGATGTCCTGGCCGCATGGATGTCTCGGCCGCATAGAATTTTGGGCCGCATAGCTCCTTGCAACGTGTGCGTGTCTTTAATTGCCTCAAATTCGCCTTAGTGCCGCCTTTAAGGGAAATTCCAAGGGTCGGCTCATTAAATCTTTAGATTTTATGCCCTGGATGAATCTCCTTTATGAGAGTGGGAACGAAATCCAAGGAGTCGTTTTCATCTTTTTTGAGGCGGTTATTAGTCTACGTGTCCCCCTCCTCTCCTGTCCTCCTATAAATAAGAGGAGTTTAAGAGAGAAAACTTCTTTACTTTCTCCTTTAGTTCGAACCTTTCCTATCCCGATTGTTGTCCTCTTCTTCAATCACCAATGGCTCCCAAGAAGACCGTTGCGGCGAAGGGCAAGAAGGCGGCATCTTCGTCGTCTGCGGCGGTGAAGGTCAAGAAGACTGCCTCTACTTCGACTGCGGCCGCTCCTCCGCCGACCGACGTGCCCACAGCTCACCCTGACGTCCATCCCCCTATTGCTGGTAAGGACTTTATGTGGGTTTAAAGAACCCTAACTGCTATGGCTACGTCGCATGCTTTATGTACAAGCCTTTATTTTCATGTGAGCCGCATGTTCGTCCTATGGCCGAGCCGCGAGCCGCATAAGAATAGCCACTGTGACCGCATACGCGCTTCGCCAACGAAGCCGCATAAGCTACACTGAGCCGCATAGATTCGCACACATTTGTCTGTCACGTGGTCCGCACGAACTTATCCGATCCCTGAGGGCCCTATGAAAGCACTGTCGCATGACCTTTCACTTAATGGAGCCGCATGAATGTTCTTCTGAGCTTGAGCCGTATGGTGCTTCAGTAAGTTGGAGCCGCATAAGTGTTCTCCTGAGCCGCATGAGGCTTCGTTAAGTTGGAGCCGTATAAGCTCGAAAGCACCCATTAGTTCTTTTTTTGTCCATCTTTTTTACTCATCTTTTTTTCTGTCTTCTTCTCAGTGAATTTGCCGGTTAATGCTGCTGGAGAACTCCTGGTAGGCAGTGCCCAAGCTGCTCTGGGCTATAAGTACGACCATATAGTTCAGCATATGGCGGACCAGTTTTTGAGTGACGAGCCTCCGGCAAGATTGAATGCCCTCAAGAACCAGCCTTTATATTTTCTTAACGCTATGATGAACTCGAAAAAATTAGAAGGAGAATACTTGAAGCCCGCGTTCTTCTTTGGAGACGCCTTGACTGTGAAGAATAGTCAGATTCTGGAAGTGTCAGAGAACTGGAGTTTTGTTTCTAACGGGATGGCGATCCGCATCCCCCAGATGGAGCGTCACTTTCTTTTATCTTGGTTCAATATGCTCCCACTGGACCGGAAGATGGAAGAGTCTTTAACTCCTACCCGAAGTGGGATGTTTGTGGGAGACATCCATTATAACAACACCCTGAAGTCCGTGTGTGCGGGCAAGGTGCACACCAGCCGTTCTGTAATGGGATTGGCCCCGGGTACTTTCTTGAATGTGCCGGGTCCCAATTTTATGTTTTCTACAGCCGACACTTTTATGAACCAACTCGCTCGGAAGGACTCCTATCCCATTGGTTGGTTGATGCTCCCTAGCTGGATACATCCCATTTCCTCGTGGACCAATTTTTCTATGTAGATTTTACGAAAGTATGAGGCATTTCTATGTGAGATTGGTCTTTACCATGCTATTCGGGGTACCAGCCATGGCTTGCCTATAAACAAAAGATTATTTATATCTCTGCTGGAGATGTATAACCGCCGTACGAAAACTTTCTATACACCCGTAGGGGAAATGGGGTTGCGCTCCACGAAATACATGCGATCTCCAAGCTTCCTTGGGGGGACGAAGCTTTTGAGGCGTATACTCCCACGAATGAGGAGTTCGAAGAGTTGGAAAGACGGTATCCAGGCTTCGTGGCTCTCTATCAAGAGATATTGTGCCATTATAGCACATGTCATCAGATTGCCAAAAAGGATAGCAACTCGGAAGGGAATGCCCCCCATACCAAGGACTGGGTGCGCTATCTCTTCACGACGGACGCCTCAGGTCAAGTTACTTCCTGACGTCCTCAATTCCGGGAGGCGGTTAAAGCCTTAGTGTCGTCGGCTAAGAGGGTGGCCACCACTAGTGACAGATTCGGGAGTAAAACCGACTCCTTTGGTTATTTTTATCAGGATACCCAAGAACTGTCAGAGAAGGCGCTCCTGACGGGGTTCTTGATGATATGGCTGCGAAATTGTGTAGTCTTGGGAGGAGCAGGTTCTATCGAGAGGATCAGTCGTAATTTTATCCTTCCGGCTGTGAAGTTAGTTTTACGAGTCCGGCTAGCTCTCCTCCCGGCTATGGTGTGTAGCATACACCGTGGCCTCCGCACTTTCACATCCAAGGTCATTGCCCGCGATGTGACAAAAGATTTTGAACGGACCGAGCTATCCTATCATTATTTTATGGGGTGGCTGTGGATGCATTCTCCGTCTTTGATGAGACCGGGCTCTGAAGATGGCGTAACTGATGACGACGCTTTTATCTTCCGCTATCGTAATGAGTCTTGTGAATTCGAGACCATGTGTGCTTGCCGGATGACACTGGCGAGGGCAGACATGTACAACATTTTCGTATCTGTCCCTCGTTTTACTGATGAGGAAATAACGGCTGTCCATCTCGACGGTATTGGGCCCCATCAACTTCTGGACGGCCAGATGCTTCTATGGCTGCGTAACATCCTCCCCGTTCATCTGGTGTATCGCAACCGTAACACTGTCTTTCTGGAGCCTTATCTGCCTAGCAGGTTCGTCCGACAATTGGATATAGTCAGCTTTTTCTAGACAGCCCCAGCTCTTGTCTGGGTTTTGAAGGTAAACTTCTTGACGGCATCAGAGCCTGGCATTACTATGACATATTCTATACCCGTACCATTTTTTCAGTTCCTGCTATCAAGGCGTCGGTAGAGATCTTGTATATGGCGGCTCTGTACCACGTCATGGCGAACAAGCCCCCTGTTGGTTTTAACCCGGGTACCAGTTTTATCATTGGTACCGGCCTGGATGAGGGTTCCCAGGAGGCCAAGATAAGGAAGAGGAAGAACAGAGTCGAAGTGCCGGATTTGGACTCCGCTGCTGCAGATGACGAAGGCGACGAGCATGATGGAGATGACTCTTCCCTTTCGGCGACAGATGTAGGGGCGGATCAGCCGCCTGTTTTGCCAGATGAGATGGTGGTAGATCAGCCATCCGTTGCACCCGGCCCTGTACGAAAGCGTAGCAGGCAACTTTCTCCTGTCGACGGCATTCCTCGCTCTCGGAAACTGGCTGTGACCAGACACCGCGGGTTACTATAAAGGAAAGAGGCGAAGAAGTTGACCCCGCATCAGAGGTAAACAAGTTACTACCGGTCCTTCCTTTCTTGTAGCTTTGATTTTAATCATCTTTCTTCCCTCCTGTAGGCGTCAGAAGAAGAGGACTCTCGAGTTGCCGAGGTCGTGACTCGGGATGACGGGGGCTCCGGTGAGCCTGCCCCTGAAATTGTTGAATTCCGTCGAGATGATGCTGATCGAGTTGTCTCTCCCTCCGAGGTGGTTGGGTCAGAGGAGCCGGCCGAATTTAACTTGGAGATCGCGGGTGAGGAGACCATGCCAGCTGCGAACGAGCTGCAGCCTCCATGCTCCTCTCCTGGTAAGATAAGCCGAATCTTAACTTGCGAGGAGGCCTATCTGCTCTATCATCACATCCTTCGAGTCACGTCGATTGATCATTATCAAGGATATGCAGGTCCTGCCTCTCCAGTACCGAGGATGGACATTGTTGAGACAGACTCTGCCGAAGGGGCACTGGCGGAGAGGAGCGTACCCCCTCCCCTTTCGGCTCGACTTGATGGGCCTCCTGCGGGCTCGAGTTCGGCAAGTCCGATGATGGGACAACCGGGGCAGGGGACGATGGTCCTTATGTCTTCCTCTACTCGGGCGGCCCCGAGAGTCGACCTCTCCGCCCTGCCAAGTGTTCAGGCTCTTCGAGTGGCAGAGAAAGAGTTAGCCGCTATCCGTGCGTCGTTCTGCTCGGAAGTTGCCCCCTGGTGGCAAGTTCTAGTACAACTCTTTCGATGCTGCCGGCCACGCTTCCTCTGACACCATCTTCTACAGAGGTCCTGGACGAAGCGTTATAGGACGTGGTCGACAGCTTTTATCGTCACTTGAAAAGGGGGATAGAAGCTGCTGTGGAGAGAGGGACCTCTTTCGTCTTGGCCCGACAATGCGCCCAGGGTCAAATTGATATCCTTAAGGCCCTTCCTGGTGGGGCAGGGGTGGCTGCACTTCTGGAGGCGAAATTGCTAGAGACTGATCAACTGGTGGCCCAGTTTCAGGTATTGCGGCAGGTTGATCTGTCTGCTGCTATAGATCAGGAGCGCGGCTCCCTCACAACTGCTATAGAGAAGGCGAGGGCCGTGCAGGATAAAACCAGGCCGGCCATACTGAAGGATCTCCGCACTCTGTCTGATCGATATGATCAATTGAGCCATGAGAGTGAAGATGTTACGGCTCGGGAAGCGACTGCCTCCCGCGGGATTACTGACACGCGGGAGCAGATCCTTGAGCTTCAGAGGAAGTTAACTTTCTTTGAGTCTGAGCTTGAGGCTGCCCGGATCAACAGGAGGCTAATTATCCAGGAGGCTGACAAAGTAAATAAAGCTTCGGCTGACTTGGAAGTGGCTCTGAAGAGGTTGGATGACGACTGGCGGGCACTCATGGACCTGGATAATGGGGAGCGGTTGTCCCAAGAGGCTGAGCGTCGAGCTTGACAGAGGCTTGAGCGGGGTACTGCCTTAGTGAGAAACCGCCTCTTGGAGTTGTGTAATGCCGAACTATAGTCGGCCTTTTTCTCGTTTTGTTCCAGTTTTCCTTTTCTTTTCTCTTCTTGAGAGGGACATGGTCCCCACCATATGTAATGCTTTTTCGTCTTTCAAATAAAGAGTACTTTCCATTCTACCCTTCATTTGCATTGCTTGTTTGTGCCTGTGGTGTTATGGCGGTGTTTGTCCCGCATGGGGGACTTGTTTGTGGACCTGTTACCCCTGGCATGCCTTGGTTTTAGGTACGGATAACAAGTTTGATTGGGGATACCTAGAACAGTTCCACGGTAAGGTGGTCGTGGGTGTTCGGGGTATCGGGAGATAGAATGCCATGGAGCAGCTGGGCTCCCGGGGCATGATGAGGAATGGTGGGCCTGTACTAAGAGACTTAGCAAAGGACATTTGTGGGCCTATTATCCTTGGCGTACCCCGACTTAGGATATGGATAATAGGATGAAGGGGGACCAACATACTTACTCAGAGGTAATGAGGACATGGCAAGTATGAGGGTTTTACCGTAGAGTCTTCCTACTTAGAGGTAATGAGGACATGACAGGAGTGGACTCAACGAAGGATATTTGTGGTCAACAGAGGACATTTGTGGGCCTATTACCCTTGGTGTATCCTGTTTTAGGGTACGAATAATAAGACGAGAGAGAACCAACATACTTATTCAGAGGTAATGAGGACATGGCAAGTACGAAGGTTTTACCGCGGAGTCTTCCTACTCAGAGGTAATGAGGACATGGTAGGAGTGGACTCAGCGGAGAATATTTGTGGACCTATTATCCTTGGCGTACTCCGGTTGTGGGTACGAATAATAAATCGAAAGGGAATCATCATACTTACTTAGAGGTAATGAGGACATGGCAAGCATGAAGGTTTCTTCGACGGAGCCTTCCCACTCAGAGGTAATGAGAACATGGCAGGAGTGGGCTCAATGAAGGAGGGCACATAGAATGACTCATAGGTAATGAGGACATGGAAGTTCTATGTAAAGGGGTGATTTGTTTTTGGCGGAAGTGAAACGGCTCAGAGATAATGAGGACATGGCCGTTTTGGAATTTTGTGGATCTGTTACCCTTTTGGTGCCCTGGGAGTACGGGTAGTGGATCATGAGGGAGGATCTCTTCCAGGAAGAAAGTTCATAGGTATAGTTATACATGACTTACTATCTGAAAGAGTGACCGGAATGTGAGTTCAGAGGCACCTGCGGGTACATAACTCGATAATCTAGAATTTGGAAATGTGAGTTCAGCGGCACCGGCGGGTACATAACTCGATAATCTGGAATTTGGAAATATGAGTTCAGCGGTACCAGCGGGTACATAACTCGATAATCTGGAATTTTGGAAATGTGAGTTCAGCGGTACCAACGGGTACATGACTCAGCAATCTAGGATTTCTATGAATGTGAGTTCAGCGGCACCAGCGGGTACATGACTCGATGATCTGAAATATTGTGAAAGTGAGTTCAGCGGCACCAGGGGGTACATGACTCGATAATCTGGAATATGTCGTTTAGACATAATATTTCTTCAGAAACTTGCCATTGACGGGCAACATGCGCAAGTCTCCATTTTGTTTTGCGAGACGGTAAGCACAGTTGGAGAATACAGCCTCGATAATAAATGGACCTTCCCATTTTGGCTGGAACTTGCCGGCGGTCTTGTGAGTCACGACCATCGGCCTCTGGACTGCCAGAACGAGGTCGTCCACTTGGAATGTTCGAACTTTAACCTTTTTATTGAAGGCTCCGGAGATGCGTGCTTGGTATAGCTCGATCCGTTGCTGGGCCAGGAGGCACTTTTCATCTAAGACCTCCAACTCATGTAGCCAGCGACGGTAGTTATCGTCTATCATCAATTGATAAGTGAGCGCGACACGGAGCGAGGGTATTTGGGTCTCCAATGGGAGAACTGCCTCACTCCCGTACACCAGGGAGAACGGTGTGTTCCCTGTTGCTGTTCGGACTGTAGTGCGGTATGCCCATAAGCATTCGCCAAGCTTCTTGTTCCAGTCGCATTTGTTGGATGATACGAACTTCTTGAGAAGTTTGATGATTGTTTTGTTGAATGCTTCTGTCAACCCATTTGCTGCAGGGTTGTATGGCATTGAAGCAATATTCTGGATACGGTATTTGTCGCAGAACCGATAGAAGGCGTGGCTTGCAAACTGTGGACCATTATCGTGGATGATCCTTCGGGGCAGTCCAAAGCAATAGATGACGTGATGCTTGAGGAAGCTGATCATGTTTGAAGTCTTTACTTCTGCAAGCGGGACAGCTTCCACCCATTTGGAGAAGTAATCTGTGATTGCGAGTATGAAGCGATATCCTGGGGAGGAAGGTGTAGTAATCGGACCGATGATATCCATTCCCCATGCTTCGAACGGCCAGGACGCCACTGTCGGATGTAGATATTCGGATGGTTGGTGGATGAAGCTCGCATGGACTTGGCAAGCTTTGTACTTTCTAGCATAGTTTATCGCATCTGCTACCATCGTGGGCCAGTAGTAGCCCATTCGGCGAAGACGGTCTTACAATTTTAGGCCAGGCTGATGGGCCCCGCAGACACCATCGTGAGCCTCGCGTACGGCTTCCTTGGCTGCTGCGTTTGACAGACACCGAAGCAATAACCCATCGTAGGATCACCGATACAGCATTTTCGTCTCTGTATCGTAGAATAATCTGAGAGAACGCCTTCTGATGGAAGTGGCTTCCTTTGGGTTCTCGGGAGGATGTCGTAGACTACGAAGTCAATGAATGGTTGTCTCAAATCTGGGACTTCGTCGATTGTCTGAGCGGAATAACTCGCCATGAATTAAATGTTGTTCTTGGGGCAGACCAGTTCGTGGCCTATCACATCTACCGATTGATGAGTATGATTTGGCACTGCTAGGGAAACGTCCAGGCCTGCTAAGACATCGGCTTCGATATTTTGGAGTCTGGGAACATATTCGATGAAGAACCCCTCGAACGACGAGATGATGTCGATCGCTATTTGGTGATAGAGGATCATGTCTTCGTGGCGGACTTCGTATGAGCCCCGGATCTGATTGACGATTAACTGAGAATCGTCGTATGCTTCAAGATATTCTACCCCCAGCTCTCTTGCAAGTTGGAGGCCAATGACCAAAGTGTTGTACTCGGCCACATTGTTAGAGCAGGGTTCTGTGAGGGAATAAGCACGATTGATCACCAATCCGGAGGGAGAAACCAGTACCACCCCGACTCCGACGACGATGTTGCCCTTAAGTCCGGTCCTTGAGGCGCCGTCGAAGAACATTCGCTATATATCATCGTGAGAGGTTACATGCGAGTCGGCGATCTCATCTGGGATTTCTTCATATATTCTGGACGACTCCGTGCCCGGGTGGGCTGCCAAAAAGTCTGCCAGGGCTTGACCTTTAACAGCCTTTTGTGGGATGAAGATCATATGATAGGGGGACAGCAATATTGCCCATGTAGCGAGGCGAGAGCTGAGTGCCCCTGGTTTAGTCATGAGGACCCTGAAAGGGTTGACTCGTGAGATCACATGTATGGTTTGTCCAGTGACATAGTGTCGCGTCTTCTGAATGGCGAACACCAGGGCGAGGCATTCCTTTTCCACGGCGGTGTATCGGTGCTCTGGCCCAATCATCATTCGACTGAGGTAATATATAGCTTATTCATGGCCTGCATCGTTGATTTATACTAGCAGAGCGTCGAGAGAATGCTCCATTGTGCATACATAGAGCAGGAATGGTTTTCCAGCGACCGGGGCAACCAGGACTAGAGGGTTCGACAAATATTCTTTGATGCTGTCGAAGGCACGTTGGCATTCTTCGTCCCATACGAATGAGACGCCTTTCTTCATTAGATGGGTGAATGGTCGACATCGCCCGGAGAGATTAGAAATGAACCTCCTGATGTAAGCTAGCCTCCCTTGAAGGCCTCTGAGTTTGCAGAGATTTTTCGGGGGACCCATCTCCATAATTGCCTTTGTCTTCTCAGGGTCTACATGGATACCCTGGGCGGTGATGATGAAACCCAAGAACTTCCCGCTGGATACGCCCAGGAAGGACTTCGTAGGGTTCATTTTCAAATTGTGCGCTCACATCAGGTCGAATACCGTCCTCAGATCCCGCAGATGGTCTCTCTTACAGCGACTCTTGACGGCGATATCCATCTCCCGTAATAGGGAAATAACCTAAAATTCAGAAATGTGAACAACTAAAACTGCTTGATATCCATCAGTTCAGTTTGATATCATGCTCAAGCATTACAAAATGCATTACTTGTGATGTCTCATTTCTGAACTACACTGAGGCAACCCACACTACTATTCAGTTCCATCTGTACATTAGTTCAACCATACTAAAAACCAATCCCTTCCCAGGTTTAGGACTGATACGATATCAGTCCATAAAATAGGACTTGGTTCCATAGGGCAGGACACAGCTACCATAACTCAATCAAACACAAATCAACCTCAGGTAAACTGCCACTTCCATATATTGGTCATAACTTTCAAAAATCAAATTATCGTTTCAACTATCATTCAATTCTAGCAAGATGGAACTAAGTACTAGTTAGGTAGCAGTCTTAGACGAAATTTCTTTGAAAGTAATGTTGACACAAAATCACAGTCAACCAAATATTGATAGAATTGACTATATGATACTTGTGATAATTCAATACGACACATGAAGACTAAAGTCAGTACAAGCCAGACGACAGCTCACACCTACAATGCAACATATTTTTGAGTCTGTATTTTACAATTTTATTGAGTCTAGACTTATGTAAACTGAGCTGTGCTGAACATCTGAGACTTAACCTATACCCATACCCCAAATCAAAAGCTCCACAAAAATCCAAATTAGCCTATTTACAACTTGGACCCATTCTGTGCTCTGGAGACAGAGTTCGGGCCGAACTCTTCCTCCACACAGAATTCGGGCCGAACTCTGCCTCCTAAAAATCAGCACCCTAATTTTTAGGGTTGGCTGGTTGCAAGTTGTCCAACGGCCAAATTTTTGAATATTCCAACCAGAATTCTGGCCGAATTCTGTTTACCTAGTATCCTATAAATAGGCCATAAATTCTCTCATTTTCATTCATCCAATCTTCTCATCTCTTCTCTTTAAAGCTCTATACAAGCCATACCATTCTTCATCTACTAGCCACAAGCTCCCTAAGCCTCAAGTGCTCAGTACTTTTCAGTTAGGAGTTTGTGCAAGAGTTCAAGAAGTCGCTTGAAAAATTCTAAGCATCACCACTGCGATCTTTGTAAGAAGTTGACATGTTCTTCTGAAGAAAAGGCATGGGATGTAACTACTATTTCATAAATAGTAGATTTAATCCAAAGCTAGAGTTCTCAGGCCTGGACTAGTCCTCCACGAGGGAAACCAGGTTAAAAATCGGCTGTGTTTGCGTATGCTTTCTTGCTCCTTATTTATTTCCGCATTTACTCTGATTACTTTCAGTTTGTGAAAGAGTTTAATTTTTAATTGGCTATTATTGTTATAAACTCTATTCACCCCCTCTAGATTTGCTATCTGTTCTTCAACTAAATTTATAATTATTGATGTATGATACTGAACTCAACTGAATTTGTAAAAGAATGAAATAAACCCAGTCTAATATCAAATTCACTGATTTGCAGAGAACAAATCACACTACAAAAATTTGTCAAATTAGCGACGTTACAAAACGTCGCTAAACTCGATGAAAACGTCGCTACGTGAATTTAGCAACGTTTTGAGCGACGTTTTGAAAACGACAGAAAAAACGTGTCGCTAAACGAGAAAATGTCGTAAAACGTCGCTAGGACGAAGTTATTTGGCGACGTTATTAATGTCGCTAACTAGCAACATTATTTGTGACGTTTGGTCGTTGACGCTAATTAGCAACGTATATGGCGACGTTATCGTGTGGTCGCCGTTTAGCGACACTGTTACGACATTTTGGCGACGACGAGCTGACATCAGATTATGGTGCCACGTGTTGCCACGTGTTGCCACGTCAGCATTTAGCGACGCTTTTAGCGACATTTATTAACATCGCTAAAAATTAGCGACGAATAATAACGTCGCTAAAAATGTCGCTAAGTTAAAAAAATATAAAAAAACAGGTTCCAGAATGCAAATGGAGCTGGAGCCTGAGCCAAAATACAAAATACAAAATACAAAAGACAAAATACAGAATCCAATCCCTAGGTTCGTCGACCCCCTTGGTGGAACACTCAACACCGGCACGCACAATACATTCCAGAATATACAAAAAATATAAAAAAAAATACTATCCGCAATGAACAATGTCAATATATAATATCCTGAACAAACCAAATCAATATCCCCAAATACGTACAAACTCAATATCCTCAACGAAAAAATTGAATATCTCTAAATACGTACAAAGTCAAAAATATAGTACGGTCCAAAAATACAAAAACAAAACTACTGATCGCTTGGAGCTGGACCCAGTGCTGGAGGAGGAGCGCCACCAGATGACTGCTGTCGCAACGTCAGGATCGTCTGATACTCCTCCGATGACAATAGGTGGACGAGCATGTCCTCCCGTGCACCGCCGGATGTAGACGATGCTCCCGGCGTACAAGCAGACGGTCGCTCCGCAGCCATCTCCTGTAAATGTTGTATCTGCTCGACCAACCGCTGCGTAGCCTCCTGCGTAGCGTGGGTCATCTGTTGCAGCGCCTCCGTAGTCTCCTCCAGCCTCTCAAAGCGTGAGATGAGCGCAGAATCATCTATATGCGGCGCCCCCATCCTCTGCAGCATCTCGTCACGCAGAGCTGCGATCTGTGCAAGGACGTCACACTGCTGCTGGTGGAGCGACTCCTCAGTATGTGCGGGGCTGGACACAATAGTGGCGGTCGTAGAGGCCTGTGACGCAATGAAGGCACCATAGGAGCCCGTACCATAGTACGTACCCCTATGCATGCAACTAACGGCCCTCATCCATAGCTCGTCATCTGACTGAGCTGCGGCGGTCGGGGGCTGCTGGGAAGTACTAGCACTAGCTCCCTCTGACCGTGTCGGCCCGGCCTCCCTAAGCCTCAATAACTCGGCCTAGAAATAACATCTATATGAATTCTCACGTGGTCGCTAAAAATTAAAACTAATTCACTAGCATTAATTAAAACTTCTAAAACTCGACCTAGAAATAACATCTATATGAATTTTCTACGTAACTAAAAATTAATATTAATGAACTAGCATTAAGTAAAACTTACGTAGGTGTCCCGGGCCTTGTCGTCTATGAACCGCTCCCCCTTCATGTGCGTGGCGAGGAACAAGGTCACCATATTCGGGTCTTCTCCCGATTCAACCTGTTACGAAATTATTATATGATTTATCAGTTAAATTGAAAGAAATATATTACTATAAAGTATTAATTATGGGTATACGGCGAGATACGTACCATATGGGTGAAGAAATCCATGATGGACCTTGATCCACCACACCACTATGACCCCGCCTGTCGCGCTCTTTTAGACTTCGCGGACTTCTCCTTGTAGGCTTCCTCCTCGAATCTCCTCTTCATTACCGTCCAGTCGGCGGCAGAGATCCAACCCTGAATAGGCTCTCCCCGACGGTCGCGATCCTTTTGGTCGATGATCGCGTCCCTAATGAGCTTGCTGGCGACGCTGGAAAATATAGCATCGACAGCAACGGCGCGGTAGGGAGGGAAGAAGTAAGTCTGCTGAAAAAATCATAGAAGTATATAAGTTATAACATAACATACTAAATATTAAAAGAAAATAAACTTTTACGTACCGAAAAGTGCTCAAACTAGAAGGCCTTCCTGTCGGTCGGGACATCCCTCCAGTTGATCCAGGGCCCCCCGTAGTTCTATCGTAGGAATGTACCCAGCAACCGGTGTACGGAGGAGGGATAATATCTGTAAAATGGAAATTAAAATTTATTAAACAAGTTTATAATAAATTTAAACAAATTAAATGCGACAATTTTACTTACCGCCTGGTCCGAGTACAGGCCCAAATCTCCAACCTCAAATCCCCCTCCGGGCGACACAGAGGATCTGTCTCAAATGGGAGCTGCACTATGCCCCTGCCCCGCCCCTGCCCTCAGCCTGCCCCTCGGCCTCTCCCTCGCCCTCGACCTCGCCCTCGCCCTCGGCGTAGGCCTCGCTATCGCCCTCGACCTCGACGTGGGCCTCGGCCTGCTCCTCAATAGTAGGGTCGACCTCTGGAATACTCAACGGTACTGGCTGCATAGAAGAAGAATGCCCTAGCCTCGAACTGCTAGAGCCGGGTATGGAGACACTGCCGGCGACTAGACCGCTAGTATATACTGGAGTGCGGGAGGATGAGGAGTCGGTAGGAGTGGTAGATGGAGAGTGTCGGGCTCGTTGACTCCCACCAGCACCGAAACCAAATGATCCACGTCAAGCCATATCTGAAAAAATACAAAAGTATACCATACTACATCTTAAAAAAACAAAAGTATAACATACTACAGCCAGGAAACGTCGCTAAGTAAACCATACTATATCTGGAAAAAACAAAAGTAAACCATACTACATATGAAAAGGTCGCTTATTAACGTCGCTAAAACAAGAGTAAACCATACTACATCTGAAAAAAAACAAAAGTAAACCATACTACATCTGAAAATTAAATATATTAATCCTCTTCTGAAAATTTATCTTGTTCTGATTCCTCTTCCTCTTCCTCTTCCTCTTTCTCTTCCTCTTTCTATTCCTCTTCACTTCTATCAACTTGCTCTTCTTCTTCTGATACTTCTACCTCTTCCAATTAATGAAACATGTTATGAGGAACTTTCGTTGAGTCCACATCGACAATATTTGTAATAAGAGGTAGTTCGTCTTCCTAAAAAGCTATCTCGTCGACATCGAAGGTATTTCGAGCTTTAGTCTTACAGACTGTCCACCAATCTGATCTTCCAGCTCCTCGTTTTGGTTAGCTGAGCCTGGCTTGCCAGAACAAACGGCTCATAAGCTTGATATCGACGGTAATAATTTATGTCAACAAGACCATGTTTGTCAACTCTCCAACCTCGACCCTGGATCGGATCGAACCAGTCACATCTGAACAAGATGATCTTACAAGGTTCTATAGCATAATTGTATGTCAGTTCCACAATCTTCCGTAAGACGCCAAAGAAGTCATTACCTGGGTTGACGTCTTTGTAGTTTGAAGATTTTATGCACAAACAGCTATTCTTCGTAGAATCCAAATCCAAGAAGTCGTCTCTTATTCGAGCATTTGTTGACTTGAACCTGAAACCATTTACGCAGTAACTTGGCCAGGTCTTCACTTGATAAATTGGCCCCTTGGCTAGAGTTTTAATATACTCATTCTCAAGGATTGCCTCCGGACGATCAACCTAAATACCATATAAACGATGCTAACTTAATTATTATGTGCAAGTATAAATGTACAAAAAAAGTAAATTGTGAAGATATCTGTATATATGCTCTCAACCAAAAAGAAAAATAAAGTCTCATTTGTTGTTCTACTTCCTCCTCGGTTGCGCACGGATTGTTGGACGTTACCTCATCCTTAAACATGCTGAAAAGCAACGAAGCATAGGTATATTAGTTATATTCAAAAGCAACGAAGCACGCGAAATAATTTTACTTACCCCACTAGCTTGTCCACTTCTTCCTCGTCGCAGTTGAGCAATACATATAACATTGCAGCGCTAACCTCGTCGTCATTTAGATATCTTTTTTTCATTTTACCAGATGGTTTTCCGTAGGCAGTAAATACTTTCAGCTTTGCCTCAATACCAACTTTATAGCCATCGTCATTTCTGGGAGCCCTTGTTCTGTTTGTAGCAATATGAGGCTAAAAATACATAGAACAGAAGTTTGAAATCTCCTCAAGGACATATGCTTCACAAATAGAACCCTCCACCCGTGCCTTATTTTTTACCTTCCTCTTGAGGTGGTTCAACTGTCGCTCGAACGGGTATATCCAATGATAACCGATAGGTCCAGCAACAAGAGCCTCATGGATAAGATGAATCGGCAAATGATCTATTGAGTCGAAGAATGCAGGAGGAAAAACTCTCTCAAGTTTGCAAAGTGTTACCACAATGTCCTTCTCTTGCTTCTCTAAACGATCGACGAGCAACTTGCAAGAACAAAGATCTCTGAAGAATATGCTAAGCTCTGTTAATGGATTCCAGACTACCGGCGGTAATAATTCTCGAAATGCAACAGGAATTAACCTCTCCAGAATATGTGGCAATCGTGGCTCTTCATTCCGGTCAGTTTACACTCCTTTATGTCGACACATCTTCTTAGATTGGAGACGTATCCGTCCAGAAATTTTAAGTCCTGGATCCATCTACAAAGTCTCACTTTGTCCTCCTTGTCCAGCGAGTAGATTGCCTTAGGCCGCAAAAGCTTTCCCTTTCTATTGTCTATCATGTGCAATGTAGGGCATCTGTATATTTCGGCTAAGTCCAATCTAGCCTTCTGATTGTCTTTTGTCTTTTCCTTGACGTCCATTACAATATTAATTATGTTATCAAACACGTTCTTCTTGATATGCATGACGTCAAGGTTATGTCTAATCAGATTTGTGCTCCAATATAGCAGATCCCAGAATATACTCCTTTTGGTCCAGTTATGATCTTCGCCAAACCCCTCGCAACGGCTGCTCGTTGTAGGATCTTCAATAGCACTTGGAATTTCTTTTACTTGCTCTCATGTGTCCTCTCCGGACCACATTGGCGGTGGATCGCCCTTCTCCATAGCTCCGGTACGGAATGCAGTTCTGTTTCTATGGTACGGACGGACTTTCGGCAAGAACTGTCGGTGACAATCAAAGAAGCATGGCTTTCCTCCGTGTCTCAAACGAAAAGCCTTAGTGCGGTCCATGCAATACGAACATGAAAGCCGACCTTGAGTGCTCCATCCAAATAACATTCCATAAGCCGAAAAGTCGTTGATTGTCCATATTAGTGCTGCCCGCATCTGAAAATTCTTTTTTTCGAAGCATCATACGTGTACGCCCCTGTTTCCCATAGCTGCTTCAGCTCATCTATCAACGGCTGTAAGTACACGTCGATGTTCCTCTTCGGGTTGTTCGGACCGGGGATGATAATAGTTAAGAACATGTAATGTGTCTTCATGCACATCCAAGGCGGTAGGTTGTACGGAGTGAGGATTACCGGCCAGCATGAATATTGGGAGCCTGAAAGACCAAATGGGATGAAACCATCAGAGCAGAGCCCCAACCTTACATACGTGCATCAGAAGCAAAATTAGGATATGCTCGATCGAAGTGCTTCCACGCTTCTCCATCAGATGGATGATCCAACACTCCTTCGGTCTGTTGTCGCTTGTGCCAACTCATATTTTCGGCAGTCTCTTTCACCATGAACAATCTCTGCAACCGCGACGTCAACGGCAAGTAGTGCATTGAAGCAGTCGATCTTCTAGACTTGCCTGCAGCAGTTGGCTTGTAGCGATCAGCACCACAGAATTTGCACACTTCTACATCCTTGTTATCTTTGTAGTAAAGCATGCATCCGTTCTGACAGCAATCGATCTTGTCGTATCCCATCCAGAGGGATCTCACCATCCACTTAAAGCGGTAGAAGTCTTTCGGTAACTTGGCACCTCCGGCAAGATATCGGTAATCAACTCGAGCACTCTATTGTAGCATTCTTGCGATATATTAAAGTCAGACTTTATGCTCAAGAGCTGAGTGATCACCTCTAACGGTGAATGGTCCTTACAGCCAGGGTATAAAGGAGTCCTTGCATTCTCCAGCAACTCCATGAACTTTGCGGCATCGGTATTCGGTGCCTCCTCAGCTGCGTCACGATTGTATCGATCGAAACTAGGCCCCGCAGCGTCGAAGACCATGTTCACGTACTCGTTGTCGACACCAGTTCGATTGTGGACATTCATATAAGGCTCCACAAACGCTCCACATAAGGCTCCACATAAGGCTCCGTTTGGAATGCTAAAGGTACAAGCTCTCCGTGTGCGGTCCATTGGTAGTAATTCGGAAGGAAATCGTTTGTGTATAAGTGATACGTCACATCCAATTCTGGTTGAAACTTCATGTTCTGATATTTTGCACACGGGCACTTAATGTCCATGCCGTCCATGAATTGAGGAAACGCCTTCGCAATTTGGAGGAATTGTTCTACTCCGCGATGTATTCATCTCGCACACCGCACCTGTCATCTCGAATGCGGTATACATCCACGAACGGTCTAGCAGATACATGGATATAGCCATTTCTAGATATCTGCTGTAACTCCCTCCCCGAAAATTTAGAAATATTTACTATTATTTATTTTGTTGTGCCATTAAATTGAATTATTAGTTATTATTGGCTTTAATATAAACAGATTTATTGAGCTTTTATATGTAATGTAGTATAATAAATTTTTGAGATAATTTTAAGAGAGTATGTTGTATTCTTTTATTTTATTACAAATATTTATCAATGGATTTGGTCATGAATATACATATCCATGTATAAATATATTATTGGTTTATTACAGTGTTATTAGGTTTATTATTATTATTAAATTTAATATTGTGG
>JANAVB010026400.1:11194361-11336861 GCA_029216955.1 Iris pallida
TATATATATATAAATATATATATATATATATATTAGATAATATATATAAAAATAAAAAAAAATATAAAATATATATATATATATATATTATATGTGCGTATATGTGTATGTATATATGATATATAATATATATATATATGTATTTGTGTGTGTATAAAATATATATGTGTGTACAGGTATATATATATAAATATATATGAATGTTTACGAGAATATATATATGTATATATGTGAATGTATGTATAAATAAATATTAGATATGGGTGTATTTGTATGTATAAATAAATATATAATAGCGAATGTATGGGTATGATAAATATATATATATTATAGGCGTGTAAATATGTGTATATATATATAATATATATATATGGTAAGTATGTGTAGATTATACATATAAATATATATATATAGGAGTATATATGCGTGTATATACGAATATATATATATACTAGTGCATATATATCTGTATATATATAAATATACATACAATACGTGTGTGTGTGTGTGTGTGTATATATAGGTATATATATAGACTTATATTTATAATAATAAGAAAAGAAGCAAGAATGCAAAGCCCAGCCCGGCAACATCCAAGCCAGCCGGCCCAACACTTAAACACATCAAACCGAGCAGACCAATCCTTCCCGACCCCATGCTAAAAACGAACACTATATATATATGCAATGATAGAAACCAAACCATAACCCAATTCCCTCACATCCGCCGTGCCACCGACCCTGGGCGACCGATCGCCGCCAGCGCCGCCAGCGTCGCCGTCGCGCGCGGCCAGCACCGCCGTCGCACGCGGCCAAAAGTCGTCGGAACGCGCGGACACAGCGCGCGCGCGAGACGGAGAACAGCAGCAGCGGCTGCAGGCGCGCCGAATCGAGACGCGATTTCTCCGTCAATACTCCGCTGTTTTGCGAACCGTTTCTTCAGGTGCATACCTAACCTAACCCTCGTTGTCTCCCTTCAAGTAGATGTAATTATTTAGCAATTTACACGTGGTGAATCGAGTACCAAAACTCGGAAAAACCTGCTTACAAACAGAGTAAAACTCAGTCCAAACCGTGACTTTGGAAGGCGACAAACTCGTCGATCCATCGCCTAACTGGAAAACTACCTGAACAGGTTTAATGACAACCTATACGACTTCTAAACTCTATTTTTAGACCTTAGTTTCATCCAGTATAAATATAGTTAAACCAAGTTGAAAATCAGGAAAAAACTGATAAAAACTGTTTTGAAAACTTAAAAAACCATCCACACGACGTGCGTCCCGCCATTCCGGGTGACGTGGTCGCGAACCGAAAGCATCGAAAGGTGCGTAACGGTTTCGTGGTCGTGTGAGCTTTGACGGAATTCAAATTGGTCGCGTGTGCACGACAAATTTGATGCGTATCCGTCGAAATTCACCGTATCGGCCTCTGTGCAAGTTTTCCAATTACTTCGTGCACGCTCGTCAGATCAAGACGAAACTTATGCCAACAGGACCGTATCGTTTTTCTGGTCCTGTATGCCACGTTTGGTCCCATTCTGAGACAGTTGAATCGTACGCTGTTTTGTGGGCCCTACGGTCCCATTCAACGGGCGATTTTGTGCACGGCCCGCCGGAATCCAACTTTGGACATACGGTTGGGTTCGTATCGAAAAACCGGATCCGTAGATATATAGTTTGACGACTTTAGAGACCATTGACTCTGGCACGCTTTTCGGTGCAAAGCGGGTCCAACGACGGATACCGTTTTGACCCGAAATTACCGTTTTGCCCCTGTGTCCAGAATTGGACTTAAGGATAGGCAATCCTAGCTAATTTGACTTTTCTGAGAATGTTGGTACTGTTTATTTCAGCATCTGGAGACTTCTGCATGTGTTAACTGATTGCGGCTTATTGAGTGGTATATTATTATTGGTTTCTCCAGCTAAGGACCTCAGGCAAGTGCACTTTCTGATTGCTTTCGATTCATAGTAGTCTTTTCACTTCATGTCTATACATATATCTTGCTGCTTGTTGACACGCTCATCACACGGAGTAGTCGGGAGGGAAATATCTTAGTATACATATGGACTACCCAGAACTATCCCATTTGTCTAATCTTGAATGATAGCAGCTGCACACGACACGTGCGGTGTGCCGTATTTACCCCCTAGCCGTTCACATGTTGAAAATGATATTTCACACCACCTAGGTAGATGTCTTTTATTTATTTTTCCTTTACTTCTCTATCGTGCTATGTCATCAGTTATCTTCCAGTTTTTATCTCTCATATGTTATTTTCATGTCTTGTTAATTCTATTGTGTTTTCGCATTACCGTCAGTTTGTGTACTTGTTCCATTTCTGACTGGAAACCAACATTTTTCAGGTTTAGCCGCGATCACTCTTAGCACTGGGAAGACAGGGTATGCTGAGGCCGACCTAGATAGTGGAACTGGTTGTCATTTTCATTAATTGTGAGAACATTGTATTTTTTCTTTAAATATAAATGTTGTAAATATTGTAATAAATTTAGAAATGTGAATGAGCAGCAAATGTTTTATTTTGAGCATTTATTTCTTGCGGGCTTGACAGCGTTCTACCGCCGACTCTGCGACGTAGGCTGGCTTGGACACGTCTCGTATCCGGAAAAGCGGGTGCGGGTCGTGACATCTGCAAATATGAATAAACTTCAAAACTAAAAGGAATATACTACATACTACATACTACGGCCGTGACTCGGGACCATTCCTATGAGTCGGGACCATTCCTACTACATACTACATACTAAAATGAATAAACTTCAAAACTAAAACTTCAAAACTAAAACGAATATACTACAAACTAAAACAAATATACTACATACTACGGTCGTGACTCGGGACCATTCCTATGAGTATCGGGATCAAGAAAACTACATGTTACAAATATTGGCACTATCGTGTTACAAATTAACCAACCAACAAAACTACGTGTTACAAATATCGGCACTATCGGTACGTGGTTTCGAATCGGAGTATCACATTTTTTGGTGTCGGAAAACAAATAACTATTACTAAATTATCATATTTTTCGGCACTATCGGTGCCCCTGACCCTGCCCCCCCCGCACCCCCCCTCCCCCCCTACACCACCCCTAACCCTAACCCGAACCCAATCCCTAACCCCTCTGCCATCAGCCCTCCCTCCCCTCCCCAGCCCCTCCAACCCCTACACCACCCCTAACCCTAACCCGAACCCTATCCCCAACCCTTCCCCCACTATCCCCCCTCCCCCCCCCCGCCCTCACCCCCCAGCCGCCCTCACCCCCCCTAACCCGAACCCTAACCCTCCCCTTCCCCCACCCCCCCCTCCTCACCCCCAGCCGCCCTCACCCCCCCTGCCCCACCCCCCCAGCCACCCTCCAACCATTCCTCACCTCCAACCACCCGCACCCCTCTGCCCCTCCCTCCGAGCCACCAGCACCTCCCCAATCACCAACAACAAATAGAGAGGGAGAGAGAGAGAGATAGGGAGTCACGTACCAGAGGAGAGTCGCCGGAGAGAGTGAAGTCGTCGGAGAGAGTGAGAGCGGGAGCGAGAGCGCCGGAGAGAGTGAGAGCGAGAGCGCCGGAGGAAGAGAGTGAGAGAGTAAAATGATGGGGGAAAATGAATCGGAAGGAAATTTAATTTAGTTAGAATTTTACGACGTTATTATTAACTTCGCTAAATAAGTCACAATTAGCGACGTTGTAGCGATGTTTCGCGACGACTAGCTCACGTAACTAATATACGCCGTTGTCACGTCGCTATTTGCGTCGCTAGTAGCGACGGTTATCGATGTTTCAATTATACGTCGCTAATGTACACAATTTTGCGATGTTTTGCTAACGTCGCTAAATTTACGTCGCCAATTAAGCAGATTTTAGTAGTGTCAAATGTCTGAATTTCACAGATATATACACAATAGCTCAAGGGAAAGATTCCTAGAGAAAACCTATCAACTGAAACAATATGTAAAAACTTCTAGGACAAGATACCCAGCCTAGTCCATCATTAAATGATATTCCCAGTTAAGTTCAGGCTATAACAGTCAGTCCCATCTATCAAGACATCAACTAATTAGTCAAGGGTTTAGGTTACTAATTAAAGTTCAGTCCAATGAGTTGATACAAGGTCCACAGATGGATATACTCAATTTTAAATTACCAAATTGGTCAAAACTCAAACAGTATAGCCAACCATGATTCTAGATCACTGATACCAACTCAGGATTGTTTCTACATTGAGATTCTGATATTTTTCTATACTCTGTTCTTACCATGACTCAATATTCCTGGAGGTTTTAAGGGACTGCACTTGATATGCAACTCGTAAGTTTCACTGAAACAGGGCTCTATATTAATTCAGTCCATAAAATAGGTTAACCAATTGTCTCAGTGATTGATACAGTCATTTAAATTATAAACTGATGCATGTCAGTTCTCACTGAAATCGCATAAGCCTCCATCAGGATCCTACAGTTGAATGTAAACTATTATAACTCGTAAAATCATGGAGTCGAATCAGTTACCTGAAGAATCAGATCGATGGTTCCTGGTCTTATGAGATGGCACGAGCTACTCCCCACACTCGATCCAGCTCCTTGTAACAATAGATCGAACACTAACGACTCAAATTAACAGAGGGAAAATCAGTCCTAATAGGTTCACAAATACCTGAATCCAAATGAATGAGGACAGGATACTCACCTTGGTACCTGACTCAAAAGTTCAATGAATGGGTGTCCACGCAACCAAATCAGGAGCTCTAACGAAGACACAAACGAAATTTACAACTATCAACAATTCAGCTATCAATCATCGTTCATCCAATAATCCAGTGGTGATTCGAACCTATAAAAACCATAATAATTCGATTGATCGATTACCTCGATTGATTTTTATTGATGAAGAGGAATCGAGTGAATCAGTCACTGGTTTATCAATTCCATATCTGATCAAACAAGAGAAAATTGGTAGGATGAAATCGATGTTCGCAAATCAAATTAAAGTAGAATGATATGATCTGGCTTACCCAGAGTTTGTCGATGAGAAGGAAGGGATCGAAGAATTTACCAAGCACGACGAAGAGTTCTGGATCCTTCGTTCAGTCGACGATGAGGATGCTTCTGCTCACTGCGCATGGATAGTTGAGAACTCCACTGCTTTGTTACTCCTTCTCGCCATGATCGATTCTTCAATTTTTGGGGGATTTAATCTCAGGAAAAGAAGAGGATGGAGAGTACAATTTGGGAGAGAAGAAGGAGTTTAGATCTGAGGAGAATGGGAAGAAATGATGATTGATACTGTTAAATAGGCCGTTAGGAAATTTTCGAAAAGGAAGAAGGAAATTGGAGGGAAAAGTATGGGTTGTTAGAGCCATGTGCTCTCAGCTCAGACGAAATAGAGGAGAGCTCATTCCTAATTGTTTAAAGTTTGAAATGACCTAAAAACCAAGGCTTGAATGGGCCTAACTAATGGGCTAAGAATGGCTATACATAAAACTAACTAAATACAATACTCATCATTTTAAAATAGGCTGAGAAGGAAAGCCCACTCAAAGGAGTGAGGAAAAATAATAAAATAGAATTTTATTCAAGGAAAAGATTTAATATTATTGATTTTAAAATTTTATATAAAACTGAGAGGTGGAGTTACAGATGTACTGACCCACGTTTTGAGGGCAGGTGCTCGTGCTTGGGATGTTCTGCACACGAAGATTGGCTTGATTGGTCCCGTGGCATCGAAAATTGTTGGGCATACAGAAGCTCTTCTTGTACAAGATGATGTCTTCTGTTTATAAAGGGCATAATGGAACATTGTAATCAGTTGTACCAGTGAATTGTAAGCCAAGTCGGTATATCGAGTTGTAATCCAATGTATCCAAATATCAAATGTAAGCCTTATAGCATTGTTCAGTTGGCTTTCATGTAAAGTGGGAAGTGTTATAAGCATTGTAATCCAATACGAGTTTTGTACTCTTCTTCAATTATCAATAAAGAGAATAAAGTTCTATATATCTCTGTGTGACTTCAAGTTATCATTTTATCTCTGCTGCTATAAAGAAGTGATGTATTTCTATTCAATGAGAAAGATTGTCCTCATTAACTTCAATTTATCTGCTTCTGCCGCTGCGATGTGTTCCTATTTGAAGAAAATCAATTATGTACCATCTTTGCCTTGTACAAGTACAATACCAGACTTGTACGGCATCACGTCCAAGCGAGGACAATCGATTCCAAGAGATAAAATATGTGAATAAATGACTCTACGAATCGGGGCATGACAACCTGCTCCAGCTCCAGCTCCAGCCCCAACAGACGCTCCAGCTGATATTCCAACCCACGCAGTCCCGGTTCACACTATAGACGAGCTGTATCAGCGGTTTGATGCTTTTATCACTGTTCAGGGATAGCAACGTCAAGCCGACCTGACTCGTTATAGTGATACTGAGTTTTGCTACATCTCTCAGGTCCAGATCTTGAGAAATGTTATGTCAGACATTCAGTGGACTATGACTCATCATCCTACTGCACCAACGCCCATCATCCGTCACCCTGCCTTTGGCGGAGAGAGACTTGATGAGGATCAGACCTTTGTCTTATTCGGCCCGATGACTGCATACTTTGATCCGACCCAGCCGCCTGCTGATGCCGCTGGTGATGCGGATAGTTGATATGATATTTTTAGACTTAGTGTTATGTGGATATTTCTGATGATGATGGTCTTTAGTAGCACATTTATTTTTTGTTGCATTTTGGATTTCTGCATCATTTGTTGTGACACTTTATGATAAGTGTTAGACTATCATAAAAGTTTATTTCTATTATGCAAGCTTTTCTTCTAGTTTCTATGATTTACTACTTGAGTTGTGATGTGAATTGTGATTATATATATTATTTGGTATTACTCTATTGTTTCTTTATTGTTGTTTGGCTCATTGATTGCGGGGGAGCCATCTTTTGATTACATGACAAAGGGGGAGATGAGGACACCAAAATCAAAAGTTTCAAGTTTTGCTTAAGTCAGGTATATTTTCAAAGTTACAAGATAATATTTTGGCATAGACTCAAAGTTTGTCAATTATCAAAATGAAAAAAATTGTTGGCCCACTGGTCATGATCATACCTGATTTTGATAATTAACGTCAACTTTGGTCGATAGTAACATATACACAGCTACAGGTATCAAGTCAGAATATCTACACCTACTACTACAAACATATCGTTGTCATCAAGAACCAAAAGTGATGGAATCAAGATCAAGACTTTTTCATCATTCTTATGTATTTTTATCTTTATTTGAGTCTATAAAAGTATGTAAGATTGATCAGATTGGTACTGGCTTAGCTATTTTTAGTCCACAAAATATAACCTTACTCTCCACCAAAATTTCCTATCCAAAGTCCACAAAAATTTCTATCCAAAGTCCACAAACAAAATATATCCAAATGGCCCAAATATGTTCTGTTTGAACTCTGACAGAACTCGGCCCGAGTTCATTCGAGTTCGGTCAAGTTGTTTTTGGTCTTCTTGGATATCTGTATCCAACGTTTGAATGCGAGATTTCTGTATCTGAATTCTACCCGAACTCTGTCCGAGTTCGGTCCATAAAAACACTATAAATAGAGAAGAAGTTTCACATTTTCAATCATCTCATTCACTTTCTCTTATCTCTATTCCTTAAGTGTTTTTTGCGAGCTATACACTTTAATATTTAGCCCATACTACTCTTAACCAAGCCAGTTTCAGTTTCAGTTCAATCTAGAGTTTGGTTTACAGAGTTGAATTGGAGGCTATCTCAGAAAACGTTCCTATTTTCAAACGCCTTCAGGAGTCGGTCATGCACTTGTCGCCAAGCACGGTGTTGTTGAAGTTATCCTACACTTGTCCCCAAGCACAATGTTGTAAGAGTTGCAAGCACTCAGTTAAAGCTTATGCTATAGTGGATTAACATCAAACAAGAGTACTCGAGACTGGAATAGTTCTCCACGAGGGATACCAGCATATATCGTTGTCACTGAGTTTGATTTTTATTAACTCTTTATTTTTACTGCAATTCATATATTGATATTCATCTGCTCTTACCTGTATTTTATTATCCATATTAAATAGTTTTTAAATTGTGATATTTATTCCGCTGCACGCACACACTCTATTCATCCCCTATCTAGAGGTGCTATTTAAATAGTTTTTAAATTGTGATATTTAAATTGTGTGGGAAAAAATCAACTCGTTCAAGATTGGGGTCTTCTTTCCAAAGCAAGCAAACCCTTCCTTTTATAACATCTTTAAAGTCGAAAAGGAAAGAACAGACGAGTGCTTCCTGATGCTCATATATGCTTTAACAAGGTTAAATAAATACCACCAAATTTACAGTAAATAAATAAGTCTACAAGCTCTTTTTCTTTCCAACATCTGCTGTAAACTCTTTGCACTAATTAATTAATTAATTACTCATTCCTTTGGTTGCTTTGAATACAAATATCGTAAATTATCAAAAACAATATGCAAGATGATTGATACATAGAGAACGGCAGGCGGATAAAAACTCACAGTTAAGCTTCCACATCCAGACACGAATATGGTGTGGGAAAATCCCTCAGAAATTAAGAGGATTAATATACAGAGCTTGCTTCTCTTTCAGAAAAGCAGAAATCCTAGATACACTCCCTTGCATGACAATCTGCCCATCTTCCATATAAATAGCACCATCTGCATATTGTAGTTCTTCCAGGCGATGTGTCACCCACAAAGCAGCAACTTCTCCAGGACCAGCCACCGAGTTCTTAACTGCCTTGATCACTCCAATCTGACATGCAATGTAAATCTTGTCAATCACACCAGTGTTTCATAAACTAGCAGAAGAAAAATACTTCTATTTAGATTAATGATCAGTCCTAAAATCTCCGGTCTATATCAATATGCGTAACATAAAGAGGATGACAATTGGAATTAGTTTTAACTCCTCGGTATAGAGATATACTGACCTTTATTAACGAGTCTGACCCTAACTTTCACACTAAGCAAATAGCCAAGTTCACGAATGCAGATTTGCATATTTATGAGTACATAGACATCAGTTAGCAAGAAGAAAGTTTAACCTAGTTAGTGCAAAGAATCACTGAGGAGACCTTATTCGTTGTGCATCCTCCAAAATCTAACATCTCTATTATTCTCTATATGATCAAACTAAATTTTGTGCGCATCCAGAGTCTATTGTAATGCAATGCACTTAAGGAAAAAATGATTTGAAACACATAAAAATGGGCCTAGTCAAGTGGTTTCCAGCACTTATTTTAACATAAGATAACCTAAACTCGGTTCTATAAACAAGAAAAAACAAAGTTCGGTATAATGAACTCAGAACTCACTATGCACCTTTTGTCAGTGAAGCCGCTTCGATGTTTGTAGGAAATCACTACATTATCTATCCTACTATCTATACTACTATATAATGAGAAAAGTAGGCTTCACCATGAAAGTTTTTGTTCCAAAAATGCCCTCATCTATATTTACTAATCAAAATTGTTCATTACATTTAATATGGATAGTTATGTAATCATGTATAGAAAAATAAAAATTAAGGAGGTTGTTTGCTCTTCCCAAGTATTATAAAATACGTGCAAGGCACGTGCATATATACTAGTATATATAATGCCAAAAGTTAGGCTTCACTGTGGAATTTTTCTTCCAAAAATACCCTTGCATATCTATACTAATTAAAATGGTTCATAAATTTTAGTAAGGACAAGTTACTAATTACGAATTCTGCCCTTTGGTCTTCCTAAGTAGTCTTCCTAAGTTAATTAAAATAAGGTTAAAATACGTGCAAGGCACGTGCATACATGCTAGTTTTACATAAAGAGCAAAGACATTGTTTCAATTACTCTCCGTATCATCACTAACAAATCCTTCTCCTCTCCTCTCTTTACTTCTCAAACTGCCGATGGCTTGTTCGCTAGAGATATGCTTGAGGCACGCCTCAACTGGCATGAGGCTCACTATCAGGCTCAAAGAGGCGCGATGCGCGCCTTTGATAACTATGGGACTGTTATAAAAATAAAAAAAGCCTTATATGTACAAGGCTTTTGGAAACTTGTAAAAATCTTTTGGGTTATGTTGTTCGGGTTCTTCCGACTGGACTTTGCTCTTTGAAGGCGTATCAAATGTGTGACTTCTCATTGGAGAACTACTGGTGGCCGATCATTAGCAACACAGCTGGTGGTTGTGAGTGGTCTCTGCAGTCGTACAACTATACACTGTAGATTGCTACATAAGTCTCTCCTCTAAATATTGTTTGACCGCACAATCTCGAACATGTCTCCCCCCTAGTAGAGTATACATAGATGCCATTTTCACTCATTTCCAAATTGCATCATTTATTAGATGGAATTAGAAGCCACATAATAATGTAAAGGAAGTAAATAATATCCATCCAATTAAAATGGTAAAAATGTCTAGCAAACGCTTGCAATCTCTGAGAATAGGTACCGTATTAGACATTGTGGGACTTGCTAGTTACATATGGTACACACGAGACCCAACACCCCCAAGGGACATTCACATTCGAGAAAAACCATCCAACTCAAAGCTGCCACTACAGAACAATGATAAGTTAATGACTGTAACTATGTGGCACGGACACGAATACAACATAATAATAACACGGAGACATGAACACTTCACCCATTTTGGAGTGTCCTAAGTTATTTTTTGGGAGTGTCTGTGGCATGTCCATTACATGTTTGACAAAAGACAACATGGAGGCAACGTCCGACTTTTGAAGTGCTCCTGCTTCCAAAACTAATGTGACATGTGAACGTTTATTGCAATCAACAACATGAGGTAACAAGATACATTACCAATGACACATAAGAATAAAAGTGTACATCCACACGTGTAAGGAAGCAATACCTGGTCATGTTCATCCAAGAATGTCGTCAATTCATCTAATAGGAGCACTTTGCACGCTTCGGCTAGAGCACCAGCAATAGCAACCCTCTGTTTCTGACCGCCACTGAGAGTTTGAATCGGCCTCTACTGCATGCAAAAAACACACACTCATAGTCAATTTCCTTCAGAATTTCACAAGTTCTTTGCATGTCAGGAACTTACTTGTGAGTACTCTGACATGCTGACAGCCTCTAGAGCTTCTGACACTCTTGATTTAACTTCACCTAGTGTTAGATTGTATTTACCTAGACCGAAAGCAACATCGGCCTCGACAGTTGGCATCACAACCTACAAACAAATCACATGAAATATTAATATCTATTTACAAGAAAACTATAGAATAAAATGAATAACTATGAGCCAAATTCTAACAAAAAAAAATTGGAGTAAGAATTTTCTGGCATGAGGGTTAGGCATGTGAATACACTGCCCTAAAGGAAAATGGACGCCTCTCCTGGTCGCAGTGTAGGCATTCCAATAGAGATATAAGCATTACAATCTCCAAAAGGAAGACGGATAAAAACCTATGTTGTCAAATATGTGATTATACATTAAGTATCAGTTTGCTTGATTACCGTACCATAAGATACATTATCACATTGTCAAATAGATCGAAAAAATAATATGACACATATAAGGATAAACTGAACACAATAAGCAACAACAAAGAGTATCACTAAGCATCTAAATGGCAATCATAAAGTCGACAACTAAAATGAAACTAAACAATGCAAGTTAGACAACAATCAAACATCCATAAATCTATTCAACAGCAAAAGGGCCGTACTAGAAGTGGTCAAAACACCCAAAAGAAAGGAAAAAAAAAATGTCAAAAACAAAGGAGAAGAAAGTTAAGTAAACAAACAAAGAAAAAAGAAAGTCTAAAAAAATTGTGGTGTATTCTATTGTATGTACTGTATCGAACTAACATATAAGACAATTTTGTCACATCCGATACATCTTTATGGTTAATATCGGAAACTTTTTGTATCGTATCATACAAGATCAACAAGAGAGGTAAAAACCCATTAACGAATCAAAGAGCTGACCTGCACTCGAAACAGTTTAAGGCAAATCTTGGACATGACAAACAATGAATGGTTCGCTCTTGGTGTTGGGACAATGTACCACATAGAATATAGCAACTCGAGTTGACGGACAATATAGAGCATGGCCCATATGCCTTTCATATCGTGAACTTTTTGTATTGTATCATACAAGTTCAACAAGAGAGGTAAAAACCCATTAATGAATCAAAGAGCTGACCTGCACTCGAAATAGTGTAAGGCAAATCTTGGACTAGACAAATAATGAATGGTTTGCTCTTGGTGTTGGGACAATGTACCACATAGAAAATAGCAACTCGAGTTGATGCACAATATAGAGCATGGCCCATATGCCTTTCATATCTGGATTTTTTTTGTATCATATCATACAAGATCAACAAGAGAGGTAAAAACCCATTAATGAATCAAAGAGCTGACCTGCACTCGAAATAGTGAAGGCAAATCTTGGACTTGACAAATAATGAATGGTTCGCTCTTGGTGTTGGGACAATGTACCACATAGAAAATAGCAACTCGAGTTGATGCACAATATAGAGCATGGCCCATATGCCTTTCATATCGTAAACTTTTTGTATCGTATCATACAAGATCAACAAGAGAGGTAAAAACCCATTAACGAATCAAAGAGCCGACCTGCACTCGAAACAGTGCAAGGCAAATCTTGGACTTGACAAATAATGCACTGTTCGCTCTTGGCGTTGGGACAATGTACCACAGAAAATAGCAACTCGAGTTGATGCACAATATACAACATGGCCCATATGCCTTAAAAAGGGAACACCCTCCAGTATGGCAAATGGAAAGTGGGAGGAAACTAGGAAAGTGTGGAAACCATGGTTGTTTTCCATTTTGTTCCTTGTTTGGTAGTTGGAGAGTAAGTTAGGAAACTAGGAGGACCCACCACCAAAGTGGAAGCTAACTCTCTATTCTACTTACCTTCCAAATAGATGGAAAGTAATGGAAACTCTGTCAAAAACAATTATGATTTTTTTTTTTATTGTTTGTTTTGTATACAAACCCCACCACTTTTAGACACTCCATGTTCATTATGTTTTTACTACAACCATTTTCTTAGTTTCTTGCAAACAAACAACATTTTCAATGGAAACTTAGTTTCCTTAATTTTATAGCTACGTTGTACAGACATGTCAAAATGGTGTCCGCATCTGTATCGTTGTCAAGAGCGTTCGGAGAGTGCATCAGTGAGAATTGTTTCATTCAGAATTTACTTGTGGACTCTTGACTTGATAGTAGATAATTAGACTTCCGATAACGGTGTGTCGTGGACGGGGGAGGTCCGTTACTAGGCGCATGGGCTCCTTTCCCACATCGTTACTGCAGAATTTAATACCAGAACTACATGGTTTCATAGCTATTGCCGGATTACATGCGTCCGTATTCATGCACCATAATAGATAACTATTGTGGATCATGTAACCATTGTATCTGATTTGTTTCCGTGTTCATGCAACATACGTTTCGAGAAACCAATACAAAGTAAGTTTTATAGTTTTCAAAAGTTCCCATTTACCAAACAGGCCCTATATTGACCAAACCCAGCTATTAATGCCTCAACATATCCCATCTTGTCCGATGTGGGACTAAACTCTCCTCTAAGTCGAAGCCTCCTCCCACCAACCGATCGGCCGCTTGGCATGACCTTGTATGCGCGTGGCCCAAAGTCTCTATGGGTCCAATTAACTATTTGCACAACCCAATGTAGAAATTGAGAAACTTTCAGTTAACATGAATCAAACAGATGGTGGGCAATTTTACGAAACAAAAAATGGGAGGAAAAAAATATGAGGGGCTAGAACGCAAAATGATGACCTGATGGTCTGGATTCTGGAAGACGTAGCTCTTCGCTCCGTCTATACGCACAGTCCCATAAGTTGGGTTCAGCAGTCCTGCTAAAATCTACAAATTGCAAATCGGAAAAAACACGTAAATTACATCCTTTAACATCAGGGGAGGGGAGAGGGGAGAGGGGAGAGGGGAGGGGGGAGGGGGTGGTGGCAAAGTGCAAATAATTACTTTTAGAAGGGTGGATTTGCCGCAGCCGTTGGGGCCCAGCAGCATCCACAGCTGTCCCGGCGGGACGCGGACGGAGCAGTTGTTCAGTATCGGAACCGTCCTCCCTTGTTTCGTTGTTACCGAGAAGCCGATTTTTCGGCCTGAAATGGCGGGAGCGACGGCCGAGACGGACGATACGGCTGTTTTTCGGAGTCGGTGGCGGTGGCCGAGGCCGACGAAGGAAGAATGGGTGTAAGAGAGAGAGGGGCTGTGCGGCATAGCGAAGGGCTGAGTTTCTACTGCAATTTTGCTGTCAATCAATCTAGTTAGGGATGTTTTAGGGCGAGGTGGGCGGGGTTGGTTTATTGCTATAAAAAAAATTGTGTTGTAGATATGGATAAATTATCATAATTATTGGTTTTTTCTATGAACACCATAAAAAATGTTTGGGGGCAGTCCATGAATGTGAAAAAATTGCTGGGGGCACCCAAAATTTGTTAGGGGGCAGCCCAACCCCCAAACCTTTCATTTCACTCTCATTTTCATTCTTCACTCTCTCTCCTCAAGAAGAAAAGAAAAAGCTCTCTCCCTCTCCCTCTCCTAAACCCTAATTTCTTCTTCTCCACCACTTCATTCTCAATCCCTCCACGAAGATTCTCGAAGAGATGACACGCAAGTCAAAGCAACCGGAATCCAGGTACGTTCTTCCCTAATTTCTTCGAGATTTTTGTACATTATATTCGAAACCCTAGAATTTGTTTAATTCTTGAAAAAGTTTTGATAAAATAGGTTTATAATCTCTTTCACGTTCTCTTCCCTAATTTTCGAACACAAGAAATCCCAATTTTATGTTGAAACCCTAACCCTAGAACACGACAAACTAGGATGTCGTTGTGGCAGTTCGGGTGCACAACAGTAGGACTGCCAGGCATGTGGCAGTCCTAATGAAAATCAGGACTGCCACAGTCCTGGCAGTCCTCTTGTGAAAGAGGACTGCCAGGGCTGTGGCAGTCCTGATTTTCATTAGGACTGCCACATGCCTGGCAGTCCTACTGTTATGACATATGGGGGTGGGTAACTGCATGTTGTTTCTATTATTTAATACGTGTATGTTGTCATGCAGTCCACCGGCCGCTAACAAAAGAATACGGTCCACCGCGTCAAAGCGGAAGGAACGTGCGGGACGTCCTCTCGAGCGTCCGATAACAATTACCGAACCGGCGCCCGAAGCTCGGTCTCGGACATCGCCACCGGCACGTCAAGCTCGGTCGAAGCAACGAGCTCCTACTCCTACGCCTCCTTCCGATGACGACGACGACGACGTGCCAATTGCTCGACTCCAATCACGTCAAGACGGTTCTACTCCATTTGAGGAGGTCGGTCCTTTTGAGTCGCCTGTCCGTCCGTCCGGTTGCTCAATGTTGGTTTCTTTTGAGAACCACATTGCGTATGAAATATGGAAGAACCCGATATGTACATGACGTTTGTAAGCTACCAGTTTAGTATAATATATATATATATATATATATATATATATATATATATATATATATATATTTCATAATTGATATGTTTTTTGTTGTTCGATATACAGAGGACATATCGTATCCTTAGGGCTGTGAGTCACGGGAAGAAAACCGTGTCCTGGCTGTTTGCAAGCTTATCGGAGGCCGTCCGGAGCAAAATCATACCGAACGGCTTGCACAATTTGGCACAAAACGCCTACCGGACAATGGATAGTCCCCTCATATCCGCCTTTGTGGAGAGATGGCACCCGGAGACCAACACATTTCATCTTCCAGCAGGGGAGATGACCATTACACTTGACGACGTCTACCAGATATTGGAGCTGCCAGTGACCGGGCGCGTAATGACCGAAGAACATTACACGAATGAGAAATCCGTAAAATGGTACGAGAAGATCGTCAGGTTCGTCTCAACTCACCTTGGAGTTTCGGCTACGAGTTTTACAACTCTACCAGGCTTCAAGAAGTCATACGAAATTCCTCTATCTTTTCTGGTGGACCAGTTGTCACGACCCGCACCCGCTTTTCGGATACAAGACGTATCCAAGCCCAGCCTACGCCGCAGTGTCGGCGGTAGAACGTTGTCTATAACTCACAAGTCACTGAATCTATAATCACGGAGAAATCTATATCTCATCCACAGAATAATCAAGACACAAACAAGATCAGTGCATATCCATGAAACTAAGCAATACTGAATATAAACTGAATGTATCCAAAATCAATGTCACGTTCGGTAGACACAAATCCACTACCAGTAGACAGAAAAATAGAGAAATACAAGAAATGAACCAAGTGCGTACAACCTGCTAACCAAGGCAATCCCAACTGCAAAGTGCCGTGATCTGAAGCTAACTCAAATCCACTCGTCTGCTCCTGACTCAAACTCGGCTAACCTGAGGAGATCATCAGGTCCTCAGAGGACATAGCAAGATATATAATATACATACCTATCTAGGAGTTTTATTATGTGCAAGAAATAACAAGAAAGAACAAGAACAAGACAAATGACCACGAACACTAACACGAACACGAACACTAGAACAACTACGCATAAATGAACTGCCGGATGAACGAATACACGAGATCAATGGAAGAACCAAACCCTCGTCCCGAGTGTGGACTCTCTGGTTTGAACTAAGCACTAACCCTCATCCCGAGTGTGAACTCTCTGGTTTGAACTAAGCACTAACCCTCATCCCGAGTGTGGACTCTCTGGTTAGCTCACGGCAGGACACCCTCGTCCCGTGTGTGGACTCTCTGGTGCACCAAACAACCCTAAATCCACTAGTAAGTGACGATCTCGAGTCAAGCACATTGCTATGAGATACCTGCTCAAAGCATCCGCAACAACGTTGGCTTTTTTCGGATGATACTGTAGAGATATGTCATAGTCACTCATCAGCTCAAGCCATCTGCGCTGCCTCATGTTCAACTCCTTTTGCGTGAAGACGTACTTCAAGCTTTTGTGGTCAGTGAAGATTTCCACTCGCTCTCCGTACAAATAATGTCTCCACAGCTTCAAGACAAAAATCACGGCGGCCAACTCTAGATCGTGAGTGGGATAGTTCTTCTCATGCGGTCTCAACTGTCGAGACGCATAGGCTATCACTCTCTTGTTCTGCTCTAGGACACAACCCAGTCCTTTGCCCACCAGTTACTTAGGAATACTCCTAAATTTGGTATTCACCTGACATAAGGTTTTCCCTATACTAGTTCCTAGCCTTTGGCAAGGCTATGCTATGGCCAATATGCCCTAGTCAACTCAGGAAATCCTGAGTCACAGGTAACCCAGGTCTCCTACTCCCCCTTGAATCATCCTATCAGTACTCAACTATCCATTATCCCTGTATACACCTAGGACACCTATACCTGTGCAGGACTTACACTTGGGCTTGTACTGTACTGTAGGTTGACTAACACAGGTTAGGAATCTGGGTCTTGGCAAAAGCAACTTGATGAGCCAATGAATATTCATGGGGCGACCTTACATGTTGGGAATTACTTGGATTTACCTGTTGTGTCAAGGCTTGCTTGCCTCCATCATGTCCCGATGGCATATCCTACAGATGTAGGTCTACACCTGGAGTCAATGTGGGGCTGAAACTCTATGGTTCAGAAGGTAGATACAAAACATTGGAATATCATAAGGTTCTCTTGCCATTACCCCGTGGATACCAGGAGGGTCCATCTCAAAAAGGAAATCGATATATATATATATATATATATATATATATATATATATATATATATATATATATATATATATATATATATATATATAAAATCAACTCTTGCATATAAGAGCTATGGATGTAACATAGCTGTACACAACAGAACAACACCTAAGACTCCTCTACCTAGTATCGTGAATACAAAGAAGGTCTCAACTGATATTATCCAAAGGTTTACAGGAAAGGCCATAAGTCTGAACCAATTAGGTACAGAGATTTCTTTCAGGAATTTATACAAACATCTATAACCCATTTAAACATGGTGCGAACTTAGGTTTAGGAATCTAAGAAGTGGTTACCTGCTCGAGGATATCGAAAGCTCTGTTCTTCCTGACTGTCCTTGGCTTGGAGAAGAACTTGCGGCAGGGATTTGGAGTTGGGAAGCTAGGGTTTTCTGAGAGGTTGGCCACAAATCCTCTCATATTTATGCACTTATGATCGATCAAGGGTTTTGAGGAGATATGAGGAATCTCGTTGATCCTATCTGTGTATAATTTGAATTCAAATTGAATTCAAAACAGCAGGATAAAAGAACTCGATTTTAAAAGGGTTGAATAAGTGACATTTGTGCAAAGGGCCCTAAAAGTTTACTATTTTCTATTTGGTCCCTCCATTGCAATTTAAATAAAAGATACCACAATAAATGAGTCATAAAAGAAATTCTTCTTAGTTAAAATAAAAGGAAACATTTTCTGGTCAAGGGGTTGACAACTCTACCCCCCTAAACAAATTTCGTCCTCGAATTTTAAGGAGCTGGTGATCTACTTGAGTAAATAGTCTAGAAAAACAACTGCCAGAATTTTAATTGTTCATAAATCAAATCTAATATGGCCTATCTATGATCTACTGAAAGTTCACGCCAGCTGCTCCCTGTGGTGTTGTAGAATCCACCGTGTCCATGGCATAGGCTTGTCCTCCTTGTGCAGCTGGGAATGGTGGTGCTGTCGCGTTCTTCTTTGGGCAATCTCGAGATAAGTGCTGGTTGGATCCACAAGTGTAGCACAACCCTAACCATCTTCGGCAGTTTTCTTGGACGTGGCCTCTCTTCTTGCAGTACTGGCAGGTGGGAGCGTCTTGGACTTGTTGTGAGGCTGCTCGTGGTTGCTGATGATGCGGCTGTGCTGAGGTCTTCTCAGAAATATTGGGGCATTTTGCTGGTGAGGTTTGGTTGTTGCCTCCTCCGAATGCGTCTCGATTCCTCTTCGGTTTGTGACTCAGTTCTTCTTCTACAGCTTGGACGACTTCTAGAATCTTCTCGTAAGTGGTGGCTCGACTGGTGGCAATGGCTAGGCGAATCTTGTGAGATAGTCCTTTTCTGAATCGTCGTGCCTTGTCTTCAGGGGTGCTGACCAAGTTCTCTGCGAAACGGCTGAGACGAGAAAACTCCGATGTGTACTCGTCGACGGTATGGTTGCCCTGCTCTAGGTGCTCGAACTGTCTAATCAACGCCTTCCGTGCTACATATGGATAAAATTTTCTCTTGAACAGTCGCTTGAACTCTTCCCAAGTTATGTCTGGAGCAGAAAATTGGGGTTCGCCTTGGTACCACGTTCGCGCGATGTCGAAAAGCTGTCCACTGACTGACTCGATCTTCAGATCTTCTAGGACTCGGGCCATCTTCAGATACCTCTCCACATTCTCCAGCCATTCATCAGCGTAGACGATCCTCGCTGTCCCATGGAACGGCATGGGCCTAAAGTCCATGAAGTGCTTGGGATTCCCCGGTCGCAGTTGCGGAGCATCTCAAATCTGAAGAGCCTCCCCCAAAGTGTCGCGAAACATGTTGGCCTGCTGCTGGATGATCTCGAGGAGTGTGACATTGTCCAGTGCTGGTGGCGGAGGCAGAACATGTGCTGGTTACATCGTCGGAGCTGGATACATTGCCGGCGGTAGGTGCATGGCAAATACTGGATGCATTGCTGGTGCTGGGTGCATGGCTGGTACTGGGCGTAGAACCCCTAGCGGTAGAACAGATGCGGGTGGCAGACCGGGTGCTGGTAGTGGAGTCTTCGGAGGAAACTGTGGAGGTAGTGGAATGTCGTCTCTGCGAAATCTCGAGAACTATGGCTGATTGCCCATATGAGTGAGCTGGCCTCCTTGTGTCGGTGGAGTCATGTACGTGAAAAAGCCTCCTGTAGTCAGTGGAGTGTTCAGTGCAGCATTGTTCCTGTCTTGAGAGTTCATCTTAACTGTAACAAGAACAAACACTTAAGCCGTTGAAGAGATTTTCAAACAGAATGCAAATCAAGGATTTAATAAAATCAAGGACTAGAGGCCAATAATAAGTCAAGACATGTGGATGAGATCCTAAGTGTCTAATCCTATTCGCAGGCTCACGACGGCACAGTAACGTAACCGAAGTGATTAACGTAACCTGCGTAGGCCACCAAATAAACTTGTCACGATCCGCACCCGCTTTTCGGATACAAGACGTGTCCAAGCCCAGCCTACGCCGCAGTGTCGGCGGTAGAACGCTGTCTATAACTCACAAGTCACTGAATCTATAATCACGGAGAAATCTATATCTCATTCACTGAATAATCAAGACACAAACAAGATCAGTGCATATCCATGAAACTAAGCAATACTGAATATAAACTGAATGTATCCAAAATCAATGTCACGTTCGGTGGACACAAATCTACTACCAGTAGACGAAAAAATAGAGAAATACAAGAAATGAACCAAGTGCGTACAACCTGCTAACCAAGGCAATCCCAACTGCAAAGCGCCGTGATCTGAAGCTAACTCAAATCCACTCGTCTGCTCCTGACTCAAACTCGGCTAACCTGAGGAGATCATCAGGTCCTCAGAGGACATAGTAAGATACATAATATATATGCCTATCTAGGAGTTTTATTATGCGCAAGAAATAACAAGAAAGAACAAGAACAAGACAAATGACCACGAACACTAACACGAACACGAACACTAGAACAACTACGCATAAATGAACTGCCGGATGAACGAATACACGAGATCAATGGAAGAACCAAACCCTCGTCCCGAGTGTGGACTCTCTGGTTTGAACTAAGCACTAACCCTCATCCCGAGTGTGGACTCTCTGGTGCACCAAACAACCCTAAATCCGCTAGTAAGTGACGATCTCGAGTCAAGCACATTGCTACGGGATACCTGCTCAAAGCATCCGCATCAACGTTGGCTTTTTTCGGATGATACAGTAGAGATATGTCATAGTCACTCATCAGCTCAAGCCATCTGTACTGCCTCATGTTCAACTCCTTTTGCGTGAAGACGTACTTCAAGCTTTTGTGGCCAGTGAAGATTTTCACTCGCTCTCCGTACAAATAATGTCTCCACAGCTTCAAGGTGAAAATTACGGCGGCCAACTCTAGATCGTGAGTGGGATAGTTCTTCTCATGCGATCTCAACTGTCAAGACGCATAGACTATCACTCTCTTGTTCTGCTCTAGGACACAACCCAGTCCTTTGCCTACCAGTTACTTAGGAATACTCCTAAATTTGGTATTCACCTGACATAAGGTTTTCCCTATACTAGTTCCTAGCCTTTGGCAAGGCTATACTGTGGCCAATATGCCCTAGTCAACTCAGGAAATCCTGAGTCACAGGTAACCCAGGTCTCCTACTCCCCCTTGAATTATCATGTCAGTACTCAACTATCCATTATCCCTGCATACACCTAGGACACCTATACCTGTGCAGGACTTACACTTGGGCTTGTACTGCACTGTAGGTTGACTGACATAGGTTAGGAATCTGGGTCTTGGCAAAAGCAACTTGATGACCCAATGAATATTCATGGGGCGACCTTACATATTGGGAATTACTTGGATTTACCTGTTGTGTCAAGGCTTGCTTGCCTCCATCATGTCCCGATGGCATATCCTACAGATGTAGGTCTACACCTGGAGTCAATGTGGGGCTGAAACTCTATGGTTCAGAAGGTAGATACAAAACATTGGGATATCATAAGGTTCTCTTGCCATTACCCCGTGGATACCAGGAGGGTCCATCTCAAAAAGGAAATCGATATATATATATTTATATATATATATATATATATATATATATATATATATATATATATATATAATCAACTCTTGCATATAAGAGCTATGGATGTATCATAGCTGTACACAACAGAACAACACCTAAGACTTCTCTACCTAGTATCGTGAATACAAAGAAGGTCTCAACTGATATTATCCAAAGGTTTACAGGAAAGGCCATAAGTCTGAACCAATTGGGTACAGAGATTTCTTTCAGGAATTTATACAAACATCTATAACCCATTTAAACATAGTGAGAACTTAGGTTTAGGAATCCAAGAAGTGGTTACCTGCTCGAGGATATCGAAAGCTCTGTTCTTCCTGACTGTCCTTGGCTTGGAGAAGAACTTGCGGCAGGGATTTGGAGTTGGGAAGCTAAGGTTTTCTGAGAGGTTGGCCACAAATCCTCTCATATTTATGCACTTATGATCGATCAAGGGTTTTGAGGAGATATGAGGAATCTCGTTGATCCTATCTGTGTATAATTTGAATTCAAATTGAATTCAAAACAGCAGGATAAAAGAACTCGGTTTAAAAAGGGTTGAATAAGTGACATTTGCGCAAAGGGCCCTGAAAGTTTACTATTTCCTATTTGGTCCCTCCATTGCAATTTAAATAAAAGATACCACAATAAATGAGTCATGAAAGAAATTCTTCTTAGTTAAAATAAAAAAAAAAAATTCTGGTCAAGGGGTTGACAACAGTTCATGGATGTAGAGGTAGATGACGATGACGATGATGATGATACGGTCGACGCGGTGGCCCGTGCGTATATGTTGTTCGTCATAGGAACGGTCGGCATTCCGAACAAGTCCGGAACGTCGATACATGCTCAACTTATTTGAAGTGATGACTTCATTGATATATCCTGGGAAAGCAGTATCCTAGCCAATCTTTATCGCGAGCTCGGCATCGCATCCCGTGTCGGGACTAAGACAATGGCCGGCTGTCAGACTCTGCTACATGTAAGAAAACTTCTAACAATTTAATCTTGTATACTTCAATTTGTTGTTTTAACTTTTACTATTTATTTATAAATTGAATAGGCATGGATATACGAGCACTTTCTGATGCTTAGACGGGCTAACGAAAACCCAGAGTATCTTGAACACCTTCCTAGAGTTTTTTGATGGAGGCCATCCCAGCTGGAAACCAAAAATTGGCAAACACTGGCTTCCATTCGTGAAGTATTAAATAGTTTGGTGCCAAAAGAGGTACTAATTTTTGACTAACTTTTTCATGTTGATTTTGTTTTGTTGTTAACTATTTTCCTACAGATTTTTTGGAATCCATACCGGGATTTACGTGAGCTGAATCATGAGGTCCAACCAGTTTCTTTATTTCATGGCATGATCACATGCTATAAAATCATGGAGCCGTACATGCCCGATAGAGTACTTCGTCAGTTTGGCTTCATGCAAACTGTGTCGAAGCACACACTACGGCTGTTGGAGCCTCCGTGCGGAATGCAACCTTTAAGTTACAAACTGGCAGAATTCGACTGGATGACCGACTTTTACTCGGAGTGGCAACGACATGTACTTCGAGAATCTGAAAGACGACCGGTCATCCAGATGGCCGAATGCAGCAAGGACTACATGCAGTACTTTCTGGGGGTCGGACATCCTAAGTTGTCGAACCCTACCAACCCGGGTCCCGTGGCCGTCGGAGCAATTAGAGCTCTTCCTTCCAAAAACGTCTTGTATGCTGGGTTGGTGAGGATGGTGAGTTCCGTATTTGTAATAAGACTAAGATTTCCATGTTTGTAGACTTAATTCATTTATACTTTCATTTTCAGTCTCAAAGGGTGAAGGAATTGGCACAGACACTCCGGAGAGGTTGCCAAAGTGACACTTGTGTCGCGGTCGCCAACGAGCTTGATCGCATCGACGACGTGGTCGACTTTCCCTTCATGAACAATAGGGAGTCTCGTTCAAAGGCCCGACATGATATGTAGATGGATTTCGATATTTTTTTTGTTTCAAACTTAAGTTGGATGTGAAATAGTTACGTACTTGTGATGAATTATTGTGGATATTTTGCTTGTTTGAAACTTAATTTGGATGTGGAATGTTCGGGACTAAGTAGTTGTGATGAATTTATTGTAGTTGGATTATTGAGTTTTTATGATGAATCTTAAGTTGTGAAGAATTATTGTTGTTTATGTACTTGTGATAAATTGTTCTTTTTAATATACAGAGTATCTGTATCAGGACTGCAAGCACCCTGGCAGTCCTACTTCAATGTAGGACTGCCAATGGGGTGGCAGTCCTAACTATCAAACTCTATGACAATTTGATTCACACATGAAAATCATCACAGAGTTTCATAGTTAGGACTGCCACACCCATGGAAGTCCAACACTGAAGTAGGACTGCCAGGGAGCTGGCAGTCCTAACTAAAACTTGCAGCAAGTTTTAGTTAGGACTGCCAGCTCCCTGGCAGTCCTACTTCAGTATAGGACTGCCATGGGTGTGGCAGTCCTAACTATGAAACTCTGTGATGATTTGATTCACACATGAAAATCATCACAGAGTATTAGAGTTAGGACTGCCACACCCATGGCAGTCCTACACTGAAGTAGGACTGCCAGGGAGCTGGCAGTCCTAACTAACAACAAGTTTTAGTTAGGACTGCCATCTCCCTGGCAGTCCTACTTCAGTATAGGACTGCCATGGGTGTGGCAGTCCTAACTATCAAACTCTGTGATGATTTGATTCACACATGATAATCATCACAGAGTATTAAAGTTAGGACTGCCACACCCATGGCAGTCCTACACTGAAGTAGGACTGCTAGGGAGCTGGCAGTCCTAACTAAAACTTGCTGTAACATGGAGTTTCTCAAACTGAAACGCTGTGACAGTGAACACATATAACACAGGTACACTCATATAACACAGATAATACACAGGTAAGCACGTATAACACAGGTAGCACACAGGTAACCACATATGACACAGATAGCACACAGGTAGGCACATATAACACAGGTAGGCACATATAACATAGGTAGGCACAGGTAAACACATATAACTCAAAATTTACTCCATATATATTAGTGGACTTCATATTTTACTGTATACAAAAGTGGACCTCCATATACAAAATGTCAAACCGTAAATATATCTATACTTAGTCGATTTCGACGTCGTAGTGGTCAGCAGGTAAGTCTCTTGGCTCCTCAATCTCCAACAACTTCTTACAATGCTTGATCTTATCAACGAAAGGTGTGGTCCAAGCGATGGCTTCGACCGGTGCTCTTTTATACTAAACTGTTGAAGGTGGAGGAATCGGAGAATGAGCGATCATCTTTAGTATAACGAAGAGATCCCCGATCAGACCTATAGTACATAGGTTAGACACTCCATGGTCCGTCGGAGGAGCACACATCGGAAAGAATGTATTGTTAATATCCGACGAGATAAGTACAACAGGTATCATGTATCTATTAGCAAATAAATAGCCGGCACACGGGACTGACATGTAGTGGTTTGTCCCGGTAACACTGTCGGTGCAAGGGATACTTAACAACAAACTTGCAACCGTTTCTTCGCTTAGGATGCGGGAGTAGAATGGAAGACGAGTCTCTAACTCCTCGTACAGCTCCTGTCTCACCCGTCTCCATCCATCTTTGTCATCATAACCAAGATGCCTTGCAAGGGCATGAAATCCGCAATGTCCATCACCGGGGACATCGACAATAGACCAAATGTAACTTCGAAGTGCAGGTTAAAATTTGTCAATATACAAACTCGTTGTTTGGCTAGAAACGGTATCTTCTCTTGGGAGGTCCATTTTCTTCATTTTTTGGCGAACGACAAGCTTGCCCTTCCGTGCAGGCGAAGGTTGCTGTAAGCTTCGTTCAACATGCTCAAAGGACGATAGATCTCTCTTAGTCGACTCCAGCCTTCTCTTCTGTGAACTAGTCAATCTTGTTTGAGGCCTGCCTTTAGGATTGGAAACAACGGACGGCTCATACATTCTAGTAGTCACCGGACATACAATTTTTTGGATTTTAAGCTCAATGGACATCCGTTCTGCTCCTACTGAGGCATACCACCTTGCGTGGAGAAGTTTCACTTGTGGCAAAGAGAAGAAATCATCGTCCGACTTCACCAGGGGCATCATAGACAACTGCCTCCAACGTTGATCGACAGCATCTACTGGAATAGGAATGGATTTACGACGATATTCATTAATCTGATGTGCACAAGGGAGGCCTAGTGTATGTCGATATACACACCCACAAACCTCGGGATCAAGCCCGACAAACTTTGACCTTTCAATCTCATCTGCTATTAAGGCCAACGCCTTGTGAGATACCACGCACATTAAAGCATCTAAGAGTACTTCCTTTCTATGTTTATGCTTGACTATATTCAAACTCATCTCAAATGATGCCTTAATTTCATTCACCGTCCGGTCTACTGATAAATATATAGGTTGCCAAACAGAGACGAAGTTGCCGAGAGATGATTTTAGGTGCCTCTTCAATAAAGAGTGTGCTCCTTCGACACGGTTGGTAGTTGTCGTACCGTAATGCTTCACCACATTCGACCATGCTAAGACGAATTGTTCTTTGTGCGGTTCAAGCCACGTATCTTTGATATAAGAAATGCATGCCGGCTCCCTCGCCTCCCACTATTGCTTGAATAAGTACCATGCGGCGTCGTAACTGGCAATCGTAGAGGCTCGCCACACACAATTCCAATCATTGTAGAATTCGTCAAAAATCTGCATGCCGATTTTACCATCCTTCTTCCGAAACTTCAACTTATATTGGGCTTGAATATTACGATTGACATGCCAAGTGCATAGCAATGTATCCGCTTGAGGAAAAATAATACGAATAGCATTAATTAGGGCATACTCTCTGTCGATAACAAATACTGACGGCTCTGTATTACCAGTGTAAAGTGTTTTAAGTTTCTCCAACGCCCGTGTAGTCTTCAAGTTTCTCACTCTTCATGAAGCAAAATGCCACTGGAAATGTTTTCCAAGTAGAGGTAAACCCGACAACATGAAAGAGAGGCATCTTGAACTTATTGGTCTTGTATGTGCAATCAAGGACTAATACGTCGGCAAAAGACCTGGCCAAATTTGTGCAATCGGGATGAGCCCAAAAGATTGATAATCCTTCATTACTCTGGGGATGTCTTCTATGGAACTCAACATAATGATTATCGACAAGCAACTTAAGCACTTCCTGCATCGCCATTCTTGATTTCGTCCAGACAACGTTTGAAGAAGATAGGGCGTTGTATATTGACTTTATTATAGACTTGTTCTTCTCATCTTCATGTCGTATGACGGAATATATTTGTCTCGGTACAACTCCAGAGGTGGACAAGTCTTCGACTATCTTCTTCTCCGTATTGTTCAACCGTCTGACATACGGATGACCCAATAGTGGCTCGGCAATCTCATGGTTGTGGGTTCTATTCTTCACTTCTAATATCCATTTCCCTTCTTCTTCGTTTCTAATATGTATCGTAAATGGACAACCACATTTTTTCGTTCCAACATTTCTTTTTGGAACTTTACTTTGGATAACTGTATTTTTCTTGTGTGTTCTGAACACACCACCTCTTTCACAGCCAACAACCACAGTTTGTCGTCCCGGTCGATTTCGGGCCGATCTGGATATCACTAGAATAATGTTGTTTTCCCGTCCAACTTCTTGACACCAATGTACCGCACCCTCGCTTGATTCAAAACATAGATCGGTCCAGAATAAATGGGCTATATTGACTGTAATTGGAGCCGGTACCGTAAAATCGGAAGATCTCAAGTCTTACAATAAAACTTAAAAGTTAGTACAATTAGACAACATCCTAAAGCAAATAGGTTTCATAGATTAGGACCGTACATAAGATTGGTGTCCATAAATAGCAAATTGTGTTAATAGCAAGACCGTCTTTTGTACAACAATTGGTGTTCATAAATTTCAAACACTTTTATTGACTAAAACTTTGCATTCAGGTATCATAGATTAGGACTTCCAGAGTGGTGGCAGTCCTTCACAAAAGAAGGACTGCCAGGACCCTGACAGTTCTACATATGTGTAGGACTGCCAGGGTCCTGGCAGTCCTTCTTTTCTAAAGGACTGCCACCACTCTGGCAGTCCTAATCTATGATCGGGACTGTCAGAGTGTTGGCAGTCCTCTATGTTACAACACGAATTTTAACCCGATGATAAGTTAAAATGTAGTTACCAACAGGGCTTCCGATGCATCAAAGTTGTCTTCGGACGTTACGGAAACGTGTTCTTCGGACGTGGCGGGAACATTTGATGATCCCGGTTGATCCATGTCCAATATTTTCTATATTAAACACATAATTTAACTTTTATATATATAAAATTCTTGTTTAAAACATTAAATATATTTTAGTTCGATGACTTACCAATAAATTGGAGAAGTCAATGACCTAGAGTTGAGGGAGAGAACAATTTGGAAAAAATGTAGGGAGAAAAGAAAAGAGTTAGGGTTTAAATTCTTTGACCTAAGAGAAGGAGAGAAAAAAAGAGTTGAGGGAGAAAAGAAAAGAGAAGAAGGAGAGAGAAAATGAAATTTTTTTTTGGTATTTATACCTGTGCTTGGGCTAGCCCCTAGCAAAAAAATTTGATGGCAAACTTGTAATATTTTTGAACTATTTTGGGCTAGCCCCTAGCAAAAAGGGTGGTGCCCTTAGAAAAAACCTAATTATTTGGTGTCTATAACTTATGCCTTTTGGTTATCCATAACCTATGACTTTTGGTTATCCATAACCTATAGCTTTTGGCATTCTTCTTTTAATTGTCATCATGATATTAACCTCCATTGTAAGCCTATATAAGGGACTCTTATCAAGTTGATTTGTACAAGTGAATGAAGAAATATTTTTTTCTATTGTTCATCTCTTTATTTTATAATACGTTATCAGCACGATTCTCTAAGGTGAGTTTAGTCTTGCATACATAGATACATATTTTAGTAAATTTAAGTACCGACTGTTCTTTTAATATTTTGTGTGAGAAAAAAGTTCCAATTCATTATGTATGTACCACATATCTACCTATTCTTTATACATGCATGTATGAATTAGACAAAATTTTGATTTATTTAGCTGAAAGGCACAATCTGTAAAAGAAAAACATCCAGAGTATAGGATATTATAGATCTTATTAATCTAGCATCTATTCATCCCTTTAATAACAATGTCAAATACAAGTGTCAGATACTCTTGGATTCTCTATTGCATACATGAATACTACTATGAATGTGATGTAGTAGTATTCATGTAAGTAGTATTCATGTAGCAGAGGAATGTGTGTCAGATACTCTTGGATTCTCTATTCTCTATTGCATACTTGGATTCAGTAATATTGTTCTCTATTGCATACATGATCTTATTAATCTGAAGTCATTTTTATTCAAAATAGATAATTCATGATAATTTATTTAAATTATGCACGAATATCATTTCTATATTTTTTTATGAACTTTACCGAAGTATAAAATTAATCTAGAATATATTGTATACTCTTCTCTTATTATGAATGAGTTTAGTACATTAAATTAGAATATATGAAATTGCTATTTCCATTATTTTATTTTATTTATTCTATAAGGTACAAATTCATATTGTTGTATATGTGAACCATATTATAAAATAAAAAAAGTACCTAAAGTACAAAACATGATGATCTAAAGATTATTATATAATGATCACATTGTTGTATATGTGATAAACATAAGACATAAAAATTTTTATAACGTTTCATCACATTGTGGCATATGTGAAATTTTGTAATATTGAAAACACTTGTCAATTTTACTATTTAAATTAATTTATCTCTAATATAATTATTTCTGCTATATAGATGTCGAGTCTTGCAAAGATTGAATTCAAAGCTCTTGATGTGAGCGGAGACAATTACTTATCATGGCAATTGGATGCGAAGTTGCACTTGCAGTCCAACAAGCTTGATGGTACTATTAAGAAGAAAAATAAAGAATCTTATGAAGCCAAGGCTAAGGCTTTGATTTTCCTACGACATCATATCCATGATGATCTAAAGGCATAATATCTATGTGAGGATGATCCATTGAGTTTGTGGACATCTCTAAAGGATATATTTGACAATCAAATGATGGTAATCCTTCTGATTGCTCAAAGTGAATGGTTGAACCTGAGATACCAAGACTATAAAACTGTTAAAGCATATAATTCTGCTATGTTTAATATTATTTCTCGCCTTAGGCTGTGCGGAGAAAAAGTAACAAAGGCTCAAATGCTTGAGAAAACCCTCTCCACTTTTTATGCAAGCAATGTGCTTTTGCAGGAACAATATCGTAAAAGACATTTCACAAAATATTCTGAACTGGTGACTTGTCTCCTTGTAGCAAGGTAAATAGCAACGTTCTCATGAAAAATCACAACTCTAGACCAACTGGGTCAATGGCAATTCCTGAAGCAAATACAAATTTTGGGGTTACCAGAGGTCGTGGTAGAGGACGTGGAAGAGGAAAAAGTTATGGAAGGTATGGTCATGTTTATCGGCCTTATAACAAAGGCAAAAATAGTGGTTCACAAAAGAATAAATAGAACAAGTGGACATCACCCTCTAACAAAGGGAATTTAAATCCTCAATATAAACCAAATAAGGGTAGTACTGTTTGTCATAAATATAAAAAATGGACATTGGTTTAAGCAATGTCGAACTAATCAACAAGAGGTTGACAAATAAAAAGAATCAAAGAAAATGGAAGCAAATATGACAACATATTGGGACAATGACCAGCCACTTGATATCACTCAGTTGAATTGTTCCGATTTTTTTGAGGATCAAAATGGGAATCAGATTACCAATGAACAGTTTGAGGAATCCACCTTCCATCGAATGAGCACTCAGTCGATATATGTTTTATTTCAAGTATTATAAAATTTTTACATTTGAAGTCGTGTTTTTGTTTTTAGTTACCATCATAGAATATCTAGGCCATGAGAGTTTGTTGAAGAATATGTCATTACTTTGTTATGTATTTGAAAGTTGCATCTCTATAATATGATGTTATCATTTGGTATGCTTAATTACTTTTATTATATTTGTGTTTGTTGAATATATGTTCATAAATTTTCTTTTGTTTTATATTGAAGGTATGGATATACGAAGGGAGAAAAATAACTTGGATATGTGTTTAGTAGATAGTGCTACAACACATACGATTTTGAAGAATCAAATTTTTTTCTCAAATTTAGTATTTGACATGCATAAAGTATCAACAATAGCTGGACCAGCCCATATAATTGAGGGTTTTGGAAGAGCACACATTATGTTACCTAATGGCACTCAAATCCATTTGCAAAATGTGTTATATTCAAGCAATTCCAAATTTTTTTGCTAAGTTTCAAGGATATACGCAAAAATGGATACCATATTGAAACTCGAAATGATAACAACAAAGAGACACTATGTATCACATCTAATATTGGGAGCAAAAGGCTCACATTAGAAGAATTCTCTTGTCTCTCGGTGGGTTTGTATTACACCACCATTGGTATAATTGAATCACATATGAATGTGGCAAAATATAAAGTCAATGATCCTATCTTATGTACCATTTGGCATGACCGTTTAGGTCACCCGGGGCAAACTATGTTCAAGAGGATCATTGATAATTCTTGCGGACACTTATTGAAAAATTACGATATTGGTTTACCAAAGAATCACCTATATGTTCCATGTTCACAAGAAAAGTTTATAACTAGACCATCTTTCCTAAAAGTTAAGAATGAGTCTCCGACTTTCTTGCAAAGAATACAAGAAGACATTTGTGGTCCTATTCATCCTGCTAGTGGTCCTTTTAGATATTTTATGGTACTCATCTACTAGGTGGTCACATGTTTGTTTATTGTCTACTAGAAATCTTGCATTTTCTCGTCTTTTGGCTCAAATTATTAAACTTAGATCTCAGTTTCCTGATAACTCGATTAAGTTAATTAGACTTGATAATGCCGCATAATTTACCTCACAAGTTTTTGATGATTATTGTACAACATTAGGGATTGAGGTAAAGCATCATGTTCCCCATGTGCACACACAAAATGGGTTAGCTGAGTCATTTATTAAACATCTCCAACTTATAGCTAGACCTCTACTAATGCAATCTAATCTGCCAATTGAGGCTCGAGGACATGCTATTTTACATGCTGTATCTCTAGTTAGATTTAGACCGACTGCCTACCATATTTTTTCACCCATACAACTTGTTAGTGGTAGACAACCCAATATTTCATATTTGAAAAAGTTTGAATGTGCGGCATATGTCCCAATTCTACCTCCCAAACGAACTAAAATGGGTCCCCAACGACGTTTGGGAATATACATTGGTTTTGAATCTTCCTCCATAATAAGGTATTTGGAACCAATGACTGGTGATGTCTTTACTGCAAGATTTGAAGATTGTCAATTTGATGAGAGAGTCTTCCCGCCGTTAGGGGGAGGTAAGCAACAAAATGTTCATATAGAACAATCCATTGCTAACGAACGATGTGAATTAACATAGAATACGCCTACTCTCTCTCTCATCAAGATCCAAGAACTCCACAATGTGATTATGAGACAAGGAGAATGATACATTTCCAAGAGATTGCAAATTAGTTACCTTGATGCATTTAATGATGCTGTAAAGGTAACTAGATCCCATGTGCCAGCTACAAATGTGCCAGCCAGAATTAATATTCATGTTGGACAAAATTTAAACAAGGCGGCAAATGAATCTACAACTACACATCAAAAGCGCGGTAGGCCTATAGGTTCCAAGGATAGTGCTCCTAGAAAGAGGAGAGTAAATGAAACATCTTGTCCTGATAAAAGTCCAATAGTGACTGGAGCTCCGAAAATAGATAATGAAGCTCTGCATGTTTCCAAATTCACTGAAATGGCTATGGTTGCCTCTAGAGAGGCACATGTACCTAAAAATGAAGAGATCTCGATATTTTATGCATGTTCAGGTGAATTATAGAATAGAAAAGTACTTTTCATCGATGACATATTTAGCTACGCAGTAGCTACTAAAATATCAAAGGACAATGATGATTGTAAAAATAAACCACGTAGTATAAATGAATGTTAACAAAAAAAGATTAGCCAATGTGGAAAGATGCCATTCAAGCAGAATTAAAAATTTTAGAAAAATGTGGTATATTTGGACCTATAGTGGAATCACCAAAGGGCATAAATCCTGTTGGCTTTAAATAGGTGTTCGTGAGAAAACGAAATGAGAGAAACGAAGTTGAAAGATACAAAGTCCGACTTGTAGCACAAGGTTTCTCTAAAAGACCTAGAATTAACTATTTTGAGACATACTCTCCAGTTATGGATGTCATTACTTTTAGATATCTAATTAGTCTCGCAGTTTCTGAAAATCTTGATATGAGACTTATAGATGTTGTAACTGCATATTTGTATGGAGACTTAGATACTGACATCTATATAAAAATTCTAGAAGGATTTACAATGCCAGAGACTAAGTCAAAGGGCATGTGTTCAATTAAATTTAGACGAACATTATATGGATTGAAACAATCCGGAAGAATATGGTATAATCGTCTTAGTATATATTTGACTAAGGAAGGATATAAAAATAGTCAAATTTGCCCATGTGTCTTCATTAAGAAATTCGAGAATAGATTTTCGATAGTAGCAGTATACGTGGATGATATAAACCTGATCGGATCTCTTACAGAATTGGAGAAAACTGTAAACTATTTGAAAAAAGAATTTGAAATAAAAGACTTTGGGAAAGACAAAGCTTTGTCTCGGTTTACAAATAGAACGAAGTTCTAATGGAATATTAGTGCATCAATCCCAATATATCGAAAGAATTTTGAAACGATTCAGAATGGACAAAGCACATCCACTTAGTACACATATGGTTGTACGGAGTCTGGATTTGGATAAAGATCCATTTCGACCAAAGGGAGAAGATAAAAAAGTTCTTGGTCATGAAGTGCCGTATTTAAGTACTATTGGAGCACTACTATATCTAGCACAATGCACAAGACCAGACATTGCTTTCTCTGTTAATTTATTATCTAGATATAGTTCTGCACCTACACTTAGACATTGGAATGGAGTTAAACACATAATGAGATATCTTTTTGGAACAACTAACATGGGATTATTTTATTCCTGTAATTCTACTAATAACTCTCATCTAGTTGGTTATGCAGATTCTGGTTATCTTTCTGAACCTCATAAGGGTTGTTCCCAAACAGGTTATGTGTTTATTAATAATCATGCAGCTATATCTTGGCGATCAACAAAACAAGGTTTAGTAGCAACTTCCTCTAACCATGCAGAATTAATTGTATTACATGAAGCAACAAAAGAAAGTATGTGGTTGCGATCGATCATTCATCATATAAGGATAAATTGTCAACTACCCACAGTTACAGATAAGCCTACAACAATATTCGAAGACAATGCAGCTTGTATTGCGCAAGTCTGAGAGGGATTCATCAAAGGAGATCGAACGAAGCACCTTCCACCAAAATTGTTTTATGCACCTGAGCTCCAAAGAACGAAAGTGATCGAAGTTAAGCAAGTAAGATCAAATGAAAACTTAGCCGATTTGTTCACTAAGGCACTTCCAAAGTCCATATTTTAGAAGTTGGTACACGGAATAGGCATGCGACGACTTAATCATCAGACAAACTAGCTATTTCAGATCCATTGTATCGAGGGGGAGTATGACTTGTACATAATATTTTTGAGTTTTGCGTGTTGTACTCTTTTTCCTTAACTAAGATTTTTCCTACTGGATTTATTTTTCTTAGTAAGGTTTTAATGTGGCAACAAATGTGCATACTCCACCAACAAATTAATGGAGTATATGCAAGGGGGGTGTTGTAAATATGGATAAATTATCATAATTATTTGGTGTCTATAACCTATGCCTTTTGGTTATCCATAACCTATGGCTTTTGGTTATCCATAGCTTATAGCTTTTGGCATTCTTCTTTTAATTGTCATCATGATATTAACCTCCATTGTAACCCTATATAAGGGACTCTTATCAAGTTGATTTGTACAAATGAATGAAGAAATATTTTTCTCTATTGTTCATCTCTTTATTTTACAATAAATTGCTATTTGTCCATCTAAAATATTTATTTTACGTGGCAAGGTCTGACATGGCAGCTAACAAAATAATTTTTAAAATTAAAATTAAAATTAACATTAACATTGAAGGTTAAATTAACATTAAAATTAACGTTAACATTCACAATAATATTTAAATTAATATTAATATTAATACTAATATTAAAATTAACATTAACATTAACATTAAAAATTTGGGTAATTAAATTTTTGGCTTAGAATTTATTATGTCAGCTGACATGTAAGATGCCACGTCAGCGGCCACGTTAGAAGGAATAGTTTGGAGGGTTATTTTGGAGGTACAAACAGCATTACTCATTGCTATCCTCATTACTGTTTGAGTGTTACTGTTGGAGTCTGTTGGCTAAATATAAAGTGGTTTCAGATTTGGATTTTGGAAATTTAGATTTGAATTTTGGTCCAAATTTTGAATTTATAGTTCTAGATTTTGATTTTTTTTCGTGAGAGTCTTGAGAGCCGTAACAAATCGTCCGTAAGGTAATGGACAAATCTATAATCGATTGACTGACTTATCTAAGTGGGTTTAGATTTCTGTTTTAGCAAGATAATTATATGTGAGACTATCCTAGACCCCTAGATGGCCCATTGGCATTGTCATATATCCGTACTAGGTCCTGTACATAGACTGATGTACCCCTGAATTCTCCAGAATAAAAAATTTCTATCATGTTGGCATATCGTCGCTATACCCCGGTATACCTTCGGGATGTTGTGGGCACAATCAACAGTTGTTGACTAGGCTAAGTCATTGCCTATTTGGTAATTTGTTTTTCTTCCTTTGGCTAGGAGGCATTGATTGGTGATGTGTCACCCATCCAATGCCTCCTCATTATCTCTTCTATATAACTTATTCTCCTTCCTTCATTTCTTTTCACCCTCAAGAGAACTCCATATCCTTTTCTTCATCTTTTTTGAACCTAAGGAGAACTCGGGCTAGGAGCTTGGCCTTGACGCTTTGGATGTGGTTTCTAAATCCACATAGAGGAGTAGAAGACTAAGGCTTGGAGTTAGACCTAAGTCAAGTATATCTTAAATTGAGTGAATAAAACTTGGTTTCTTGTTTATTTAATTTAAATTATATTTGTTGCTTAGTTTTACATGAATATTTATTGTTTTCTTATGATTTATTCATTGGTGATGGATTGTTGGCATTGTTTTGGCATTTGGGTTAATTTTGGGACAATGACCTAGGATACTAGGTTGATTTGGATATTGGTATGGATTTTGAGCTTGTCATCCAACCTTAGCTTCTAAATCCTACAAGGACCCTCCCATATCTATCTCAACTTGCTAGACAACAAATGGGAACATATTGGATATACTTTGACCACATAGAAATCCAATTTTGAGCTATGTCTACACAGTATTAGTGCAGGAGATATATTACCAATATACTGCCGATATACCTATAAAACCCCATTTTGTTCCAGCAAGTCAAACCCGTTTTGTGGTTCAGAACATTATACTGCTACAAGTGTACCACCGGTATATCGTTGGCTCACCCTTTTTCAGGATAGCTCCTAGTTTTCATATGTCGTTTCACGATGCGAGTATTTTGCCCTTCCCGAAATTTTACCTAGTGACTTTCCACTATTTTTCCCCCTCTAAATCCAATAGTTGTTTATCTTTGGATAGGTGTTACATGTCATCCTTCTATGAGTATTAAAGAATTGTTGATTGCTCAAGGCGAGGAATTATCTGCTCTATCATGTAAACCAGTAGGCCCTGGTATTCTATTATATTGGGTAGCATAGTATCCAGTGGTTGTACCCCCCACTTGATATACATGATACACAATGGATTGATGAACTGTTGATGTCTTAGACTGGCTTACTACCTAATTATTCGTGGTCTTGACCAAGCAATAGTGCATCCATGTTATTTGTTACCAGCTTACCCTTTGAGGTACTGGTCCGGGTATCCTACTGAGGTGCTCCTGTTTTTGTGTACATCGAGGTGCTATATCATAGTTTAGTTATATGTATACAATTTATTATTCCTGTGCGGATACTCCCGTAGTTGGTCAGTGGTTGTAGCCTGGATTAGTAAAATGATCTATGGATTGAATGACACATCTATACTTAAGATGAATCTAGTTTGGACCAATGTGGCTTCACACCCAGCATACTTGTACTATGATACGACATCTAGGTTGGATGGTCGTGTGTCCATTATACAGGTTCCACATAATCAGTAAGTTAATTAAATAACTTAAACTACGTAGATCACTGGGAGAAAAATGATTCCAATATCGTACATCTTGCTGGTCAGCATTGGATACCGTGGTATATCATCCACCTATGTGGAGTATAATATCAAGCATCATTATTGTTACCGACCCATTATATACCCTATATGAGTGTTAGGACTATTATTGAGATGTGTTATCGATCTAATGGCCGCTTGAGAGGGGCATCACGGACTCTTACTGATTTTATATATATTTATATGGTTTAGCTAGTCCCTCTTCGGCATCGCACAATTAACGAACCCTTATATTGCATTCCTAGGATAACCCAAATATTAATCTAACAAGCCATATAAACTATTTGGTCAATCTGTTAAACCATTGATTGTGTACTTTATCACATGCCCTAGTCATGAAATATGCATTGTCATAGTGTAGTACTATACCCCTTGTCCTTGTTTGATGTATGGGTGGATTACTATATCGACGATAGAATACAGGTCCATGTTATGACACAAGGTACTATGTATTGCTATTATTGGTTTTTTTATTCATTTACTCATATTTTCTTATGATAGTTGCTATTATGGGATTAGTTTTGTTTGGCTAGATTAGTAGCAGAGATGAATGATCCACCGTACCACCCGATGATGCTCATCCTGAGGATGGTGTCGAGGATCCTGAGTGGGTTTTTTTCCTACCACTCATGATATATTTTTTATTATTTTGAGGTATTTAACCGTTAGGGACATATTTAGCTTGTTTGTTCTGGGAGGCTATTCTCAACATCATGATTGTATATATTCATATTGCAGCTGACGATGTGATCATTTACTATTGGATAATGTACTATGTTTCTATTTTATATAGCTAGCTTTATGATCATTTTGATAGAGTATCGGAGACGCCATATTGTTTTTATCTTATATGCTATATATTTATGTTTCTTGTTTGATTGATTTAAACATAGCAGGTTCATTGAGGCCATAAGACACTTGTATTATAGTATATGCCCCTATGTCTAAACAAATATTATCGTATTACGAGATATTGGCATATACCGTAGTGTGTAGGTAGCCGGGTCATACCCTCGTTCTCCATTTTTTGGTACTAGGGCGTAACAAGGTTCTAGTTGTGGCCCATACAGGTCTATTTTTTAAACATAAGGTGTTATAATTTATAGGAGTCACAATCAAACATTTTCCCCTTAATATCATGATTCGAACATTGTTATACTAAGCTTGAACTGTTAAAACTACTTATATCCTTGGTCTTTCTTGTCCCTTATGTTAGCCCAATGATCTAACTATATTTTTTATTGTGATCATTCGATTAATTTTAACATTATGACATCACTAGTTTTCATGTTATCACTAGAGTATTTATACTTAAACTTAACATAGTCCTAATGTGCACTAATTTTATCATATTTGCATATTATTTTGTTCGTCTGACATGTATTTGCATAAAAAGTAGTAAGTGAAGAACAGATGGCAACTCTAGAGAGGGGTGAATAGAGTTTATAGCGATAATAGCCAATTAAAAAATTAAACTCTTTCACAAGTAAAACTAATCAGAGTAAATGCGGAAATAAATAAGGAGCAAGAAAGCATACGCAAACACAGCCAATTTTTAACCTGGTTTCCTTCGTGGAGGACTAGTCCAGGCCTGAGAACTCTAGCTCAGGATTAAATCCACTATTTGTGAAATAGTAGTTACACCCCGTGCCTTTTCTTCAGAAGAGCACGTCAACTTCTTACAAAGATCGCAGTGGCGATGCTTGGAATTTTCCAAGCGACTTCTTGAACTCTTGCACAAACTCCTAACTGAAAAATGCTGAGCACTTGAGGCTTAAGAAGCTTGTGGCTAGTAGATGAAGAAGGGTATGGCTTGTATTGAGCTTCAGAGGGAAGAGGAGAAGATTGGATGAATGAAAATGAGAGAATTCATGGCCTATTTATAGGATATCAGGTAGGCAGAATTCGGCCAAAATTCTGGTTGGAATTTTCAAAAATTTGGCCGTTGGACAACTTACAACCAGCCAACCCTAAAAATTAGGCTGCTGATTTTTAGGGGATAGAGTTCGGGCCGAACTCTGTGTGGAGGCAGAGTTCGGCCCGAACTCTGTCTCCAGAGCACAGATTGGGTCATTGGTCCAATGGGCTTATTTGGATGTGTGTGGAGCTTTTGGATTTTGGGTAGGGTATAGGTTAAGTCTTAGATGCTCAGCACAACTCAGCTTACATGAGTCTAGACTCAATAAAATGATAAAATACAGACTCAAAAATGACTTGCATTTGCAAATCTGAGCTGTCGTCTGACTTGTGCTGGATGTAGTCTTCATGTGTCGTATTGAATTATCACAAGTATTATTTAGTCAATTCTATCAATATTTGGTGGACTGTGACTTTGTGTCAACAATCTCCCCCATATTGATAATTGACAAAATAATAATTTTATATTCAATATTCATACCTGGACATATTTAAGGACAAAAATCATAGCTCCCCCGTAATCAGTACCGAGCTTAAAAAATAGCTCTCCCGTAAACATTGCTTTGAATCTTGTTGGCCTGATAAGAACATTCTCCCAAAAGCACAGATACAGAGACAAAAAGAATATAAAATATACCAAAATATCTCCCCCTTTTGGCATTTAGCAATTAACCATAATCAATTAAGAACTGGCAAGCACACCAAAAGATAATAGAAGAAACTGCATAAAAACTGATAAAACTACTAAATGTCTCAAGAGTCACAACTCATAATAATAAGTCTAATACAATCAAAAGTGCATAAAAGCAACTAAAATCCAAAGTGCAGAAAGAAACATAAGCTATGATCCTCAGTAACAGCAGCAAGTAGCAGTCCATATCCATCATCGAGCTCGTGAAGGCCCAGCGTCGTCTGATGGATCAGTGAATGAACGACGAGGGTCCACAAAGGCCGCATCCGGATCCAAGTAGCGAATAACCCAAGGGTTATCGATACGATATCCCTCCGACCGGGGTCCCGCTCCATAGGAATAGGCATGAAAGGATGGCGAGACATGGAGTACCGAATATCATGCAGCGAGCTGCTGATGGCACTCATCTGCAGGGTAGTTCGGTAATCCAGCTGAGTCCAGCGATCATCCTCTAAGGTGAAACGATCGTGGAGCATGGTCTGAAGAGACTCGAGAGTGGCAGGAGGAGGAGGAGGATCCTGTCCAAGAGGAGGGGCATCTGGCTCATCATCAGAATGCTCAGACACGACTGGTGAGCCAACGGCTGCCTGAAGCCTCCTTGTCTTTGAAAGAAAGGTAGGGGCGGGTAAGAACGGACACTCATCAAGTGGTATACGAAATACACGAAATACCATAGGAAGATACAAAACATAAACCAAGGATCTTGGTTTCTTTCTAGAATTAATCATCCAGTCCATTATGGTACGTGGAAGATTAAATGGTACATGAAAGTGGAGGTGATATAAGGCCGAGATTTCAAAGTAGGTGACTTCATCGGTGGATCCCGCTTTGGGTAGAATGGCGTTAAAGATAATCCGATGAAGTTCATAAAAATAGGGATTGAGATACTTGGCCAAAAGCTTACAAGGACGTGTGTTCGGGGTACACAAGTCGTCCCTGAAGCTTTCAAGTGAAGACCCATCAGGAAATTAAAACGATCGAGCTTCAACAAGCTTTTCCCATGAGTTTGGCTCTTGGAGTTCAAGGTGTTCGGCCAAATCGAAATCATCAAACGAGATGTCAATGCCCGCAACCCGTGAATAAATATGTATATCATCATGAGTTAGGTTGCAGTAGAACATTTGAATAGCACTACGATAAATGACCGAGTTGGTGGTGACAAGTTCGTCAAGGCAAAGGTCATGAAAAAGTGCATCATATTAAGAGAAAATAGTAAAATTGATAGGGTGACCTGCAAAAACCGGACGTGTCCGAAAATCACTAAACCAATCATTAGATGCGTCGAGTGATACAAATATTCGGTCGTCAAATGTGTTTGGATCAAGTGGACGAGGTGGATTGAACAACGGATGGATAGGTGGTTGTTGTTCAACGGGTGGTGCGACAGGTGGTTCAACGCGAGGAGGAGCATTCGAAGAGGACTCTCCCTCGGTTCGAAGTCTCTTTCCGCGATTGAACAAACGTGGAGCCATGACACAAAAAAATAATGGAGAAATTGAGATATAGAAAAGTGTTGAGATATACCTCAAAGTGATGATGAACAATGAAGGAGAATGGTGAAATATGCCTTCTCCTTGAGTTTGGGGAAGAGATGAGCTCTAGAAAGGAAGAACTAGGGTTAGGGTTTTGAGAAAAAGTGTTTAGAGAAGTAGAAAAGGTGGCAATGGAGGAGAAAAGAAAGGAGAGCCCGAATATATGTGAAGGGTTCCAATTGGTCGGAACAAATATGGGCCATTGGATCTATTGATGATCAGCGGCTGAGACTGTTCCCGATTCTGGAACTGCCAGGCCGAATTCGGCCCAAACTCTGGTTAGGGCAGAGTTCGGCCCGAATTATGGATTTTGTTGACAGAATAGGAATCAGGCTGAGAAGAAGAAAAAAATGGTTAAGTGTGAGAGACCAAAGGAAAAGTGAGGACAAATACAAGAAAGACTTAAGTAGAGAATGACAGAAAGTTAACTTTGAAGCAAAGTGAAGTTTGGAAAATTTGCATTTTAGCATGTGATAAATTAAAAATGAACTATGTAATAAACCAGGAATTATGTCATAATTCAATATTTTGAAGCTGCCATGGGTTAGCTGCAGGGGCCGGATCCCAGCTAGCGGTAGTCCTAAAGACTAGTGCACCGTGTCGCTTAGGCTTTTACGCCTTGTTGTCAGAAGGACCCTTTCGGCTTGTACCCATAGCAATTTCATCATGAAAGAATTAAGACATACTCGATATTTACGCAGGTTTATTTTAATTAATAACAGCTTCATCCAAAATTCCAAGTTCACGACAAAAAAAATTGAAGCACTCTTCGGATAATGGTTTTATGAAGAAATCTGCTAGTTGATGATCAGTGTCAAGAAATTCTAAGTTAATAGTGCCATTGTGCTGATGATCATGCAAAAAGTGGTGATGTATTTCAATGTGCTTCGTACGTGAGTGACAAATGGGGTTCTTAGTGAGATTTATAGCACTAGTGTTGTCACAAAAAGATTGGAATGTGCATAAAAGATAAGTTGTAGTCTTCAAGGGTCTGCTTCATCCACAGAATTTTTGCATAACAACGCCCAGCTACGATATATTCAGCTTCTGTTGTAGATAGTGCGACAAAATTCTGCTTCTTGCTAAAGCAAGAGACTAAAGCCTTTTCTAATAAATGACACGTACCGCTCGTACTTTTACGGTCGACCTTGCATCCGGCGAAATCAGCATCAGAGTAACCAATGAAGTCAAATGATGTTGACTTGGGATACCATAGGCCCACTGTAACCGTACCCTTAAGGTATCGAAAGATACGCTTAACAGCAGTCATGTGTGATTCTTTAGGATTTGCTTGATATCTAGCACACAGGCAAACGCTAAACATAATATCAGGGTGACTAGCAGTTAAATAGAGTAGACTGCCTATCATACCTCGATACTTACGTTGGTCCACAGGTTTGCCGATTTCATCTGGTTCTAGTTTAGTTGAAGTAGCCATTGGAGTGCTGATTGGTTTGACGTTGTCAAGGTCGAATTTCTTCAGCATGTCCTTTGTATGTTTTGATTGACAGATGAAAGTTCCATTTTGACATTTGTTTGACTTGCAGTCCAAGAAAGTAGTTGAGCTCCCCCATCATGCTCATCTCAAACTCGGTCTGCATACACTTGGCAAAATCTTGACAGAGGGTTTCATCAGTAGAACCAAATATAATATCATCTACGTATATTTGTACTAAGAGAATAGTGTCTTTAAAAGATTTTATAAAAAGTGTGGTGTCAATTTTCCCTTTAGAAAAACCTTTCTCAAGCAAGAAATTGCTTAGCCGTTTATACCAAGCTCTAGGGGCTTATTTGAGGCCATATAGCGCTTTCTTCAGCTTGAAAACATGGTCGAGAAATTTGTGATTTTCAAAGCCAGGAGGTTGTTTCACATAAACTTCCTCTTTAATAAATCCATTCAAGAAAGCACTTTTAACATCCATTTGAAATAATTTAAAATTTTGAAAATTTGCAAATTCACAAAGCATCCGAATGGATTCCAATCTAGCAACAGGAGCATACGTCTCATCGTAGTCGATACCTTCCTCTTGGTTGTATCCTTGGGCTACTAGACGAGCTTTGTTGCGTGTGACTGAACCATCTTCATTTACTTTGTTTCTAAAAACCTATTTAGTACCAATGATCGAGTGATTGGCCGGTCTAGGAACGAGTTTCCATACTTGGCTCCTCTCGAATTGGTTGAGTTCCTCTTGTATAGCAGAAATCCAAAATTCATCATTAAAAGCTTCTAAAATGTTTTTCGGCTCAATTTGTGAAATAAAGGCAGTGCTAGCAATAGAGTCTCTTAATGATGATCTAGTAGTTACTCCACGTGAAACCTCATCGATTACCAAATTTTCTGGATGTGACGGCTTGAAAGAGAATTTCTTTGGCAAGCCCTCCAGAGAATTGGTTTCGGTTGTGGTATTCATTGGAGTAGAAGTTGATGGCTCAACATCATCATCAAGAGTAGCTGCTGTACTGTTATCTTCATCAAAAGTCATATTTGTAGACTCTTCCATAATTAATGAGCGTTTATTAAATACTCTATATCCCTTGCTCTTGGCAGCATAGCCAAGAAAAATACCATCGTCAGCTTTGGCATCAAATTTGCCTAAGTTGTCTTTGGTGTTAAGGATAAAATATCTACAACCAAAAACTCTAAAATAAGAAACATTTGGGGTTCTCCCAAACCAAAGCTCATAGGGTGTTTTCTTCGTAATAGGACGAATAAGCACCCTATTTAAAATGTGGCACGCTGTACTGACAGCTTTAGCCCAAAAGTATTTCGGAAGTGAAAACTTGTTCAACATGACTCTAGCCATATCGCCAAGAGTCATATTCTTCCACTCCATAACACCATTTTTTGAGGAGTTCTTGGACAAGAAAACTCATGATCAAAACCATTAGAATCACAAAACTTTTCAAAATCTGTATTTTCGAATTCGCCTCCATGATCACTTCGGATTCAAGTAATCATGTAGCCTTTTTCGTTTTGAACTTTCTTTGCAAAAATCTTGAAAACCGAAATAGCATCACTTTTATTTGTAAGAAAGAAAACCCATGTAAATCTAGAAAAATCATCAATAATAACAAAAGCGTAGAGTTTTCCACCAAGACTGGCAACTCTACGAGGGCCAAATAAATCCATATGAAGTAATTGCAAGGTTCTAGTAGTACTTACAGAGTTTATGAAATGAAATAAGGACTTAGTTGCCTTATTCAATTCACATTCGGCACATACCGTGTCCTTTTGAATGTGATATCGGACAGGCCTCTAACTAGCTTCTTAGTCGATAGCCTGGATATAGTATCCATGTTGGCATGACCAAGACGCTGGTGCCACAGTAATCTTTCATCCTTATGAGCATATAGGCATCTACCTGTATTGTTAGTATCTCTAGATAAATAAAAAATATAAATATTATCCTCTCTTATCCCTTCAAAAGCGATGTCTCCCGTTGACCTATCATAAATAAACATTTATTTTGTCCAAAGTTAATGTCATATCCATGGTCAGCAAGATGACTAATGCTGAGCAGGTTATGCTTTAACTCGGTCACTAGGCAGACATTCTTTATTACGGAAGAGGGAGCACTACAACAAATAGGGCATACAATAGCAGTTTATCTATAGCGTTTAAGCCTCCCTGCTATAGAATGTCATCATCAATAGCGTTCATTCCGTAGTACTATTAAAAGAGCGTATAATAGCAGTTTATCTATAGCATTCGAGCCTCCCTGCTATTATAATATCATCATCTATAGCGTTTATTGTGAAGTGCTATTAAAAGTTCATACAATAGCAGTTTATCTATAGCGTTTGTCTTCCTGCTATTTTACTGTTAACAGAACTTTATATAGCGTGTTATGAACGCTGTTAAAGGTATAGTTTTTTTTGGACGCTGCTTATGTTGCAAAAAAAAATTCCAACACCTGGACCCGCTCAAATTTTTGGGTTTCGTTCGAAAAAATTTCAATCCACTCAAAGAACGCCCTTCCCCCTTTCTTTCATATTCATCATTTTTTCAACTTCCAAACCCTAACCCTTCTTCTCTTCTCTCCATCCTTATCTTCCACATACGAGAGAATCGTAAATCTCTCCTCCTCCTTCTAAATTCTAAATCCTAACCCGCAGGCATCCGTACACAAAAGAACCCAAAATCCCTTCTCTTCTTCATTCTCCTCCTCATCTTCTTCCCTTCCACAAAGAGAGCAACCTAAGAAGAAGAAGAAGGTGGAGCAGCAATGGTGCCGACCTGAGTCGACAACCGCTGCAGTCGTGCCCCCGTTGCGTGCACGTTTTTCCTTCCCTCCTCCAGAGCCTCTTCGATTGGCACTCGGTAAGCCCAAATCGCCCCCAAATTTGTAATCTCTACACTCGTTTTGTTTATTTTCTCTCACAATCCCTAATGGAAACCTAGATATAATCTATGGTTTCTAGAGCTTGTCCGTATCATTGTCCATAAAGGACTTCCAAAACTCGAGACGGGGACAACAAAGCGGAGGAGGAGCAGGTTCGGGTTCTAGTGGACCATTGTGGACATGGGAGAAGAATCTTGCTGACCATGGGGGAGTTGGGACGGACAAAGATAGCAACAAAGGACCCCTGACTCCGGATCCTCCATATCCTCAATGAGCGTTTACGGATTCAAAGTGAGTTACTCGGTGTGCTAAATAAATGTTTGTTAAAATGTCTCAACCCAAATCCAGGGCAAAAACTCAGGCTCTTGGCCACCCCGAATAAAGGGAGAAGACCACCAAAACTAGGATTGGTACCCATGGCATCGTCCGGCTCACTGATAGCAGATGCACCGCCTGCTGCAAGAGGTGGTTGTTGTCAGGATCCAAGCGGCCTTCAGAGCCCATTTAGTCAGACTCCTCTCTCTCTATAAAATATACATATACATATCCATTTGATATTTATTTTTACTTATTTTTTCTTCTTCTTTTTTCCTTTATCTGGAGATAAATTTAGTTATGTGTCACACTGGTTTGCTTGAAGGCCGACTATTAGCGGATTAGTAGAGTAGGAACCTCATGCCTTGAGTATAATAAATGTTGTTTCCAACATGTTTGAGAGACTTATATGATACTAATAGCTTTATATGTTATTGTCATTTCAAGGTGCAAGAAAAATGATGCTTGAATAATGGGGTTAATGGTTCATTAAGAAGACACACTATTCTTAGTGTTGTTTTCCATTGTTATGATAGATTGACTGGTAATGAACAATGGCATCGCTAAAGCTGTAATATGGCCTTTAAAATATACCATACACTGAAATTTGATTCTATAAAAAATATGTTATTTGACTATATAAATTCCACAAGAATGTCTAATTTGGAACTCAATAATTCTCTTACATATTATTTGGATACCCAAAAGGAGAGAATAAATTCATACATTATGTTTGGCAAGAAAGTAGGTCAAGAATTGGTGTCTGGTCCTTGTCATTGTGTTGCATTTCACAGCTATGACAAGTAGTTTGATTTGTTTACGGAAAATCTCAAATTGTCCTCCCAACTGATTAGCAAGGTAGAGATAAGGAAGGCCTATCAGTTTCTTTCCTTACTTTCCAGAAGAGACTACCTTTCTCTTTTGGTATCTTGTTCTAACTGACTGAACACAATCTTTATTTTGCAAATTTTGCCGATGAACTTTGTCATACTAGAGAGTTTAGAAACCAGGTATACCTTCTAATTTTTTTAGGTTCTTATGTAAACATCTAATCTCATAAACATATTATTTAACGGTAGTGGATGTTGACTTCATAAACATATTATTTAACGGTAGTGGATGTTGACTACCTTTTTTTACTTATTTGTTGTCCTCAAGAGAGACCTTTATTGTATGAGTTGCTTTTCTTCTTTAATAACCTATATATATCTTATATTAGGTACCTTATGAATTTTGGTAAATCTGATTTTTCATGTTATAGTATTCTTTACTACTATGTTTCAGCACCGAGTTTAAACTTAACTTTGTGCAAACATTCTTCCTACACTCTCGTTTGATCAGGATTCATGTTATCATGTTTACTTTGCTAATAAGTTGTCTAGTGTCAAATTTGTCTTTCCTTTTTTTGGTAGCAATATGCTGATTTTGCACATACTTTTGGTTACATATGTCAAATTTAATGTGAGCTTGGGAATCCTCCTCCTATAGTAGAGTCAGAAGATCTGCTGCAGGACCTGAGGTTAGTTAACTCTACATTTAATGCATCTTCTTCTAAAAATATTTTAACTGATGATCCTAAAATATTTAATGTTGTGTACTTGGATATGGTTAACGTTTAAGAAATGTTACAGGTAGTCAGCCTCATTCTGAACTCTGTTTACTTTCTTGTGCAGGCTACCTTGCAAGGTCTTTGTCAGGATTTGGGTATTCCTTTCCGGAAGTCAATGCTCAAGTAAGAAAATAAATACTGACACCTCTAGAATTAGTTTAAGATTAGAAACAATATTTATTTAATAAATATTCATGAGACATAATATGAGTAATGTAATTTGAGAAAATTTATCGTTCTCCTTGACTTTACAATCTGACATAGTCTAATGTGGAACTTCTTTTACAACAAACAATGAGACATGCTATTATTATCTTCCATTGCACCATAATGTTTCTCTAGTTCATATGGGATTACTTTTACAGGTGGAACCTGGTTCAAAACCAGTAGATGGAATTTGGGCTCCATGGTGGTATAAAAGTGTACACAAGTCAACAGGCTTCAAAACACCAAATCCATATTCCTCGGTAAGAGTTCTATGAATAAGTTTTCATGATTCGAAATGGTAGAACAACATATGTAATGGTTTTGATTAAATAGTTTTGACCAAGATTCATTTGATAACCATGGCAAAGAAATTTATACTCTTAATTTAAGTCACGAAGATATGCAATTTAGTACTTTCAAAGATTTCAGACCATTTTTCGTGAGTACAGGTAGCCTGTTGATCTTCTGATCAAATTATTGTGCAAAAACTGTTTCTCGCATACTGCTTGTGTTTTCTTTTAATATTTTTTTTGCTGAATTGATAGGGTAAGAAAATCCTAATGTTGGTATCGGTTATCGATAGGGACATGCCAAAACAGATAAGATAGATTAGTGCCATTACGTATCCGTATCGACTAATACTTTAATCTTGACATTGATACAACAAATCTGAAAAAGCCTTTGTGTTGAATCCAAACTTTATTGTACTTACAACCCATGCAACAAAATTGAGTTTTGTCCTGAATGAAATCTTTATTTTGGAAATTTTTCTTGTTATGCATTTTGGCATAAAAGTTATTTATTTATTTTTTTGATGTTCTGATTAGAATTGCATGGTGTGGTCATTAGTTGGAAGCTAAAATTTAAGACTGGAAGATATAGGATTGAGAGGCCCATGTAGGAAAATTTTAAGCTTTTTTTTACTACTTGAAGGTGCTTCCTAAATTGTGATGATTCTTGAGTTTTTTTTGTTTATGTTGCTAAATTAAGCTCTGTGTTGGATCCAATGTTTATTTTTGGATAATTATGGGTACACAAGGATGACTTGTATAGATTTTAGCATAAAGTTCTAATATTCTTTTCTTATATATGGGTATAATTACAAGACTTGATCTTTAATTATAAACGAGTAACTATGTTTTTATCATAGTGATGCAATTCAATTTAACAAAAGCTTCTAAAGTTAAATCAATATTTGACTAACTATTTATTGTAGATAACTCTTGCAGTTTAGACGGTAACAAATTTGTTTCTGAGACATTCAACAGAGGCCGGTTCCTCCAGTTTGGCAATTTTACCTGAAAATGGAGTTAAAGAATGTAAGTTTGCCATTACATGACTATTTTTGAATTATAAATACCAGGGGAGTAAAGCTTATGGAAATATCAAAGAAAGTAAAAGATTTTACTTCCATGGTTCCTAAATCCTAACCTGGGGGAGAACGACATCATCACTAGTGAGTGCAACTGCGGAGGCAATGTTGATAGCTTCTTCCCCAATGGTGGTGAGATAAAAGAAAATTCTTCCTTGCCTTTGTGCTGTAGAAGATGGTATCCATGACTTGTAGAGTGACCATGTTACTGTACATCTTTTGAGTAAGTAACTCATTATTGCAACCTATATGCATTTGTTGCTTCTTATGACTGATCTCTTATTATGGTTCTGGTACTTGCACTTAATATTCTATTTTATGTTGGAAGAGTATACGAGAGAGTGCCAGGTCTTAATAGTTGATATTATATTTAGTGACTATTTAATCAGCTTATCAGGATACATGATCCCGTGTTGACTTATTTTTATATAATAATGTGTTTTCTTTTCAATTTTGTGTAGGTTGGCGGATAAATTTTTGATGGTTTTGGATATCTAGAAGGAAAGAGACGATCGAGCTGCATTTTGGCCTACAGACATTTTTTTATTATTTTGGACTACTAGACTTACAACTTTTTGTACATCTTGAATGTTTTAATGACAACTACTTTTTGTACATCTTGAATGTTTTAGTGAAAAATGTTCATATTTTGGCAGACTTTTTCTACATCTTGATTGATCGAAATGGAAGTTGCGATTGAAATTGTTGAAATCAAAATTGCAATTCAGCATGAATTTTTATGGTTAATTGTATGTGATACAGAACAGGTTATTCAGATATGAAATTATGTAGCAGATTTATAGCAGGTTATTCAGATATGAAATTATGTAGCAGATTTACAGCATTCATAATATGCTATCATTCATCAACAATTCTTGAATGTTATAAACCATCTACAGCATTCATGAACGCTCTACATCATTGACGAACGCTATAAAGGATCTACAGCATTCACAAATGCTATAAACAATCCACAGCATTCACGGACGCTATAATCCATCTACAGCATTCAAGAACGCTATAAAGCATTCACAGCATTCACAAACACTATAAACCATGCACAACATTCACGAACTCTATAATCCATCTACAGCATTCAAGAATGCTATAATGTTATAGCGTTCACAAGCGTTCACATGCTATAGCGGGGGCAATTATAGCGGACGAAATACGCTATAGAAGGCTTTTTATAGCGTTCTGCACATGCTATTGTAGGCCATATTTGTTGCAGTAGAGGATGACCAATAATACCATTACCTATAATATACCCTTTTAGGTTGTTACCGAAGGATACATATCCTTCTCTCTTCATCGATAGTGATGCAAAAAGATTTGTGTCTCCCATCATATGCCGCGAGTATCTACTATCGAGAATCCACTTACTCTTAGTTGAGGAGGGAAGGTCCACCTACATCAAGAGTAGATGTGACCTTTGGTACCCAAGTTCTTGAGGGTCCTGAAAAGTTAGTTTTCGGAAACCATGTATATATCTTTCTATCTACTAATCTTCTAATTCTACTTTGTGGTGAAATGTGTCCATGTAAACCACAATAAGTACATATAGCATTCCTATTTACGTTAGGAGCATGCATATGATGTCTATGAGTAGAGTGATGTGGAGTAGCATGATGATATATGGAGTTAGCATGGTGATGATGTCTATATGTAGAGTGATGTGGAGCAGTATGGTGATAATGTCTATGTGGAGTAGCATGGTAATGATGTCTATATGGAATATCATGGTGATGATGTCTATATATAGAGTGATGGTGATTTTGTGCAACATAGTGATGATTGTATCTATATGTAGCATGATGATTCTGTGACAAATGAGAATTATTTCTACGTGCATGTGGTTTGTCTGCTTTATGAAAGTGTGTGTATATGTAAGCATGATTATGAGCTGCAGGTGGATGACGTGGTTGACTAGTATGAGTAGTATCATGCTTTGTGTGTGTCTCATGTGATTGGGTTTGAGGTTGAGCAACCTGTTTTCCCAATTTAGTCTCTAATTTCTTAGAGACAGCCTGCAGTTCAGAAACCTTAGCATTCAAACCATATCTTAGTAATAGAAATCTTGTGTCTACTCTTTTCTTCTACAAGCTCCGTGTTAAGTGCTGTAATTTCTTGTGTTTGTTGTTCAATGCGTGCTTCGGCATCATGTAAGCTTATTTTAAGCTTAGATACCTCATTTGTGACATCCGTAGGTGAAGTGTCTCTAATGTTATCAAGCAGTAAAGAAAGTCTTTAAATTTCGACTTCATGACTTTTGATCTTTTCTTTGGCATGTTTATATTTACCAATGACCTTTTTATGATCATCAAGTAAATCGATAAAAGCATCGCCAAGTTCATCAAAAGTGAAGTCATCAAGAGTTTCGTTTGATACCTTGTCGGACGTTGCCATTAGGCATACATTTGCAGCATCTTGTGGAGAGTCCTTTTCTTCCTCGGAGTCACTAGCTTCACTTTCATGCCAAATGCTTGTGTTGGCATATTTCTTTGAGAAAGCCTTCTTGTATGGTTTCTCATAGCGGTTGTTCTTCTTTAAGAATGGACAGTCTTTTCGGACATGTCCCGTCTTTTTGCAACCGTAGCAGGTTGGCTCTTCTTCATCGTCTTCTTGTGGTTCCTTCTTTCTTCGGTTGAAGCGAAGAAATTTCTTGAAGTTGCGGAGAAGGAGAGCTTGATCATCACCTTCCGAGTTGTCGTCATCCGTCTCTTCGGAGTCAGTCCTTCGTCGGTGAGCTTTGAGGGCGATCTCCTTAGCCTTAGGAGCAGGCACTTCGAAGTCCTTGAGGTCAAGCTCATGAGTCATCAACTTTCCCATCAAGGTCTCCATGGACATGGTTGTGATCATTTCCTTCTATAATGGCTGTCACCTTAGGGTTCCAAATCTTTGGTAGCCCCCTAAGTAGCTTGCGAATCTTCTCGTAATTTGAATATTGTTTGCCGAGCGAAGATAGGGGATTGATGATGTCGAGAAATCTTGTGAACATTTGCGTGATCATCTCATTTGGCTTCATCTTGAAAGCCTCATATTTTTGAGTGAGACGACTTATCTTTGATTCCTTGACTTGGGTGGTTCCTTCATGCGTCACTTCTAGAAGTCCCCATACTTCGTGAGAGGTGGTGCATGTTGAGACCCTATTAAACTCATTCCTGTCTATAGCACAGAACAAAGCATTAATAGCTCTCGTATCGAGACTTGCCTGTTTTTTCTCCTCGTCAGAATATTTGTCATGTGGTTTCTCAACGAGATCACCATTGACAACTATCCTGGCAGGCTTTTTATAACCATCGGTGACGATGGTCCACAGGTCGAAGTCTAGCAACTTGAGATTAGTTAGTTCCATCAAATAGGGGAGGCCTATGAGTGGACTGCCCTTCACCGTGATTGGAAATCAAGGATTGTGTGGTTGCCATGGATCAGCTCTAGAATGTTAGTCCTTGTAGAGAGAACAGAGCTCTGATACCAATTGAAGAACAGATGGCAACTCTAGAGGGGGGTGAATAGAGTTTATAGCGATAATAGCCAATTAAAAAATTAAACTCTTTCACAAGTAAAACTAATCAGAGTAAATGCGAAAATAAATAAGGAGCAAGAAAGCATATGCAAACACAGCCAATTTTTAACCTGGTTTCTCTCATGGAGGACTAGTCCAGGCCTGAGAACTCTAGCTCAGGATTAAATTCACTATTTGTGAAATAATAGTTATACCCCGTACCTTTTCTTCAGAAGAGCACGTCAACTTCTTACAAAGATCGCAGTGGCGATGCTTGGAATTTTCCAAGCGACTTCTTGAACTCTTGCACAAACTCCTAACTGAAAAATGCTGAGCACTTGAGGCTTAGGGAGCTTGTGGCTAGTAGATGAAGAAGGGTATGGCTTGTATTGAGCTTTAGAGAGAAGAGAAGAGAAGATTGGATGAATGAAAATGAGAGAATTCATGGCCTATTTATAGGATATCAGGTAGGCAGAATTCGGCCAGAATTCTGGTTGGAATTTTCAAAAATTTGACCGTTGGACAACTTGCAACCAGCCAACCCTAAAAATTAGGGTACTGATTTTTAGGGGACAGAGTTCGGCCCGAACTCTGTGTGGAGGCAGAGTTCGGCCCGAACTCTGTTTCCAGAGCACAGAATGGGTCATTGGTCCAATGGGCTTATTTGGATGTGTGTGGAGCTTTTGGATTTTGGGTAGGGTATAGGTTAAGTCTCAGATGCTCAGCACAACTCAGCTTACATGAGTCTAGACTCAATAAAATGATAAAATAAAGACTCAAAAATGACTTGCATTTGCAAAACTGAGCTGTCGTCTGACTTGTGCTGGATGTAGTCTTCATGTGTCGTATTAAATTATCACAAGTATTATTTAGTCAATTCTATCAATATTTGGTTGACTGTGACTTTGTGTCAACAGTAAGCAAGATCAACATGGACATATGCATTGAAGAAATTATTATGGGCCAAAGACGACGGTATCCCATAAGATTTTTGTGAACCGTCCGACGACATCTCCGGAGCCACGCACTCGGGGGTTTCCGCTGCCCGGTCAGCGGACGGGGGTCGAGGGGGCAGCACCTCCCGTGGGGGTTCGGGGGCAAAGCCCCCTAAAGGTATTCAGATTTCACAATCTGGATATCTTTGGACAGTTGCCGTCAAGGAAAAACGCCATATATCAAGTGAAGAAGCCAAGCAATCACCATTTCAAGACTCTGAAGAATCATGCACCTGCTAAAGTATATATAGAGTCTGTAATGATTTGAGTTATGCGAGGGATATAAACAGTTGGACGAGTAGGCGCTGCAGACACTCGTTGCGATCGGACGCGCGATGACTTAACGCAACGGATATGTTCGATAGTGAGTACGAAACATAGAGCATTAGGATGTTATTATGATAGGTGTCGTACGTGCATAAATCTTGGATGGATGATCACATATTTTAGAATGTTGCATATGGGAGTGAGTTGTGGGAATGGACGCTAATATCAGATCAGTCGAGAATTTGTGATGGATAGTACTCGAGGATTTAAAAGTTGTACCTGTTAGCTTTGCTCGAATTCTCTGCCATTGTGCTTGGCTGAAATACATATATTGGTGGGATGCCTAAAATATATGTACGATCCAAACTCGATGGTATACTGAATTCAATTGAAACTGCAGGAAGAATCGAGAAGTGTGACGGAACCACGATAGTGAATCAAATCGGCAATGAGTGAATCACATGGATCAAAAATTCGAGCGGTCAAGAGAAATGTGTGGATTGAGTATTGGCTTCGGTTCGAGAACGAACCTTATTTTGAGTGGTATATGTAAACCCCCATATTTTTTTATTTTAATAGTATTTTCTTATTACTTTTTATACTTTATGGTATCTTTATATTTATTAAATAATTAATAAATAATATATGATTTTTCTATATAGAAACTAGCTAGTGAAATAGGTTCCTTAGTATATTGCTTGCAAAAATTTTGTTACTAAACAATACTTCTAAGCATTATTTGAGTTATTAACATTGTAGAAAATTTTATGGTGTAATTATAGTATTTTTATTTTATTGTCAAATAATTCGTTTATGATTATTTTATTGATAATACATATAGTAACCATGTACCAAGAATATTAATTTGGGTAATTGTTCTTTTTCTTTCTTTTCCTTCTTTCAAATTTTTTCCAAAAACCTCATTATTTAAAACTTAGAGGAGAGTATAGATATAGGCATGCCTATATCCTGTTAACTAGGAACACACACACACACACACACACACACACACACACACACACACACACACACACATATATATATACACACTTAACAATATATATTATATACAACAGTATATATACTTCACACACACACAAACATATATATATATATATATATATATATATATATATATATATATATATATATATATATATATATATACACTTAACAATATATACACTTAACAATATATATTATATACAACAGTATATATACTTATATAACACTATACACCCTCTACTCTCTCGCGAGTTATTGAAAAACTCGTGAGATTTTGAAATCTCACGAGTTCACTAACTCGTTATCTCCCGATCACCGTTTATTAATTTTCGAAGAAAACTCGACATTCAAATCTCGAGCAAATCATAACCGTTTTTACTCAAATCAAATCCTTTGTAATCCTAATCTTATTCTCCTCAATATTGCCCAAATCTCTGTGCAAATCGAATCCAAACCTCGGTTTAAAATCGAGTTAAATCTCTCCATATATGTACATATCAGATATCGACATCTTTTGGAATCCTTGCACTCGCCGACTCCTCATGCACGCGACCTTCTTCCTTGTTCTGTGCTACCACACGAACACTCCACCACCAGACTACTGGAGGGCCGTCCTGAGCCACAACAGTGCGTAATGGCCGCAGCAGCAATATGTGGCTGCTTTGTGCAGCCCAAACATCGTCGACAGCTGGGGCAGTAAAGGCCCCACTTTGTAACGACTTTTTTCTCGTCTAAGTCCACCGTTTCTCGAACTAATTCTCCTGGTATGATCCTAACCCAAACCCCTTTAAATTATTTCAGATAGAATTTATTCTATTGTATTAGGATGCCCCAAAAATTAGTCAAAGTTGATGAGAAAAACTGTTCAAAGCTGAACTGAGATCGAATCCCAGACCCTAACTTAGAAGGCCGATTCATGCCAGGATATATAGGATTTTCAAAATATTATTAAAGGGAGTCCTAGACAACCTAAAGGTCTTTACAACCCTTCTTCTAGATTTAAATTTCATTAACTATGTGTCAAGAAAATTGATTCCTAAAAACAAGAAAAAATAGCCTTTCAAAATACAAAATTTAGGAAACTTTTCCGATACGCCGTGCGTCCCGACAAACCGGGCGACGTGGTCACGAACTAAAAGGATCGAAAGGTGCGAATCGACTTCGCAGACGTGTGGGATTCGACGAAACTCAATTTTGTTGTGCGTGTGCGACGAAATCGAGACGTATCCGCCGAGATACCTCGTATTGGCCCCGTTTTAAACTAGCCCATAAATTTGTACACATTCGTCATATCAAGATGAAACTTGTGCCAACAGGACCGTATCATTTTTCTGGTCCTATATGCCAAGTTTGGTCCGATTCTGAGAAGGTCGACTGGAATGTCATTTTGCGGGCCTACGACCCGATTTAACGGGCGAATTTGTGTACGACCCACCAGAATCCAACTTTGGACATACGGTTAGGTTCGTCTCGTCAAACCGGACCCGTAGACATATAGTTTGATGATTTTAGAGACCGTAGATACTGGCACACTTTTTGGTGCAAAGCGAGTCCAACGACGGATATCGTTTTGGTCCAAAATTACTATTTTGCCCCTGTGTCCATAATTGGACTTATGGACAGGCTATCCTAGCTAATTTGACTATTTTGAATATGTTGGTAATATCTGTTTCAGCTACCGGAGACTTTTGTTTGAGTTGGACTTTTGTGTGGCACATTGAGTGGTTGGTATTATCGGTTTCACCAGCAAAGGACCCCAGGCGAGTACATTTTGTTGTTTGTTTTCGATATTGATTATTACTATATCTTATTATTAGTCATTAGATATGTGGTTCTTATTTTTTTATGTTTTGTCATATTTTGTCGTGTTGGGAAGGAGTACCAAGGATGTGTGATCTGACCTTATACAGTGTAGACATCGCAGACAGTGATTTATTATTGCAAAGTAGACATCGTAGACAGTAATTTATTATTGCAAAGTAGACATCATAGACAGTGATTTATTATTGTAAAGTAAACATCGTAGAAAGTGATTTATTATTGTAAAGTAGACATCGTAGACAGTGTTATATTATTGCAAAGTAGACATCGTAGACAGTGTTATATTATTGCAAAGTAGACATCGTAGACAGTGATTTATTATTGCAAAGTAGACATCGTAGATAGTATTTAAACATCGTAGATAGTGTCGTATAATTGTCCCTAGACCGATCACATATCAAAGGTACTTCAGTCAGTTAGAGAGTACTTTCTTTTGTTATTTCATTTATGGTCCAACTTTCTGTGTAGTTTTCTTCTGTCTTTATTTATTTATTTTCAAATCATATATTTAAAGGCTAACCTCTGTTTTATAGTTTTTTTTCATATATTGGAACTGTATTCAATGAATTGTACTCGTTCCATCCTGACTGGGTAACCCAACAATTTTTAGGTTAGCCGCGACTACGCTTAGCATTGGGGAGACGGGTGTACTTGCAGGCCAAAACTTAGAGATTAGCTAGATAGATGAGTTGTAGTCATTTCCAAAAATTGTAAAGAGTTTAAATTTTTTTTCTGAAAATATAGAACATGTGAATATTGTATTCAGTTTAGTTTTGTGAATAAGCATTTATTGTGATTATGAGCATTGTGGTCTAGACAACGTTCTACCGTCGACTTTGTGGCGTAGGTTGGCTTGGACACACACTCGTATCCCGAAAAGTGGGAGCGGGTCGTAACAAGGTTTTTTGTGGTGGCCTATGCAGGTCTATTTTTGCAAATTGTGTGAACTCGTGATAGTACTTAAGTTAGTCGTAGTATTGCGAGTCTGCGACTAGGAAACGCTCATTCACAAGTTAGGGTTAATTCATTTTAGGAGAATGGCTAGGACTAGGAAAACCCTATTCAAATTGACTGTTGGGTAGTTAAGGATAATACGTAGGTCGTGTGACTTAACCAAGGATTTATTGATTTCTAAAAACCGTATTAGATGCTTGATACGATGGTAGGATCAAGGTAAGTAGACCGTTCACCCAGTAAAACTAGGACCTCCTAGGATTCAATCCCTAACGTTGCTAAATTGTTGAATTACCTTCATGCCTAGGCCGTAACCCTTATTTATTTCCGTAAGAAATTATTTTCTAGGAAGTCGATAATCTATTTCCCGTTGACTTTCGAGCCTATCATGACCCAGTTATCCATCTAATAATTCTGTGTCAGTTTTTGCTTTATGTTGACCTTCGATCCTCGGGTATGAGAGAAATAAAAAGTTAGAAATTTTACTTCGGTCATTTCCCCTAGTCGAACGCTTAATTTTTAAAATTGATACCTAATCGATAAATTGATTTTCAAAAATGGATGCTTTCACTTCAAGGACAGATACTTACGATTTTTCTATCATAGTCAACTTGTTTGAATCTCTAGAAGCTCCGTTGAATTCTTACGAATATAGTTGGAAGAATATTCGATAATTTGCAATGGCAAGACAATAACGCACTATCGCCATTTATTTGACATATGGAGACTGTAGGGTTCACCGCAGCCAGCAGCGCACTAGCGAGGCACGACCCCTAAAATTGAAATTATTTCAAGTAAAAATAGGTTATCGAATATTGTAGAATTATGACTTAGTTGTCCTATTTGATCATAGTTATTTTTATGTCCATATTGGATAGAGATAATGAAATACTAGATATTATATCATATTTGAGTCACGAAACCAAGGATTTATTGTAGGAACGATTATTACAACCAAGGCATACACTGGCGAGACATAAATTTTCGGTAAAATGACTTCAGACATGATTTCAGTTTTTGGATACTATAGAGGTTAGGAAAGAGCCTTGTTTGTCCCATTGATTCAAAGCCAATAATGGTGGAAAATTTTATAAGTTGAGTAGCATGCCTCCCAAACCTAGCATCCCATTGCCCTTATGACATATTAACGAGATTGGCACCAATAGGTTTACCTAGAATATAGAATTTGGAGGTCCATAACCCATTGAACGACCAAGGCCTTAGATAAGAAGGCAGTAGGATGACTGTATAAGCACCAACACTGGATGTGTCTTAGATTTTGATGAACTTGAACTACTTGTGCCTTCTTTCAATCATAAATATTGCGTACTTATATATTTGGAATACCATGACTAATGCTGCTATTATAGCTTAGTTTTGCAATCTTACTCTTTATCGAGCTTGCTCACGACATATGCTTATTGGGGACGTCTACTAACATATTGTCTAATTAGAATCAATGTATTATGGTCTGATCAACCTTAGTGCACTTGATTCGCTCTTCGTATATTAACCTACGTAGATTGAGATATAGATGTATCTAAGATCTCATCTACAACTGTCTTGACAATTCTCTTGAATTATTCAATCGCCTTGGAATCCCGTATTCGCATTCGATTCCCTCTCCCTTGAACTCTTTAATGTTTTTCACTTTACTTACTTCGGAAAAACGAATGCTTGTATATTGAGAGAGGATAAACATAGAATGTCTCTCTTAGTTCACCATATCACCTACGACCATAAAAGCTATACATACACAATCGTCTTCCATCTAGTTGGAATCGAAGAACGATCTTGAACTTGATGCATATCTACCATATTACATTGTCTATTAGGTCGTGTAATATTCTTTTATAATCGAGAGTCGAGGTACCATATCACTACTTTGGAATTTTTCTAACCTCATTAATCCAAAAACCGTTTTTTAGTTTCTGGAGTGAATAGATTGTAAGCCCTTCTAAATTTTAGGACTTCTAGGATTACGATTGATTAAGAGAAGTGGGTTCCCACTAGGATAAAAAATTAGTGCCTCTGAAACACCCACTTTCTATTTAGACCCTTAGATGTCCCTTACCGTAGCATTGATATTCGGAGCACGAGACCAGCTGTTATCTTCCAACAAATTGCATATGCAAGACCTAGACGAGTCCATCTTCATATAGGCATATCATGTCCCGCTCAAACACGTCCCCTTGTACTTTATTTTTATGACACGACTTTCAGGTCAAAAAGGCAAAGTATAACCCTTACCACAATACTGATATACTTCCCGACTACAATTAGATACTCAATCTCGACTCAAACCTTTTGAACCAATATATGGTTGTGATCTACTCGAAGCCTACTATGCACATGCCACTAGTGTGCCACTCAATTGAGTCGTCTTGTGCTACTTAAACACAAAAGTCACAGAAGGCATATTTTTGGACTTTAGGAGCTTAGTTAACCAATCTGACTGCCAATTAGCCCAACCGCTCGAGTTGAAACATTTTCTAGGTTACCCTAACCTAATAGGAATGGTTTAGATTGATTTTATAGGATCTTGTCCAGCAAATATAGATTAAAATCCGAGGTTCATTCAATCAAGATTGATGTTCAATTAGGGAACCCATTAAGGCCCAGTTAAACCCATCCAAGCATGTTTCCGTATTTGGACTATAAAACCAAACCTTATGAAATAGGTCCCTACACCTATTACGTAGTCCCCATCCCTTGGTCCACTGACCCTCCTTTCATAAAACTCTCAATCGTATCTCTTTGTAGCCTATGCTATGTGATGAATGGAATCTTGCTGTACCAACTTATTTTTGGTTATGCTTGACCAAGACCTCTTCTACCGCTTTGATGAAACATGGTCCAATATGGGCAATATTAAATAAGTAATACATAGGCTTCCTATAAAGTCCATGACCATGATCATAAGTACCTCATACCCTCATACATCCCCTTAAAATATGATCTTCTTAAAATCCTATTTTCGTGCTTCCCACGATCAATCAATTTCTGTAATCTTGAACTTAGGGTACTCTATCTTGATATAGGGGTGCCAAACCGGAATGCCATTCGTAACCGTTCTTCCATATGTTTGGAAGTTATGAAATGACCTTCGTATTGCTTTTATCACTTGCTCGTTCGTTTAGATAGTCGTGGTTAAAGATCACAATCTTGACACTTTAAACTTCATCCTATCATAAAACCGTGTTTTAGTTTTAATTTTGAGAACAGAATTCTGGAAGTGTATAGGCAAGCCTCTATAAGAAGTAGTAACTGATTGGGATAGTTTGATTACAATTAAACTAATAAAACAGTGATTCATGAAATCTACTTCTATCTGTATCATTCGATAACCATACTATGATTTTGATAATTAGAGCATAACATTAGCCTTTACCTTCTAATGAACTGCACATTCATGAACTAGACGAGCCGCTCTACACACAGGACATACATGTCCTTTACAAACATTCCTTTCTGTGCTCCATTTCTATCACACTACATGTATGACGCATTTTTCCCTTAGAACAAACTATAGGGGCTCATTTTGGTTCTATTTGATTTTAAGCCATGCCAATATCCATGTTTCCGTTATGACCCATGACTATGGTTAGGGATGCCAAATATCCTCGTGCCCTCCATTTAGTAATTGTCTATCTCAGAAGTCTTGTAATGACGATTTTTACGGTTAGCCAACTTCTATAAGTTGGGTAGAGCCGGAAATCAAGAATATCCCATTTTGTAGAATATGACGTCAATTTGGACTCCTTTTATAACCACCCTCCATCCTTTTAAAACCGAACTACGATTTGACGTTCTGCTCTCCCTTTATATTAAAATTCTCGTATTCTCAATATTAAGAAGAAAAAAAAATTTGAGGACAAATTTTTTGTAAGTTGGGTAGGATGTAAACTCCCATATTTTCTTTTATTTTAATAGTATTTTCTTATTTATTTTTATACTTTATGGTATCTTCATATTCATTAAATAATTAATAAATAATATATAATTTTTCTATATTGAAACTAGCTAGTGAAATAGGTTCTTTATTATATTGCTTGCAAAAATTTTGTTACTAAACAATACTTCTAAGCATTATTCGAGTTATTAGTGTAACGCCCCAGTCCCAAAATACTTAGGACTAGGTACGTATCCATGCCAGCTACATACATACGAAGTATACTCCAATATATGGAAATCTCGTATGAATACATAAGCTGTAAAATGTAGTAAACCAAGAGTAATCTAATCTCATCCACAAATAAAGAATAAAAGATATCATATAATCAACTGTAATAAGTCTTTGTACAATACGTTGGGTTGAGACAAATCTACTACCAACAAGTAAGAAAAAATATACATGGAAACGGAAAGTATTTGGCGGGAGTAGCAAAGAAAGATCCAAGACACGTCATCTTCGAATGAATAGATAAGATCACGACCTCAACTAGAACACCTGCAATATCACAAAAGCACACACCTGGAGAGATAACCAGGTCCTCAGAGGGACGTAACAAGTACAGGAAGAACATGCCATAATACTGAATATAAAATATGCCACAAAGAAAATAAGTGACAAGACAACAATAAAGTAATCTAACCGTACTACTGTGTTCATGCAGTTAAGAACAAACCTCCAATGCATGGGTATCTGGCTCAGTAGCAGTAACTCAGGCATGGTCCCATCAGGATACCAGGGACCTCAAAGCGTAACATTCCTCGAATGTCAAAGGCCAGCAGTATCAGTAATAGGAAAGTGCATAAGGACCCATACGTTAAGGAACTGTTCTTCCCACTCAATGCCTAACAGAGTCACATCCCTGTCTCGTATACCTCTATTAACTGCTAAGTCTCCTAACATGTCTTTATTAGCAGTTAGCCCTAACGCATGCACATAGAGGATCAGCCCACACGCAAGGACCTCTACATGCTACTCGTCTCACACATCCTCGTGGTACAACTGTGTCGAGGCATATGCAATACACTACAAACGGTAGTCCTCTAACTCTAAGTTCATATGCAATCAAAGGATAGTAACAAAGTAACTAATAATCACTGAGCATGTAGTAAATCAAGAACTGTAATAATTAATTAATTAAGTCACTACTTATGAAACTTACAACATGACTTAAATAGTCAAAGTAATGTGTTAAAATTATATTCAATCTCTCGTGGAACCATCTAGATCCATACAATCACACACAGGTTCGAGACATCGAAACACAGTTTTAGGGTTTCTAACTTTTAATTAGTCGGTTATGTCCCTACTTTAATAACATACTTAAAAATCATATAAAAATCATAAAAATAATATTTAAACTAATTTTCTATAGATTTATCTCTGAAATTCTAAAATTAATATTTCTAAAGACATTTATGACTAGTTGATTAATAAGTCAGCTAGTTTGCCCGAAACTCGTCCGGAACATAGTTAATGACTCAAAATTGCTAAAATAACCAAAAATATATTTTAAATAGTAATAAAATAATTTATTTTATAGAATAATATTAGAGGTACAAGGGTTGAGTTATACTACAAGTTTGCTACATTCTAGGTCTGCCGGTTACCCGAAATTAGCTAGTTTTGACCTACAATTTTTTCGACCAGATTTGAGTTGCTAAAATCATAGAAAAATACTTAAAAAATCCTAATTTATGTATATGAACACACATAAAATTCAGTTTCGAAAATAGCCACCAATAACTCATAGTTCCTTTACAATGGGGTTAATTTTGATCCTACCGACACATTAATAATATGCCTATATTTTATGAAATCTTTATGGATGATTATACCTAACAAAAGCCATCAAAATATAATTTCTACAAAATTAATAACAAATTTTCTACAGAATTTTAGCAAAGGTTTTTAGAAGAAAAGATTAGGGTTCTTACCAAAGATCCTTGCTAGAAAGGGTGATGATGACTTCTCTTCACCAAAGCTCCAATCTTTTCTGCTATTCTTGCTTACTAATCCTCTCTTGGTGAGTATGGAAGAGTTGATAATGGCTATAGAAGATTGGATGGGGAGATAGAGTTTTTAGGGTTTGTTTTGAGGGGTTTCGGGGATGTATGGTGGAAGAGATGAGTTTTTGTGAAGGATGAAGAGATATGCAATGGAGGAGATGATGTATGGAGGCTATGGAGAGTTTGTTGCTGCCAAAATTATGGAGAGGGAGAGGGGTTTTGGTTGGCCAAAGGTGAGGGAGAGAAAGATTTGGATTTGGTTAAGATTTGGGATAAGTTGGTATATTTAAACGTATCCTTAAATAAATTTTAAGCAATCTAGGATTTAAATCCTATTTAATTTGATGCATTCGGCCATGGGGGGGTTACTTGGCCGAAATTATCATTATGGGGGTCCACTTGGCATGATTTGGTTGTTTGGTGGGTTGGCAAGTTGATTGGATTGAGAATTTAAAAAGGGGTTTCCTAATATAGAACTATTTAATTCTATCTATGTAATTACACTACAAAATCTGAATTAAATACATATAAATGTAATTATTAATATTTATTAATGCCCAACATGCCTACATTGGATTGGATTTGGCTTGGAAGAGGTTTGGGAAGGTTTTGTGCAACCGGGTCTCCTAAAGAGTTATGAAGGCTTTCTTAACTAATTAATTAACTAAAAATATAACTTGTGCCATAATTTGAATGGTTAACATGCAAGAGATTACAATATGACCATAGCATTCCTAATATGGCTAGCATACTAGTTAAAGCACCTGACTATGCTTGGCATGCCATACTTTCTAGTCGTCTTGTATATTCAAACTCAACCATGGCTATAGTCCTTTTATATAATATAAATAAGATAAAAATAAATTAGAATAAACTAAAATCCAAAAATAATTTAAATATTCCTTTAAATTATAAGGGGTTTTACATCCTACCCAACTTATGATAATTTCGTCCTCGAAATTAAAAATAATCATAATATCAAGAATTGTGAGATTTTGTACGGAGGGAGAGTAGGTACGTCAAATCTTAGCTCAATTTTTGAAAGGATGGAGGGGTGGTTGTCATAGGAATCCCAATTGACCTCATATTCTACAAGATGGGGTATGCTTCCTTCCAGACTCTACCCAACTTATAGAAGTTGGCTACCCGTAAAGATTGTCGTCATTACAAGACTTTGAGGAGGACAATTTCTAGGGAGGGGCACGAGAATAATGGACACTTCTGACCGCAGTCTTAGATTCTAAGTGAGCCTCGATAGCACCATAACATTCTTGGTCAATAACAACTATAAGAAAGTTACTACAATTAAACATTGTCACTCTAGGGGTCATGCTTCTGACAAGCTGGTAGTGACCTCTTGTTGGAATATACTAAGGTGTGTCGGTTCAAAAGGATTCGTTCTACGTCTAACATGGGAAACTAAGAAGTGAACTTGAAAACTTAGGAAAGAAGAATTTATGGTCAAGTGATGAGAATCGATGATAATTAAAGAACCCAGGCTATAGAATATGATTAGACAAGTGTTTTGAAAACTCTAAGTCAAAACGACTAATATGTGTAGGCTGATGTTTGGTGTTGTGTAGGAGGCATGTGCTTGCTTGTTGGAAGGCATACGTTATAGGTGTGCGTCTTGCATAGATCTTGAGTATTCAGTTTAGTTAAGGGAATGGGTCGATATTTGCATGGATGAAATCGAATAGGTCGAATTTGGGTCTCTATGGTTTGTTTTGAGGAAACAATGTGTTATACACGTGGTGTAATTTTAAATAGAGCACTGGAAAGTTTGTTTGCGTAGGACATGTATGTCATATGAGTAGCATGACTAGTCTAGCTCGTGAGTGTGAACTTTGTCGAAAGGAAAATGCTAGCGTTGTGCTTCAATTATCAAAATCACGGTTGAGGGTATCACATGATACGAATATGGGTCGACGTTATAAACCATTGAATTATTAGTCTAATTGGAACCAATCATTTCCATCCACTTGTTAATTCCAAAATCTTATGTTCCTTAGAGAGGCTTGCGATCTATTTGCCTCAAAAAAATTTGCTATTAATTTAAACAAAAATAATTCTATGATTGACTTGAAGAATTTAGATTGTAATATGTTACCGTAGTTATCTAAACGCACGAGCAAAGGGATATAAAATGCAAAACAAAAGATCATTTCATAAATTCTATATAGACGAAAGAACGGTCTCGATTGTAATCCCATTCTGAGAGGTAGAGTATAATAAGTTCAATGTTCTGCCCAACTTATAGAAGTTGGTTAATCGGGGAAAGCACCGTAATAGGGATTCTAAGAAGGTCAAATTTCAAGTAGGTATATGAAATTATGAGATATTTCCAATCATAGTCATGAACCCTATAGGAAGTCTAGGTATTCTCTATTTAATATGGCCCATATATTAATTATGTTTGGTCAAGACAGTATGATAGGTCTTGGTCAAGTATATCCAGAAGCAAGTTGGTACCGAGAGATGTATAACATAGGCTACGAAGAGATGCAGTTATGAAATCTATGGAAGGAGAATTAGTGAGCCGAGAGGTGGGGCCTACATAATAGGGGTGAGGGCCTATTCATCAAGTTTGGTTTTATAGTCCCAATATGGCGATAGGCTATGATGGGTTTAACTGAGTCTCAATAGGTTCCCTAATTGGACTTTAATCTTTGATTGCATGAACTTTAGATTTTAATCTATAGTGGCTGGACAAAATTTTGTGGAATTTTAAACCATCCCTATTAGGTTAGGGTAATATAGAATAGGTTCAAATTCAAGTGGTTGGGCAAATTTCCTGTCGGGTTGGTAGAATAGGTTCTGTAAGTCGTGAGATGCGCCTTCCATGACTTTTGTGTTTAAGTAGCACACAAGGCCTCTATTGAGTGGCACACTAATAGCATGTGCGTAGAGGGCTTCGAGTAGATCACAACAATATATTGGGCCAAAAGATTTGAGTCAAGGTTGGATCTCTAACTGCAGTCCGAAAGTACATCGGTGTTATGGTAAAGGTTATCGCTAGTCCCTTTTGACCTGAAAGTCGTATCATAATAATAGAGTCCAAGGAGATGTGTTTGTGTGGGACATGATATGTCTACTTGAAGGTGGACTCGTTTAAGTTTTGTATATAAATTTTATTGGAAGGTAACAGCTAATATTACACTTCAAATATCAAAGTCACGGTAAGGGACACCAAAAGATCTAAAAAGAAAGTGGGAGTTCATGAGTCACTAATTTACCATCCTAGTGAGAACCAATTTACCTTAATCAATTGGTGATTCCCAAATTTCTAAAAGTAAGAATGGCTTACAATCTATTCACTCTAGAGACTAGGACATGGTTTCAGGAATAATGAGGTTAGGAATATTTGAGTTGCGACATCGTACCTTGACCTTTGGTAATAATAAGTCATGATGTGATCGATAATATGATAGGGTAGTTGTGAATTAGTTTCGAGGATTGTACCCCGAGTCCTAATAAATGGAAATGATCGCGTACAGTGGTACCTGAGTCGATAAAATGGAATCACCTGCTTGTCCATGGTATACGAGAGTCTATCGGTGGAATAACGAACTCTAAAGCACGTCATGGGAAAGATCCCTAACTACTAAGTTGTGAATTTCTATTTGTGTCAAACCTGCCAGACTATAATCACAAGCGTTCTAGAGGTATTAAATGTAGTGCTCATGCATCACTTGTTGATTACTAATACAACATAATGACGGGGCGTCATGCTACAGATTTTGGCTAAGCTGGTGAATGTGTTGTTCTAATATTATGTCACTTCTTTGATAATAGAATTTTGTACCTAGAGTAACATATGCTGAATCTCTAATCTTGGAATGGGTGTCTACCATGGTCCTTACAATGCTTGTCCTTGTTTTGGTCTATTCTTCTCTGTCTAAACTGTGTGGGTCTAGTCAAGTAAGGTTTGAGTTAAGGCATACAGGTTGCTAGTTAAGCCAAGAATCAAGATGAATATTTGGAGACTCACAATAAATGATTCCTAGTGATTAGCTGGTCTCATAGGTTTGTGGTTTACCCAAGGGTAAGATCTTACTCATCTTTCAAGCTTAAATGACTAGAAGGTCACGATATTACTGTTAGGGTCGAGGGAAGGACGAGCAACTTTAGGCAAGGTTGTAGTTATATGGCTTGGCCGATGGTTGCTATACTTGTGTATATAACTACCATGGCCATGGGAATACTCTGTATTTATCTATCAAATACGAGCGTTCGTCTTTCCAATCAGTGAAAGACAAAAGCAATAAAGAGTTCAAGAAAGATGTCATTGAATACAACTACGTAATTCAAAGGCGAATGTGTAATTCAAGAGGAATTGTTAATACAGTCGCGGATGAGATCCTAAATACCTCTATATCTCAATCCACGTAGGATAATCATATGAAGAGCAAACCAAGTGCACTATGGTTGATCAGACCATAATACATTGATTCTAATTAGACAATATGCTTATGGGCGTCCCCAGTATACATATGCCCTGAACAAGCTCGACAAAGAATAAGCTTACAAAACTAGGCTATAAATAGTATCGTCATTCATGGTAGTTTAAAGTATAAGTATGGGAGAATACGTTAAAAGCAGTAATAAATAGTTTGAGTTTCACAAGGATCTAAGTCTTATCCGGTGTGCTTGCGTATACAGTCGTCCTACTGGTTCTTATATCAGGCCTTAGTTGACCAATGGGTATGGGCTACAAAATCTCTATATTCTAGGTAAACATCTCTCCTACACTAGCATACAATCATTATCACTCTGTTACACTTTAATACTAGGTTAAAAGGATACGGGTGGTAGGTTGTAGTCATACTACTCAACTTATAAAGTCAACTAATAGAGTAATTGAGGAATATAACACGTATACTCGTATGAGTTATCTCCTAACCTCCCTATTTAGCACGAAAGAAGATAAGATTTACAGTGAAAGGAATCAAGCAGAAGGAAGTCAAGATAATCGGACGAGAGTTCGAGGTTTGGAATTGAGGGAGGAAGTCAAGCTTGTGGATGAGATTCCTATATCCTAATCCTATATGCAGGTTCACATCGGTACAGTAGCATAACCGATGTGAAAAACTCGACCTGCATGGGCCACCACAAAAACATATGATGCCCCAGTCCCAAAATACTTAGGACTAGGTACGTATCCATGCCAGCTGCATACATACGAAGTATACTCTAATATATAGAAACCTCGTATGAATACATAAGCTGTAAAATGCAGTAAACCAAGAGTAATCTAATCTTATCCACAAATAAAGAATAAAAGATATCATATAATCAACTGTAATAAGTCTTTGTACAATACGTTGGGGGTGAGACAAATCCACTACCAACAAGTAAGGAAAAATATACATGGAAACGGAAAGTATTTGGCGGGAGTAGCAAAGAAAGATCCAAGACACGTCATCTCCGAATGAATAGAGAAGATCATGACCTCAACTAGAACACCTGCAATATCACAAAAGCACACACCTGGAGAGATAACCAGGTCCTCAGAGAGACGTAACAAGATACAGGAAGAACATGCCATAATACTGAATACAAAATATGCCATAAAGAAAATAAGTGACAAGACAACAATAAAGTAATCTAACCGTACTACTGTGTTCATGCAGTTAAGAACAAACCTCCAACGCATAGGTATCTGGCTCAGTAGCAGTAACTCAGGCATGGTCCCATAAGGATACCAGGGACCTCAAAGCGTAATATTCCTCGAATGTCAGAGGCCAGCAGTATCAGTAATAGAAAAGTGCATAAGGACCCATACGTTAAGGAACTGTTCTTCCCACTCAATGTCTAACAGAGTCACATCTTTGTCTCGTATACCTCTACTAACTGCTAAGTCTCCTAACATGCCTCTATTAGCAGTTAGCCCTAACGCATGCACATGGGGGATCAGCCCACACGCAAGGACCTCTACATGCTACTCGTCTCACACATCCTCGTGGTACAACTGTATCGAGGCATATGCAATACACTACAAACGGTAGTCCCCTAATTCTAAGTTCATATGCAATCAAAGGATAGTAACAAAGTAACTAATAATCACTGAGCATGTAGTAAATCAAGAACTGTAATAACTGGAAATAATGGACAGTGATACATAAATAAATGTAGACTGAATGTAAACAGTATAATAGCAAGGTATCTTGCCTGATTCTGTGCTGTAAATATGAAACGCCGCTCCCGCGTCCACGCCTCCGGAATCCGACGCTCCTAGATAATTAATTAATTAATTAAGTCACTACTTATGAAACTTATGACATGACTTAAATAGTCAAATTAATGTGTTAAAATTATATTCAATCTCTCATGGAACCATCTAGATCCATACAATCACACACAGGTTCCACGAGACATCGAAACACAGTTTTAGGGTTTCTAACTTTTAATTAGTCGGTTACGTCCCTACTTCAATAACATACTTAAAAATCATATAAAAATCATAAAAATAATATTTGAACTAATTTTCTACAGATCTATCTCTGAAATTCTAAAATTAATATTTCTAAAGACATTTATGACTAGTTGATTAATAAGTCAGCTAGTCTGCCCGAAACTCGTCCGGAACATAGTTAATGACTCAAAATTGCTAAAATAACCAAAAATATATTTTAAACAGTAATAAAATAATTTATTTCATAGAATAATATCAGATGTACAAGGGTTGAGTTATACTACAAGTTTGGGACATTCTAGGTCAGCCGGTTACCCAAAATTAGCTAGTTTTGACCTACAATTTTCTCGACCAGATTTGAGTTGCAAAAATTATGGAAAAATACTTAAAAATCCTAATTTATGTATATGAACACAATAAAATTCAATTTCGAAAATAGCCACCAATAACTCATAGTTTCTTTACAATGGGGTTAATTTTGATCCTACCGACACATGAATAATATGCCTATATTTTATGAAATCTTTATGGATGATTATACCTAACAAAATCCATCAAAATATAATTTTTACAGAATTAATAACATATTTTCTACAAAATTTTAGCAAAAGTTTTTAGAAGAAAAGATTGGGATTCTTACCAAAGATACTTGCTAGAAAGGGTGATGATGACTTCTCTTCACCAAAGCTCCAATCTTTTCTGCTATTCTTGCTTACTAATCCTCTCTCTGTGAGTATGGAAGAGTTGATTATGGCTATAGGAGATTGGATGGGGGAGATGGAGTTTTTAGGGTTTGTTTTGAGGGGTTTCAGGGATGTATGGTAGAAGAGATGAGTTTTTATGAAGGATGGACAGATGTGCAATGGAGGAGATGATGTATGGAGGCTATGGGGAGTTTATTGTTGCTGAAATTATGGAGAGGGAGAGGGGTTTTGGTCGGCCAAAGGTGAGGGAGAGAAAGATTTGGATTTGGTTAAGATTTGGGATAAGTTGGTATATTTAAACGTATCCTTAAATAAATTTTAAGCAATCTAGGATTTAAATCCAATTTAATTTGATGCATTCAGCCATGAGGGGGTTGCTTGGCCAAAATTATCAGGGTGGGGGTCCACTTGGCATGATTTGGTTGTTTAGTGGGTTGGCAAGTTGATTGGATTGAGGATTTAAAAAGGGGTTTCCTAATATAGAACTATTTAATTCTATCTATGTAATTACACTAAAAAAATCTAAATTAAATACAAATAAATATAATTATTAATATTTATTAATGCCCAACATGCCTACATAGGGTTGGGTTTGGCTTGGAAGAGGTATGGGAAGGTTTTGTGCAACCGGGTCTCCTAAAAAGTCATAAAGGCTTTCTTAACTAATTAATTAAATAAAAATATAACTTGTGCCATAATTTGAATGGTTAACATGCAAGAGATTACAATATGACCATGGTATTCCTAATATGGCTAGCATACTAGTTAAAGCACCCGACTATGCTAGGCATGCCATACTTTCTAGTCGTCTTGCATATTCAAACTCAACCATGGCTATAGTCCTTTTATATAATATAAATAAGATAAAAATAAATTAGAATAAACTAAAATCCAAAAAATAATTTAAATGTTCCTTTAAATTATAAGGGGTTTTACAATTAGCATTGTAGAAAATTTTATGATGTTATTATAGTAATTTTATTTTATTATCAAATAATTTGTTTATGATTATTTTATTGATAATAAATATAGTAACCATGTACCAAGAATATTAATTTGGATAATTTTTCTTTTTCTTTCTTTTCCTTCTTTCAAATTTTTTTCCAAAAACCTCATTATTTAAAACTTAGAGGAGAGTATAGATATAGGTATACCTATATCCTATTAACTAGGAATACACATATATACATATAAGTGTATATATACACTTATATATACATATAAGTGTATATATATATATATATACATATATATATATACATATATATATATATATATATATATATATATATATATATATATATATATATATATATATATATATATAAATATATATAAAATATATATATATATATATATATATATATATATATATATATATATATTTTTTTTTTTTTTTTAAGAAGAGACCTTTATTGATGTATCAGGCTCAAAATGCCGAAGCCTTTATAAGTAAACGCACCACACGCGAACCAGACAAGAGGAGGAAAAACTGGAAGTAGTGCCCACAAAACGGCTGCTAGGCCGAGCTTCGGAAGGTAACACGCCAAATCCTGGAGGTCGACCTAACCCGGAGGAGACTGGTAATTAGAGGTCTAGCTTCGTCCAGAATGATCTTGGGCTGTGGGTGCACCCGATGCTCCTTTTGCGGCATTGGCGGATGACTTCTTTGATGAGCTGATCGTTAGTGTATTGATGCCCTTCGTATCTTGCTTTGTTGTGATTCTTCTAAATAGTTCACGTGGCGGCCGCTGCGACGATCTGGTGGCCATGGGAGGCTGATCCCCAGGATACCAGAAGATCGTGGAAGCGTCCCCCACTCGGCTCCATACTGAAGAGCTGGTTAAGGGTCCTCCAGATACTGCTATACAGGCTGCCCTGGCAAAAGGTGTGGTTAATAGTCTCAATCTGACGCTCGGAGCAACAAGTGCATGCTGAGGCTAAGCTGATTCCGATGGTGTTGAGGATATCGTCAGTGGGCAATTTCAGTCTGAAGGCTCTCCATATCAGGAACGACCACTTCTTAGGAATGCAGGATTGCCAATAGTGCGCTATAGGATGTTACGGATTACCGGCCCCCCGAACGGTGACTCTCGCAGATCGCACCGAGAATTCTTCCGAGGCTTCGGTCGACCACCGCAGGGCGTCGGTCTCGCTGCCGATACTTAATCCGCTCCGACGGATGATATCGGCGGCTGCGTTACCAGACCAGTCCCTAATAAGATAGCAGTTCTACTCATCAGTAGAATAATTCTACAGGTCTATAATCCTACTATCTCTCGGGGACTCTCCTAGGTTCGGGATCAAGCTGTCTCCAACCCATCGCTCAAGGAAGGGATCAGAATCACCCTCCCCTAATCTAAGTCTCATCATGGGTTTCGCCAGTTCGCATCCGATAAGGATACGGCACCAAGCCGCAGAAGATCTGCTATTGGAGGTGGCCATAGAAGGGTGTAAGTGCTTGAAGTACCTTGCCTTCAAAAACCTTGTCCAAAGATTGTTGCTCATGCGAAGTTTCCACCAAAGATTCATGGAAAAAGCATGGATGATGTGGGAGAGTTTGGAAAATCCTAACCCTTCCTTGACTATAGGATGAGCCATGGATTCCCAGCTGGTCCAGTGGTGCTTATCCTGGCCGTTGTAATGCCCCCAAAAGAAATTATAGAAGATCTGTTTGATAGAGGATAGAACCTTCTTGGGCGGAGAGCAAGCTGCCAGAGTGTGGATAGGGATGGAGGTGAGCACGTGGTTGATGAGAATCATCTTGCCGCCTAGGGATAGGGTAGCGTTGTGCCATCCTTCAAGTTTCCTCCTGATTCTGGTGGTCAAATTTTCAAAGATACCGGAGTTGGACTTGCCATACACTAGAGGACAGCCGAGATAGTTGAACGGAGGATGGTTAACAGAGAAGGATGTTAAGTGGGATAGGCTACCAGCGTGATCTCTCCTGATGTTGTGGTGGGCGTAGATGACGCTCTTGGAAGGATTGATCTTGTGGCCAGAGCACCTGGAGTACCTCTATAGGGTATTGTGGACCACCTCTACCGCTCATTCTTCCCCGGATGAGAAGATAATAAGGTCATCGGCGAAGGCCAAATGGGTGATAACAGGGCATCCGCTGGATGTGTGATAGTGCTGAAAGTGTGGGATATTGACCATGTTGTTAAGGTTTCTGCTCAGGGCGTCAGCCGCAATGATGAAGACGGTGGAGGAAAGAGGGTCGCCCTGTCTAACCCCGTGCTCTGATTTGAAGAACCCGTCAGTTTGGCCGTTGATGACCGTTGAGAACCAGGAATTGCTAATGGATCTCCACACAAGGTTGGTCCAGTTCTCAGAGAAACCGAAGGCCCTGAATACCCAGATTATGAATTGCCAATCTAGTCTGTCGTAAGCTTTTTCCATGTCAATTTTGATAGCGATATTGCCACCTCTCACCGGGAATTTCATGCATGTGATGAGTTCGTGGGCTAGCATGATATTGTCTTGGATGTTTCTCCCACGAACAAACCCGCTTTGCTCCTCGGATATGATCTTGGGGAGAAGACCTGCCATCCTGTTAGCGATGATCTTGGAGATAATCTTGTTGGTGAAGGTGCAGAGACTTATGGGTCAAAAATCGTAAAACAATTCGGGGTTGTCTTTTTTAGGGATAAGGATGAGATTGGCAGCAGAGATGGCTCTGGGGTACGTGGCTCCTTCAAAGAAGGCGATAGCCGCTGCGGTGATGTCGTGTTTGATTATATCCCAGCAGTGTTTGATTATATCCCAGCACGTACGAAAGAATACCCCCGAAAAGCCGTCCGAACCCGGCATACTATGCTCGTTCAGCGCCTACACTGCCTCTTTTACCTCCTGAGCTGTGGGGGGACGATCTAACTAGGCATTGTCGGTGGCATTAATGAGGTGGGGTATTTGGTCTAGGAAGTAGTTATCTTTGTATACCGTCTCTTTGGAGAAAAGATTGGAGTAGAAGTTCTTAGCCACAGCTTGAATGCTCTCTTGGTCCGTCCTGATGGCCCCGTTGTCATCGGTGATATGGTTGATCGATAGCTTCTGTCTGCGGCCATTGACGTAGGCATGAAAGTATTTGGAATTTTTGTCTCCGTCGCTATCCCATTTCAATCTCGCTTTATGCTTCCAGAATTAAGTCTCAACTTTGATCCTGAATTTGAGCATAGCCTTGGTGAGGTTCAGGACTTTCTTGGCCTCACTGGAGCGGTCCGCCGTAAATCTGGCTTCAGCGCGGGTGACGTCGTCCTCAGCTACCCGGACAGCCTAGAAAATATCCCCGTACGCTTGTTTGCTCCAATGGGACAGAGCTCGCCTAGTAGCTCTGAGCTTATTACTCACCCGGGAGAGAGGGTTGGAAGTGTCCTTGCTATTCCACACGTCTGCCACGATGCCCAGGAATTGTGGATGCTCGACCCAGAAGTCGAAAAATTAGAAGGATTTTTTGAATGGGTTGGTAATGTTGTTAATTTCAACCAGAAGAGGAGTGTGGTCAGATTCTGTAGAATTGAGGTAGGATAGTTTGGTATTGAGCCCCATACCGTGCCAGAAAGTGTTCGTAAGTCCTCTGTCCAGTCGGGAGTATTGACGGCGGTCGCCTTCCTGTATGTTGCACCAGGTGAAGGCATTGCCGGTGAACTGTATGGAGGCTAGGTGGGCGTTGAATATGAAGTTATTGAAATCTTGCATGGCCGGCAAGGGAGGAGGGCGACCACCAATTTTCTCGTCACGACAGGTAATCGCGTTAAAGTCGCCAATGCAGAGCCATGGAGTATTGCTGTGATGGAGGTGGATGTCAAGAAGGTCGTTCCAAAGGTCTTTCCGCTCCACCATGTCGCAGCTTCCGTGGACAGATGAGATAATGGCGCGCTCTGGGATCATGGGGTGATCGAACCAGCAGGAGAGGGCCTGTTTGGCGTCTTGTATGACGCCGATATTGACGTCCTTGGAGCAGAGGATCCAAATGTCGTGTCTGCCTGCTATGGCCGTAGGGAGGCCTAGCTGGAGCTGAATTGATTTGATTCTTTTGGGAGAATTTTGGGTTCAAGGATAATAAGGATGTCGATCTTGTGGATTTTCTGAAGGATGTTTATTCTCCTTAGTGTAGGTTTGTTCGCCAGGCCGCGGACATTCCAGGATAGGATGTTAAGCATTAAGGATTTTGTGGGGTTGCTTTTTGTTCCGCTTGACCGTGGATCTGGTTAGGATAGATTTTGTTTCTGTTTCTGTTGGTCCTTGTTTGATATTGGCCCCAGAGGTTGATGCATTTGCCTTAGTCGGGTTGTGAGTGTCGCTGAAAGCTTGCTCATGGGGCTCCGGGGGGGTGCACACTGCTTCCCTGGCGGAGTCCTGGATAGGTAGCTCTGGCAGAATAATAATGGCGTCGAAAGCACTATCTATCATCGGATCGGTAAGCTGAAGGGGATATCCCACAGCTAGAACTTGTAGTCCTCTTTGAGCTTGTTCTGGCCCTAGGATCGCTAGAGATTCTTCTACAGAATCTTTAATGGTACGAGGTTGATCAGCATCTGAGGTGACCATGGTCGCCTCAGCGTCCTCCTGGGTCCTGGTGAGGACACGTTCTTCTTGTCCTCTCTGATCTTGTTCTGGCCCTAGGATAGCCAGGGCTTTTTCTGTATAGTGTTCATTTGTGTGATGCTGGTTAGCGTCCGGGATGATATTGGTCGCTTCAACGTCCTCCTGCGTCCTGGTGAGAGCGCGGTCTTCTTGTTGGGTTTCTGTCTCCGATAGAGCTGCCTCTTCCGCCAGCTCGAGGGCATCGAATTGGTTGGATTGGGTGAGCACTCGGGTGTTGAAGGGGATCAAGGCATTGCTTGGGGGATCGCTCTGATCCGACCTGCCCTCGCTGGATTCGAATCGAGTGTGTGAGTTCGGAAGAGGTAGAAGAGGTGTCTTGGGAATCCTTCCCGCTACTGGAGCGTTGTCATTTCGGATGGATCTCTTCTTTAGTTCAGGGTGAAGGTGATAGCAATGTTTTGGAAGGTGGCCTCTTAAGTGACAGTGATTGCAGAATAAGATGTGGTTGTCATAAAGGATTTGTTGGTTGTGGGTCCGATTGCCCAGCTCGATATTGATAAAGTTAGGCGGCTCGGAGGTGAGGTCAAGTTCAACACATATTTTGGCGTAGTGAGCCTTGGTGTAATCCCCCAAAAATTTTGGAGGATTTTTCTTATATTTTATTACATAAATATTTAGTTTTCTTAAAATTATGAAAACAAATTATGACTATCTTTTATTTTAATGCTTATTTAAATTATTTATTATTTATGGGACTTTAAAATTTATATTCTTGGCAAAATTAGTATTATTATGTACACTTCTCTAATATTCATATCCCTGCTAATTAATTGTTGTTTTGTTGTTATTATTATTACTATAATATTATGGTTATTTTAAATTACAGTGTGTAGATTTTTAATAAGCTTTTTAATCTATTTAATAATTTATTTAATAGATATGTTTTTATAAAAGGGTAAATTTATACAAAGTATTTATTCTAGTATGGTAGTAACATTTTGGAAAAATTAGGATTTTTATAGATTAATTAGATTTTTATTGCGTATATATTTTATTACATTCTTAGTAATATATATAAATATATATATATAATGTTTGGAAAAAAAAAAAAAAAAAAATTGCTGACGTCATGCTGACGTCAGCACTGGGTAAAGTAAAAAAAAAAAAAAAATTAATAATGTTTGCGGTTACTGTTCCCAAAAGGGAACAGCATAGCGCATAGAAAGGGAGCACCCGACCCAGCTTAGTGCATATGAATGGGAGCATCAGACACCCAGACCCCCATGTGCTTCACCTCCCAACCCGTGAAGCCCATAACGGGAAGACCCGACCCCCCTCCCCTTCGTATTTAACCGACGGCAAAACAAAAAAAAAAAAAAAAAAAAAAAAAACTAAACACCTTCGACCTAAGCACCCCGCAGTTGCGCACGCCTCCCCAATCTCCCTGCGATCGCCGTGGTACTGACCGACGGCCGCCCCTCCACCGGCGATCATCGGAAAACTCGGAAAACAGAGCAGTGCTCTGCTTTGAACACCGCCAGGTACCCAACTTCGCTAGTATTGTTCTTCAATTTTGCGTAGCCAATCTTCGATCTAATTAACCCTATAGAGAGCCGATATAACCCTCTAGATATCCCCCAACTGGATTGGGATATAGCGCAACGATCGGTTGGAAAAATCGACACCAAGTCGATGAAAAACCCACCGGTATGTGGACAGAATTATGACTTCGAGTAACCCTGTTTTGAGATGATTTTCGACCAACCTAGCAGAAGTTTTGAAAAATTTTCCGAACAACACTTTTAGCCAACATATAGTACTTCAAATACCTTCTTTTAGTTTAATTTTTCATCTTCTGTATGTAAAGATTTCTGAACCCAAAGATCGGGAAAAAACCAGTTTTTAAAATAGTAAAATTTAACAAAATCAACCGATACGGCGTGCGCCCCGACAAGCCGGGCGACGTGGTCGTGCCCTATACGCATCGAAAGGCGCGTATGGATGTTACCGACGTGTGGGAACTGACGGAACGCGATTTCGTTGCGCGTGCGCGACGAAATCAGTGCGTATCCGCCGAGATACCCCCGTATCGACGTTTTGCAAACTAGCCCATAACTTCGTGCACGTTCGTCGTATCGAGACGAAACATGCGCCATCAGGACCGTATCATTTTTCTGGTCCTATATGCCAAGTTTGGTCCGATTCTGAGAAGGTCAAATCGGAACCCCTTTTTGGCGGGCCCGCGACCCACTCAAACGGGCGATTTTGTGCATGGCTCATCGGAATTCAAAACTGGACATACCGTTGAGTTACTCTCCTCAAACTGAATCCGTAGACATGTAGTTTGACGACTTTAGAGACCATAGGTTCTGGCACGCGTTTCGGTGCAAAACGGGTCCAACGGCGGACATCGTTTTGACCCGAAATTACGATTTTACCCCTGTTCCAGAATTTGGCTTTTGGACAGGCGTTTTCTAGGTATTTCTTTTATGCCAAATCTGTTCGTGATGTTTATTTCAGCATCCGAGGTCGTTCGTAGAAGTTGGCTTTCGTTGCTTCCATATTTTGACGATTTGAGTCATCAGGCGTCGCCATTCTGCACACTACCCCCAGGCAAGATACCTTGCCACCAGCTGTTTATTTATTTAGCTCATATTTCATACATTGGTTATTATTTTCTTTATGCAAATTTAACTGTGATACATGGCATAAACTGTTAGAACTTATTGTTCATTTTTATATCATGCTGTGTATTATTTTTCTTAAATATTAAACCTAGAATTAAGGGACCACCTTTGTGTGTTGCATTCATTGGCCTTGACACATTGTAACACGAAGTTGTGTGTCACATGTAGAACCCGGACATGCGTGACTGGCCGGCCACCGGTGCGTATAAGCCGTGCGATAGGAATAACCGCTAATAGAGGTTGCATGCTAGTTTGACTTAGCGGTTATAGAGGTTCACTGTTGTGGATACAACATAGTAGGCATTGGGCGGGGAGGACAATTCCTTAGCGTATGGGCTTCGATGCACATTCCCTTTGTAACCCGTGAGCTCCGCCGGAGACGCGGGTCAGTTTACCCATGATTACTGACGGCCACTGGCGATTCTGCGAAACGTCATGCTCTTACTGATGGGGCCTCTGGTGCCCAATGGGGGACTATGCCGATCCTATTTAGCCAGGGCCCATGCGTAGAAAGGATTGTTCTTAACTACATATCACATAGAATGGTAGGCTACCCTTATCCGTTAGGTACGAGTACTCTTGGTTTGGGTATTTGTATCTGACCGTGGCTTGGAACAATAACTTGTCGCGGATTAGTTTGCCACATCTTGTCCTTGTTTGGTTGTAGGTGTGGCTTACTACTCCGATGAGAAGGTATTGAACCTTGTTGGGGTCCGGATACCATGTTGGATTCATGGCATGGAAAGGTACGTCACCGTGAATTAGTTTACCATCTCATGTCCTTGTTTGGTTGGAGGAATGGTACGCTCGTTCAGTAGGTGCGTATTGGACCATGTTATAATTCAATTTACTTATTTATTTGAGCAGTATTTATTCAGTTTATGTGGCATGTTCTTTTTGTATCTTGTTACGTCCCTCTGAGGACCTGGTGATCTCTCCAGGTATAGGTGTGCATGACTTTTCGCAGGAGTATGGCTCCGGTATAGACTCATCCTCCACGCTCGAGCGAGTAGTACCTTCTGATCACAGCTGTCCCTATTGGGTCAAGGAGCCTATTTAGTCATCATTTCTTATTCTATTCACCTTAGAGGTTGGACTCTATTTTCCTTCAGTTTATTCTAGTACCGGTAGTGGATTTGTCTCCGCCCGGTCAACAGTTACATTTTAACATATTACTTTGATTTGTGAGTTACCATTTTCTTTATATTTACTGTGGATGAGATATAGCTTTACCTGTGACTGTTTGTTATTATTATTATTCACAATACAGCTTATGTGTATATCTGAGATTTCCATATATTGGAGTATATCTCGTATATATGCAGCTGGCATGCTTCGTTCCTAGTCCTACGTATTTTGGGACTGGGGCGTTACATGTTTTTGTGGTGGCCCATGCAGGTCAAGATAAATTGTTTGGTTACTTTACCGTACCAAGCAAGCCTGCATATAGGATTAGAAATTTAGGATCTCATCCACATATCTGACATTCTATCTCGCCTTCATTTCAAGCTCCCGAATATCTACTTATTTGCTTCTTGCTTGAATTATTCTTTCGTAAACCTCTATCCCTCTATCGTGCGTACTAGGTCGTTATGTTCCACCATTCAATCACACTACTAGTTCAACTCTTATAAGTTGGGTAGGAAGCCTCACAACCTGAATTCCTTTGACGTTAACCAAGGCCTAGACAAGAAGACAGTAGGACGACTACAGAGGCACGAACACCGGACACGACTTAGATGCTTAAGTAGCGTAAACTACTTATATTTTCTTTCATCATTATCTTGCGTATTTGTGATTGGACTACCTTGACTAATATTGCTATTTATAGCCTAGTTTTGCGAGCTTACTCTCTCATCGAGCTTGTTCAGGATATATGTTTTATGGTGGGCGCCCACTGATACATTGTCTTATCAGAACCTGTGTATTGTGGTCTGATCAACCATAGTGCATTTGGTTCGCCTTTCGTATGATTCTACGTGGATTGAGATATGGTTAGCTTAACATATTCGCCCTCTAGGATCTTATCCACATGCTATTGACTTCTTGAATTTTTATTAAATTCTCTTTCAATTGCTTGACTCAAACTTATCTATTCTAACATTGCCCTTATCTTCGTGCCAGCAATATGACTCTACACAGCGGACACACCTCGACCCTAGCCATCACATATGGTGATGCAACTTCCCAGGAAGAACATGTTTTCCCAATGACCCCGGTGACACCGTATCAGCTAGAGCCACAACAGAATACCACGAACCCATCGACGGTGCAGCAGGAAGCTCAAGTGCCCCCAGTCAGCCTGGTTGAGCAAACTACTACAGTACCACCAGGAGAGACTACACCACCCCCATTGCCTCAGCAGTTTTCGCCACAGCTCGGACCCCAACTGCCTCTACTTCCGACTGATGCGGACCCGACCACCCAGTTTATGTATGCTATGCTACAATCTCAATGGCAACAAATAGAACTATTGAGACAGAGCATGATGACCTACTTCGCTAGATCTCTACCACCAGCCCCGGTAACAGATCCAACTCCAGCTCCACAACCATATCTGGGCTCCATTGCAGACTTCATCGACATGGGCCCTAAGAAATTTAAGGGTACCGAGGGTCCCTTAGAAGTTTCCGCATGGCTTATTAGCACAGAGAAATACTTGAAGGCATCCCAGTTGCCAGCACATGATTGGATGACAGCAGTCGACTTACTCTTAGAAGATAATGCTCATCACTGGTGGAAGGCTGAAGAGAGGCGACTGGGCACTGGTATCACATGGAAGGAGTTTTACGACCTATTCTACGAGAGGTTCTTCCCCATCCACGTTCGAGACACTCTCTATGACCAGTTCCTTCATCTGAAGCAAGGGAACATGTCGGTAGATGAGTACGATACAGAGTTCAGCCGTTTGAGTAGATTTGGTGAGACATTAATTCCGACAGAGCTGGAAAAGGCAAGGAGATTCCACCAGGGGCTCATACCAGAACTTAAGACTTTTACTACTACCCAGTCTCGAGTCTCTCATGCAGCTGTCCTGTTGGAAGCACGTACCCAGGAGCTTCTTCGCAGGGAACAACAAGAACAGAGGCACCCTACACCAGTAGCTGCACCAGTTAGGGCGACTCAGGGTGGACCAACTAGGAGGCCTATAGGACAGTACCAGCAGAGGCCCACACCCTATCAGAAGCCCACCTGCAACTACTGCGGGAAGAAGGGCCATATTCGAGACGGGTGTCGGATTCGTCTCGGCTTATGCTTGAGGTGCGGATCGGAACAACACAAGCTTATCGATTGCCCCGAGCCGTCGAGGCAAGGGCAAGCATTTACCATGGCTGTGATAAACCCCCATCCTGAGATTAGAGATCTGGCAGGTATTATCCTACTTATACCCTTAAACTTTATTTTGTCATGGCTTAGCATTGAGCAATACATTCAGTAACTTAGGCAACATGCATGAGCACTATCCTTGGTACCATTAGAAATATCATGACTATCTCCACCCTCATTACAAAGACCAAGTTACGAAAAGACTACCTGCTCTTCCTTCATATTCAGCCGCACTATATTCTTCCATTAAGGTTTGATTGACATATTTTATAATTAAGTTTTATTTTAATTTCGAGGACGAAATTTTTATAAGTTGGGTATGATGTAATCCCCCAAAAATTTTGGAGGATTTTTCTTATATTTTATTACATAAATATTTAGTTTTCTTAAAATTATGAAAACAAATTATGACTATCTTTTATTTTAATGCTTATTTAAATTATTTATTATTTATGGGACTTGAAAATTTATATTCTTGGCAAAATTAGTATTATTATGTACACTTCTCTAATATTCATATCCCTGCTAATTAATTGTTTTGTTGTTGTTATTATTATTACTATATTATTATGGTTATTTTAAATTACAGTGTGTAGATTTTTAATAAGCTTTTTAATCTATTTAATAATTTATTTAATAGATATGTTTTTATAAAAGGGTAAATTTATACAAAGTATTTATTCTAGTATGGTAGTAACATTTTGGAAAAATTAGGATTTTTATAGATTAATTAGATTTTTATTGCGTATATATTTTATTACATTCTTAGTAATATATATAAATATATATATATATATAATGTTTTGGAAAAAAAAAACAATTGCTGACGTCATGCTGACGTCAGCACTGGGTAAAGAAAAAAAAAAAATTAATAATGTTTGCGGTTACTGTTCCCAAAAGGGAACAGCATAGCGCATAGAAAGGGAGCACCCGACCCAGCTTAGTGCATATGAATGGGAGCATCAGACACCCAGACCCCCATGTGCTTCACCTCCCAACCCGTGAAGCCCATAACGGGAAGACCCGACCCCCCTCCCCTTCGTATTTAACCGACGGCAAAACAAAAAAAAAAAAAAAAAAAAAAAAAAAAACTAAACACCTTCGACCTAAGCACCCCGCAGTTGCGCGCGCCTCCCCAATCTCCCTGCGATCGCCGTGGTACTGACCGACGGCCGCCCCTCCACCGGCGATCATCGGAAAACTCGGAAAACAGAGCAGTGCTCTGCTTTGAACACCGCCAGGTACCCAACTTCGCTAGTATTGTTCTTCAATTTTGCGTAGCCAATCTTCGATCTAATTAACCCTATAGAGAGCCGATATAACCCTCTAGATATCCCCCAACTGGATTGGGATATAGCGCAACGATCGGTTGGAAAAATCGACACCAAGTCGATGAAAACCCACCGGTATGTGGACAGAATTATGACTTCGAGTAACCCTGTTTTGAGATGATTTTCGACCAACCTAGCAGAAGTTTTGAAAAATTTTCCGAACAACACTTTTAGCCAACATATAGTACTTCAAATCCCTTCTTTTAGTTTAATTTTTCATCTTCTGTATGTAAAGATTTCTGAACCCAAAGATCGGGAAAAAAGCAGTTTTTAAAATAGTAAAATTTAACAAAATCAACCGATACGGCGTGCGCCCCGACAAGCCGGGCGACGTGGTCGTGCCCTATACGCATCGAAAGGCGCGTATGGATGTTACCGACGTGTGGGAACTGACGGAACGCGATTTCGTTGCGCGTGCGCGACGAAATCAGTGCGTATCCGCCGAGATACCCCCGTATCGACGTTTTTGCAAACTAGCCCATAACTTCGTGCACGTTCGTCGTATCGAGACGAAACTTGTGCCATCAGGACCGTATCATTTTTCTGGTCCTATATGCCAAGTTTGGTCCGATTCTGAGAAGGTCAAATCGGAACCCCTTTTTGGCGGGCCCGCGACCCACTCAAACGGGCGATTTTGTGCATGGCTCATCGGAATTCAAAACTGGACATACCGTTGAGTTACTCTCCTCAAACCGAATTCGTAGACATGTAGTTTGACGACTTTAGAGACCATAGATTCTGGCACGCGTTTCGGTGCAAAACGGGTCCAACGGCGGACATCGTTTTGACCCGAAATTACGATTTTACTCCTGTTCCAGAATTTGGCTTTTGGACAAGCGTTTTCTAGGTATTTCTTTTATGCCAAATCTGTTCGTGATGTTTATTTCAGCATCCGAGGTCGTTCGTAGAAGTTGGCTTTCGTTGCTTCCATATTTTGACGATTTGAGTCATCAGGCGTCGCCATTCTGCACACTACCCCCAGGCAAGATACCTTGCCACCAGCTGTTTATTTATTTAGCTCATATTTCATGCATTGGTTATTATTTTCTTTATGCAAATTTAACTGTGATACATGGCATAAACTGTTAGAACTTACTGTTCATTTTTATATCATGCTGTGTATTATTTTTCTTAAATATTAAACCTAGAATTAAGGGACCACCTTTGTGTTTTGCATTTATTGGTCTTGACACATTGTAACACGAAGTTGTGTGTCACATGTAGAACCCGGACATGCGTGACTGGCCGGCCACCGGTGCGTATAAGCCGTGCGATAGGAATAACCGCTAATAGAGGTTGCATGCTAGTTTGACTTAGCGGTTATAGAGGTTCACTGTTGTGGATACAACATAGTAGGCATTGGGCGGGGAGGATAATTCCTTAGCGTATGGGCTTCGATGCACATTCCCTTTGTAACCCGTGAGCTCCGCCGGAGACGCGGGTCAGTTTACCCATGATTACTGACGGCCACTGGCGATTCTGCGGAACGTCATGCTCTTACTGATGGGGCCTCTGGTGCCCAATGGGGGACTATGCCGATCCTATTTAGCCAGGGGCCCATGCGTAGAAAGGATTGTTCTTAACTACATATCACATAGAATGGTAGGCTACCCTTATCCGTTAGGTACGAGTACTCTTGGTTTGGGTATTTGTATCTGACCGTGGCTTGGAACAATAACTTGTCGCGGATTAGTTTGCCACATCTTGTCCTTGTTTGGTTGTAGGTGTGGCTTACTACTCCGATGAGAAGGTATTGAACCTTGTTGGGGTCCGGATACCATGTTGGATTCATGGCATGGAAAGGTACGTCACCGTGAATTAGTTTACCATCTCATGTCCTTGTTTGGTTGGGGGAATGGTACGCTCGTTCAGTAGGTGCGTATTGGACCATGTTATAATTCAATTTACTTATTTATTTGAGCAGTATTTATTCAGTTTATGTGGCATGTTCTTTTTGTATCTTGTTACGTCCCTCTGAGGACCTGGTGATCTCTCCAGGTATAGGTGTGCATGACTTTTCGCAGGAGTATGGCTCCGGTATAGACTCATCCTCCACGCTCGAGCGAGTAGTACCTTCTGATCACAGCTGTCCCTATTGGGTCGAGGAGCCTATTTAGTCATCATTTCTTATTCTATTCACCTTAGAGGTTGGACTCTATTTTCCTTCAGTTTATTCTAGTATCGGTAGTGGATTTGTCTCCGCCCGGTCAACAGTTACATTTTAACATATTACTTTGATTTGTGAGTTACCATTTTCTTTATATTTACTGTGGATGAGATATAGCTTTACCTGTGACTGTTTGTTATTATTATTCACAATACAACTTATGTGTATATCTGAGATTTCCATATATTGGAGTATATCTCGTATATATGCAGCTGGCATGCTTCGTTCCTAGTCCTACGTATTTTGGGACTGGGGCGTTACACTTGGTGAGGTTACTAGTCTCCGGAGCTGTCGCCACATTGGTACCGATGGAGTTGGCAATCCTTCTTAGAGCTGCTGGGACAAAGCAAATGAGGGGAAGGTTGGGCAGGGTAACCCAGGCGGCGACCTGGGCTGAGTCTTCTTTGGTGCTGAAATCAGCTGACCACATAATGATCTTCATCTGATGAGAATCAATTCTGCAAGTGCCTTTTGACCATACGATTCTGTGGTCAACCTCTGAAGATAGATGTAATAGGATATGTTTGGGGTCGAGAGGCACCACACGGTAATCCGCTGAGAGTCTCCAACTAGCAATCGTCTCCTGCACTCTGGAAAGTTTTGGACAACCAGTCGAAAATTTCACGATGAAAGTGTAGGGAAAAGAGGTTGAAAGAGAGGACACTTCCAAGTCTGAAAACGGGACAATCGGTACTGGTGATTCCTGTGGGTACTCAATATCTGGGAGGTTGACATCCGGGATAAGGAGATTCTTCGACTTGGCCAGATCAGGACGCAACGCGGCGGCGAATGACGGCTGGGCTCTATCCGCCGAAAGAGGGAGCTGGGTCTCTCCACCAGCTGGGATGGGAGCGGATGGGGGTGGGCTCGACGAAGGGGTGGCCTGGGGGGGCTCTACTAGGGGGGAGGGGGGAGCTGGAACCGGCCTGACAGTTCTGGAGAGGGGGTCCGCAGTGAGAGCAGTGGAAGGTTGCAATAGCGTGCAGGAGGGCGGTCCTACCGATGAGGGGTGTGCAATCCCATCCTTGCCAGAGAGGAAGGTGGGGTACGAGGGGATATTGTTAGTGGTGGCAGAGGCTGACAGAGCAGATGCCCCTGGGATAGATGCCCCTGGGTATGGGCGGGGGATCGACGGGGGAGGGAGGGAAGAGCCGAGGGCACAACGGATGACGACGGTATAGGGATCGCCGGAGGGGGAGGGGCTGCGCTGACCCGAGGGGGAAAGGAGAAAGGAACGGCCGGGGGAAAAGACTCCAGAGGCACGTCACCATCGGACAAGGCGGGACCGGCACCAAGAGAAGCGGTAAGGGGTCGCCAGGGGGTCCGGCGAGGGTGTAAAGGGAGGAGAGGACTCCCTCGGAATACGCGGACGGCGCACGCTCGAAGAGGGTGGGGGATGCGTAGGGGAGTCCTTCCTGGCGAGCCAAGGATAGGGCGGGGGCTTGAGCATAAAAGGAGGTTAAGGACGGAGAGCGCGGGAATACGCTATAGGCATGGTGGGGCCTGTCCACACGAGCCGCAGCCCTATTCTGTGCGTGTAGGGAGTTGGCTGAGGGAATACGCCTGTAAGAGTGTTGGGAGGAGTGGGCCCCTCCCGAGTCAACCATGCAGCATGATTTGACGTAGGCGTAAAGAGAGGAAGTATGGGGTTCACGAGCGTAAAGGGAGGGATTAGGGTGGGACCCACTAGGGGCTCCAGCGTAGTAGAGGCTGGGTTCACGAGCGTAAAGGGTGAGATTGGGGTGGGACCCACTGGGAGCTTCGGAGTAGAATAGGCTGGAGCGCACATGGGGGTTAGCAGGATGGTGGTCCACTACGTGAGAGGAATAGCCAGGACTATCCATGTGAGGCCAAGCGGCTGAGTGCCCATGACCTGCGCAGCAGGTGGGCGCCCAAACCGATGAGGGGACTGATGGGTGCCCAAGACCTGTACAGCAGGTGGGCGGCCGTCCCGATGGATCGACTACTCCGTTCGAATTTTGAACATGAGCGGGAAATGAAAAGGAGGAAGAGGGATACGGGCTGTCCGATCGGAAGGAAGCGTACATGGACGCCGCCACTCCGGCCGAAGCAGCATCGGGACAGGATCTGGCGTTGGGCGGAAAGGAGGAGGGGGTGGAGGAAGATAGCTGAGGGGGAGGTGGAAGACTGGGAGACGAACAGGAGACAGGTGGGGCAAAGAGGTAGCCGAGGGGCTGAGGAGAGGGGTTGTGGAGGTGGACGAGAGGGAGGGAAGGGGAGGTAGCCTGAACGGGGGCTAGTGGAAGCTGGGGGACGATGGGAGGAGGGATGACTTGGAGAGATGGGGGGAAGTGGGCGGGAGGATGGGGGTGGTGGGAAGGAACTGACTTACTAACTCTACGCAATCGTCGGCCACTGGCGGGCCATCGGCGGGCACCAGGACCACCGGAAGAAGGCCGCCGGGGGAAGCCCTAGGGGCTTCCCAAGGGGAGGGGCGCACGAAGGGGGGGGAGGTGCTCCTGGACATGGAAAAAAAGATCTTATATATATATATATCTATATATATATATATATATATAATATATATTATATATATATATATATATATTTGTTTTTTTTTTTTTGTTATTATATATATATATATATATTATATAATAATATATTTTTTTATTATTATTATAATAAATATTATAATATATATATATATATATAATACATATTATATTATTATTATATATTATATAATAATATATATATGTATATATATATATATCTATATATATATATATATATATTATATATATATAAATATATATATATATATATATATATATATATATATATATATAATATATATATATATTATATAATATATATTATATATATATATATATTATATATATATTATACATATATATATTATTATTAATAATATAAATATATAAATATATAAATATATAATATATATATATATATATATAATATATATATTATATATATTATATATATCTATATATATATATATATATTTATATATATATTATATATCAGCTTCTGATTGCTTGTCTGAGACTGATTTCTCAGTTATAAATCCCTAGAACTTGATGTGGAGATTCTGGCTTTTATTTGGGAGTAAATCTAACTTCCACATCGCCATCTGGAGTCTGAATTATTTGGTCTATTTCCGAATCCATTATGGGTTTCGGAGGTACAGCCATATTCAGAGTCCATTCATTGGGAAAATTTATTTCTTCCCACTTGATTATTACAGGATCTTCAAAGCTCTTCAAAGCGGCCAGAGAAGTAGAAGAACAAAGATCAAAATAGCAAACTTGAACTTTTATTGATTAGTAGTAATACAAGCACTCACAAACTTATACTCTTACAGAGGAAAATAAAAAAAACTAGTACAAACTTGCACACACAAATGAGGCAGAAGGCCTCTATTTATAGTACAAACACACCCGAAGCCAACCGGCAGTATCAGGTTATTACAAGCCATCTGTCCAGAAGCACCGCCTCGAGTGAATTATTGAAGCCACGTAGTGTATTAGGCACATACGTGTCCCGACAACATTATATCATATCTCCTTTTACTTTATTAAAGGAGATTCTCCCTTATCTTGATTTTGGCTGAATTCTGGATTGTAGGCCCCACGTCCACAATTATCAATATTCGTGGCTGTCTTCATCAATTCCACCTTTATTTCCCTGCCGCCCAGCTGTCCTTTATTTCTCATCATCTTCACTATTTCTGGGTCGCCTTCGTGGCGCGTGACTGGCGGACGATTCAACCACCACTTCATTATTGCTTTCTGCAGAAGATTCTTCCTTATCGCTATGGGCTGCTGCGACTGACGCTTCGGATGACCTCATTGATCATCATCATCTAATTCTCTAAAAATAGTATCGCCAAATATTTCCTTCATTTGGGAATGAATATATTTGCGACAGCGATTTTTCAATTCTTCTTTGGATATTTTAGGATTCTTCCTAAGAATATAATCTTTATATTTTCTTAGGTAATTATCCTCATAATCCATTACCTTCTCTTCTTGCAGCCGGGTTGATTCTTTCGCTTCTTCTGCAAGAGACGCCTTGATTTCTGCAATTTTCTCTTTCTCATTAATCCTATTCCACCATTTAATGAGAAAAATTCTTTTTAATTTATAAATTCCAAACTCTCCCTCTGCGCATTTGAGAGACCACTTCATTATGTGGGGAATATTGTTAGAGACGAAAAATAACATTGTTGTCTCCTCATCATAAAAATTCTGTTTCTTCTGGCAAATTTTTGCCTTCTCGACCCATTCGTCGAACAAATTGAGCAATGGTCCTGACAAGATTTCCAGGTTAGCTCCAAAGTAATTCCACCATTTAATAAACCAGGTGGGTATGTCCTGCTCTAATATTTTCGGACATATCTTAATGAACCAGGAATGCTTTCTTCTGTCATTTTCATAGTAGAACACATAAAAGAAAGCATCAATATAATCCCAGTATGTGAACTTCATTGAAGTTGTGTTATTTCTGAAGAGCATTGCCCTCTCAAAATTCGGATGCAAACCCCACGATTGAGGAGTGAGGATTTTGTATATAGTTATTTTGCTATATACAATCTCTGAATGCGGGTCTTTAGGATTCTGCCTAAAGTGCTCTATTTCTGCCGAATTTGTAGAGCATAGCATTCCTTCATAGTGTATTCTCGCCCTCATTTTTATGGGATAAAAATTTCTCTCAAAGTATTTGTCTTTGAGCTGCCATGGATCCCATGTGTCAAGCGATGCGGGAATATCATGTCGGTCAAGACATATGATGTCTTCCTCAGCTGATTTCTGAGTGTAAATTGACTCCATTTCAGCAAGAGTAGCTGCCTCTTGGTAGGAAAATTTTTCCTTCTGCTGCTCATTTGATGCAGTATCGACTGAAACAATTATATTTCTTCGCACAGGAATTGGTCCTGCCTCCGGTGAGTCTTCCGACTCTTGGGTTGCTCCCATTTGGGAGGCTCCCAGGGCTGCTTGCCCTTATCGCGTCTGCTCATTCTGTAAAAATTCACGCGTTAGAAAATCGGGAAGACTATTTTCTTCACCTTTAATATATTCAATATCAAAATCAAAAATTGCTAATTCAGCCTGCCATCTAGCAAAGATTTGTTTTGAAGCTAGATTTTTAACATCCTTTTCCAAGACAGTTTTTGCAGAGCTACAATCTATTCTAAGCAAAAACTTCTGATTAAGCAGATCATCTTGGAACTTATGTATACATTTAATAATAGAAAGAATTTCTTTCTTAATTGTGGAGTAATTAAGTTGGGTATCATTCCATTTGCCCGAACAAAACCTAACTAAGACTTCCTTATTAGTCTCAGGATTTCTTTGCTTCAAGATGCCTCCATAACCAATATCACTAGCATCTGTTTCCACTATTTTAAACCATTCAGCATTAGCTAAATGTAAGCAAGGTAAATTCTTAACCTTCTGCTTTATTATCCTAACTGCCTTCGTATGTTCTTCTGACCAGGCAGGTGGATTCTTCTTCAATCTTTGATACAAAATTTTTGTATCTTGAGCTATGTTCTTATAAAAATCAGAAACATAGTTCAAAGCCCCCAGAAACCTTTGTAACTGTTTATTATCAGTTATTTCGTCGGGGAACTTAGAAGCAAATTCAATACTTCTATCAATAGGAATTATCGTCCTATTGGCTATATTATGTCCCAAAAATCTTATTTCTGTTTGGAACAATTTCATCTTTGGTGCTGATATTACTAATCCATTCTTGATGACTAAATGCTTGAAAATTTTCAAGTGCTTAAAATGTTCATCAAGAGAATTAGAAAATATTAGTATATCATCAATATAAGATAAATAAATTCAGAATAATTATTGAATATTTCATTCATTATATTCTGAAATTCGGACGGAGCATTCTTTAGTCCGAAGGGCATAACATTCCATTCATAATGCCCAAATGGAACGGTAAAGGCAGTCTTATACCTATCCTGTTCAGCTATCTGGATTTGCCAGTAGCCCGATTTTAAATCAAATTTGGAAAATATCCTTGCTCTAACAATTCTGTTGAGCAAATCCCTCTTATTAGGGATTGGATATCTAATCCATTTTAAAACCTTATTAAGAGGTTTATAATTAATTACCAATCTTGGTACACCTCTCTCCCTTTCAGCATTATTCATTACATAGAATGCTGTACAACTCCATGGAGAATAGGATTTCCTTATTAACTTCTTGTCTATTAAATCTTGTATTTTCTTTTTACATATTTCCAGATATTGCTGATTCATCTGGCATGGCCTCGCCTTGGTTGGGATATCTTTCTCATTAAAGCTATCCTCATAGGGAAGTGAAACAATATGCTGTTTCCGATCCCAAAAAGCATTTGGAAGATTACTACAAGTTTGAAGCTTAAACTCTTCTTCAACTTGTTGTATTCTATCCTTCATCTCTGGCTTATTTAATTGTTCAGAGATTTGTATATGCCTTATTTCCTCCCTGAGAAAATTGATTTGATTTTCTTTAAAATCAATTTCTCTTATTTCATTGAGGATTTGATCATTGGATCACGAATGAATTCAAAGGTCACTTCTCTACCCTTATACACAGTAGAAATTTCCTTCAAATTTATACTCCTTATTGGCATAAGTTTTTCTAGGAAAGGGGTTCCTAGAATAACATGCTGAGTTATTTCCTTAACTACCACAAATTGTAGTGGTATGGTGGCCGAATTTTTACAGACATTTACATCTGTAACCTTATATGGTGCTGTCAATGCTTTATTATTAGCAGCACTTAGTGTTTGAGTAGTGCGTTCGCAATACTTGATTGGAATTACACCCTCTTTAACACAATTAAGGTCGGCACCACTATCAACTAATGCAATTAAATTCTTAATATAATACTCATTATTAATGAGTAAATCTATTTGAATATACCATTTTTGGGTAACATAGAGATCTATTTTCTCTAATTTCTGTTGAGGTTCAGTTTCCTCATCAGAGACACCAGGGGTAGAAGTATTACTTCTTTTTGAACTTTCCCCTTGCTCATTAGTATGCATTATCATATTCTTGGCTACTGTCTCTAAATTGGCTAGTCTTATTTGAGTCATCTCATCTTGAGATTTTAACTCTTTTATTTCTTTCTTCAATACCTTAATCTCATTTTGGAGATCTTGTATTGTTACAGCTTTAACCTCCTTATTTCTATATCGTCGGAGGACTTCATCCATGCTGTAAAATTCTTCTTTCTTATTAGTTCCTTCCTCATTCAAGGAACCACTAGTTGATTTCTCTTCTAAACTCAGGAAATCTATTAGTTTTTCCCTAGCATTTCTACTGATCTCAGTAGATAACAGAGATTTAATTATCTCTCCTTTATCTTGAGCAGTCAATACATTAATTGACAATCCATTCATCTCAACTATGGATTTATAATACTCAAGATCATGTTCATTGGAACATTCCTCACAGCTACATTCACTATCACATTCACATATATTAATCGACTCGTCATCACTAGACTCGTCTGATGAACCTAATTCTTCATCAGAATTTATTAATATTTTGTACAGGGTTTTCTTTAACCCTTCATCCTCTATTTCTTGGATTTTCTTCTTAGTATAACATCTATTAGCATAATGACCTATTTTACCACATTTGTAGCATTTTATTTCTTTAGAGGATTTCCTCTTATGAGAAGATTTCTTCTCTTTCCCCTTTTCTTTCTCCTTGTATTGCTGGGGATACTTCTTCTTCTTTCTTCTCCTATAATAGGACTTATTTCCTTTTTCTCTATTATAGTCCTTCTTAGCCTTTCCTTTCTTATCATAAGGCTTGTAATCATCTACAGCAAATTGGCTACAAAATTCACCTAATTGCTTTCTCTCCGAAAGCCTCTGTGATTTCAACTGATTCCTTAGCTTTAAATCATTACATAAAGCTAAGCCTTCTTGAACACAAGCATTAATTAATGCTCCATAGGTATAATTTTGATATGGTATTTCACCATTATTCCTTTCCTTCAACTTTTGCCGTATTTTCTCAGCAAAGAGGTTAGGTAGTCCATCAATAAATTTGGACTTCCAGTGTGATGCATTAGCATCATCAAGCGCCATGACTCTACTCAGAAAAGTATCTTTATACCATCTGAAATGAGTCAAAGTTGGACATCGCAAATTCTGTAATAGGGTTCTAATTCTCCCCCCATCAGAAATATGTCCTGTGAAATGCTCTAATATATTGTATATTAGAGTATAAACAGCATCAGATTTCTGCTGTCCATCTTCTGTCTTAGTGACATTTATTATTTCCATTCTTTGCTCATTACTCAGGCAATGATCCCACCATCCTCGCAGGATACCTGTAAATCCACTGGCAACAAATAAGGCAATTTGTCGATCATTATTACCAGCGGCTTTAGCAACATTGGAATACATCAATATTCGATGTAATTGGTCATGTATTTGCTTATCAGAAAGACCATCTATGTTCCATTCATAGATTTCTCCAGCACAGTAATGATTCTGAATTATAGAATCATTCTCCTCATATAACACATCCATGGGAGAAGGTCTTTTGTAATAATATTTAATCAAATTGGGTTTGTCATATTTGACAGTATTAACTCTTTCTCGATTCATATTTCGCTGAACCGCTTCTAAAGAGTTTTGAACTGAATTAAAAGAATTATACATTTCTTCTAATTCAATAGGATTAACTTGTTCATCTTGAGTAGAACAAGTCTCCTTAGAGTCAGATTCAGACTCTTGACCATTCTGGGTCGAGGATTCTCCTTGGAGCACATTAAGGTGCTTAGGTGTATCCTTAGCCTTATTAGGATCATAATTCAGAAATTCCTCTTTAAGACGTTCGTACTCCAATTCTTCTTCAGAGAGTACATTAACGCTTTGATTTCTGAATTGCTCGACTAACTCCTTCAGATCTTCCTTAGTAAATTCTGACTTAGATCTGAATTTATAGTCGGTAACTTCCATTGGAGGTCTGATTGGAATCCTACTTGTTTCCATTTTGGGTTTAACAATAGGACTCTCATGAAGCTCCACTCCTTTAAGCAAATTAAACTTATCATGTAGCTTCTGAATATTTTCCTCTATTCGGGTTAATTGTTTACCCATAACTTGAATAAAGGTATTGGTATAATTATTTTGCAGTATTATTTTCTGCAACTCCTTTATTGTGGCTTTCTCATGTTCTACAGCCTTATAGAACGAATTAGCCTCAATATTAGTATTGAACGGAGCAGATATTTTAAGAGATTCATTAGGAGGATATAACGATTTTATTTTCTGTCCTCCCTTAGTGGTCCAAATCTTAAATTGCTCCTCAATGACATTTATATGTCTTATTCTACCACTAAGATATTCTTCAAGGAACCAATCTCGGAACCATCGTACCTTCTGCATATTTGGAAGGTCTTCTTCATACATTTTTCTATATTCTCTACGCTGATGAACTTTGAATTGGTGTTGAAACCATTCCCTAAATTCTCTATTTGCTTCGCTGTAATATTCTTTCTTACAGCACTCAATCATCGCTGGTGAGAGCCTATAATCCATTAAAAATTAAATGCCATTTCCGACATTGTCGGCTCTTCATCTAATTTAGATGACTGAGAATCTGATTTGGAAGCATATATTGGGTGAACTACATTGGATTCATTTATTTGAAGCTTTTTTATTTTACTTTCTTCTATATTAGAAGATTCAGCTTCTGATTGCTTGTCTGAGACTGATTTCTCAGTTATAAATCTCCTAGAACTTGATGTGGAGATTCTGGCTTTTATTTGTGGAGTAAATCTAACTTCCACATCGCCATCTGGAGTCTGAATTATTTGGTCTATTTCCGAATCCATTATGGGTTTCGGAGGTACAGCCATATTCAGAGTCCATTCATTGGGAAAATTTATTTCTTCCCACTTGATTATTCTATTAGTAGCTACTTTAGTAGTCAAGAGATTAGTCTCTACCAAAGTAGTCTGTCCTGGTTTAGTAAGGTGTTTAGCCTTTGGGGCTAAAGTATTTAACACCTTAAAATGAACTCTATAGATTATTGCTATAGTTTCAGATCCAGGAAGAAAATTATAACCAAATGTCTTTAGATTCAAAGACACAGCTTCTAACAGGTTTGCATCTGTTAGAGATAAGCTTAAATTGGGATAAACATTAAAATATACTGGACCATGACAAAGACTTGTCTGCATGACTCCCATTAGGGATTGAGCCCAGTCCAAACACCGACCATCTCTTAAAGATGTCAGTAATGATGCATTTAAACCTTGAAGTGTTAAAGGTTTTAATGCTACCTGTATTAGTCCAATATGAATAAAATTATATTTATCTCTGTAATTAGAGATATCGTCTTCAGATAACAACTTAATTATTTGTTCATTATCTGAGACTTGGACAGTCCTTTCCATTGTTTTAATTGCAATGGAAGACTTGAAATCAAAAGTACCTATTTGGTATATTTCCTTGGGTTGAACTTTAGGAATTGTCCATTTGTTCAACTCCTCTAATTCCGTAGGGAATTCATACAAATTAGTATTCTTAACTGATTTACCCTTATTAAGGGTCTTCTTATTAGAACCTATTAGGTTTGCCAACTGGTCACTCATCTTAAGAGGATCTATCTTGCTACCTTCTTCATGTAAACTATTAACCTGCATCCTGCTGTTAATATCACTACTACTATCGCTAATATCTAAATGGCTTAGGTCTAATTCTTTTGGCAGTAAAAAGGTTGCACGGCTGTCAACGATTTACGGCTAAACTAGGCACTCTCTGCCATCAAACGCCTACGCGACTTTGGTGCCGTCCCACAACACATAGACACACCATACAAACTATTCCTAAGCATTCAAACACAGCAACTAGTAGTAGTAAAACAACAGCAATCTACATGTTAATAGTCACATAAAGAAATTAGCAAGATAGAAATTACCTACTCTCGAGCCATCATGGCTCTGATACCAATTGTAGACAGGATCTTCAAAGCTCTTCAAAGCGGCCAGAGAAGTAGAAGAAGAAGTATCCCCAGATAAGACTAGCCAATTTAGAGACAGTAGCCAAGAATATGATAATGCATACTAATGAGCAAGGGGAAAGTTCAAAAAGAAGTAATACTTCTACCCCTGGTGTCTCTGATGAGGAAACTGAACCTCAACAGAAATTAGAGAAAATAGATCTCTATGTTACCCAAAAATGGTATATTCAAATAGATTTACTCATTAATAATGAGTATTATATTAAGAATTTAATTGCATTAGTTGATAGTGGTGCCGACCTTAATTGTGTTAAAGAGGGTGTAATTCCAATCAAGTATTGCGAACGCACTACTCAAACACTAAGTGCTGCTAATAATAAAGCATTGACAGCACCATATAAGGTTACAGATGTCCAAATTTATTGATGGACTACCTAACCTCTTTGCTGAGAAAATACGGCAAAAGTTGAAGGAAAGGAATAATGGTGAAATACCATATCAGAATTATACCTATGGAGCATTAATTAATGCTTGTGTTCAAGAAGGCTTAGCTTTATGTAATGATTTAAAGCTAAGGAATCAGTTGAAATCACAGAGGCTTTCGGAGAGAAAGCAATTAGGTGAATTTTGTAGCCAATTTGCTGTAGATGATTACAAGCCTTATGATAAGAAAGGAAAGGCTAAGAAGGACTATAATAGAGAAAAAGGAAATAAGTCCTATTATAGGAGAAGAAAGAAGAAGAAGTATCCCCAGCAATACAAGGAGAAAGAAAAGGGGAAAGAGAAGAAATCTTCTCATAAGAGGAAATCCTCTAAAGAAATAAAATGCTACAAATGTGGTAAAATAGGTCATTATGCTAATAGATGTTATACTAAGAAGAAAATCCAAGAAATAGAGGATGAAGGGTTAAAGAAAACCCTGTACAAAATATTAATAAATTCTGATGAAGAATTAGGTTCATCAGACGAGTCTAGTGATGACGAGTCGATTAATATATGTGAATGTGATAGTGAATGTAGCTGTGAGGAATGTTCCAATGAACATGATCTTGAGTATTATAAATCCATAGTTGAGATGAATGGATTGTTAATTAATGTATTGACTGCTCAAGATAAAGGAGAGATAATTAAATCTCTGTTATCTACTGAGATCAGTAAAAATGCTAGGGAAAAACTAATAGATTTCCTGAGTTTAGAAGAGAAATCAACTAGTGGTTCCTTGAATGAGGAAGGAACTAATAAGAAAGAAGAATTTTACAGCATGGATGAAGTCCTCCGACGATATAGAAATAAGGAAAAGTATCTTTATACCATCTGAAATGAGTCAAAGTTGGACATCGCAAATTCTGTAATAGGGTTCTAATTCTCCCCCCATCAGAAATATGTCCTGTGAAATGCTCTAATATATTGTATATTAGAGTATAAACAGCATCAGATTTCTGCTATCCATCTTCTGTCTTAGTGACATTTATTATTTCCATTCTTTGCTCATTACTCAGGCAATGATCCCACCATCCTCGCAGGATACCGGTAAATCTAGACAAGAAGTTAATAAGGAAATCCTATTCTCCATGGAGTTGTACAGCATTCTATGTAATGAATAATGCTGAAAGGGAGAGAGGTGTACCAAGATTGGTAATTAATTATAAACCTCTTAATAAGGTTTATATATATATATATATATATATATATATATATATAAAATATATATATATATATATATATATATATATATATATATATATATATATACATATATATATTATTATTATAATATATATAAATATATAAATATATATATATATATATATATATATATATATATATATATATATATATATATATATATTTATATATTTATATATTTATATATAAATATATAAATATATATATAAATATATATATATATATATATATATATATATATATATATATAAAATATATATATATATATATATATATATATATATATATATATATATATATATATATATATATATATATATATTTATATATACTTATACTTAACAAAAAAAAAAAAATATACTTATACTTAACAAATATATATTATATACAACAATATATATACTTATATAACACTATACACCCTCTGCCCTCTCGCGAGTTATTGAACAACTCGTGAGATTTTGAAATCTCACGAGTTCGCTAACTCGTTTTCTCCCGATCATAGTTTACTAATTTTCGAAGGAAACTCGAGATTCAAATCTCGAGAAAATCACAACCGTTTAAACTCAAATCAAATCCTTTATAATTCTAATCTTATTCTCCTCAAGATTGCCCAAAATCTCTGTGCAAATCGAATCTAAAACTCGATTTAAAATCGAATTAAATCTCTCCATATATGTACATATCAGATATCGACATGTTTTGGAACCCTTGCACTCGTCGACTCCTCACGCACGCGACCCTCTTCCTTGTCCTATGCTACCACATGAACACTCCGCCACCAGACTACCAGAGGGCTGGCCTGAGCCGCAAGAGCGTGCAACAGCCGCAGCTGCAATATGTGGCTATGTATCGACTTCTCGGATATGTGGGATTCGACGGAACTCAATTTTGTTGTGCGTGCGCGACAAAATCGAGGCATATCCGCCGAGATACCCCATATTGGCCCCTTTGTAAACTAGTCCATAACTTCATACACATTCATTATCTCAAGACGAAACTTACGCCAACAGGACTGTATCATTTTTCTGGTCCTGTATGCCAAGTTTGGTCTGATTCTGAGAAGGTCGATCGGAACGTCATTTTGGCGGGCCCGCGACCCGATCCAAAAGATGAATTTGTGCACGGCCAGCCGAAATCCAACTTTGGACATACGGTTGGGTTCGTCTTGTCAAACCGGACCCGTAGATGTATAGTTTGATGACTTTAGAGACCGTAGATACTGGCACATTTTTCGGTACAAAGCGAGTCCAACGACGAAAATTTGACTATTCAGAATTGGACTTATGGATAGGCTATCCTAGCTAATTTGACTATTCTAAACACATTGGTAATATCTGTTTCAGCTATCAGAGACTTTTGTTCAAGTTGGACTTTTGTGTGGCACATTGAGTGGTTGGTATTATCGGTTTCACTAGCAAATGTCCTCAGGCGAGTACATTTTGTTGTTTGTTTTCGACATTGATTATTACTATATCTCATTGTATGTCATTAGATATGTGGTTCTCATCTTTATTATGTTTTGTCATATTTTGTCGTATCGGGAAGAAGAAGTACCAAGGATGTGTGTGATCTAACCTTATACAGTATAGACATTGCAGACAGTGATTTATTATTGCGAAGTAGACATCGTAGATAGTGATTTATTATTCCAAAGTAGACATCGTAGAAAGTGATTTATTATTGCAAAGTAGACATCGTAGACAGTGATTTATTATTACAAAGTAGACATCGTAGACAGTGTTATATTATTGCAAAGTAGATTGTTGGCCCATTGGTCATGGTCAAACTGATTTTAATAATTGATCAAACTCTGTCTGGATATATGAAGCTAGTCAGGATATCTCGACTCTTGGACATGATCAAGAAAAGCTATCTACACAGTTCAAGATCGAAGCAATGTTTGCCTGTTAGAGTTTGTATTTCTTTGAGCAATGTATTTTTCATTTTATTGAGTCTAGGAATACGTTGTACACCGAGTCGTACTGGCAAATAGGCTATTCCAAAATGATTCCAAAATATTTTTAAAATGTCCTTAGTTTTGAAAAACATTCTTATTAACAAAAGCTTCAAAAAGGTTTTCAAAAAGGTTTTCAAAAATCCCCAAAATCTATTTTTCAAAACCTAACCTAACCCTGACAGAACTCGGCCAGAGTTCAGCCAGAGTTCGGTTAGTAGCCGTTTTGATTTTTGAATTCTCTGGAACTTGGTCCTCCTGCAGTTGCAGATTTGACCGAGATTTCCTCATCGAGTTCTGCCCGAATTCTGCCAGAATTCTGTCTTTGGAATTCCTATAAATAGAGAAGGATTTCGATCATTTCAACTCACTCATTCACTTTCAATCTTCTCTCTATCTAATGCTTTCAGTCTTCCAAAGAGTTTTCTTGAGCTTTAAATTTCAGATCCCAAGCCAATTATAATCCTCTAGTCGATTTGCCAGTACGGTGCGGTCTAGAAGTTTCTGAGAGATTGTAATCAGAAGGCTTGATTGAAGAATACCTCTTCACAATTGAAGTTGGACGAGTTCTTCGTATCAAAGCTCGCGTTGTAGAAGTTGCAAGGACTTCGTAAGAAAACTTACGGTTTTGCCAATAGTGGATTCAACTGGTAGCAAGAGTTCTACCGACTGGATTAGTCCTCAATAGAGAGAAACCAGTATACATCGCTGTCTTTGCGTTTGCTTTCTTATCTCTGCCTTTACATTACTTAGTTGTGATTATTATTCTGTGATCTTGCTGCTAATATTTTTTAATTAGCATATTTCCGCTGTCAACTCTATTCACCTCCTCTAGAGTATTGTGCTTTACGATTTCGTTCCTACAATTGGTATCAAAGCGGGTGTTACAGGTAAAGCAAGGTAACATTGCAATTATTTTTTCATTTAATTAATAATTATATAGATCACAGCACAACACATGGCAACTGTGAAATTCACAAGTGAAGGCCAGGCCACAAACAAACCTCCACTGTTTGATGGTACGAATTATACCTATTGGAAAACACGGATGAGTTTCTTCTTGAAATCTCTTGACCTTGATTTATGGTCTATTGTTATTGATGGCTATCAAAAGCCACCTCGTATAAATGTTGATGGAGTTTTAGTTAAAAAAACCCCATAACAGATATACAGAGGAGGAAAAGAAAAAGGCCAGTCTTGACGCACGTGCTATTAACGCTCTATTTTGTGCTTTAGACAGAACTGAATTTAACAGGGTATCTATCTGCACAACGGCTAATGAAGTGTGGAAGCTACTTGAAGTCACACATGAAGGCACGACTCAAGTCAAAGAATCAAAGGTCAGCAGACTTACTCAAGAGTATGAGGTGTTCAAGATGAAGCCCAACGAAACAGTTACTCAGATGTTCGAAAGATTCCTGGATATTGTAAATCCTTTGTCCTCCCTAGGCAAAGAATACAGTAACCATAAAAAGATTTGCAAACTCCTACGAGCACTTACCAAGAACTGGATTCCAAAGGCTACTGCAATCATTGAAGGGAACGACCTCACAACTATGTCCCTCGAAGTACTCATGGGTAAGCTACTCACTCATGAACTGGAGCTACAAGATTTTGAAGAGCCTGCACCAAAGGAAAAGACAATCGCTTTTAAGGCTCAGCACAGAAAAGCTGTTGAAGGTGACTCAGACAGCAGTGAATCTGATGCTGAAGATCAAGCACTCCTAGCAAGGAAATTCAAAAGATTCATGAGATATGAGAAGAAAGCCAAAGAAAACAATAGCAGCAACAACTGGTATCAAGATGATGCTGTCTGCTATGGCTGCAAGAAGAAGGGACACATGAAGAAGGATTGTCCTACAAACTCATCATCAAGCAAGAAGAGCAATAGGTATGAAAAAGGGAACCTGAAGAGATCAACATCTCGGAGATATGCCAACACCAGCATATGGCATGAAAGTGAAGCCAGCGACTCAGAAGATAAACAATCAGAAGACGCTGCAAACGTATGCTTTATGGCATCCGATCAGGTACCTACTGAACCTGTAGTTGATACATATGATGACTTCACCTTTGAGCAACTAGGAGATGCCTTTAGTGAACTGATAAGTGATTACAGAAAACTGCGTAGCAAATATCAGACCTCTAAGAAGGTACTAAAAGAGTACAAAGGAGAAATAGGAAGACTTACCGACCTACTAGCTGAGGTTAGAAATAATGTTAGTGAGTCTGGTGAGCTTTCCTCTATAAAGCTCTTATTATACGAGACTACCAAGTCATCTGAAGAGAAAGACAAAGTTATTGACCAACTCAAAGAAGAACTTTCTAAAGAGAAGAAAAGTCTTCAAAGTGCACAAATCAGAATGGAAACACTCACTTCTGATTATACTAAGTTGTATGACACTTCCAAAAGATTGGAAATTAGGTTAGGAAAACAGCCTGAGACTGCTGCTTACTTCCCTAACACGTGTCACTTACCAAAAAATTGGAACATTCCCAAACCAAACACTGTCAGACCTAACCATATCAAACCTTTACCCCAAAAGGTTAAGCCCAAATAGGATTATAGGTGTGCTTTCTTCTATACTAGAAAACCTAAAACTACCAACCACGCACACCACTCAGCTTTCAACACTCGACATGCACAATGTCATTATTGTGGCCTTATTGGTCATATTTCATCTGCATGTAGAATCAGAAAGCTTGTTGATTTAAATATTTATGCTTGGATACCAAAGGCTAATATTTCAGGACCCTACAAGAAACGGGTACCAAAAGTTTCATCTGCAAATTGTTTTGTAGGTGGAACACCTTTCACATGCTAGAAGCAAATGGATCCTCAACAGCGGTTGTTCACGGCATATGACCGGTGACGCTATACTATTTACAACACTGTCGAAGAAAAAGAAGGAAGGCTATGTCTCCTTCGATAATAACTTGAAAGGGTATATTATTGGTATCGGTGATGTTGGTAAGTCTCCCTATCCTGTGATTAAGGATGTCTGTCTGGTTACCGAGTTGAAACATAATCTACTCAGCGTAAGTCATTTAGCTGATCATGGTTATGGCATCAACTTTGGCAAAGACAAATGTACTATAGTTGATAGCTCAACTGGTAGTACTATCTTTGAAGGTATCAGGGAAGACAACATATATATTTTCTATTTGTTGGAAGAAACTAACATTTCAGGTAGATGCTTCATGGCTAAAAGTGATGAGAGTCATCTGTGGCATATGAGACTCGGTCATGCAAATATGGACACAATCTCAAGATTATCCACAAAGAAGCTAGTACGTGGTTTATCGGACATAACATTCAAAAAGGATTCGGTATGCAGCCAATGTGAAAAGAACAAAGCTACCAGATCCACATTCAAGTCAATAAATGCAGTATGTACTACTAGACCTCTACAATTGCTACATATGGACTTATTTGGTCCTAGCAGAGTTGCTAGCCTCGGAGGTAAGCTTTATGCTTTTGTAATTGTAGATGATTTCTCTAGATACACGTAGGTATACTTCTTGACACGCAAGAATGATGCATTATCTGAATTTGTCGCCTTTTGTAAGAAAGTACATAATGAAAAAGGTTACATGATCACTCGTATTAGAAGCGATCATGAAGGCGAATTCGAGAATACAGAGTTTGAGCAATTTTGTGACACACACGGTTTTGTACACGAGTTCTCCTGCACTAGGACTCCACAACAAAATAGAGTTGTGGAACGTAAGAACAGAACTCTATCCGAAATGGCCAGAGTAATGTTAAACCAGTTTAGTCTACCCAAATATTTCTGGGCTGAAGCTGTCAATACAGCTTGTTTTGTTCTCAATAGAGTTCTAATTTGACCCAAATCGAAGAAGACTCCATTTGAGTTATGGTTTGATAGAATTCCATCAGTTTCATATTTTAGAATATTTGGTTATAAGTGCTTTATTCTTAATACAAAAGACAATTTAGAAAAGTTTGACGAAAAGGCCGATGGAGGTATATTTTTAGGTTATGCGGCCAAGAGCAAAGGATGCAGAGTCTTCAACAAACGAACCATGATCAACGAAGAGTCAATCAACGTCACTTTTGATGAACTGAATTAAATGACTATCGATGACAATGACGAAGATCCAACTGTACCAAGCTCAACAACAGCTGATTCTCAACCAAGCTCGGCACTAGCTGATCCTCCTAGAGAAGATCCAGGAACCAGCTACCTTCAGAGTCTGCCAAAACGATTAAAATTTATGGCTGATCATCCAAAGGATTTGGTAATTGGTGACATTACCAAAGGTGTAAGTACTCGGACATCCAGTAGAGATATTGTTTCTAGTGTTACATTCATTTCACAGCTAGAACCCAAAACTATTGATGAAGCATGTAGTGATAGTTTTTGGATAGATGCTATGCAAGAGGAATTAAACCAATTTGAACGAAATCAAGTTTGGGAACTTGTTCCCAAGCCTATTGATCATCCGGTCATTGGCATCTATTGGGTATTCCGAAATAAACTGAATGAGAATGGTTTAGTGACTCGTAATAAGGCTCGACTCGTAGCTCAAGGATACAATCAGGAAGAAGGTATCGACTACGATGAGACTTATGCCCCAGTTGTGAGATTAGAATCCATTCGCATGTTATGTGCATTTACATGTTTTCATAATTTCAAATTATTTCAAATGGATGTCAAGAGTGCATTTTTAAATGGTTTTATTAAAGAAGAAGTTTTTGTAGTACAACCTCCAGGTTTCACAGATTTTAAAAACCCTGATCATATTTTCAAGTTGAAGAAAGCTTTATACGGTTTGAAACAAGCCCCTCGTGCTTGGTATGATCGTCTAAGCTCTTTCCTACTTGACAACGGTTTTTCAAAAGGCAAGGTTGACACTACACTTTTTATTAAGTCCTTTAATGGTAAGCTTTTTTTAATACAAGTCTATGTTGATGATATAATTTTTGGATCTACTGATGAATCTCTGTGTCAAGAATTTTTTAAGTGTATGCAGAATGAGTTTGAGATGAGCATGATGGGAGAGCTGAAATTCTTTCTCGGACTGTAAATCAAACAAACTGATAATAGGATGTTCATAAATCAAGCCAAGTACACAAAAGATTTGCTAAAAAAGTTTGATTTGGACAATGTTAAACCTATTGGCACTCCGATGGCAACTTCAACAAAGCTTGATATTGATGAACAAGGTAAGCCGGTCGACAAACGTAAGTATCATGGTATGATCGGTAGTTTAGTTTATTTAACTGCTAGTCGTCCAGATATTATGTTTAGTGTTTGCCTGTGTGCACATTTTTAAGCTAATCCAAAGGAATCACAATTGTGCGCAGTTAAGCGTATCTTTCGATACCTTAAGGGCACTTCTTCTGTTGGCTTATGGTATCCCAAAACTAAGTCCTTTGACATTATTGGTTATTCGGATGCAGATTTTGCTGGATGCAAAGTTGATAGAAAAAGTACCAGAGGCACATGTCATTTCTTAGGCAAGGCCTTAGTCTCATGGTTTAGTAAAAAGCAAAATTCTGTAGCCCTATCAACAATAGAGGCTGAGTATATCGCCGCAGGACGTTGTCGTGCTCAGATTTTGTGGATAAAACAAACCTTAGAAGACTATGATTTATTTTATACACATATTCCCATTTTCTGTGATAACACGAGCACTATTAATTTGACTAAGAATCCTGTATGTCATTCTCGTACAAAACATATCGAGATTCGACATCATTTTCTTAGAGATCATCATCAAAATGGAGATATTGACCTTGTGTACATAGATACTGAGAATCAATTAGCTGATATTTTTATAAAACCTCTAGCAGAAGATCGTTTCAATTATTTACGTCGAGAATTAGGAATTTTGGACATCAATAATGTTAATTTATTTTATTTTATGATTTTATTTCAATATACAAAAACTGTGTTAGAGACAAGCCAATAAAGAGTCTGTCTGTCACCACAACTACGGTTGAAGCGAAGCGGTACTTAAGAGTTCCCCGGTGAACCTCCGCCAGCTGGGACAGTACTCCTACAGCTAATCTGAAACAGTCGCTGTGTAAAGAAATTTAATTTATAAAATAACATTAATTATATTATTTTAATGTCAAAATTATTAATCTTTGAATTAAATATTTGAAATGAGCCAATGAAAAAGAAAGTATTTCAAACCAACCCCAGGCGAATTCGGCCCGAGTTCGGTTGAAGGTATCAGGTTATATAACCAGAACCCGAGAGCCTTTCTTCTTCATTGCTTCTAAACTTCATCAAACAGCAACAGCAGCCGCGCGAGAGAACCCTCTAACCCTAGTTCTTCACCACCCCTTCTCTTCCAATCTAAGTGGTGAAATTAATCCAAACTTTGGATTCGTACGGAGTTCGTCGTTCTCTACAACATACTCAAATCTCGGGAGGTATAACTCCTTATTTCGCCTCCGTTTAATTTCGTGCTATTTACTTATTTTGCACAAATGGCACCTAAGGGATTTAACCCCTTCAAGAGGAAGAAGACAACCAACCCAAGTGAGGAAGGTTCATCTTCGAATCTACCCACGGATTCCCCCTTTTTGCCAGTCCAATCTAGCGATGGCGCGTTCGACGGGTTTTACTTTCAAACCCTAGATCAGGCCCTACTGTGGTATGGAGATTTTTTCATGAGATCCATATGCACAGGCGCTCCCATTAAGTGGACTGTATTTCCAAAACACCGACCTTTCTTTGAGGCATTAGGGTTACAATATTTTGTTAAACTCTGTTTTTCCGTAGCAACTAATGCCATTAGACTGTTCTACTGCAATATCATATTAAACACGTTTGATGTAAGCACTCGTGTTGGAGGATTAGATATCAATTTCAATGATGTTATCTTAGCAGAAATCCTTGGTATTCCCAACGAAGGTGAACCGCTTGTTGATATCACTGAATTTGATTTCCCCGACGGCACGACACTTACTAGTTTCAAAGCAGAACTCTGTGCACCTGATCGAGTTCAATCTGGAAAGTTTAAGGCAAACAACTTGAACTTGTTTAATTATGAATTGCACCGTATCATTTAATCCACTCTCCTTCCGAAATCTACTTCAAAAGATGATGTCACGTCTCTTGAATTATCTGCTATGTCTCACATTCTTAAGGGGATTCCATTTTCTGCCCCTAAGACCATTATTCAGATGATGGGACGTTGTCGTGCAAGAGATAGAAATCTCTCTTATGCGATGATTCTCCCACGCATCTTTTAGCATTTCGACATTGATTTATCTACTTGTACTCAAGACCCTGAGCCCAAGTTTCTCAAGTTATCTCGTCGCAGTATGACTGCTGCTGCTCCTCCTACTACCCCTGTTACTGCTCCACCTCCTCCACCTCCTCAGCAGTATGCTATGACCTTTGAGGGCATACATCAGCATTTTTCTGATTTGTACGTCTCGATGACGGATATGGCCCGTGAACGTGAGTTCCACGACGTCATCCGTTATCAGGCGATTGCAAATTCTTTAGCTGATCTTCAATTTGTCCAGACTGGACATTCTGCCGGTTCGTGTCTTCAATATCACGAATGATCATAATCTCCTGCTTAAGTGCTGTTGCATCCTCCAGAGGCTCGTGTCTTCAATATTACATCGTCCAAGGGATAAAGTGATCGTCTTCTGATCAGATTCTTATAGTTGTACTTTCCCAGAAATCAATTGTACTTTTTGTACTCTTTCTTAGTTTTTAGAAATCAAGCTTTTATTTTTGCAAACAAAATGGCGACTCTGCTGGGGATGACTTTCTCCTCTGACAAGAAAGTGACAACTCAATGTGATATTGCATCGATCGGCAAGACGCAAAAGACTTTGGTCGTTCAAGTTGACCAAACCGCTTACGAGGCAATTATCAGTGCTGGGGGTACCAAGCGCACCGCCGTTGCTTCTAAGATCAAAAGGTGCACTGTGTGGACTCCCAAGTCTTCTCGGCCAACCATGGCTCCTGTGTAATCTGTCTTCCGGCCAACCATGGCTCCTACGCAACCTGCACAATCTATCTCTCGGCGAACCACGGCTCCTGCGCAACCTGCATAATCTATCTCTCGGCCAACCATGGCTCCTACGCAACCTGCACAATCTGTCTCCCGGCCAACTATGGCTCCTGTGCAACTTGTGCAATCTATCCCTCGGCCAACCATAGCTCCTGTGCAACCTGTGCAATCTGTCTCTCGGCCAACCATGGCTCCTGCACAACCTACACAGAATACTTCTTTGTTAATCAGAACTCCTGTGCAACCTGCGCAGATTGCTTCTCTGCTAACCAGAATTCCTGCACAACCCGTGCCTACTGCTTCTTCGGCTCTGAACGAAGGGAAACGCCTTTTGGCTACTCACTCATCTTCTCCAATTCTGAACTCGAAAAAAACCTATTTAGGGAGAGTGTTAAACATAATAAAGGGAAGGGCCCTTTGGCCTTTTCTCAACTTGCACAACCTGTACCTATGGCCTTTCAATCACAAAACAAAGGGAAATGCCTTTTGGCTACCCCTTCATCTTCTCCAGTCCTTGAATCGGTAGAAAATATCTTTGGTGATGCCCATGAGCCACTCAGTGTGAAAACTCTTTTGGGCAGGAACTCTACTCCTCTGATCAGAGACAATCAAATCTCTATTAAGAAAGTGAGTTCTGTTCAAACTGAGAATTCTGTCACTCAGTTGCACTAGAGCAAGCACATAAGAACAGGTTGCACAACACAAAAAAGAATTCTGCTAAATCCTAAAAATGCAACTGCGGATCTTCCTACCGTGCTCATTTCAAGATCTAAGCAGGGTAAACTACTAGTATCTCAGACAGATACGCAAGTAGTAGATCTATCTGACTTGCGCACTTATCGCAACAGGCGCCAGTCAACACCTACTTTAGCAAAATGCAAACAGACTGCATCAATGGCTAACTTACGCCAGAAGCAGATTTCTGAAGTCAAGAACCCCTTTACCTATGCTAACCAACTTAGCACTTCATTGTACACTCAAGGAATGGGACATCTCAAGAATAGGAATCATATTCCTAATATTATTAAAGAATATATTCCTTTGACCTCTTCTTATCCTGATGTTGTAACCGATCTCCATGAAGTTCTTAAACAGAAACGGAAGATCCTAAATCCGTCTTATCCAATGCATTCCCAAGAATATCACTGTAATCATCACCATGAGGTAGTTATCAAATGCTATTGTCAATCAGCTAAACGGTCTGTCTTCGACCGTCTGAATTACTCTCAGGTTCCTCAACCGATGATACGGGATGAAGATGAATTATTGTATGCCTCTGTCAATATGACATCTCGAAGCACTGGGGGTGGAAAACGCCCGAGACATAATGCATCCCGCAATCCCAGTCAACAATACTTAGATCGAATTCAATAATCCGGCAAAGGAGTATACCAATATACTAGATCAAGAAGCCGAGACGCAATCGGTCAAAGGAATCTTCCTTCCGACCAAGACACAATCGGTCAAAAGAATTTTTCTTCCGACCAAGATACAATCGGTCAAAGGAATCTTTCTTTCGACCAAGAAACAATCGGTCAAAGGGATCTTCCTTCCGACCAAGAAACAATTGGTCAAAGGAATCTTCCTTATTCAAATATCCCTATCACTTATTCTCGGGGTGGTTCCTTATATGACTTTGATGCTGATAGTGAAAGTTCTGAAAGGTCCATCTTTTCTACTAGCTCGTCTTCAATGGCTAGAGAAGTGACTGCTTATGTCGTCACAGAAGATCAAGATACTTCCAGTTCTAACAGTCAAGAGCAGAGAATTGCTGCTTTGGATGCTAGTTTGAAGAACATGGTTGAGATGATGACAGGCATGCATGCAGTAATTATGACACAACATACAGTTCCACCAGTCGTGAATCTAATTACAACCCAAAAACCTGTAACAATACCAGCTCCTATCAATATTGGTCTGGGGGTACAGTCTCTTTACACCGCTTCCATACCTGCGCAGGCTATTCCAAGTCAATCTGATGCTGGGAGTGGTACTTATCATGAAGTAACCCCTCCTAATATATCAAATTAATCTATTGCTCCACAATCATCAGAAGATACCAATGAGGCTGTAAAACTTTTACGTACTCAATTTGAGGCTTTCAAACAGAAAGACGGCTTGCAGAAGCTTGGGATCAAGCAGCCTTATCCCATAGAATGGAAGGAAGTCCAATTTCTACCCAAATACAAACCCCCTACTATTATGTTGTTTGATGGCAGCACATCTCCAAGTCAGTACCTCAATCACTTTTAGGTAATGACTGATCAACTCCAGCCAAATAACCCTCTACTCACTAGGGTGTTCGTCGAATGTTTAGCAGGTACAGCTTACGACTGGTACCGTAGTTTGCCAGATGGTTGTATAACCTCTTTATCTGGATTCAAAAAAATATTCCTGGAACGATTTTATAAGGGGACAAATGACATGACTATGTCTGCTCTTATTAAAATTAAACAGCGACACAATGAAACAACTGAACGGTTCATTGAACGCTTCCACCGTGAGGCACTCAAAATGCCTCTTGGAACTCCTGATGCTTTGACTGTAGACACTTGTAAGTCAAACTTGTTGCCTATAATCAGCATGTGGACCGGATCGACATAATTCCAGGATTGACCTTCATTTATAGTGAATGCTAAAGCGACAGAGGAAAGTGCTGACAAGTTTAAACAATTAGGTATTCAGATGCCTAATCTTGACAAAGATGAACATGCTACACCAAATAATGGTGGCCGTCAGAACAACCGCAAGAGTAAAGAGACTTTGGCTATCAATGTCAAAGGCAAAGAAACTCTAGTGTGAACATAGGTCAACCAACACCTACTCCAACACCACCACCACAGAGGGCACCACGTCTGAAAGAAGAATTTTATTTTGATGAAGATGATGTCATGAGTATCTTTGATTATCTGATCAAGAGAAATAAACTTCAACTACCAAAGGCAAAACGACCAGATGAAGTAGGTAAAACTGACCACCCCAAATATTGTATTTACCACAGATTTATGGAACATCCGACTCGAGCATGCTATGTGCTTAAAGGCAAGATCCAGGAGATGGTTAATTCTGGTGCAATTACTCTCCAATAAGATGAAAAGACTGTAACTGCTAACATCGTCTCTTTACAGTTTGGCAATTTTCCTGCTCAACTTGTGCAGGACGACGTCATTCCCATCCTGAAAACTACTTTGGAGATTGTTAATCTCCCACCTACACGAACTGATGGTCTTGTTCCTTTGTCTACTGATAAAGGGAAAATTATGTGGATTTATCCTGATTTAGTGGCTAATTTTGAAGCACCTTCTTTAAAGTCTAAGAAAGAAACCAAATATTAGTCATGTCGTATGACTTCGTTGGGTGAACATTGTCCTCCACCTTTAACTACCTCTTTCACTTCTGCTGCAGATCCTTCTTCTTTCTCCCCTTCTGAGACAATACTGTCAAAGTCAGAAGCCAAATATCGACCAGCTTTCCATCTGTATAGTCCACAGTCTCATGAACTAATGACAAAGATGGGATATTATCTACAAAAGGCTCCCGGCTTGAATTATGGAAAATGATCTCCTATACCTCTTTCTCTATGCCTTTCACATAACCAATCTTGGGTTGGTTTGGGTTACTGGACGAACTCTTCATCTTGTCAAAAGAAACCTTCCAGAAGTAAAATCAAGGCAAAAAGTTGTAATATGGTGTCCTTCGAACCTGTATCCGAAGAAGAAGCCTTAACTGGTACCAGGTTTGGAAGAATTTATCTGAGAGACTATTTAGAAGGCTAGGAGAACCCTGCTCTATCTCCAGAGGCTCCTCCAAAATCATTTTCTCCTGTTGTCAATGGTCCATCGGTTTTATCACCTTCAGTGGAACCAACTCCTCCCAAACGAACAACGGCTGACAAAGGAAAGCAACCTATCCGCTTTGACAAAGTATTAAAGAAGACTCCATTTCTAGGACTCGAGAAGCTGTATAACTTTGATATACTGGCTCAACTGGCTAATACCCCGACAAGGTTATCAATCTTTTAGCTATTGCATCTCTCGAAGGAAACTCGAAAGACATTGAGTGAAGCTTTGATGCAAGCTGATACTTGTCTAGAACTCCTCAAGAAGCCACAAGAGGAACCAATAACTTGCTTTTATTGTCATAGTGTGATGGAGCTGATGCCCAACATCACCTTTACACAAGATGATATGCTGTTGGAAGATAATCATCATAATCGACCTCTCTACTTCATAGAATATGTCGATACTATGAAGGTTGATCGCATCTTGTTCGACCCTGGGTCTGCGCTCAGCATCATGCCAAAGACTTTACTAGATGCATTAAAGATTCCCGTACATAATCTTTCAACAACCATCACGACGATCTTTGGATTTAATTCTGGAAGAAGTGAACGTTTGGAAAAGATCCGCCTGAAAGTTAAAATAGGCAATCTTCGTACAAAGGTTAATTTTTACGTAATCGATAATCATGGCTCCTATAATGCCTTGCTGGAAAGACCCCTTTTGCATGAGCATAACATTATACCATCAACTCTACACCAATGCTTCAAATATGTAGACGTTAATGGAGAAGTCCAAAAGGAAGTAGCTGATCTAAATCCTTTTAGGGGCTTTGAAGCATATTGTACTAATTCTCGAATGTACAAAGAAGAGTTCATGAAGGTTGTATTAGCGATAGATAGTGAAGAAGATCAGAAAGATACTTCAAAAGATATTCTCATAATCCCCGTCAAAGGACGTACTACTCGTCCCTCTTCTTCTCAGGCGTTGACTATGTCACGCCCCGATTCGGGGAATCTTTCGTCCTCGCTTCGATTCGCACCGAATCGTTCGTCCTCACTAAGGCGTAATGCCGAACAAGTCTGGTGTTGCACTTGTACAGGGCAAGAACGTGCACTATTATGCCATTTAGAAACATTTAAAACCCAACCACATTTCAAAAACATTGAGGACACAATATAGGAAGAAGTAATACTCATTTTATTGATAATTGTAGTCAGAATACAACTTTTCTCGATACTATTTGAAATGCCTTTTCGGCTACATTGATTCTTGAAAAAAAGTACAACTGATAGGCTGCCATGAAATAACTTCTCGTTCCATACATCATGTCTCTTTAGTACTTTGAAATATAAGCAGCCATCTTTGAAAACTCTGCAATACTTTGTGCGTCTTTAGGGAAAACAACTTGAAAGTAGTAGTAATTCAGAAAGCCTTAGTTCGGTCGTGCGCCTGAGCCTTCTCCAGTACCTGTGGAGGAGGGGTCAGCACATTATAACAATGCGCTGGTGAGCCCCGTTGGCCCACTCAGCTAAATCAACATTTTATTAATGACAAGCATTTTAAATCATGAACTTATTAAGAACAGACAACATTCAGAGTAAATCATAATTCAAATAACATGGTATTTCATGAAACTATATTTACTTTACCATAGGCCAGATCCAGCTTTCTTGCATAAGATACATGATAATAATTATAATAATACTTACCGCCCCTGCATAAAATGATCATTAGCATGCATCCTGACTACATGGCCACTGGTGCTGTTAAACCATATGGACATTTCTTTGCCATATAGGACTTCAAGGTAATACGATGACTCTAAAGTAGGTAGCTAGCCCCTAAGGATGCCTCGCAAGACCTGTGCTTCCATTAGCACGCCAATGTTTCCTCCTAGGCCGAATCAGTCCCGGTGCCCCGGTACCGATTTGTCACGACCCACACCCGCTATAAGGGAACGTGTATGTAACAACGCCCAGCCCTCACCGTAAAAACGGCGTGAAACGCTGTAGGTTTTCTACTCTAACAACAATTTATATATAATATCAAAACCTGTCGAGAATATGGTCAACTCCGAATGGAGGACAAGCAATGATAATATACGAGTGCTCAATCACATCTCTAAGATGATAAAGTAAAGACTGAAAGATAAAGACAACATGTCACCCTCATTTTTCGTATTTCGTATTATGCTCGTATTTGATTTTGGCACGTATTTTTATTTTCCTGGACATGTGGTCTTTTGATTCTTGTAAGCAGGTTTTAACCATAGCTTGGTTTTATTTTGTGGAGAATGTTTGGTTTGGTTTGGTTTGGTTCAACATGCATGGAACACCATAAGCCTACACTCCACCCCCATTCCACCACAACACCCTCATTATAACCCACCTACTTCTCTCTCCTCCATAATTTCTTCATTAATTTCTTCTTCTTCTTCTTCCTCCACCCACACCTATAGGCAAGTGCATCTTGCCATTAAATAAGCACCACCTTTTATTTGTTCATTAGTTAGATTAGGACATGGAGAACAACATTAGAACTTGGAATTTTGTGATTTGGAGTCTCCATTGTTCTAGATCTAAGTTTTAGTTATTTTCGGAATTCCTTGGTTTTGATCTATTAAACTTTGATTTTAGCTTGTTTTAATGCTTCCATGTGGAAGAGAATTCAATTTTACTCAAGTTAGAACTTTGAAAATCTAAATTTGGTTTTGATTTGGCTAAGTTGTGAAGATTTGAACTTGGTGTTCTTGAGAGTTCAGCCATGGTGGAGCTCTCGGCCACTGCTTTTTAGCATCTGGCCGATTGCGCACTATTCCCTGGCCTGCGCTCTTTAGTGCAAGGCCATTTGCGCACCCTGACCTGTGCTCTTTAGCGCATGGCCATTTGCGCAAGATCCTTGGCCAGTGCTTTGCGCTGCGCTGGATTGCGCTGGCGCAAGCTAGTCATGCGCAAGCCAGCCATACGCAAAGCAACCCCTGCGCAATTCGACCATTGCGCAATCCATCTCTGCGCAACCAACTCCTGCGCAGTTCACTCCTGCGCAGTCTACCTTCTGCGCAATCCATCTGTGCGCCATCTGCCCCTGCGCACTTGGCACCCTGCGCAGCTCACCCTGCGCACTTGGCACCCTGCGCAGTATATACCCTGCGCAGCTCACTTGTCTATGATGAATTTGTTATTTCTTGATCTTGGCTCTTCTATAGTCCTATTTTTTATATTAGTATTTTATTAGGTATTTTACGCCCATTTTATATCCTTACGCCTTTTGGCATGAACTTGATTTTGCTTAATATGTTTAGAATGACTATTGTACATGGCCTGGTATGACAAGGAACTAGCATAGCACGACAGTGACCCATAGTGGTGCACTCCTGACATGACCAACCTGACTTGATAGTGGCCCGTCGTGGCGCACTCCCGACAAGTACCCTGACATGGTTTATCCTGATAACTTGATAGTGGCCCGTGGCAGCGCACTCCTGACTTGACTTGACTTGATAACTTGACTTGACTTGCCTTGGCACCGTGGGTGTTCCTGCTTGCTTGTTTGCATAATTCACTTGTCTTGTCTTGCATCATGTCTAGGACGTGACTTCCTGGGTACCACGGCCAGGAACTCGCGCTAAATTGGATTAGGCTGATTATTAGATCAAACTAGAACATGGAGAATTCCCAGTCACAGGCAATCTCGTTATCTGGGCGCTTTAATGGACTTGTAGCTTGCCGACGAGTAGAGCACATTTCCAGCACACTGTCATGTGTTGCACCCTCTAAGTCATCTAAGGGTATATCGTTTCCTGGGCGATGTACCCACCTACAACTCTCAACCCGCGAAAGGATAACTGGATGGTCTGCAGGGCTTGGGACTGGGAGTTTCTCACTTGCATCTTGTTAGTAATTAGGCTTGTGATAACCCTAGTTAGTTAAAGTAGTAAGCCGTAGTACTTGCTTGGCCGATTGTGAATGGATGGTGTCCAGCCTTGTCTAAGTCTTGTCTAGCTCCAGTACCTGCTATCTCCTGAGCATGTTTGTTTGCTATTCTTAACGATAAATGGGTAAGGACAGTGAGCTATTCAGGCGAAGGGGTACAATCCCGGTCCTTGTTTGGTTTAAGGATTGTAATCTGGCTCCCGGAATGGTTCCACGTCCCTAGTCGTTTATCGCCCTGTGTACTTTTATTACTTGTACTTTCCTTTATTCTTATATTCTGATATGCTGGCTTTTGTTCTTATTTGTGGCCTCCTTTGTGGCACTTGCTCTTTCTGGGGTTTGACCCAGCTGGTTTTGTGTGGCCAGATTTCGGAGCAGCTCCCGAGGATCTACCAAGCTTCCAGCCCAATGGTGACAACTAGACGGAACCCGGGCCAAGAGTGGGTTTTCCTTTTTGTTTCACCCACTTATATGTAAATTTATTCTTTTGAGGCGTTTAGCCGACGAGCACCTGTTAGCTCGATGCACATTTACTTACTGTCTGCCTACGGGCTGTAAACATGATTAACAAATCCTAGGGTTGATCATGTATGACTGAACTCTTGCTAGTCCCATCATTTTGTACGACTAGCTTCATGATCATCCAATATGTAATATTTGGGACGCCTTATATATATATATTTGATGCTCTAACATCTTGTAACTCTGTTAATTGCTTGAGATTGAGACAATAGGCTTGACCTTAAGAGACTGCTGGCTTGTAGTAAACCCTCATATCTAGACAGCCGTGACCGTATAGTTGAGATGTATTCTATTTCAATATACGTAGCTGGCTGTGTCTGCCCCCGCTCTCCAGTATTCTGGTTTTGGGGCGTGACACGGTTTAAGTGGTGGCCCACGCAGGTCTTGGCATTCAAGAAATGTGAGGGTTTACCGAATAGATGTCTCAATCAATATTCGTCCTTGATCTCTGCTCGTATCTTCAAATCCCTGAGAATCTCGACCTGATCACATTGCTTGTATCATTGATCTGTCCTGGTCCTTTCCTTACTGTTCCCTATGTCGTCTTCTTCAGCGGTATTACTCCCGGACCTGCCAACCAGCCAGAGGAAGCTCGACAAGCACCCCAGCGCCAGGAAGATCAAGCTCAGCACTCTGGAGTAGCCTCCCGAGTTATGCTTCCCGGAGGCTCGGAACCTCCAGTTCATGCAGCTCCGCCCGTTCAACTAGCTAGACAGGATGAGGGGCCTTTGGTAGGGCTTATCAGAGAACTGCTCGCATCCCAAGATCGTCGAGGTGACGCCTTGCACCAGGAAGTTCATGATGCACTAAACCGAGGAGGTCCCCAAGGAAATCAGGCGGCCAACAGTTTCAAGCGCTTGAATCCTCCCTTCTTTGACGGCAGTGAAGATGCGATTGCCGCAGACGCTTGGCTTCAGGATACCGAGGTTGTTCTAGAAGCAGCTAGGACACCTGAGAATGAGAAGGTGGCGGTGGTACGCCTACAGTTGTTAGACTTGGCTCGCGATTGGTGGGCAGCTCAGGCCATGGGATTAGCAGCACCAGTCACTTGGGCGACGTTCAGAGAGAGGTTCCAGACGAAGTACTTCGATGCGGTGGCACGGTATGACCTGCAGACCCGGTTCACCAACTTGAAGCAAGGAGGCAGGACCGTCGATGGCTATGCGACCGAATTTTCCAGGCTGAGTAGGTTCGCCCCCACCTTGGTGGCAACCGAGTTCGATAGGGCTCAGCGATTCCAGCAAGGGCTGCACTTAGAAATATTATTGGCTGTCGAGCAGTTCGAGCACCAGACGTTCGATGCAGTATTGAAGGCAGCGAGGAGGCATGAGTATACCTCCCGGAGAATTGTGGACAGGACCGGAGGCAGGAAGCGGTCCCATAACCAGATGCACCAATCTTCAGCTCCAGCCCCGGCAGCTAGGGGTATAACTATTGGAACTCCGAGGCGGGCGGCCTCAGTGACGTCGGTTCAGCATTCGACCCCGACGTACCCGCAGCAGCCGAAGCAGAAGCAGTCTTCCGCGGTGGGATGTTCTCATTGCGGGAAGCCGGGCCATGTAGTGGCAGAGTGTCGTAGGGCACAGGGATTGTGCCTGGCTTGTGGAGGAGCAGACCACCAGATAGGGACCTGTCCGAACAGGGGAGGTCCATCATCTTCCAACCTTTCTAGTTCTTCGGTGAGAGGACCAGCCCCAGCTCCAGTTCAGCAGCAGCAGCAGTACCCGAGGCCATTGTTGCCTCAGGCCCAGGCCTTTCATCAGCAGAACCAGCAGCAGTTCACCCAGGCTCCAGCACAGAACCGACAGAGGGGTTTCCAGCAGAGAGGACCCGCAGCTAGAGGTCAGGCTATGATGATGACCATGGAAGAAGAAGTTGCACCAGGTGAGGTAGTGGCAGGTACTATTCTCGTCAACACCTTTCCAGCATCTGTATTATTTGATTCTGGTACATCGCATTCATTCATGTCTGTACGATTCGCGACACGGATAGGATTGGAGCCCGAGTCATTATCAGTGAGGCTCAATATACTTACTGGTAATGGTCTTGTGGGAGTAGATCGAGTGTTTTCCTTGTGTCGGATCGTAGTTAGCGGTAGAGAGTTCCCCGCTAGGCTCATAGAGTTTCCTATGGCAGACTATGATGTAGTCCTAGGCATGGATTGGTTGAGGAACCATTATGCTAGGATAGACTGCCATGTTGGCAGAGTTGTCTTTAGTATTCCCGGAGAGCCAGAGTTTTTATTTTCCAGAGGCACAGTAGAGCCATCTCCTCCAGTATTGCGGATGGCAGTAGCAGCAGTGCAGTTGCCCCGGATAGTTGAAGAGTTTCCAGATGTCTTTCCAGAGGAACTTCCAGGGATGCCACCAGAGCGGGAGATCGAGTTCACCATTGACTTAATTCCCGGGATAGCACCAGTATCAGAGCGAGTCTACAGAATGGCGCCTTCAGAGTTGGAGATTTTGTACAAGATGATTGAAGAACTCAGAACCAAGGGATTCATTCGTGCTAGTGGATCGCCTTGGGGAGCCCCGATGCTTCTTGTGAAAAAGAAGGATGGTACCTCCAGGTTATGTGTAGATTATCGTACCTTGAACTCAGTGACAATTAAGAACAGATACCCTCTTCCGAGGATAGATGACTTGTTTGATCAACTCAAGGGGGCTTCAGTTTTCTCGAAGATAGACTTGCGGTCAGGATACCACCAGATCAGAGTCAGAGAGCAGGACATCCCGAAGACGGCGTTCAGGTCTAGGTACGGGCATTGGGAGTTTCTAGTTATGCCCTTTGGAGCGACCAATGCGCCGGCAGTGTTCATGGACCTCATGAACCGTATCTTCATGCCTTACTTGGATCAGTTTGTGATAGTGTTCCTTGATGACATCCTGGTCTACAGCAAGAGTGAAGCAGAGCACGAGCAGCATCTCAGAATTGTCCTCCAGATTCTCAGAGAGCACCAGTTGTACGCCAAGTTCAGTAAATGCGAGTTCTGGCTCGATCGCATTTCTTACTTGGGTCACATCATTACCAGAAGAGGAGTGGAAGTGGATCCCCAGAAGATTGTGGCTATCGAGGCATGGCCAGTACCCAGCTCAGTGGCAGAAGTTCGCAGCTTTCTTGGATTGGCCGGCTACTACCGGCGGTTTGTCTCTGATTTTGCAAGGATTTCAGCGCCGATGACCCAGTTGACCCGCAAGGATGTGCCGTTCGTTTGGACAGCAGAGTGTCAGGAATCATTTGAGAAGTTGAAGCGAGGTTTGATAACGGCTCCCATTCTCACCCTTCCAGATGGGACCGGAGGATTCACAGTTTATTGCGACACTTCAGGCAGAGGATTGGGATGTGTTTTGATGCAGCATGGGAAGGTAATTGCTTATGCGTCACGTCAACTCCGTGATCATGAGAAGAATTACCCGACCCACGACTTGGAGCTAGCAGCAGTAGTGTTTGCACTTAAGTTGTGGAGGCACTACTTGTACGGAGACAGAGTGGAGATATTTACTGATCATAAGAGCCTGAAGTATGTTTTCACCCAGAAGGATCTTAATATGCGGCAGAGAAGATGGCTCGAGCTACTTGTGGACTACGATGTGGATTTGCAGTATCATCCAGGGAAGGCCAATGTTGTAGCAGATGCTTTGAGCCGGAGAGCCGGAGTTTATTTCTTGACAGCACAACCAGAGCTATTGGCAGACCTTCAGAAGATGGGAATCGAAGTGGTTCTTCCTTCCAATGTGGCCTTGATGGCCAGCCTACAAATTCAGTCCACCATAGTTGAGAGGATCCGGACAGCACAGTTAACAGATTCCAAGATTCAGCGGCTCAGAGCAGAGTGCGAGGCAGGAAGAAGGCCAGAGTTATGTATTCATGAAGATGGTACACTTCGACACGGCACGCGTCTTTGTGTACCCAGTGGAGATATCAGACAGGAAGTCATGGCGGAGGCTCACAGTTCGCAGTACTCCATTCACCCAGGCAGCACGAAGATGTACAGAGATATTCGTCAACACTTTTGGTGGAATGGTATGAAGAGGGAGATAGCCTGGTATGTCTCTCGATGTTTGGTTTGCCAACAAGTCAAGGCTGAACATCAGAGGCCAGCTGGACTTCTTCAACCTTTACCGATCCCAGAATGGAAATGGGAACACATTACCATGGATTTCGTGACTGGGTTACCCAGATCTCCGGCAGGCAGAGATGCTATTTGGGTCATTGTGGACAGGCTTACCAAGGTGGCACACTTTCTTCCGTTTAGAGTTGGACAGTCAACGGCACAGCTAGCAGAGATGTATCTCAGGCAGATTGTCAGACTTCACGGAGTGCCAGTCAGCATAGTATCAGACAGGGATACGAGATTCACATCGCACTTCTGGCGCAGTCTTCATCAAAGTTTGGGGACTCGTCTCAAGTTCAGCTCAGCGTATCACCCGCAGACAGATGGACAGTCAGAGCGCACTATACAAACTCTCGAAGATATGTTGCGGTCATGTACCCTTGACTTCGGTGGTTCGTGGGAGGATCACCTGCACCTGGTGGAATTCTCGTACAACAATAGTTTCCAGGCCAGTATCCAGATGGTACCCTTCGAGGCTCTGTATGGCAGGAAGTGCAGATCTCCGTTAGCATGGGATGATGTTGGAGAGAGGCAGATGCTCGGTCCAGAACTGATTTCTCAGACGGTTGAAGTGGTCAGGAAAGTCAGAGATCACCTCCGAGTTGCTCAGGATTGCCAGCGCCATTGGGCCGATGCTCATCGGCGTCCCTTAGAATTTGCCGTCGGCGACCATGTATTTCTTAGGATCTCGCCTACCCGCGGCGTCATTCGTTTTGGCGTACCGGGAAAGCTTAGTCCTAGGTATATAGGGCCGTTCGATATTCTAGAGCGAGTAGGCGATGTGTCCTATCGTCTCGCTCTTCCGCCGTCGCTAAGTGAGGTACATGATGTATTCCATGTATCCCAATTAAGACGGTACATCCCGGACCCGAGCCATATCCTAGATCATTCGGAATTGGTTGTTGGTACCAACCTTTCGTATGAGGAGAGGCCCGTGTCTATTTTGGACCGGAGGGAAAAGATACTCAAGAACAAGACTATTAAATTAGTCCGTGTTGCTTGGGGTCATCACTCTCTAGGTGAGTCAACGTGGGAGCGTGAGGACGACATCCGATCGCGATATCCCTACCTGTTTGACTCGTGAGGTATAATGTCTTTCTTATGCCTTACGCTTTCCCTTCCTTGCTTGCATTGTATGATTGTATGATTGAACTGCTTAGTGTAGCTTGTCTGTGCTTAGTATGGCTTGTCGTGGCAATCTCTAGCTCCTTGATTAAATTCCGAGGACGGAATTCTTTGAAGGTGGGTAGAGTTGTCACCCTCATTTTTCGTATTTCGTATTATGCTCGTATTTGATTTTGGCACGTATTTTTATTTTCCTGGACATGTGGTCTTTTGATTCTTGTAAGCAGGTTTTAACCATAGCTTGGTTTTATTTTGTGGAGAATGTTTGGTTTGGTTTGGTTTGGTTCAACATGCATGGAACACCATAAGCCTACACTCCACCCCCATTCCACCACAACACCCTCATTATAACCCACCTACTTCTCTCTCCTCCATAATTTCTTTATTAATTTCTTCTTCTTCTTCTTCCTCCACCCACACCTATAGGCAAGTGCATCTTGCCATTAAATAAGCACCACCTTTTATTTGTTCATTAGTTAGATTAGGACATGGAGAACAACATTAGAACTTGGAATTTTGTGATTTGGAGTCTCCATTGTTCTAGATCTAAGTTTTAGTTATTTTCGGAATTCCTTGGTTTTGATCTATTAAACTTTGATTTTAGCTTGTTTTAATGCTTCCATGTGGAAGAGAATTCAATTTTACTCAAGTTAGAACTTTGAAAATCTAAATTTGGTTTTGATTTGGCTAAGTTGTGAAGATTTGAACTTGGTGTTCTTGAGAGTTCAGCCATGGTGGAGCTCTCGGCCACTGCTTTTTAGCATCTGGCCGATTGCGCACTATTCCCTGGCCTGCGCTCTTTAGTGCAAGGCCATTTGCGCACCCTGACCTGTGCTCTTTAGCGCATGGCCATTTGTGCAAGATCCTTGGCCAGTGCTTTGCGCTGCGCTGGATTGCGCTGGCGCAAGCTAGTCATGCGCAAGCCAGCCATGCGCAAAGCAACCCCTGCACAATTCGACCATTGCGCAATCCATCTCTGCGCAACCAACTCCTGCGCAGTTCACTCCTGCGCAGTCTACCTTCTGCGCAATCCATCTGTGCGCCATCTGCCCCTGCGCACTTGGCACCCTGCGCAGTTGGTACCCTGCGCAGCTCACCCTGCGCACTTGGCACCCTGCGCAGTATATACCCTGCGCAGCTCACTTGTCTATGATGAATTTGTTATTTCTTGATCTTGGCTCTTCTATAGTCCTATTTTTTTTATATTAGTATTTTATTAGGTATTTTACGCCCATTTTATATCCTTACGCCTTTTGGCATGAACTTGATTTTGCTTAATATGTTTAGAATGACTATTGTACATGGCCTGGTATGACAAGGAACTAGCATAGCACGACAGTGACCCGTAGTGGTGCACTCCTGACATGACCAACCTGACTTGATAGTGGCCCGTCGTGGCGCACTCCCGACAAGTACCCTGACATGGTTTATCCTGATAACTTGATAGTGGCCCGTGGCGGCGCACTCCTGACTTGACTTGACTTGATAACTTGACTTGACTTGCCTTGGCACCGTGGGTGTTCCTGCTTGCTTGTTTGCACAATTCACTTGTCTTGTCTTGCATCATGTCTAGGACGTGACTTCCTGGGTACCACGGCCAGGAACTCGCGCTAAATTGGATTAGGCTGATTATTAGATCAAACTAGAACATGGAGAATTCCCAGTCACAGGCAATCTCGTTATCTGGGCGCTTTAATGGACTTGTAGCTTGCCGACGAGTAGAGCACATTTCCAGCACACTGTCATGTGTTGCACCCTCTAAGTCACCTAAGGGTATATCGTTTCCTGGGCGATGTACCCACCTATAACTCTCAACCCGCGGAAGGATAACTGGATGGTCTGCAGGGCTTGGGACTGGGAGTTTCTCACTTGCATCTTGTTAGTAATTAGGCTTGTGATAACCCTAGTTAGTTAAAGTAGTAAGCCGTAGTACTTGCTTGGCCGATTGTGAATGGATGGTGTCCAGCCTTGTCTAAGTCTTGTCTAGCTCCAGTACCTGCTATCTCCTGAGCATGTTTGTTTGCTATTCTTAACGATAAATGGGTAGGGACAGTGAGCTATTCAGGCGAAGGGGTACAATCCCGGTCCTTGTTTGGTTTAAGGATTGTAACCTGGCTCCCGGAATGGTTCCACGTCCCTAGTCGTTTATCGCCCTGTGTACTTTTATTACTTGTACTTTCCTTTATTCTTATATTCTGATATGCTGGCTTTTGTTCTTATTTGTGGCCTCCTTTGTGGCACTTGCTCTTTCTGGGGTTTGACCCAGCTGGTTTTGTGTGGCCAGATTTCGGAGCAGCTCCCGAGGATCTACCAAGCTTCCAGCCCAATGGTGACAACTAGACGGAACCCGGGCCAAGAGTGGGTTTTCCTTTTTGTTTCATCCACTTATATGTAAATTTATTCTTTTGAGGCGTTTAGCCGACGAGCACCTGTTAGCTCGATGCACATTTACTTACTGTCTGCCTACGGGCTGTAAACATGATTAACAAATCCTAGGGTTGATCATGTATGACTGAACTCTTGCTAGTCCCATCATTTTGTACGACTAGCTTCATGATCATCCAATATGTAATATTTGGGACGCCTTATATATATATATTTGATGCTCTAACATCTTGTAACTCTGTTAATTGCTTGAGATTGAGACAATAGGCTTGACCTTAAGAGACTGCTGGCTTGTAGTAAACCCTCATATCTAGACAGCCGTGACCGTATAGTTGAGATGTATTCTATTTCAATATACGTAGCTGGCTGTGTCTGCCCCCGCTCTCCAGTATTCTGGTTCTGGGGCGTGACACAACATGACAATAAAATATAACCTGTCAAGTCCAAACATAAATAATATACAAGTCCAAGTCCAAAGTCTATAATACAAGCCAAAATATAACAGTCTCAAGAGTAACTGGAGACAAGGTCCAGTACAAAAACCTACTCTATCTACAGGACAGGCGGTGTCTCGCCCTGCGGTACTGCACCCTGCGGGTCTAGGGTATCTGTCTCTAAACCCACTACGTCCGGTGGGCCGTAGTAAGTGCAAATATAGTCCTCCTCTGCATCTGTAATATTTTAAACATATCCGGTCAGGATAGAACGAATACATATATCTCATAACAGATCTCAAGATAGAATAAAAGCTATAAGACTGTAAATAGAGCATATACAATAAAATCATAGAGTATACATATATGTATCATGGCATGGTAAGCTGTAAAGCTAGAGCTAGAATAAGAAAGTAGAACTGAATTATGGTATGTACACAAATCAAGGTAAGCCATATATCCAATGTTTGTGAGTAGTAGTTTCAGCTTGTGACCGGCTTCGGAACCTGTAAGATCTGGCCTGGCTAGTCATAAGTGCGGTATATGACTAACACTGTTCAAGAATGCAAGAATGGATTTGATCACAGGCATACGCTACTACTCCCCTTAACCCCAGCTGGTAGAATGGATCCAAATAGGATACGTCACTGCACGGGATTCTAATGAGAAGGGAGCAAGTCTTCTCTAGAATCAGTGACCACATATTGTACAAGAGCTACAAGGGAGCTTGCACAATACATCCCAACCTAAGAAGGAGAAACATCTCTCGTCGAGATCCAGGAATACCAATCCGTGAGAACCATGTGTCGGGAACAAGTATATCTACACTACGTACATGAATCATAACAGTTATCATAAATTGGAAAAAAGTTATTAGGGAATGTACTCGCATGTGATATGATAAAATATGTTAACCGGATCCAATGCAGCGTCTCGAGGACCTATAGAGAACAAGACGTATCAATACTATGTTTGTTGGTCCTAAAAAATCAAGGTTGCACACATCCACAAAGTCAGAAGATCAAGAAATGAATCTTTCAAATGAACTGCGGAGACATCAGATTGTACAGCATACAGATTGCGCTTACTAGATTGTGCACACTATCAAGCGCGCAGTCTGACGTGGCAAATCATCATCATTACCTGACACAAATCAAATCTTCTGACAGCTGACAGCATGGAGAATGAGGCGACTGTTTGTTTAATCGTGCAGTACGGCGCTCGAGGACAGCTGGCAGCGCAATCCATGTTGGCGCAATCCATGTTGGCGTAATCTATCCCTGCGCAGTCCAAGTCTGCGCAATCCAATGCCAGTGCAGTTTAGGTTACGTATTTCATCAACACAACTGACAAAGAACATGTGGCATTCATGCCATTAATTGCTCATTACGTGGCAACCGTCTACACACGATCATGCGCAATTCAATCAAAAGTTGCCATGTGTCCAAGACAGTTGGACCACGATCCAACAACTACCTGTGCAGTCCATTATTGCACAATCCAATTGCTGCACAATCCATCATGCGCAGTACAGAATAACTAAAAGTTAGTTATTTCTAGAACTCTATAAATAGAGTTTCAAGTATCCATTCAAGGAGATCAGAGATCAGATCATAGAGAGATCAGACTTTAAAGTTCAGAGAGTCCAGGAGTTCTTGCCCAAGTGCTGCTGCATTCTTCCGAGGCTTTTGCCTTCAACTTCCGAGGCTTTTTGCCTTCAATTCCAGAGTTGTTTTCAACTTCAGAGGTTATCGACTTCAAAGTTCACATCGTCCAAGGGATAAAGCAATCGTCTTCTAGATTGGATTCCTAAAGTTGTATTTTCCCAGAATTCTATTGTAATCTTTTACAAAGTTTGTATCAATAAAGTTCTACACTTTTGTTTTTGCAAACAAAATAGCGACTCTGCTGGGGACGACTTTCTCCTCCGATGAGGAAGTGACAACTCAATGTGACGTAGCGTCTATCGGAAAGACGCAGAAGACACTGGTTGTGAAGATCAACCAGACAGCCTACGAGGCTATGATCAACTCCAAGACCACTCCTCGCACTGCAACCACTTCTGTCACAAGCAAAGTGCGCCCAGTGTGGATCCCAAAGACTGCAGCGCAGTCTATTGATGCTGCCAACAAGACTTCTGTGCTGTCTGCTAGCAAGACTGCTGCGCAGTCCAAAGCTTCTGTCATCAAGCCTGCTGTACACTCTGTCTTAATTAATGCTGCACAATCTGCTGTTGCCAGTATACAGAGTACTTTATATGCTGCCTTGGCTAAGTGCAAGACTTCCATGCCTCTGGCGCAGTTGGCTGCCAATCTCTCTGCGCAAACCAACACTCCAGCAACCAGAGTCCACCCTAGGCACTCTGTGACAAGAACTTCTGATGCGCAAACCACAGTCTCTATGGCCAGAACCAGTGTGCCATCTACTCATGCGCAAAGCATGCCTGCGCAATCCAAAAGTGACAGCCTTTTGGCTAAACTCTCTTCTTCACACAACAAAGAGAAGAATGCTACTCCTCTCAAACACACTGTTGCTCCAAAGCAATCCACTGGGGGTAGTCTTTTGGCTATTCCTCCTTCCCTCCAGAACAAAGGAAAAGGCCCTTTAGTCTTTTCTCAAACTTCCTCGTCCCATGACTTGGAAGACAATAGAGGGAAACGCTCTTTTGCTAACCCTTCTTCACAAAACAAAGGAAAAGGCCTTCTGGTCTTTTCTCAATCTTCTTCAGTTTTTACTGTAGAAGATCAATCTGAACATGCCTCGGCATCAATCAGTACTAGAACTCTTTCAAATAAGGATTCTTCTTTCCTTCATGACAAAAAAACTTGTACTGATCAAAGAGGTATTCTGGCTACCCCGGTAGCAGAGTTCCAGGACCTCCCAACTCTCAAAATATCCCGATCAAAACAGGGAAAATTACTGGTGTCTCAAACAGAAACCCCTGGGGGTGATTTTGCAGATCTAAGGACTTATCTTAACAGGCCTACTTCGGCGAAACGCAAACAGCCAATGCCGAAGATCAAACATCAAAGACAAACTGCCAGGGTTAAAGATCCCGACACTTATGCCAATGAAGTGAGCACTTCCCTGTACACTCAAGGGACTAAATATTTGAAGAATCGGAATCATGTTTCGAACATTATCAAAGAACAGATCCCCCAGAGTTTTTCTCGTCCTGCTGTTGTTCCCGATCTCCGAGAACATCTCAGGCAAAAGCGGGACAACGTCTCAACACCTCCAGTTCAACCAGCTGATCATCATTGCAACCACAAAGTCATCATCCAATGTTGTTGTCAAACAACAAAACGATCTGTCTTCGATCATTTGACTTTTGCAAACTCTGAAGTAGTGTCAGAGGAAGAAGAAGTCTTGTACGCTTTTGTCAACATGACTTTCCGAGACACTGGGGGTAGAAAGTGCTCCAAGCACGGCAAACCTCGCCGTCCTAGTCAACGGTATCTAGATTTACTTCAAGAATCTTCTGAAGGAGTATTTCGACATACCCGATCCCGAAGCCGAGATACAATCGGTCAAAGGGATCTTCCTCAAGATCCTTCGGGTTATCTTCCTACTTATCAGTTAGGAGACGACTCTTTTTCCGACTATGATGCATACAGCGAAAGCTCTGAACAGACAGTATCTTCCACTGTACCAAGAGAAGTGACAGCTTATGTTGTCAATGAAGATCCAGATGCTTCAACTTCTACAAATCAGGAACAGCGAATTGCTGCGCTTGAAGACAAGTTGAAAACCATGACTGAAATGGTTGCTAGTATGCATTCTATCATAGTGGCACAACATGTCACACCACCGACTGTACCTACTGCTAATCCTGAAATCATATCATCATCGGTACCTGTCAATGTTGGACTGGGGGTAGTGTCTCCTCAAATGCCTCCTGTACAAGTACAAATTCAAACTACACCTAGTCAGTCAGGAGCTGGGGGTAGTACTTACAATGCTGTTCCTCCTCTTACCACTCCAACTCAACCTGCTCCTTCTTCGTCATCTGAAGATGCCAATGAAGCTGTCAAACTCTTGCGAACCCAGTTCGAAGCCTTCAAAGAGAAAGACAACTTACAAAGATTAGGGATCAAGCAGCCCTATCCAGTTGAATGGAAAGAAGTTCCGTTCCCACCAAAGTATAAGATTCCAACAATCTCTTTGTTTGATGGCAGTACTTCTCCTAGTCAGTTCATCAATCATTTTGAGGTAATGACCGTTCAACTCCAGCCAAATGACGCTCTTCTTACCAGAGTGTTTGTCGGTTGTTTAGCCGGCGTAGCATACGACTGGTACAGAAGTTTGCCCGATGGTTATATTACTTCCTTCTCAGGTCTCAAGCAAATTTTCCTGGAACGGTTCTATGAAGGATTCAACGACATGACTATATCGGCTCTCAACAAAATCAAACAGAAATACAATGAAACTGCTGAGAGTTTCATCGAACGGTTCCGTCGTGAAGCCTTGAAGATGCCTTCCGGAACTCCAGCTGTTGTCACTATTGATACTTGTAAAGCAAATCTTTTGCCTATCATCAGTATGTGGACAGGATCTACCCAGTTCCAAGATTGGCCCTCATTCATTGTCAACGCCAAAGCTGCTGAAGTGAGTGCCGAGAAGTTTAAGCAATTGGGGGTACAAATGTCTAACCCCGACCGAGATAAACACCAGACATCAGGTGGTGGCAATCGCCAGAACAACCGCAAAGCAAAAGAGACTTTGAACATCAACTTAAACAAGAACAAAGAATCTTTGGCGGTCAATGTGGCTCCGCCTACATCCACTTCTACTCCTTCTGCACCTCCACCGAGGAAACCTCGTCCGAAAGTAGAATATTCCTTCGACGAGAATGACACTGCAAGCATCTTTGATTGTTTACTCAAAAGCAACAAAATTTAGCTCCCAGACCCAAAAAAACCTGATGAAGTCGGTAAGACAGATCATCCTAAATATTGTGTCTATCACAGGTTCATTGGACATCCTACTCGAGCGTGCTATGTGCTCAAATGCAAAATTCAAGAGCTTGTCAATGTTGGTATCGTCACTCTGCAGCAAGACGAGAAGACTGTTACTGTAAATATGGTTTCAGTCCAGTTTGGTGACTTTCCTCCTCAAATGGTATCGCACGATGTCATTCCTATTTCCAAAGCTACTCTTGAGATTGAGAATCTTCCACCTCCACCAAGTGAAGGTCTTGTTTCCTTGTCTCTTGACAACGGCAAAGTTATGTGGATCCATCCTGATCTTGTTTTCGAGTTCGAAGTTTCCTCTTCTTCTAAGAAGAAAGACCGCTCCAAAAGTAAGACAAAGATTTGCAACATGGTGTCTTTTGACCCCATAGTTGACGAAGAAATTCTGTTAGGCACCAGATCAGGAAAAGCTTACTTGAAGGAGTATCCTGATACTCAAGAGAATCCTACCTTTTCTTCTGAACCTGTTCCAGTACAATCTACTTCCTCTGAAGAGATTCCTTCCACATCCTCACCAGTTATAGTGCCTATTCCTCCCAAGCCGGTGGTTGCTGACAAAGGCAAGCAACAAGTCCGCTTTGACAAACCCTTAAAGAAATCATCTCCTACAGGACTTGAAAAGTCGTACAACTTTGATATATTGGCTCAATTAGCCAATACACCGGCCAGACTATCAATCTTCGAGCTTTTGTGCCTTTCCAAAGAGACTCGAAAAACTCTGAGTGAAGCTCTGATGCAGGCTGAAACTTGCTTAACTCTTCTCAAAAAGCCGAAATCAGAACCAGTCTCTTGCCGTCACTGTCATAGTGTTCTGGAGTTGATTCCAAATATCACTTTCACTCAGGATGATATGTTGCTGGAGGATAATAGACATGATCGTCCTCTCTACTATACAGGATATGTCGATTCGATGAAAGTCGATCGTATCTTGATAGATCCAGGGTCTGCTCTCAACATCATGCCAAAGACGATGTTGGACGCATTGAAGATACCAGTTCATAGTCTTTCAAGTACAATCACTACTATCTTGGGATTCAACCAAGGAAGGAGTGAACATTTGGGTAAGATTCGCCTAAAACTCCAAATAGACAATCTTCGCACAAAGGTGACCTTCTATATCATCGATAATCATGGTTGTTCTTACAACGCTCTTCTGGGAAGACCCTTCCTCCATGAACACAATGTTGTTCCATCAACTCTTCATCAATGTTTTAAATATGTTGATGACAAAGGACAAGTTCACAAGAAAGTTGCATACCTTTATCCTTTCAAGGGTGTCGAAGCATATTGTAACGACGCTCGTATGTACAAGGAGGAATTTATGAAGGTGGTATTAGCCATGGATACTAAGAAGACCAAGAAGCAATACCCAATGACACTCTTATCATACCTGTCAAAGGGCGTGTTTCTCATCCTCAGTCTTTTAAACCACTGGCTATTCACTTGCCAATAAAGAAGAAACTGGTTGAAGATGATCAAGATAAAAGGGAGCTCACCTCTTCTGAGCCACTTGTTATCGACTTACGTCGTAACAAGGACAAAAAGCAGCTCACTTCCTCTGAGCCACTTGTTATAGATCTATCTCATAACAAGGACAAAAGGGAGCTCACCTCCTCTGAGCCACTTGTTATCGACCTCCGTCGTAACAAGGCTAATCCTCCTCCACGTTCTTCTTCTCCCCCTCTTGTAATCAATCTGACCAAGCCTGCTAAGGCTAAAGGTCCTACTGTAAATACAGATGTACAAATTAATGAAAAAGCATCTACTTTCCAGTATACTGATATTATTTATCATACTAAATGCTATTTGGATATGTTAGATAGCTTCAAATCATTTACAATGGGAGTTGTACAATCTCTTCAAACAGAAGTTTCATGTGAACACCCAAAGGATTCATATCGTATTGTTCCCGCTCGTAAGAAAGGCAAAAATCTAATACTTTTTAGTAAAGGATCGGAACAACAATTCAGTTATACGGATGATAGTAAAGTTAACGACACGGGTCATCTTCAATTCCGTCGTTACAGTCAACAATCAAAAGACATCGTCCGAAAAATGGATTATGACTTCAAAGGCGGCCTCAACTACGGTAAGGGCAGAAAGACTCCTCTCCGTACCGCTGTTCCACAAGGAAAGTCAGAGATGTATTACAGTAGGACCAAAAGAGGTCTCGGATATGCTTCTCCTCCGATGTTATTCCCAGCAGGCTCTGAATCTACAACGAGGAGCGTTCTAACTCTTCTGATTCCAGATCATGGGATTCTGACACTAGCATTGGTGATGTTCATCGACTGGTCGTATCTTCCAATATGGTCTCTGCTGAACTTCCAGAAGGTTATGACGGAGACATTGAAGAAAGTTCTGAAACAGATCCTTGGGCTCAACAGATAGACAATCAATGGGTACTCCAATTCGAACAAAGAGAACCTCCTACCGAAGATCAATTGGTTCAAATTGATGTAGGAGAGAATGGGTCACCTCGTCCAATATTCATTAGCAAGAATCTTCCAGAAGCAGATAAACAAGAATTAATTCTTCTGATTAAAAAATACATTGATGTCTTTGCCTGGAGTTATGAAGACTTGCCAGGACTAGATCCTAAAGTCGCTACTCACAAATTGAATATTCTGCCGAATGCAAAACCAGTCAAACAACAACACCGGCGATTCAAACCAGAAATGATGGATGCAATCGATGATGAAGTCAAGAAGCTCATCGCTTGTGGCTTTATTCGAGAAGAACAATATCCTGAGTGGGTAGCCAACGTTGTTTTAGTCCTGAAGAAAATCGGTAAAGTTCGAGTTTGCATCGACTTTCGGGATCTAAATGAAGCATGTCCGAAAGATGAATTTCCTCTCCCTATTACGGACGTCATGATTGACAATACCTGTGGGTTCGAGCGAATATCTTTTATGGATGGATTCTCTGGATACAATCAGATCAAGATGAATCCCGAAGATAAAAACACACATCTTTCCGCACTCCTCGTGGAGTCTACTGTTACACAGTAATGCCATTTGGTCTCAAGAACGCTGGTGCAACTTACCAACAGGCTATGAGTACTATTTTTCGAGATTATCTTCGCAAAACAGTCGAATATTATGTTGATGATATCGCGGTTAAAAGTCGTCTGAAAGAAGATCATATCCAAGATTTGAGAACAATCTTCAATCTCATGCGCCAACATCAGTTCAAGATGAATCCCACCAAGTCATTCTTGGGTGTCTCTAGTGGTAAATTTCTCGGCTTCGTCATTACCTCTAAGGGTATACACGTGGATCCCGAGAAGATCAAAGCCATTCAAGAGATGCGTCCTCCACGCAACCTAAAAGAGCTACGAGGATTCCAAGGTCGACTTGCATACATCAGGAGATTCATTTCGAACTTGTCTGGACGCTGCAGACCATTCACTCAACTAATGAAGAAGGGTGTATCTTTTATTTGGACTGAAGAATGTCAACAAGCATTTGATGACATCAAACGATATCTCATGAACCCACCAGTCTTAGTGCCACCAATCTTGGGCATTCTATTCTTAATGTATGTCCGTGCTATGGACCATTCATTGGGTGCTCTACTTGCCCAAAAGAACAAAGAGGGTCATGAACAGGCCACCTACTATCTCAGCCGTACTATGATTGGTGCTGAATACCGTTATAGTCCGGTCGAAAAAGAATGTCTAGCCCTTATGTTCGCTATTCAAAAGACAAGACATTACATCATTGGTCAAACTATTCATGTCATATCCCGAGTTAATCCTCTTCGGGTACTCATGAAAAAGCCTAGCACACTCAACTCTCGGCTGGCTACATAGGCCATCTTGCTAGCCCAATATGATATGGTATATGTTTTTCAAAAGTCTGTCAAAGGTCAAGCACTGGCAGATTTCTTAGCGGCTCGTCCTGTGCCAGAAACATCCAAGCTTTACGATGAAATTCCAGACGAGACGTTGGAAGTCGATATGATCTCTGAAGAATTTCCAACCTGGCGTCTATTCTTCGATGGTGTATCCAGAATTGGACCAAATGGTGCTATTGTAGTAGGAGTTGGAGTTGTCCTCGTTTCTCCAGACGAATCGACCATTCAAAGAGCTTACTCTCTAGATGAATCATGCTCCAATAATATAGCATAATACAATGCTCTACTTATCGGTCTTCAGTTAGCCAAGCAATTGGACGTCGAATATCTCGAAGTCTACAGTGACTCTAAGTTGGTTGTTAATCAAGTTAGAGGAACCTATGAAGTTCGACATCATGATCTGGTACCTTACTTTGAAGCAACAATCAACATAGCTACATCATTCAAAGCTTTTTTCATTGAATATGTACGCCGAGCATGCAATACTGAGGCAGATGCTTTGGCCAATCTTGCAGCTGTCTTAGCCATTCCTATCAGAAGATAACAAGTGGTGGTTATCTCTAATCGAGAATTGTTTTGTGTTGAAAACAATCGTAATATCGAGTTCAGTAATCTTGCTAAAGTCAATGTTATCAGTGAAGATTGGAGAGCTCCTTTCATCGACTTTATGGTTCATGACATACTCCCCGAAGATCCTAAGGAGGCTACGAGTATCCAACGACGATCTCTCCGATTCTACTACAATCAAACCACTAAGACTCTCTATCGACGGACTTATGACGGTCTTCTTCTACACTGTCTTGCTGGTGATGAAGCAAAACAAGTACTGCGTGAAGCTCACGACGGTGTCTGTAGAGCACATCAACCCGGTCCTAAGCTACAGGATCGCATCCGACGCATATGGGTTATTACTGGCCCTCTATGGTATCAAATGCCATTGAATATACAAGAAAATATCGATCTTGTCAAATCCATACAGATTTCATTCATCAACCTTCAGAATTTCTACATCCGACTGCTGCTTCCTGGCCTTTTGAAGCTTGGGGTATGGATGTCATAGGTCCTATCAATCATCCTTCTTCTAGAGGACATCGGTTCATACTAGCAATAACCGACTACTTCTCTAAGTGGGCTGAAGCTATACCTTTGGCTGAAGTCAAGACCAGCAGTGTCATCAACTTCGTCAAATACCATGTCATCTATCGATTTGGTGTACCTCGAAGAATCATCTACGACAACGGACCTCAATTCATCAGCCAGAAGTTTACCAGATTCTGTGATGATCACCGAATTGACAATGTCGCTTCGATAGCCTACAATCCTGCTGCTAATGGATTAGCCGAAGCTTTCAACAAAACTATTATCAAGCTCCTTAAGAAGTTTGTATCTACTAACAAGCAAAACTGGAGCGAGAAACTCGGTGAGTGTTTATGGGCCTATCGAACTACGGTCCGCAATCCCACAGGCTTTACACCTTTCTCTCTGGTGTACGGTTGTGAAGCAGTTCTCCCTTTAGAACTTCAAATTCCTTCTTTAAGGATTGTCATTGCTAATGAACTCACTACAGAGAACAACGATCTTCTTCGACTTCAAGAATTAGAGGCACTCGACGAGAAGCGGCTAATGGCTCAACAGCACATTGAGCTATATCAAGCCCGCATCTCGAAGACTTTCAACCGCAAAGTCAAAGTCAGAGCCTTCCAACAAGTAGAACTTGTTCTAACGGTCAGACGCCCTATGACAATGACTCATATGAGCAAAGACAAATTTGACGCAAAGTGGGAAGGGCCCTATGTTGTAAGTAAAGTCTTCTCAAATGGAGCCTATCAACTCTCAGAGTTAGACGGTCGAGTTGCTATGATGCCTATCAATGGCAAATTCCTTAAAAAGTACTATGTATAAATATAAATGCTTGTAAATCATCAGACAAGTTCAAGTTCATAAATAAATTCAAATTTTATTTCATCATGAATGATAGTACATGATATCAAGGGAGGTCACTATCATCTTTCTCGATATTGTGACGCGGACCACTGCCGTCCTTCTCAAAGACGCGGTTAGCAAAAGAGCTGAGAACCTCCTTGCTGGAACCCACGAGGAACTTGCAAGCAGCCATCCTCATGGCCTCTTCTTCTTTAGTCTTTCCTGGTTCAAGCAGGAAGTCTAGAATATCTTGCGGTGGTTTGGGTGCAGACGAACCTTCGCCTACCTCTACCTGCTTTGGCTGAACCAGTTCAGCCGGACGTTCTTCAACGCCCTCTTCAACCTTTGGAGCGAGTTCAGCCTTCTTAGATGCATCTTCAAACGACATTTTTATGTTGGAAAGATGGAAGTGCTTATTTCTACCAGATTTTTGCTCTATTTATAGGCAGAGATTCTCCAAATAACGAAGCGATACATTCATCTGACGGTTCATCCGTTCATTATCACCATCATCATCATCTGACGGTTCATCCGTTTATTCATTACCATTTGACGGTTTGTCCGTTCATTCCACCATTCGACGGTTTATCCGTTCCTTTTGATGATTTATTTCGTTCACACCTTTTTGATGATTCGTTATCGTTCATCATCCATATCAGCAACTTATCGTTCTTGATTAAGTTGTCAATTGAAATAATAATATTTGATATATTCTGCCACGTCCATATTATCTCTGAGTAGATATAATGAATATAATTATTTTTCTACAAAATTCAGAAATATATCATGTCCTGTACCTCTGAATATATTTTCTATATCTACTATTTATATCTGAACAAGATATGCAATAAATGATAGAGCCACAACAAAATGTCTTTTATTAATCAAAATATGAGACATTACAAAAACACATGCGCTAAAAAAAATACAAAAAGTTCTTTCTAATGAGGTGGAGGTGTTATCAGACTAGCAATTTGTTGTTTCAGAGTCTGTAGTCGCTCTTCACGAGATGACCTCACTCTTCTCCTGGCTTCTTCCATCCCCGTTTCTTTATTGAAAGCAGGCATGGCCACCATTCGGCGAGTAATCTCAGCATCATGAGCTGCTACATAATCATCCCTCTCCTGGATCAGTGCATTGAATTGTTGAACTGCAATCTGATGAACAGAGACTTCATTTTCTAATTCCTCCTGGAGACAAGCAATCTCTGCCCTCAGCTCAGCAGCTCTCTTCTCTTTTCTTTCAGCCATCAAGGAAACTGATTCCAGCTTGGATTTATATTCAGCAGATTTTGCAGAGTAAGCTTCCAAGAGGTTCTGGAGATTCACCCTTTCAATGTCAGCTGCCTGAGCCAGTTGTTCGAACTCTGCCTGCACTAGAGACTCCACTTCTCCTTGGTTGAGCTCTTTATAGTTTTTGATGAAAATCTCTAGCTCATTCAAAATATGATCCAGAAAAGTGGCCTGAGCCTCGTCACCTTGTTCTCGGATAGCCCTTACTAAGAGGGAGGTTGGACCTCTAACCATAAAAAAATCAATACCCTCTTTTTCCATCATTCTATTTTCTAGAGGTCCCAAAGACTCAAAAAAGCATCTAGTAAATGATTGGATCACAAGATTATTAATCGCTATAGCACCAGGAGTTGCAGCTACTCCTGTTGATGACGAGGCCGCAGGATGTTCGATTTCTCGTATTGGAACGGTAGGCTCTTTGAATAAAGGAACCGAAGTGGAGCTCGTTGCCCCTCCTGGTCGTTCCTCTGCAAAATCAGAATATTGTCATTTTGCCTGTCTTTGGCAGTTGATAAAGAAAATCAGAAATGAAAACATGCATTTCCGTGGATGGATCCAGCAATAAGCTTGTCATCTGCAGGAGCAGAGTCTGGTTGAGCTGAAGTAGCTTCAGATGCTACTGCTTGGCTGCTGTCTGCTTCAGAACCGCAAGAGAGATGACGGCTGCTACCAACAATCTCCGTCGCAAGAACTATGTCCAGACATACTGAAGGTGCTGGAGGAGCTTCAATCTCTGTATGGAGTACATATGTAAAATGTCAGCTATCAATCTATTTTAAAGAAGATTGTTGATTTCATTTTATACCTTGGGGATCGACGGCAGGAATTTCCTTCAAAGCCGCTTCTTCAGCTGTTGGAGCTGCCTCTTCCTCAATATCCTTTTCAGGATCCAAGGAGTCATCAGCAGCTTTAGTGGATATATGATCTTTATCATCCTTTTCGGGATCCTGTGTATCTTCATCAGTCTCTGATAATGAACTTTCATCATTTTTATCTTCTGCTGGTACCTCCCCACTATCAGTATCAGTGGCTTGATCAACATAGTCTTCCTGTAAGCCGAAGTCACAGTGCTCTAAAGCTTCAATCATCGTACGATCTTTTTCTGCGCGAAGGGCCCCAGGTGTAAGAGGCAGTTAAGAAGATTTTGCAGCAGGTAAAGGAGATCGGACGGCATTATACTCTTTTTCTGCAATGTTGTCTCTGGGCTCTTCAGCCTCATTTCTCTGTTCAATTTCCTCTCTCTGCTCTAGACTGGAAATTTTATTCCCAGATTCAGAAACAGGGGTGGGAGAGGGCATAGTGATTCCTGCTGTAGTATCTGTCACAATTGAAGACGAAACTTGTCTTCTATGGACCAACTTCTTCCTTCTATGAAGAGGTCTCTCAGGACTCTCTGCGTCTATTGTCTCGACTTATTTTTGAACAGAGGTCGGAGTGGTAGCTTCTTCTTGCTTAATTGTCTCGGCCAGCTGCCGAGATTGAGACCTGGTAGTAATCTTTTCAGAAGAGTGATCTAAGATCAGTTTCTTCTTTGCTACCGGAGCAGGAGGATCCTCTCTTCTCCTCTTCTTGGCTGGAGATTTAGACACCTTCAAAGAAATACGTAGTAGCGCGTTAACCTCTTGAGGGAACATAGCATCCCTTGAAGCTTCCAAGGGTGCATCAACTGGCTCATGCACCTCATTATTTCCTGGGAGTGACATGATGACTCCTCCTTTTTTTAATCTTGTTGAAGATGCGAAGCTATCCGCAAGATTAAAATTCTCGGCAAAGGTGTTTGATGATGTATAAAATACTGAGTATGTAAATAGCATCCGAGGGCCGTGATTGCTATTTACCTGCATCGAGAACATTACTTTCGTATCTCGAGCATTATAATAAGCCCAAGCTCGAGCCCCATCTATCAAGAAACCCTTTCCTTGAAGGCACGTGATGGCATTTCCCACGTGGAATTGATCGTACCTGAACTGTCGAGCAAATCGACTGGGAAGATATGGCTCTAAATAACATTCTTCTTCAAACCGATACACCAAATGGGACGGTCGAATTATTTTCAACCACTCAAAAACTGTACGGCTCAAAGGTTGCATCTTCGAGTCAATTATATTTGTCGACATTTGTTCATATCCAGTAGGAGGAGGAGTGCAACAAAAGTTCCATCCTTTGCTCAGGTTCAGAGCATATCTACAATCTCTCAGAGAAGTGTATTTCCACTTACTATGAGAGTATCTCCGCAAAAAGCTGCCGTCGATTGGTCCCATGTCGGGGTCCATCAAAGTAGGATGGTGAAGAAGCAACCACCCGAACAGATATGTATACGGCAATTCTAGCCGAGGAAATTCTTTTTCTCCTTTAGCTTTCAACATCAGATCAACGTACAGACGAAGACTGGCATTCAACCTACAAGTCATCGCTGACAAAAGATCCATCTTGTAGCCGAAGACTAATCTAACGGCGGCAAAAAGAATATCGCGATGGAAGCGGTCTACGGCACTCGATCCTGGGAATACAAACCGACGGAGCCAATACGTCAGAAACCCTGCTAATTGGGCTTCTTTTGACATAAATCTATATCCTACTCTCAAATAACTCTCGAGAGTATCTCCTTTCTTCAAAGGAGGACATTGATGATCATTCTTCATCTCTTCATCCAAATCCCCACTTTCCTCCATCAGTTTCACCACTTCACTGCTGCTCAGTGGTCTAAAGAAGTCAGGATAGCATCTATCATGTTCCTTGGTCTTCGTTTCTTTAATGTGGTTAAGGAACAGATAAGGCAACCATTTTGAGGAATAGCAGGTATTTGCTGTAGCACTTTTATAAAATAGAGAACAGATTTTATAATGACATATCAGCTCTTCGAAGACTGCTACCATGTCTGTGTTCTCTTTTCGAAGTTTGTCCAAGTCATCATTAGTTGGGATAAATTCCTCATATGGGGCATCCTTCATTGGCAAGTAAGAGATGTACTGCATCTCATGAAGTGCAAACCCGATCTCTCTGCCAGGAGTCATGAAAGTCCCTGTTCTGTAATTGTATCTTTCTGCTGGAGCCAAGAACAGTTGCGAGTTAGGGGCAAAACCATAAACAGTGGCATGCACTGCTTGGTACAAATTGATTTGCTGAAGTTTATTTTCAAACTTGGTCAAAATCCAGTTTGCTATGCAGTTCCATCTCTTAAAATCTGGATTCACTAGTCCAGTTAATCTGAGATCCTGATCTGGGTACTTCCCTTCGACCTTCGCAAACTCATTTGCGAATATTGGAGTTCTGACAGGCAATAACAAGGAAGAATTCTCCGACGGAATACAACCGAGTTTCAAACCTCTTAACAAGATACTGTATCGTTCTGAGGAACTGTAGAACATGTCCTTCTTGTTCGGCCCCTTCTTCACAAAAATCCTTCCTGGACGGGCATCTTGGGAATGTGTAAGGTTCCATTCCATCTTCCTCGGATAGCTCGCATGAGCATACCGGGATAAGGGGAGGCAGCGGGAAACATCTGGTATCGAGAATGACCTATCCATCTGATGGACAATTCTTTTTTCCATCCTTGGCCTCGGCTGAGAGCTTTTCTCAAAAGCATCGCCGAACATGAATAATGGCTTCTTGTGAATGACAGCGTCTGCTGATTCCAGAGGTTGTCCATTTATCAAACATAACAGAGTCTCATTATCTTGGGTTATCAAAATAGCCTGACGGGAAGTTGGCAGATCATATTGAGGATAGTGCACATGGGATAGGTCCTCTTTGTATTCTGATTCTGAAAGGGTCCCTACGAAGTTCTCATATTCTGGATCTTCTCTAGTATTAACTGCATCAGACAGAGAAAACAAAAATTCAGCATAAAGAAAAATCAAGGACGCTATCATCAGTTTGTACAAACATCAGAATACGCAACATCAGACTGCACAAACAATCAGACTGCGCAAATAAACAGTCATCAGTTTGCGCTGACAGTCTCGCGTAAATCAGCAAGTTGTGCTGACTTTTGTCAGCACAGTTCAACCGATTGCGCAGAATGTCGTCCTTCATAAAAATGAAGAACGAACTGATTTGTGTAACCAGAACCCTAAAAAGGGTGGCGCAGTATGATCACATCTCTAAAAAGAGATGGATTCTGAAAGAATAAGTGAGATCAAAACTCTAAAAAGAGTTTTGATTAGGTCATCTACCTAGCAGCGCTGGATGAGCAGTTTCGTGACGAGAAGCACGTCGTGCAACCCTAGCCGAAGTCTCGACGGGGGCTTTGCCCTTGGCAGCGGCGGAGGAGCGTCTAGGCGCCATGGAGATCGTCGGAGAAGAAAGGAAGAAAGGGTTCGAAATTTCTCTCTCAAGTGCACGAAGAAAGTAAAGTAAAGAATACTTCGAAGTGTGAAGAGGACTATTTATAGTTTTCGAAAATGAAACGGCCGCCTCAGATTGCGTAGACAGCTCATTTCATGCGCAAATGGATTGTAATTTCAAAATTCAAAGTATTTCGAAATTTTGAATAAGTTCAACTTTCGAAAACTTTGAAGGGGGTCTTGTAGGTCCTAAAAAATCAAGGTTGCACACATCCACAAAGTCAGAAGATCAAGAAATGAATCTTTCAAATAAACTGCGCAGACATCAGATTGCGCAGCATACAGATTGTGCTTACTAGATTGTGCACACTATCAAGCACGCAGTCTGACGTGGCAAATCATCATCATTACCTGACACAAATCAAATCTTCTGACAGCTGACAGCGCAGAGAACGAGGCGACTGTTTGTTTAATCGTGCAGCACGGCGCTCGAGGACAGCTGGCAGCATAATCCATGTTGGCGCAATCCATGTTGGCACAATCTATCCCTGCACAGTCCAAGTCTGCACAATCCAATGCCAGTGCAGTTTAGGTTGCACGTTTCATCAACACAACTGACAAAGTACATATGGCATTCATGCCATCAATTGCTCATTATGTGGCAATCGTCTACACACGATCTTGCGCAATTCAATCAAAAGTTGCAATGTGTCCAAGACAGTTGGACCATGATCCAACAACTACCTGCGCAGTCCATTGTTGCACAATCCAATTACTGCGCAATCCATCATGTGCAGTCTAGAATAACTAAAAGTTAGTTATTTCTAGAACTCTATAAATAGAGTTTCAAGTCTCCATTCAAGGAGATCAGAGATCAGATCATAGAGAGATCAGACTTTAAAGTTCAGAGAGTCCATGAGTTCTTGCCCAAGAGCTGCTGCATTCTTCCGAGGCTTTTGCCTTCAACTTCCGAGGCTTTTTGCCTTCAATTCCAGAGTTGTTTTCAACTTCAGAGGTTATCGTCTTCAAAGTTCACATCGTCCAAGGGATAAAGCAATTGTCTTCTAGATTGGATTCCTAAAGTTGTACTTTTCCAGAATTCCATTGTAATCTTTTACAAAGTTTGTATCAATAAAGTTTTACACTTTTGTTTTTGCAAACAATGTTTAGGAAGTAAAGTCAAATCAAATTAAACCCTATTAAGTCATTCTAGGTCAAGACAAGTCTAGTTAAGTCAACCTTGGTCATAGGAGAATATTGTAAGTCAACCCGTATCAAACTAGGTCGAAAGTTGACTTACAGTT
>JANAVB010026400.1:11339361-11546861 GCA_029216955.1 Iris pallida
TAAAATCAAATAAAATTCCCCAAAAATATAAAACTTGGAAAATGATGAAAATACCCTTAATTCAAAAATAGGGGGTGACAAATCTACCCTCCTTAAAAACAAATTTCGTCATCGAAATTGAATGAGAACTAACACAGCAATCATGAATTGAACAAGGAAGGAAAAGAAAGAATTTTACCTCAAGGCTCGAAGAGATATGGGAATCGCTCCCGCATGTCGTCCTCCCTCTCCCAGGTAGACTCACCAGGAGAGTGGTATCTCCATGCAACGCGAACCAAGGGAATGACCTGGTTCCGGAGCACCTTCTCTCTTCGGTCCAAGATCTCAACCGGCTTCTCTGGATAGCTGAGTGTCGGTCCTACTTTGATCTCGGAGTGGTCCAAGACGTGACTGGGATCTGCCACGTACCGTCTCAGCTGCACACGTGGAACACGTTATGCACTCCCTTTAGTGCGGGCGGTAACTCCAGTCGGTAAGCCACTACACCGACCCTGCCCATGATACGGAATGGTCCGATGTATCGTGGACTAAGCTTTCCGTCGCCACCAAAATGAATCGTACCACGCGTCGAAGAAATCCACAGAAACACAAAATCACCAACCTAGAACAAAAACACAAGACTTAAAGCTTGATCTAAAATAATCACAATCAGACTCAAATACTAGAAAAATCTAAACTATACCTCAAACTCCAACGGCCTCCGGTGGCTATCGGCCCAATACCGCTGCCTATCCTGCGCCACCCGAAGTCTATCTCTGATAACCCTGACCTTCTCTGCAGCATCCACTACCATCTCAGGGCCAAGCAAAACCCTCTCGCCGATATCATCCCAAGACAAGGGAGTACGGTACCTCCGTCTGTATAGAGCCTCGAAAGGTGACATCTCTATACTGGCTTGGTAGCTGTTGTTGTAAGCAAACTCTACCAAGTGAAGGTGGTCCTCCCAAGACCCCCCGAAGTCTAAGACACAGGTACGAAGCATATCCTCGAGGGTCTGAATCGTCCAATCCGACTGCCCGTCTGTCTGGGGGTGGTATGTGGTACTGAACTTGAGCGATGTGCCCAAGCTAAGCTGCAAACTCCTTCAGAAGTGGGAAGTGAATCGGCTGTCCCGATCCGAGACTATACTCACTAGAACCCTGTATAATCGGACTATCTGCCGCACGTACATCTCGGCCAACCTCTCCGTAGACAAACCCACCTTGAAAGGCAAAAAGTGGGCCGATTTGGTCAATCGATCAACAATGACCCAAATCGCATCCTTCCCTCCTGGAGAGCGTGGAAACCCAGATAAAAAGTCCATAGTGATATGCTCTCACTTCCACTCAGTAATGGGTAGTGGCTGGAGCAATCCACCGGGTCTCTGCCTCCCGGCCTTTACCTGCTGGCACACCAAGCATCTAGAAACGAACTAAGCCACCTCGCATTTCATGCCATACCACCAAACATGCTGTCTCAAGTCTCTATACATCTTATTGGCTCCGGGATGCATAGAGCACTGAGAACGATGCGTCTCCGGAAGAACCTCCTTCCGAAGTCCTCCGCTCGATAGGCACAATCTGGTACCATGCCTCAACGACCCATCCCCTGCTATAGAGAACTCATCCAACAGTTCTGCCCGGACCTGCTCCCTGATGACTCTCAGAGCCTCATCCTCAAACTGAGCTGCCCTGACTCTGTCCATCAGCTCCGACTGCACCTGGAGACCCCATATCTGCGCCTTAAACCTAGGAACTATCACCTCTATGCCCAAGCTCTCCAGATCCGCCAGAAGGTGACGATCCATCGTCAAACACATGGCTACAAGATACCTGCTCAAAGCATCCGCGACTATGTTGGCCTTTCCCGGATGGTACTGTAAGGATATATCAAAATTCTTCATCAGCTCTAACCATCGCCTCTGCCTCATATTCAGCTCCTTCTGGGTAAACACGTACTTCAAGCTCTTGTGATCTGTATAGATCTCAACTCGCTCTCCGTACCGATAGTGTTTCCACAGCTTCAAAGCAATGATGACCGCTGCCAGCTCTAGATCGTGGGTAGGGTAGTTCCTCTCATGAGGACGTAACTGCCTAGATGCATGGGCAATCACCTTCCTGTGTTGCTAAAGTACATAACCCAAACCCCGTCCTGAAGCATCACTATAGATCGTATAACCACCAGATCCTGATACAGCGTCAAGATAGGAGCAGTAGTCAACCTCGCCTTCAGCTCCTCGAAGGCGGCCTGGCACTCCTCGGACCAAACAAACTCCTCGTCTTTCCTGGTAAGGCGGGTCATCGGCTGGGCAATCCTGGAAAAGTCCTGCACGAACCTCTGGTAATAACCTGCCAGACCCAGAAAACTCCGAACCTCTGCTACTGAGCTCGACGTAGACCAGGACTCCACTGCAGAAATCTTCTTCGGATCTACTGAAATCCCCTCGCCAGAGACAACATGGCCTAGGAACTCCACGCGATCCAAGAAGAACTCGCACTTGGAGAGCTTCCCATACAGCTGCTCCCTCCTGAGAGTGTCCAACACAATCCTCATGTGCTCCTCGTACTCCTCTGGTGTCTTCGAATAGATGAGAATGTCATCAATGAAGACCACCACAAACTTGTCAAGGTACTGATAAAATACCTTGTTCATCAAGTTCATAAATACCGCCGGGGCATTGGTCAACCCAAATGGCATGACGGTATACTCATACTGGCCATAGCGAGTCCGAAATGCAGTCTTCGAAATGTCATCCCGCTTTACCTTCAGCTGATGGTACCCGGTACGCAAGTCGATCTTCGAGAACACCCTTGCCCCGCTCAACTGGTCGAACAAGTCATCAATCCTTGGCAAATGATAATTGTTCTTGATGGTAAGGTTGTTGAGCGCCCTGTAATCAATTTACATACATACCGTACCATCCTTCTTGGGGACGAAAAGAACTAGCGTGCCCCAAGGTGAAGAACTAGATCGAATAAAGCCCTTGTCCTCCAGCTCATCGACCTATTTCTTCAGCTCCGCTAACTCACTGTTGTTGATTCTATAGACGTGCTGGGAGATAGGCTTAGCGCCCGGTAGTAGGTCTATAGAAAACTTAACATCGCGATCTGGCAGCATCCCGGGCAACTCCTCGGGAAAGACATCCAAGAACTCAGCAATAAGTGGATGTGGCAACACCGGCCCCGCCAACAATGCTCTGCAAAATCCATCTTCCGGCTCCGCTGTACCCCTGGTAAACTCAAACTCTGGCTCTTCCGGCGGCGTAAACAGAATCCTTCCCCCTTTGCAGTCTATGCTAGCATGGTGTATGCTCAACCAGTCCATACCGAGTACCACATCGTAACTCGGAAGTGGCATTATGAGCAAACACGCACTCAGCTCCCGGCCTCTCAAAGAAACTCTCCGCCCCTTGCAAACATTATTAACCAGGATGATGCCATTCCCAGTCATAATCTTACAAGTCCTACCAAGATACTCAGCAATGATATTGTGTCTAAGAGCAAAAGAAACAGACACAAAACTGTGCGTAGCACCAGAATCAAACAAAGCTAAAGCTGGAAAAGAATCGAGCAGAACAGAACCTGCGACAACATATGCAATAGGCTCCATCTCCTCGGCTGTAAGAGCAAAGGCTCTATCCTGATCACCCCTCTGCTGGCAGTGCTGGACAAACTGCTGCTGCTGGATCGAAAGTGGACCCCGCTGCTGAACTACCGGCACACTAGCTAGTGCCCTCGGAACAGGTGCCCTCTGAGCTGCTCCAGCGATACGGGAGTTCTTGGGACGCTCCCGCATCTGATGGCCTGCGCCGCCGCAAAAGAGATACACTCCTAGCCTCTTCCGACAAACCTTTAAGACGTGACCAGGCTTCTTACAGAAGTTGCAAGGAGCTCCATGTTGTGTCTGCCTCGGCTGAGTGTGCTGCACCTGCTGCTGATGATGCTGGAACGGCTGATGCTGAAGCTGAGGGCGCTTAGCAGCCCCCGCACTGCTACTGGCCCTCGAAAACAACTCACGATCCTTCTTCGACTTCAAGCCCCACTCTCTCTCCTCCTTTCAAGCCTCCGTATAGACCTCTGTATATGTCGCATAGAAGGAAGGGATCAGGATCTTGATATCCTATGTCAATCCCTCCCGAAAGCGCTCTGCTCGGATCACCGGGTCGCTCACCATGTACTCGGCGTATCTGCTCAGCCGACCGAACTCCGTCGCATACTCCTACACAGTCATACTGCCCTGCTACAGGTTCTGAAACTGTCGTACTAGGCCGATCTTGTCTGTAGGGGAAAAGAACTTCTCTCTGAACAGGGCTCGAAACTCAGCCCAAGTGTGGCCCTCTCCTGCAAGAGCCGGCTCATTCCGGAACCATGTTCGGGCAACATCTAATAACTGTAAGCCAACCGCCTCGACCTTCAGGTCGTCTGCCAGGCGGGAGGCCCTCATCTGACGCTCTATATCCTCGAGCCTGTCATCAGCATATATAATGCCCTCGGTCCCTTTGAAATCCCTTGGACCCAACTTCTTGAAAGCCTGGACGTCTCCGATCTTCTACTGTTGTGTCTCCCGCTGTGGAGCCCCACGCTCCACCGTATCCAGAGCCAACCTATGAGCATCCTCCATGCCCTGGCACATGGCCTCAGTCTGTCTCATCTGTGCCTCGTGATGGGCCCGCTGGGACTCCAGCACCTGCTGAAAGAATGCGAGCATCTGCCCCATGTCTGTGGGCAGTGGAGGCAACGGAAGAATAGCTCCCACCACGGGCGGAGGAGTCCCCTGCTGAGGAGAAGGAAGAACGCCCCCGACAGCTCCCGTCGTAGCCCCCAGCACTGCAGTAAGAGCACCCGCAGTGACCCCAGGGACAGTCATCGAGAGTGCTGGAGGAGTACCCCCGAGAGCCCCTGCTGAAGTCCCAACTGCAGGAAAAGTGACTGGAGCCTGTCCACCGAAGGTAGCAGACCTCTCCGTCTTTCCGTGCTCCTCACCGGAAGAATGAGTCATAACCATCCTGAAGACAGATTGAAAAGAAGATATCAATATGGCATAAGAAGGATTATATCAAAGGAGGACAGCTAGAATGTATTAAATCAATATCAAAGACGGTAAGCAAGATAAGCAAGAAAAGATCCTACTGTGATTGAGTACTCTTAGCCTACTACCTCCTATAGGTAACAAAGGCTCATAGTCAACACTCCAAGACGAGTGCCGCTACGACATCGCACTAATTGCGACTTCAGGACCTGCATTGGCCACCACTAAAAATGTGTCACGACCCGCACCCGCTATAAGGGCACGTGTACGTAACAACGCCCAGCCCTCACCGTAAAAACGACGTAGAATGCTGTAGGTTTTCTACTCTAACAACAATTTATATATAATATCAAAACCTGTCGAGAATATGGTCAACTCCGAACGGAGGACAAGCAATGATAATATACGAGTGCTCAATCACATCTCTAAGATGATAAAGTAAAGACTGAAAGATAAAGACAACATGACAATAAAATATAACCTGTCCAGTCCAAACACAAATAATATACAAGTCCAAGTCCAAAGTCTCTAATACAAGCCAAAATATAACAGTCTCCAGAGTAACTGAAGACAAGGTCCAGTACAAAAACCTACTCTATCTACAGGACAGACGGTGTCTCGCCCTGCGGTACAGCACCCTGCGGGTCTAGGGTATCTGTCTCTAAACCCACTACGTCCGGTGGGCCGTAGTAAGTGCAAATATAGTCCTCCTCTGCATCTGTAATATTTTTAACATATCTGGTCAGGATGGAACGAGTACATATATCTCATAACAGATCTCAAGATAGAATAAAAGCTATAAGACTGTAAATAGAGCATATATAATAAAATCATGGAGTGTACATATATGTATCATGGCATGGTAAGCTGTAAAGCTAGAGCTAGAACAAGAAAGTAGAACTGAATCATGGTATGTACACAAATCAAGGTAAGCCATATATCCAATGTGTGTGAGTAGTAGTTTCAGCTTATGACCGACTTGGGAACCTGTAAGATCTGGCCGGGCTAGTCATAAGTACGGTATATGACTAACACTGTTCAAGAATGCAAGAATGGATTTGATCACAGGCATACGCTACTACTCTTCCTACCCCCAACTGGTAGAATGGATCCAAACAGGACACGTCACTGCACGGGGTTCTAATGAGAAGGGAGTAAGTCTTCTCTAGAATTAGTGACCACATATTGTACAAGAGCTATAAGGAAGCTTGCACAATACATCCCAACCTAAGAAGGAGAAACATCTCTCATCGAGATCCAGGAATACCAATCCGTGAGAACCATGTGTCGGGAACACGTATATCTACACTAAGTTCATGAATCATAACAGTTATCATAAATTGGAAAAAAGTTATCAGAGAATGTACTCGCATGTGATATGATAAAATATGTCAACCGGATCTAATGCAGCGTCTCGAGGACCTATAGAGAACAAGACATATCAATACTATGTTTAGGATGTAAAGTCAAATCAAATTAAACCCTATTAAGTCATTCTAGGTCAAGACAAGTCTAATTAAGTCAACCTTGGTCATATGAGAACATTGGAAGTCAACCCGTATCAAACTAGGTCGAAAGTTGACTTACAGTTGACTTTTGGTCAACGGGTCAACTCTAGGTCAACCCTAGGTCAACCCTAGACTAACAGTTGATTTTTGGTCAACCGTTCAAGTCTAATAGAATTTGGGACTAAATTGGATAATGTGTTGACCCATAGTTGACTTTTGGTCTAAAAAGTCAACCGTGGTCAACCAAGGTCAAGACTAGGTCTAGGCGACTATTTCTAATCATTACCAACCCTTACAACCCATATCCGAGATCATCTTGGACTCCGAAACCCGTATCTTGGCCGTAGGCCAATATCTTAATTTACCCTTTACAAATGTAAATTTCTAACCTAGGCAAATACCAAGTTAGCCTACCTACGCTCGGTATTTCGACCTGTGCTTCCTAGGGTAGTAGGATACTAGCCTATAAATTCATTACCTACCAAGATTTCTAGGTAGAGTGGACATCCAGTCCATCTTACGGCCTATTGTCGATATCTTGAATATCTCAAGATACGCAATGGTACGGTGCGATACCATCGTCCTAAAATCTCGATTTCAACTCGGACGCCTACCTGCAAAGTCTAATTCCCATAATCTAAGTCTCCTCCAAGTTTTATCGCGTTCCGACGCTAGGAGCTAAATTTCACCCTCTAACTCACTATCCTACAAAATTTCTACTTCGCTCACATTCATTCTAACACTCACTCTAACACTACTCTTCTTTTCCTTCTCCTAATTCTTCTTCTTCTCCTTATTCTAATTCTAATCTCCTTCTAATCTTCTTCTCATTCTCCTTCTAATCTTCCCTCATTCTCCTTCTAATCTTCTTCTCATTCTTTTTCTATTCTCCTTTTTCCTATTCTCTTCCTATTCTTCTAATTCTAATTCTTCTTATTCTTTTCTTTCTTCTTATTCTTTCTTTCTTATTCCTTATCCTTCTTCTTCTAATCCTTCCTCTTCTAAGTCTTCCTATTCTTCTTCTTCTTCTAATTCTAGCTCTTCTTCTCATTCTTTTTATTCTTTTTCCTTCCCCATTCCTAAATACATCTATCTAACTATCTAACTATCTACCTATATATATACACACACACATAATATATATATATATATATATATATATATATATATATATATATATATATATATATATATATATATATATATATATATATATATATATATATATATATATACCTATAGGGGGGGTATATAGGGGGTTAAAGGGGCTTGGAGCTACTGGTGCTAATGCCTACTGCTGCTGCTGCTAGGCTGTTTGCTGCTGCTGCTGCTCCTATTTGCTTCTGCTGCAGCTGCTACTGCTACCTGCTACTGCTAATGCTACTGCTGCAGCTGCTAATGCTACTGCTGCCCTGCTGTTTCTTATTCTCCTCATCTTCTTCTACTCCTACTTCCTCTACTTCTCCTTCCTATCTCTCTCTCTCTCTCTCTCTCTCTCTCTATATATATATATATATATATATATATATATATATATATATATATATATATATATATATATATATACACACACGCACACGCATATATATATATATATATATATATATATATATATATATATATATATATAAAAATACATACACACACACACACATATCTATATATATATAAATACATAAACACACACACATATCTATATATATATATATAAATACATACACACACATATCTATATATATAAATACATACACACACACACTCTCACTCAAACACACTCACACACACAATCTCTCTCACTCAAGCACACTCACACACACACACTCTCACCACCACTCTCATGACACCACACACAAATACGTATAAATATATATATACACACATATATATACACTCTAATAAATAAAACTCCTAATAAATTCTTAAACTAGATTTTAGGGGGAAACCTAATAAGCTATGGTCAAAATGTGGAGAATGATCTCCTCCGCATTTATTGTGAAGGAAATAAATGCTAAAGAGAATTTATTGAGGGGTTAAGAGCTTACCTAATTGTGGTTCTTCTTAGAGAAGAAAGAGCTTCAAAAAAAAGAAAGAAATGGAGAGAGAGAGATGTTGCTTAGGAGTGAAGCAAAGGGGAGGGGGTTGCTCCACTTGTGGTCGGCCATGGGGGCTTGGTGGGTTTGGGTGGAGACCCATTAAGCCCCCAACCCATTAGACTTAGTTTGGTTCGGTTCGGGTTTGGTTTGGTTCGGTTCGTTTCGGTTTAACTCTAATTTGACTAATTAAGCCTCTAATTAACTAGTTAAGCCATGGGAGTATGGTTTATTGGTTTCTAGCCTAGTTAGGATGGCATGTGGGCCAAGCACAGCTAGTATGTGGGTCCCACTAGGGTCCAGACTACCCGGGTCTCCTACTTAAGTCCGAATTGGATAAAATTCAAACTAAATCAAACAAATCCCTAAAAATCATATAAAATCAAATAAAATTTCCAAAAATTATAAAACTTGGAAAATAACGAAAATACCCCTAATTCGAAAATAGGGGGTAAAACGATTCGAGGAAACACAACACCAAACCTTGTGCATAAGTTGTCCATGACCATACAAATGCGTGTCCGACTCGATAAGCATACAATGCATGGTAGTTTTTGAAAGTAAATAGACAACTTATTCATTTCCCCGCATTTCATATTCATCATTCCAGGCATCCATTCATTTCAATTCAATGTTCAGTTCATTGCCGTAAAAATCAATATCCAATGGACAAGCATAATCTCAATGTTGTTAACAGTATAATCGATTCATTCAACGTTCAAGGGACAAGCATCATTTCAATGTTCAATGTTCAATATTCAATCTCTAGCTTCTTAGTGGTATTGACTTATGGCATTAGCAACTTGATATCGATCAACAGATGTTGCAAGACAATTATTTAGTTGGCATGAAGGAATAGAGAGAGGGACAATGCCACCAAAGATCCACACTCACCAATTTAGAGAATCGCAGAGAAAGAGAGAAACACTTGCACGCTTAGCCTTTCGTCATGCGTCAGTCTACAATGGCACCAAATGTTTGGTTAATACTCCGTCTCATTATGTTCTCTTCTCTCAGAATTCTCAAGAATGAATGCTATACAAATCGATAAAATCGGGCAAGAGTCAAATTATCGAAAATCATTCAGAAAAGCATCCATCAAAACTAAGTAACAAAACTAGCAGCAAAACATCCAGAGAAAACTCTTGGACGCATTTCAAGAGAAACCAATCCATTAGTTGGAAAGATTCTTATGCACTTGTCCATGATCGATTCGATGCTGACGGTAAGTTTCCCCAATGCTCGGTTCCGACCGAGTTAACCAAGCCACAAGCCTTATATAGTGAACCGCTAGGAGCGGGGCACTACATAATACACCACTAAGAAAAAGTTTTATCCTCGAAACTTAAAGCAAAAGTCCTACCTCAAAATTATCAATCAGCGAGGGGTATTTTACCCGCATCTCCTCTTCTAGTTCCCACGTCGACTCCTCGACAACATGGTTCCGCCATAGCACGTTGACGAAAGATACTGTCAGATTCTGTAAAACTTTATCCTTCATGTCCAAAATTTGGACAGGCTCCTCAGTGTAGGATAGGTCAGCGCTCAGCTGCAACTGATCGAAGTTCACTACGTCACTTGGATCATGCACGTACTTCTACAGTTGGGATACATGGAAGACATCATGTACATCAGCCAGAGCCGGAGGTAGTGCAAGTTGATAAGCCACTGAGGCTACCTTCTCCAAAATCTCGAAGGGTCCAACGAATCTCGGACTCAGCTTTCCTTTCATCCCAAACCACATCACACCTCGCATGGGTGTGACCTTCAATAAGACATGATCGCCCACCGTGAATTCCAAAGGTTGTCGATGTACATCCGCATAACACTTCTGTCGACTTTGAGCAACTCTAAGCCTTTCTCGAATTAAGCAGACCCTCTCGACGGCCTGTTCCACAAGTTCTAGTCCGAGCACTTGTCGTTCGCCGACTTCATCCCTCATATCGGTGATCGACCTTTTCGTCCATACAAGGCTTCGTACGTGGCCATCTGGATACTTGCCTGATAACTATTATTATAGGCAAATTCTGCCAATATGAGATGTGCGTCCTAATTTGTCTTGGAATCGAGCACGCACAATCTCAACATATCTTCAAGGATCTGATTTATCTGCGGATGGTATGCCGAACCAAAATTCAACTTTGTGCCTAATAATGAGTGCAGACTTATCCAAAATCACGACAAGAATCGCCCATCTCTATCCGACACTATAGAAGTTGGCACCCCATGTAATCGGACAATTTTATTTATGTAGATCTGAGCCAACCGTTCTACGCCCCATGTAACTTTTATTGGAATGAAATGAGCCAACTTGGTTAATCTATCCATTATAACCCAAATCACATTATTCCCCTTCTGAGTTCTTGGCAAGCCGACTATAAAGTCCATACATATATTATCCTACTTCCATTGCGGAATAGCCAAATTTTGTAGTTCTCCACCAGGCCATTGGTGTTTGGCCTTTATACGCAGACAAGCTAAGCATTGTGACACGAATAGAGCCACATCCTTCTTACCGTGCCACCAAAATATTGAGTGCAGATCCTTGTACATTTTTGTGCTTTTCGGATGCAAGGAATACTTCACAAAATGAGCCTCGGTCAGTATTTCCTTCCTGATATCCTTATCCTTAGGGACGCACAATCTTTCCGTGACACAAATAGTGTCATCTTTAACTGTAAAGTTCGACGCCTTTCCTGCCAGAATCAACTCGTATATCTTCTGCAGAAATGGGTCGTCCTTCTGAGCAGTCTTAATCCTTCGCTGGAGGCTCGGCTCTGGCTACAACTGAGCCAACTGTACATTCTGTAGATAGATTCTGAATTCGATGCCCATCTCTTCAAGATCTTGTAGTACCTCCTTTGCTACTGTTAGTGTCCCAACGAATTTTTGACTCAAGACATTAGCTACTATGTTTCCTTTACCAGGCGTATGAGAAATTGTTAAGTCATAATCTTTGATCAATTCTAACCAACGCCGCTGCCTCAAATTTAATTCCTTCTGCGTGAATATGTACTTCAAGCTTTTGTGATCTGTGAAGATCTTACAGGACACACCATAGAGATAGTGCCGCCATAATTTTAATGCGAACACAATCGCTGCCAGTTCTAAGTCATGAGTTGGGTAATTCTTCTCATACTGTTTGAGTTGTCTCGACGCATATGATATTGTCTTCCTATGTTGCATGAGAACACATCTCAAACCATGTCCCGATGCGTCACTGTAGATCTGAAATCCCTCAGAGCCTTCAGGAAGTGCTAAAATTGGAGCCGTAATGAGCTACTGCTTGAGTTCCTGAAAATTACTCTCACAGTCGTCGGTCCACTTAAATACGACTCCCTTCTGAGTTAGACGAGTCAAAGGCGAAGCGATTCTTGAAAAGCCTTTCACAAACCTATGGTAGTACACGGCTAAACTAAGGAAACTCCGTATCTCACTAGCTTATGCAGGCTGTTTCCAGTCTACAACTGCCTCAATCTTATTTAGGTCAACGACAACGCCTTCTGCCGAAACAACGTGCCCTAGGAATGACATGCTGTTCATCCAAAATTCGTATTTGCTTAGTTTTGCATACAGCTGATTGTCTCGCAGCGTCTGAAGTACCTCTCTCAAGTGTCCGACATGAGTATCCCTGTCCTTTGAGTAGATCAAGATGTCATCAATGAACACAACAACAAACTTGTCTAAGAACGGTCGAAATACTCTATTTATTAGATCCATAAAGGCTGCTGGAGCATTAGTCACACCGAATGGCATGACCAAAAACTCATAGTGTCCGTATCTAGTACGGAATGCTTACTTAGGGACGTCTTCGGGTCTGATTTTCAACTGATGGTAACCTGAACGAAGATTGATTTTAGAAAACACGGTCGCCCCTTGTAGCTGATCGAACAGATCATCTATCCTTAGCAAGGGATACTTGTTACGGATGGTTGCCTTATTCAGTTTTTTGTAATCGATGCACAGCCGTATCGTCCCATCCTTCTTCTTTACAAACAGCACCAGAGCTTCCCATGGTGATACACTTAGGCGAATGTATCTATGGTCTAGTAATTCTTGTAGCTGTACCTTTAGTTCCTTTAATTCTGTCGGAACCATCCTGTACGACGCCTTTGATATCGGGCGAGTATCCGGAAATATATCAATTGTGAATTTAATTTCTCTATCCGGCGGCATTCCAGGTATCTCGTTCGAAAACACATCAGAGAACTCTGCCATAATTTTGGTCTGATTCGAGCCTACACTCTTTATTCGAGTGTCTTAAATAGAAGCGAGGTATCCTTTACACCCTGAATACAGCATGTGCCTTGCAGTAACTGTCGATATTACCATTGGCCCCTGGAACGTCGAGCCGCACGAGTAAAGAAATTTCATTTTTCTGGTTAGGCGAAATACAACTCTCTTATTCGCACAGTCGATTGTTGCATGACAGACGTTGAGCCAGTCTATTCCTAAGAAGATATCGTACTCTTTGATATCGAGTACAATTGCATCCAGAGATAAGGCTTTGCCTCCAATTTTAATATAGTTGTCCCTGCAAATCAAAGTTGCAGGCATATCTACTCCCGAAGGAGTGCTAATACACAGAGCTGTCTTTAGTAGAGTCATACAAAATTTATTTTCCATTACAAAATCAGACGAGATAAAGCAATGAGTAGCACCAGAATCAAATAGCACCCAGGCAGGTATGCCTTTGTACAACAACATACCTGTTATTATATTTTTTACGGTCTGGGTCTCTGCCTGAGTCAAGGCATAAACCCTTGCTTGCATACCTTGTTGCTGATTCCGTGCATTCCCAGTTGGAGCTGGTAAGGCTGGTGGTGCTTGGCCACGATTCCGGTTGTTATGTTGGCCCCGGTTCTAATTGTTGTTATGTCCACGATACTGATTGTTGTTATATCTACGAGAAGGATACTGTTTCTCTCCCCTAGCTCTGTATTCAAATGCCTTATGATTCATACCCCCACATTTGTAACACCCGACACGACAGTCTTCACGACGATATCCAATTCGATTGCATCTGCTACAACGCAGTTCTTGATACGGTCCTTTGTTATTGCCTGTATTCGGATGCTTAGGCGCATCATTTCTTCCCCCAGAACAAGGTCATTTCTGATTATTGTTGCCTTAGTTGCTCTGTGTTGTCCCACGACTAGCCGGCTGATGAAATCTCTCCATTTCGAGAGCTATTTCGTATGCCTTCCGGTAAGACGTACACTTTCGACTTAGCACATCGCGCTGCAGGCCCTCATTCAAGCCTTGCACGAATCTTCTTCGCTTTGCATCATCATTCGGGACCATGTATCCAACGAATACAACTCTCTTCAAAAATTCAGTTTTATGGTCGTCCACTAACATATTGCCCTGTTGGAGTTCTACGAACTCCTTCTCTTTCTGTTGACGGACAGCTGGTGGAATGAATTGAGCAATAAAAGCCTGTTTGAAGGTCTTCCAAGATATTTTCATATACAGACTATTACTACAAAGTGCGTGTCTCAGCGAAGTCCACCATTCCTGGGCCTTGAGACGAAGTTGTATAGCGATACACTCCACCCTCTTACTGCCCTGTATATCCAACATGCAAAAGTAGCCCTCAAGTGTGTTTAAGAAGCCCATCACTTTATCTGGCTCCGCTCTCCCATTAAACTCCGATGGGTCGCATCTTTTGAATTCGGAGAACTTGAAGCTTGTTCTCTTCTGTGTCGGCGTTTCAGGTTTCTCTGCCGGCACTTCTAAGGTCTCGGTTGCTGCGGCCTTTGCAGAAATATTGGAATCAGCCGTCAGCTTGGTGACAATCTGAGACAGATTATCCACTTGCTTTTTATTAAGCATCCAGCTGCTCCTGAAACTGATACTGAAGTTGCTCTTGAAGCGCGCGATGTTGAGCTTCACTCTGCTTCCTCTGAGCCTCCATTAGTTTAATCAGTTTCTCCATTGGGTCAGACGTTGAATTCGCCTTCGAGCTATCACCTTTGGTCATTCTACAACAAAGAAATAATTCCATTAGCACTCATAAAATATTTACGGGCTTATTATATGGAACATTATTTCATACGAGCGCTATCGACACCATCAACCAAGAAAATTTGCATCTAAACTTCTATTTTGAAAATAATTTCGAAATCTGAGGAATTGAAACCTGGCTCTGATACCAACTTGTCACGCCCCGATTCGGGGAATCTTTCGTCCTCGCTTCGATTCGCACCGAATTGTTCGTCCTCGCTAAGGCGTGATGCCGTACAAGTTTGGTGTTGCACTTGTACAAGGCAAGAACGTGCACTATTATGCCATTTAGAAACATTTAAAACCCAGCCACATTTCAAAAACATTGAGGACACAATATAGGAAGAAGTAATACTCATTTTTATTGATAATTGTAGTCAGAATACAACTTTTCTCGATACTATTTGAAATGCCTTTTCGGCTACATTGATTCTTGAAAAGAAGTACAACTGATAGGCTGCCATAAAATAATTTTTTGTTCCATACATCATGCCCCTTTAGTACTTTGAAATATAAGCAACCATCTTTGAAAACTCTGCAATACTTTGTGGGCCATTAGGGAAAACAACTTAAAAGTAGTAGCAATTCAGAAAACCTTAGTTCGGTCGTGCGCCTGAGCCTTCTCCAGTACCTGTGGAGGAGGGGTCAGCACATTATAACATTGCGCTGGTGAGCCCCGTTGGCCCACTCAGCTAAACCAACATTTTATTAACGACAAGCATTTTAAATCATGAACTTATTAAGAACATGCAACATTCAGAGTAAATCACAATTCAAATAACATGGTATTTCATGAAACCATGTTTACTTTACCATCGGCCGGATCCAGCTTTCCTGCATAAGATACAGGATAATGATAATAATAATACTTACCACCCTGCATAAAATGATTATTAGCATGCATCCTGACTACATGGCCACTGGCGCTGTTAAACCATATGGACATTTCTTTGCCATATAGGACTTCAAGGTAATGTGATGACTCCAAAGTAGGTAGCTAGCCCCTAAGGATGCCTCGCAAGACCCGTGCTCCTATTAGCACGCCAATGTTTCCTCCTAGGCCGAATCGGTCCCAGCGCCCTGGTACCGATTCGAGGAAACACACCACCAAACCTTGTGCACAAGTTGTCCATGACCATGTGAAAGCATGTCCGACTCGATAAACATACAGTACATGGTAGTTTTTGAAAGTAAATAGACAACTTGTTCATTTCCCAGCATTTCATATTCATTATTCCAGGCATCGATTCATTTTAATTCAACGTTCAGTTCATTGCCGTAAAAATCAATGTCCAATGGACAAGCATAATCTTAATGTTGTTAACAGTGTAATCGATTCATTCAATGTTCAAGGGACAAGCATTATTTCAATGTTTAATGTTCAATCTCTAGCTTCTTAGTGGTATTGACTTGTGGCATTAGCAACTTGATATCGATCAACGGATGCTGCAAGACAATTATTTAGTTGGCATGAAGGAATAGCGAGAGGGACAATACCACCACAGAGATCCACACTCACCAATTTAGAGAATCACAGAGAGAGAGAAGAACAGTTGCACGCTTAGCCTTCCGTCATGCGACAGTCTGTAATGGCACCAAAAGTTTGGTCAATACTCCGTCTCATTATGTTCTCTTCTCTCAGAATTCTCAAGAATGAATGCTATGCAAATCGATGAATTCGGGCAAGAATCAAATCATCGAAAATCATTCAGAAAAGTATTCATCAAAACCAAGCAACAAAACCAGTAGCAAAACATCAAGAGAAAACTCTTGGACGCATTTCAAGAGAAACCAATCCATTAGTTGGAAAGGTTCTTATGCACTTGTCCGTGATCGATTCTGTGCCGACGGTAAGTTTTCCCAATGCTCGGTTCCGACCGAGTTAACAAAGCCACAAGCCTTACACAGTGAACTGCTAGGAGCGGGGCACTACAGACTATCCATCTTTTCTCTCATAATAAATAGCCTCCTGCTGTAGAAAGGGAACAAAAGGAGCTCACCTCTTCTGAGCCTCTTGTTATCGACCTTCGTTGTAACAAACTTTCTCCTTCTCCTCCTCTGGTTATCAACTTTATTGAGCCTTCTATTAAGGCCAAAAATCCTCCTTCTCCTCCTTTGGTTATCAACCTTACTAAGCCTACTAACAAGGCTAAGAATCCTGTTGTAAATGATGATGTACAGATCAATAAAGTAGCATCTCCTTTACAGTATACTGATATTTTTTTATTATACTCGATGTTATTTAGAAATGCTAGATAACTTCGAACCACTTACCATAGGAGCAGTTCAACCTCTCCAAGATGAAGTATTGCTCAAACCAATGCAAGACTCCTTCTTCTTAGTTCCTTCCGGGAAGAAAGATGAACTTTCTATACTTTTTAGTAAAGGAACATAACAGAAGATCACGCCCGATAGTGAAGAAGAAAATCACGATAACAGAAGACTTCAACTACATTATTATAGTCAACAATCAAAAGATATCATTCAAAAGATGGGCTATAATTTTAAAATTGGTCTCAATGGTGGTAAAAGAAGGCGAATTTCTATTCGTATTCCTGCTCCAAAACGAAAGTCATAACAATATTACAGCAAAAAGAAGCGGGAATTGGGTTATACCTCGCTAATTCTGACTCTATAAGCCTTCAAATCCGATGAAGAAGAACGATCTAACTCTTATGATTCTGTTTCATAGGATTCAGATACCAGTATTGGGCACGTACATCGAGTGACTCTATCTTCCAATATGGTAACTGTCGAGTTCTCGGAAGATGACAAAAACTTTGCCGAAGCCTCTGAATCTGATCCTTGGGCACAAATGATGGATACTCAATGGAGCTTCGCTTCGAGCAACGTGAACCACCTACCGACGATCAGTTGGTTCAAGTCAATATTGGAAACGAAACCTCCCCAAAACCAATATTCGTTAGCAAAAGCCTCCCTGAAGCGGATAAACAAGAACTGATCTAACTTATTAGGGAATACATTGATGTATTCTCTTAGAGCTATGAAGACATGTCAGAATTAGATCCCGAGATTGCTACCCATAAACTCAATATTATGCCAAATGCAAGGCCAGTCAAGCAACAACAGAGTCGATTTTGACCTGACATGATGGACGCAATAGAAGCTGAAGCTAAGAAGCTCATCGCATGTGGCTTCGTCAGAGAAGAACAACATCCGGACTGGGTGGCTAATGTTGTCCCAATTTTGAAGAAAATATGGAAGGCCCGAGTCTGCATTGACTTTAGAGACCTTAATGAAGCTTGCCCCATGGACGAATTTCCTCTTTCGATCACTGATGTCATGATCGATAATACTTGTAAATTTGAACGAAGGTCTTTTACGGATGGATTCTCAGGATATAATCAAATCAAGATGCATCCCGAACATAAGAAACATACATCTTTTCGTACTCCTCTTGGAGTCTATTGCTACACTGTTATGTCGTTTGGTCTCAAAAATGCTGGTACAACTTATCAGTGGATCATGAGTACCATCTTTCGTGATTATTTGCGAAAGACAGTTGAATGCTATGTAGACAATATTGCTGTCAAAAGTCATCTAAAAGAAGACCACATTCAAGACTTGAGAACTATATTCGATCTAATGCACTAGCATCAACTCAAGATGAATCCCACCAAGTCATTCTTGGGAGTCTCTAGTGGCAAATTTCTTGGATTCGTTATTACCTCTAAAGGTATACACGTTGACCCTGAGAAAATCAAAGTCATTCAAGAGATGCGTCCTCCACGCAACCTAAAAGAGCTACGAGGATTCCAGGGACGGCTTGCGTACATCAGGAGATTTATCTCAAATCTCTCTGGACACTGTAGACCGTTCACTCAACTCATGAAAAAAGGTGTGTCTTTTATTTGGACTGAAGAATGTCAGCAAGCATTTGAAGACATAAAGCGGTATTTAATGAACCCTCCAGTTCTAGTGCCTCTAGTATCAGGAATACCCTTTCTGATGTATGTTCGAGCAATGGACCATTCATTGGGTGCCTTACTAGCTCAGAAGAATAAAGAAGGTCATAAACAAGCTATCTATTATCTTAGTCATACAATGATCGGAGCTGAACATCGATACACTCTAATGGAAAAAGAATGTCTAGCTTTGATGTTTGCTGTTCAAAAGACGAGACATTATATCACCGGCCAAACTATTTATGTTATTTCTAGAGTTAATCCTCTCCGGGTCTTGATGAAGAAGCCCAGTACACTCAATTCTAGGCTGGCTACATGGGCCATATTATTAGCACAATATATATGGTTTATGTTCCTCAAAAGTCTGTTAAGGGTTAAGCTCTTGCTGACTTCCTGGCAGCTTATCCAATTCCCGAAACATCTAAACCTTATGACGAGATTCTAGATGAAACTTTAGAATCCAACATAATTTCAGAAGAAATTCTTATATGGCGTCTATTCTTTGACGGTGCATCCAGAATAGGACCAAAAGGTGCCATTATCGCTGGAGTTGGAATCGTTCTCATCTCACCAGAAGGATCAACTATTCAAAGAGCTTATTCTTTAGATGAGTCGTGTTCCAATAATATGGCTAAATACAACGCTCTGCTCATTAGTCTCTAATTGGCTAAACAATTAGATATTAAATATCTTGAAGTATATGGAGATTCTAAACTGATTGTCAATCAGGTTAGAGGCATGTATGAAGTTCGACACCGGGATTTTATCCCATATCATGAAGCAGCAGTTAGGCTGGCTACATCGTTCAAGGGTTTCTTCATTGAACATGTATGTCGGGCATACAATACAGAGGCTGATGTACTGGCTAATCTGGCAACCATATTAGCAATCCCAGTGCACAGACAACAGATGATTGTCGTCACTAAAAGAGAGTTATTTTGCATTGATGATAACTCAAATATTGAGTTCAGCAATTCAACTGAAATCAATGTCATTAGTGAAGATTGGAGAGCTCCTTTCATTAATTTCGTTGTACATGACATTTTACCTGAAGATTTTAAAGAAGCTACAACAATCCGTAGGTGATCACTTCGATTTTACTATAATCATACTTTTAAGACCATTTATCGAAGAACATTTGATGGTCTACTCTTATGTTGTCTTGTTGGAGATGAAGCAAAAAATACTATATGAAGCTCACGATGAGGTATGTGGTGCACATCAACCTGGTCCTAAGTTACAAGATCGTATCCAGCGTATGGGCTACTACTGGCCCACTATGGTATCAGATGCCATTGAATATGCAAGAAAATGCCGAGCCTGTCAAATTCATGCAGATTTCATCCATTAATCCACAGCGTCAGAGTTCCTCCATCCGACTGTCCCATCATGGCCCTTTGAAGCTTGGGGTACAGATGTCATTGGTTCTATCAGTCCACCGTCATCTAGAGGACATCAGTTTATACTAGCTATACCGATTACTTCTCGAAATGGGCGAAAGCCATACCTTTATCTGAAATCAAGACCAGCAGCATCATCAACTTCATCAAACATTATGTGATATATAGATTCAACATCCGTCGACGAATCATTTATGATAATGGACCACAATTCATCAGTCAAAAGTTTACACGATTTTGTGATGATAATAGAATTAACAATGTTGCTTCCACAGCCTACAATCATGCAGCGAATGATTTGGCTGAAGCATCCAACAAAACTATCATCAAGCTTCTCAAGAAATTCGTTTCTACCAATAAAAAAAACTGGAGTGAAAAGCTTGGAGAATGTCTATGGGCTTATCGCACTACTATACGTACTCCAACCGGTTGTAGACCTTTCTCCTTGGTGTATAGATGCGAAGCTATCCTACCATTGGAAATTCAAATCCTCTCATTGAGGATTGCCATTGCCAATGAACTCACAACATAAAACAATGATCGTCTTCGACTTCAGGAGCTTGAAGCGTTGGACGAGAAACGGCTCGTAGCTCAACAACATATTGAGTTATACCAAGCCCGTATATCAAAAGCTTTCAACCGTAAAGTTAAAGTACGTGCATTTCAGAAAGGAGAACTAGTTATAACCGTCAGACATCCTATGACTATGACGTACATGAGCAAGGGCAAGTTTGAAACAAAGTAGGAAGGTCCCTACGTTGTAAGCAAAGTTTTCTCAAACGGAGCTGATCAACTGACTGGTATGGATGGCCGAGTCGCCATGATGCCTATCAATGACAAATTTCTCAAGAAATACTATGTGTAAAAACACATCAGCACAAAAATCAAAATATAAATAAAATTCCTTTTATTGCATAACTCAGACAAAAGGAAATACGTAAAATCAACGAGAACCAGAGCCCTCTTGATCGAGGACATATTTCGCAAGAAGCTCGAAGACATTATTGTCCGATGACACCAACAGTTCACAGGCAGCCTTTCTCGGCAGTGCTTCCAGGCTCTACGAGTCTGGCAAGGATGTCCTGTTTTGTCTCAGGAACAGTCGAGCTTTCCCCCGTCTCTTTCTGAACAAGCAATAGAGACTCATCAGAATGAATATCGATAGCGGCTTCGATCTTCGTGATGACCTCAGCCTCCTTGGGCACATCTTCGGAAGATATTTGCAATAAAGGAATAGGTGTTGACATCATCCTCAAAAAGGTTTCGTACTATTTATAGACAAAAATACCAAACAGTCTGTCTCGAGAGCCGAAACAACCTTTCCTCAAAAAGACATGTCTGTTCATTCATCTCTATTCATCTCGTGAATAGATCTTCATTTATTGTCTGTCTCGAGAACCGAGACGATCTTTCCTTGAAAAGGCATGACGACTCATTCATCAATCATTTCGTCTCTATTCATTTCGCGAATAGGCCTACATTTATTATCGTTTATTTACTTGCTCGTAAATAAAGTCACAGATAATAAATACTTAAAATCCCCAGCAGAGTCGCCATTTTGCAAACAGTGCTATGAGAACGACTTAGTAAGCAAAATGGACAAGTTATGGTGCAACGTCATGGAACTGTGAGAACATTGAAGGGTATACTTCGCCCGCGAAGCATGCAGTTGTGGCATAATTGTCGCGTAAATGCTGTTGTGCGAATAACTTGAGAATAGTTGTGTTTAATATTTGTTGTATATTGGGCAATGTGTATCAATATGGATGTATTGTGGCATATTGCATGGTCAATGGACCTGAGATAGACTGAGTTGAGTTGAGACAAAATATATGTTAAGAACTTGAGATTGGTTGGAAATGATAACTTGCTTGCTTTTGCGCATATTGCATGGTCAATGGACTTGGGTAACCTGTGCACGAGTTTTGCACATATTGCATGGTCAATAGACTTAGGTAACCTGGGCTCCGGGACCGTTCGACCGCAGAAGGAATAAAGATGGTATTCGTGGTGCACTTCATTCAGACGGGTTACGCCCTACTATTGATGTGATAAGCCACAATACTAGTAAGTAGGGCTCCTTTGGATACTGGGCTAGTAACTCGTGCCAAAGCGACCATCGGCTTACACGTTGAGATACCAGTCCATTATGTCGTAGAATGTCTTCATATAGATAGGGTCGATGGACTTGAGATTGTAGGCGCAAGTCCTGCCACCCTTGAGATTAGTCTAAAAGATGTTGTTTGATTTTGTGAATTGCTATCGGTTTGCAGGCTTGGCGAGATAAAGACGTACACGATTACTATGTCTATGTTCATTATATGGCTAACAGTGTCTGTTGCAGGGATACGGTACTTGACACATTTATGATTCAATTGCTATCGACAACATGTTTTACTGATCTGGATCCTTGCCATGAAACTGATCCTAAGGTAATAACAGAAAGATCACATAATAAGATGGATGCTTCACAAAACTACTTAGTGTTGGTTTAAGCGAGTGGGTCTTGATCGGTACGTAAGAGAATAAATATTGATCCCCCACCAGATTGCTTGCAGGTTTAGAAAATGGTCTACTCGTAGAGGAGCTTTGCTTGGACGCATTGAGGCATGGAGTTCCTTAGCGTTTCTAGGCGTGCGACCGCACTGGGTTCGACATGCAACATGAAGATATTTCAGTCGGGAGTCATTGGATGTGTTATAAAAGACATAATGTATGGAACAAGATCCTTTGTGAGCTAGAGAGATCATGAGTGTTGTAAGCCTATTGGCATATTGAGTTAAGCTATTCAAGTCTTTGTAACCTTAGTTTATTTATCAATAAAGAGATTCTTATTATACATTTTGTTTTCTTCCACTGCAAATACTACAATTTGAGATAAACTATGTGAACCTGTCATCTTGTCTTGCACGAGCGCAACTCCAAGCTTGTGCGGCATCACGCTCCAGCAGGACGATTGATTCGGATGAAATTGATGCGAGGACAAGTGATTTCCTTGGTCAGGGCATGACAAATTGGTACCAGAGCGGTTCTATACTTTAGACCATGAATGAATCTCTTTGACCCTGAGTTGCTTCCGCTATCGAATTCAATTGGCCCTAAATTATTTCCGCAACCGCATGGCTCATGGATTTGCTCGATGCTACACTGGATGTTCTATACAATAAGTCTAAATACTTATGTGTGTCTTCCTGTATGTGTTTGAAAACTTACGTGATGCTGTCGTGTTGCGAGATGTTGGTTGCATCAAGTACAACGAGTTGTGCGATGTTGTTGCATCGGTACAACAAATTGAGATATAGGATGGTACATGTTATATGGCTATGCGAATGGATAGCAAATACATTGAGCGGATACGAGTAATGGCTTTGAGTATCGAGAATGAATCATTGCACAAGTTGTAACGAATGGGATTGAGAAATCGCGAAGCGATAGTTGTGAATTGAGTTGGTCGCTAAGTCGAACTTGAGTAGACGAATATGTGATCGGCATTGTAGTTACCTGACCTGCAAGATGCCTTATGATGGATGGTTGGTTCAATGAAGCCTTATTGGACTTGAAAATATGCGAAGGATTGCTTGGAAGGCTATGCGATCGTGGCAGAAATTATCTTATAAATGTGAGTAGTGTTGAACCCTTCGAAGATCCTTTAGCTTCACGCTTAAAATAAAGGATAATATGCTATGTTTTCTTACTGAGTTGTTCAATAACACCTTGCATGGAATTCAGAAAGATAATGAAAGATAAATAATCACCTGAACGTAAACTGTTATTGCTAGATAAATTATATGCTTGTACGATGTTGCGATGAAATACATGACAGGTGAAGCAAAGTCCCAAATACTTGGGCGGTGAGTATATCGAGCCTTAGCTCGATGAATAGATAGTAACACAGATGTAAGACCCAAGGATTAGGCAGTGAGTATGCTTGAATTACGTCCTAACAAACGTATTCTAAACAGATGCTAAGTCCCAGGAATTAGGCGGTGAGTACATTGAGTTTGGTTGGAAAGATGTATGGTATCAAAGATGTGAGAAAGGGCTTAGGTAATCACATTCTATTATTCTGTACCGATGTAGAATATAGATTTCCCTAAGACCCTGGATTGGAAAGATGATAATGTGAGCGTTGGCTCAAGGCAAGATGGCAAGTTGACAATACGAATGAGAATGATGGGTTATTACTTAGTTTTTCTCATCATGTATTATATGTTTTCTTCTTAGATAAGTTACATATATTTGTATGGTCATGGACAACTTATCGACAAGGTAGTTCCTCGAACGGTATTCTAAGGCCTTGGAAACCGATTCGTCCTGGGGGGAACCAGTGTTGAAGTAGTAGCACAGTGCTGAAGTAGTAGCACGGTATACGGGACCTTCAGAGGAGCTAGCTACCCGCACTGTAAGGGGCACCGTATACCTGTATGATGGTCCAAGATGGCGTGTCACCAGTGATCTTCATATAGATAGGTCCAGTGCTAATGATGTTTTATGCAGGCAGAGTAAGTTATTACTCAAATACAGGGAAGGATGTCGGATGTTGGTAAGAATCACCTGAACGATAATATTTATATTGAATCATGATATTGTTTCTAACAATGTCTTATACAGGCCGAGTAAGTATTATAAATATACAGGGATAGCTACACAACCGTGGGTAAGAATCACCAAAGGGTGATATCTATATGCTTTAAATTATCTTGGCTATGAGATTTGTATGCTTTACTTCTTATAGGATATAAACATGAAATTGACCCTAAGGCAACGAGAAAGACCACTGTTATTAATGTTCTATAACATGATTACATAGTGTTGTCTTCTTAGGTGAGTTGGGCCAGCACCGCTCGCTAGTACATTGATGATGTACTGACCCACGTTGTGGGCAATATTATAGGTGCTTGCGTATGAGGGAAATCATTTGATCAGTGCTTGGCATCGATGATTCGGATGGGTGTGCAGAAGCTCTTCTTTCAAGACGATATCTTCTGCTATACGGGACATAATGTATGGAACAATGTAATTCAGTTGTACCAGTAAGATTGTAGCCAAATTGGCAAGTTCTTTGTAAAGGAATTAGTATATTCAGTTGTAGCCTAAAGGGCAAGTGTATACATTCAGTTGGCCATTGTAACCTCACTTTTCAAATGTTCTATTATATATAAATTTTCCTAAATGACTAAGTAAATTTCTTCTTTTTAACAATTTTTTTAATTGTTTTCTTAAAACCATTACTCAAATTTAAACCCATGGGCTTCATACTAAGCCCATCACAGAGCCTGGCAGCCAGCCTAAGGTATGATCATTTAAAAGAAACTTCATGGTTTCTTTTTCTTTCATTCGGTTAACCCTACTTTTTACTCTAATCACCCTTCTCTTTAATTTTCAAATTGAAGTTTCTGTTTCCTCTAACAGAATTTGTCAGGAGGGGAAGGGAATTCCCGCCAATTGTTGCCTACTCTTCACGCTAACCCCCACAGCCTATTTAAGCTCCTCCTCCTTCCTTGAATCCATACCGCCCCATTGTTCATCTCCTCTAATTTTTCCTGCAACTAAACTCAGAGAAGGAACCATGGTGATGTAACTTAGTAGAAGCCCTTCGAAGGATTAATCGGCATGGGATTTCAGTGATCGGTTCAGTAGAAGTCTTCTGGATTGTTATCTCAAACTTTCTCCTCAACCCAGTGATTGGTAAGGATCGTGTGATCTTTGAGATCTCTCAATTTTAACCACAGTAATTGAATGATTCAATGGTTCTTCTTGTAGTTCAAGATCTATAGACCAAGCTCTATTGATCGATTGATCGATTCCTTGTTCGTCACCAACAAATTTGGGTGAGTTTTGTTAATCGACCATCTGTCCTATCATTTCTCCTTGTGATCTAATTTTTGTGATATGGTTGAGTTTTGGAGTTATGATTTAATTCGAATTACAAAATCAATTCAGTTTGATCGAGTTCCTGAATTTTCTATATTGTTGAAGTTGTGAGTTATTTGGGAAATTCATTGAATCTTCTTCTCATCCATGTATCAATTTCCTCGAGATCCCCGAAAGTACTAGGAAATATCAGTAATTCGTTGGAGAATTCAGTTGAATACCAATTGAGTCAGTAGTGAGCAGTACACTCAGTAGTGTCAGCAGAGATCAGATCAGTATTTCCATTTTCAGGTAACCTGGAATTGCTTATCTCATCTAAATTAGTAGGAGTTATATCTGGAATTTCACACAGAGTTGTGTTGGGTCTTGATACTCTATTTTGATGTCATTTAGTAATCAGGAACATCTGTCGAATAGTTTAAATCTTTAATCTATGGCAAGTTGAGAAATCTAGATTTTATGTTATGTGTTGAATTAAGCTTGGCAGGTTAGAGGTGAAGTTAGGATGACTGATGGGTTGAAATCAGCTTCATATTTAAAGTCTGAATTGTATTAGTCCTTGCAAGAACTGATTTACCTTTGAGCCTGGAAATGTTTTAACAGTAACTGAAATTGTAGATGGGATGTATCAGTTATAGTTAGAGAAACTGATCTATCCAGAACAAGTGGTTGGACTGATTGTTTAGGATCCATTGGTAGGAATGAACTATCCCTATAACCTGTATAAGACTGAGATATCAGTCTACTTGAGAATTGAACTGAGACATCAGTCCACTTATGAACAAAACCATGGTATCAGTAAACCAGGATTTATACTGATCATTGACCGAGAAATTAGAGTGTTCCTTTTGAGAGAAGGATGGCTAGGACAGTGGTTTAGATGTATAGTATTCTAGGACTGGGTTGTAACAATCTTAAACTAGGACTGAGTGTAAACCTTAGGTAAATATTAAGTTCCAGGAATTGAAGTTTGTATTTGTTCAGTCCTGTTCAGAAATATCACTTGAAGGACTGAGATTAGGGATGTTGGCAATTACCTCAGAATTAGTTAGGAATCTCCAGGTTGATGTTGGTACTACATTGTGTATTCTTGCATACAGTACACTAACTCAGTTCATATTCCTGAGATAAGGGGCCTGGGCTGTTTTGATTTAGATATTTAGCATTCCTATTTTAGGGACTGACTTTGAACTAATGTTCGGACTAGTGTGTGGACTGGAGAAGCACTGGACAGGTTATATTAGTGTTCCTGGAATTAATTTCCACAATCCTGAATTGCTTTCATAAGACCATTAGCTAACCAATATGGAAGAGAAGGCAGGTTAGGTTGTTAGGAATTTCTGACAATTCCATTTGAATGATGTGCATCATGATTTACTAAATTAGTTAGATTACAATTCAGTTCCTATTGAAAACTGAATTATACCAGTCTAGACAGGTTTATGTTAATCCTGTTCAGGATTAATATTTTGAGATGTGACATCCAGTTGAGTATGCTTTTTAGGAAAGGTTTTGCTTGGACTAATTGATACCACTGCATGTCCTATAGCCTTATGAAGTTTATAAATAGTTCCTATATTAAGCAGTACTCTAAGTTCGAAAATATTTTCATAGACTGATATCAGCCTGGGTATTAGGACTGTGGGATGGTAGTTCAGAGCTTTTAGTTTAAGATAGGTTGCTAACTTATAGTCAATAATGCTCAGGGTTGATGGCCTAGACAAAGGAAACCAAATCCTATCCTTGGATTGACTGTAAACTATTTTGAATAGGATTAAAGTCTTATATCAGTATACGACAATTCGAGTGTTGATGATAAGAGTTTAGATTGGGATATAACTTGTGATTTAGAGCAATAGCCTATTATGTGCTCTGATGTAGGAATTTCAGAGTTTACTTTCAAACTTGAAGATGTGTGGTTTGTTGAACTAAGTCCTGTAAAGTTGTGTAGGACTGTTTAGTTCAGGAAATTGATTTCAGTAATTTACTTTAGGAATGAGGCTAACCTGAGAATTAAATAGCTGTTGGCAGTAGTAAACATTCCTATAGCAGTTTTTGGTAGAACTGAACTAACCTAATCCATGTGAGTACCAGGGTAATTCAAATAGATATATGGTTATACCTCAATTTCTTGACTGACTCTATGGTATGATGTATAATAGCAAGGATGCCTTTGAAATCTCAGCTTTAGCAACATCAGCCATTCCCTGAGATACCTACATGTATTAGGAACACTCTAGGAATTGGTCAAGTGTTCTGTTAGGAGAGTTTAAGACCATAACTGAATTTTCACATGGATATTGTGTTGGAGAATTATCACCTGAAGAAGAGTAAGGTTGCCAAACACTATATCTTGAAACCAATACAAACATGGGAAGTGACCCTTATAGAACTTGAGTGGTTAGGCAAATAAATAGATTACTTTTTACTTTGGAATGTTATTGTAGTTATATATATTATAAGATAGAGTTTATGTATATAGGATAAGTTTAGTGTAAATTAAGGATTATTATTTAAATAACTTTTCTGGATTAGGAATAACTAATTGAATTGTTGACTTATCAAATTGTAACCATATAACAGGAGGATTCCCGGCTCTACTACCCTTTCTCAATCACCTGGAGCAAGGCAAGTATACTCCTCGGATTTGTTAATTTCTTATGTCATGCATGTTCATTCTCGAATTTTCTTGATTGACACGATGTATCACGATATTGTCTGGTTCCATGTTTCATGTATTACTTGTGTCTGGGAGGGGAAATACTGTAGATATGTGATCAAACCCTGTTACTACTCATGTGAATAGCTTGGGTCCTGTACCGTGCATGCGGGACCGAAGCCGTACCATTTCATGTTCATTGCATCTACCCAAGCCGATCACAATCTAGATGTATTTCAATATTGCACATGTCAGGATTTTAGGTTGTATTTCAGGATTCATGGTTGTATTTCATGTTCATGTTATACTTCATGTTCAGGTGGTATTTCATGTTCAGGACTCTTACCATGTTCCCTATTTTACTTTCAGTATTTCATGTTCAATTTCATGTCTTGATTCTCATTTCCTATACTTTACATATATTCATGTTCTTATTCATACCATGATGTACATGTTCATTTCTTTGGATATACTTAGCTCCGCTCCTGAACAGGATATGTTGCAGGTGAGTTGGAGGCTCTGTGCGATACGTACTATGGCGATGAGCCAATTGATGTAGGAGAGCTAGCTAGTGCTGCTCTTGGCTTAGAGGCTGCAGAAGCCTAGAGCTTACCTTAGTTTTCCATATTATTTTTACTGTATTGAGACTAGTAGACTTACTTTCATTTACAGGAATGTAATAGAATTCTGAAACTTGTACTTCTTTTCTGTGATACATTTATAGATGCTGTGTTTTCATACTTGTCTTGATATCTGGTTAGTTTCACTAGATTGGTACAGCTTACTTTATTGTGTCTAATAACAAAGGCTGGACGTGTCCGACTCGTGTCCGATTATTCGGGAGCGGGTCATGACAGCCATTCAAGAGTCTTGTAATCAGTTGTAAACTCTATATTCTGCTGCAAGTCTTGTAATCCATTACAATTATCAATAAAGAGATACATTTCTTTATATCTTATGTGACTTCAATTTATCTGCTTGGTTTTGCTGTGCTGTCGATGCTTTCTGAGAAATACCAGGAACTGTGATGGTTTTGCCTTATACAAGTGCAATATAGACTTGTACGGCATCACGTCTAGTGGCTAGTTTTCGATTCTCCGGAATCGGGGCATGACATAATGGTATCAGAGCACGGCTTTACGTCCTTGGATTCTTATTTGATTGGTTTCAATCAATGTTGCTACTAAGATGATTCAAAGCTGCTTCCACGATGATTCAAAGACTGCTTTCGCAATTATTCAAAGTTGCTTCCGCAGTGAATCAAAGTGGCTTCTGCGAATACTCAAAGTTGCTTCCGCGATGAAATCAAAGCTGCCTCTATGATGATTCATAGTGCTTCCGCGATTATTTTGTGTTGCTTTCAAACTATTCTAAGTTGTTTCCTTGACTGAAAGTCCGTTGATCCTTCTAGCCGCTCACTGGGTGTTCCATACAATAAGTCTAAATATGTAGGCTGTGATATGTGTGCTTTGTTGAATTTCTAAAATATACCAAAACGAATAACAATAATACGATGCGTTAATAAGTTAGTGATGTATGTTGGATGTCTTATGTGTGGGATTCATTGAAATCGATTGTTATGCAGCAATCGACTGTAGATGATGGCATGGTTTGTTAAAATAAAATGTGCACAGATTTCAGTGAATAAGAATTGATAGAATCTTGAGTCGGTATTTGTGGTCAGCACAACCACTACAGGATGGATAGTCCATATTGGACATTGGTTTGGTACGAGGAGGAATATTATGTCGAGTATGGCTTGAGCTCTGAATGGTATATGGCTTTACCCTCTTAGCTATAAGATGACCCTTGACGTGTTCATAATTTAGTGATTGCTTTACTTATAAGGTATTGGGTAGTATCGAATCGTAGCTGAGATTATGATTGATACATGACGGCTAGGCATGTCCCTTGATTGTGTTCGGATAACCAGTTACGAGATTTTGATGTGTTCGGATGAACCACCGCTAGACTTTGATGGTTAGCATTATGTTGGGTAATAAGAGAATTGAAAATACGAAATGAATGCCTTGATTGGGAAGGAAACGAATTACAGATTCAAGCGTTACTTGAATCAGTTGGGTAAAAGGATTGTAGGCTTAGTAACGATGGTGGGGTGTTGCTATCGAAAGATTTGGAAGAATAAGATGGACCGGATATAGAACGATGATTGAATTGAATAAATAAAATTGCATGTTGGATATCGACAAAATCGATGGTGATGTTAGGCGCTTATCGGGATGCTGCGAATGATTTAGAAGATGCAAAGAGTTACATCAATGACCGAAAATTAGAAAATAGGCTTGAGGAATATATCATCTTAGCACGTTGTACAGTTGTGCTTGAGAGAATGTGATGTGTCCCGAATTAACAAGTTATGACCCTTAACTATTTTGAGGCATAGAGAATAAGTGCTTGTCCCTTGATGCATGAAAGAGTAGATGTTCCTTACGAGAGTCAAATGGCTGGGATACAAATAAGTATCGGGATACAGCGATATGTAATAGACCGTGTCGGTAAATGATGTTGTCGTGTGAATAACGAGTTTGGGTAGAATATAGAATTGTTGGATGATGACTTAGTGAATGGGTTATGTCATATTCAACTGGATAACTAATATACAGATATGGGATGATTGATGCCATAGTGATTGGATTGATGCATGAATAGTAAATCTTCTTATAGAATCACAAGAAGATGATGCAAAACGAATATTGATGGTTAACGTGAATTGCTAAGAGATGACCGTGTTGGGTGCTAGAAAATTTATAAAGGATGCTCTCGAAAGAAATACGATTGTAGTTGTCTTATTTTGTTGGTTAAGAGAGTACAAACCGTATCGATGATCTAAAAATGTGAGAAATAAATATGTTGCAAAGAGACCGTAGAAAAGATGCTAAATAGTAGACTATTGAGGTAACCATGTTGGATTATGACTCAGAATAGTTGACCCGATTGAATAGACAATTTGTGTATGATATGAGGATGCAAGTTGGATCGAGCAGATGCTATGTCTATGCAAGTGGAAATTGAAAGTTTGGATATTCGATTGAGGAGTTTTATGTGATAGCTTCGGGAGTGACCCATAAGAATTGTCGGATAGATTTTGTCGGTTGCGGGTAAGTCTAGAATGAGACTTCGTTGGGTATGGCCCGAGTATGAGTACGGGTAGCATGACGTGACCCTAGAATATCGGTTGGTTGCCTAAGTTTTAGATTGGTTGGCTATGTTATTTTAGTTGTCCGTGTTGGGAATAAGTTCATAAGATTGGGGTGGTATCCCATGTCCCTAAGTTGGTCAGATCATAGATTGCCCCTGAGATAAGATAGAGTTGTCCCTATGATAAGAATTGATTGCCTTTATTCAGAATGCCAGAAATTGTTAGGACTAGTTGGATTTGGTTGATTAATATTGAGCTACGTAAATTGATGGTAGTGCCTTAAGACAGTTAGAATAATTTCATTGATCGGATTAGAATTGAGAATAAGTGTAACGACAGAATTGGATAGTACATGTAGCCGAGATCGACGAGAGCGAATGTGAATAGGAATGACCCTTGAGATTAACGCTGCTGGAATATGAGAGTTGCTTATGCAAAAGGATAATATGTTGGCTTGATCAATACGGGAAAATGTTTGAGTACAGCGAGAAATGTTACTCGAGTAGAATGATGGTACAATTTGAAGGATACTACGACTTAGAAAATGGATTATGATCAGGAAATTTATAAGTCGTAAACAAAGTGTATGGATGCAAACGATAACGAGTACAAGATTTGAATCGATGAGAATCGAGGAATCAAAATAAAATATGGCAATAGGATTTATCAACTTTGGTGGCATGAATGACAATGAACTTGAAAGGAATACTTGATACATCTAAGTCCGAATACTTTAGAAAATTTTGGAACGATTATGGAAAATTTTTGAGTTAGAATTGGTAACATCTTAGATGAGTTATTAGTTGGTTGGAATATTGAATAAACAAGTGGGATTATACGAGATGCTCGAAAAGAATTACTGATGTTCGAAAAATAAGTTATACCATAGCTCGTTCGTTTTCTATATCACTAAACTTGGCTGAAGTGCATGTATTTCTGGGACGCCTAAAATATGTGTATGATTACAACTAAGTGGTATGCTAAATTCAAAACGAAGCCACGGGAAGGATTATCATGTGCTAAGGATTTGTACGAGTGTCGGAGGAAAGATCAAAGATAGTAAACTATTTTGAATCAATTGGGATGCTGTATCGAGACGGTATATTACTTGAAATCAATCGAGAGATTGCGGAGAAATATTAAATAGTATAAGTCGATCGTTGAAAAGTTTTATAAAAAGTCGGTTGATATTTTGGGGATGAGTTTTGTTTTAAGTTTTGAGGACGAAACTTTTTTTGAGTGGTATATATTGTAGTTCCCGGACCCGCAAGATGCAGATGGTTGGTTCGATGAAGCCCTATTGGACTTGGGAATATGCGAAGGATCGCTTGGAAGGCTACACGATCGTGGCAGGAATCGTCTTATAAATGTGAGTAGTGTAAGATCCTTTAGCTTCACGCTTAAAATAAAGGATAATATGCTATGTTTTCTTACTGAGTTGCTCAATAACACCTTGTATGGAATTCGGAAAGATAATGAAAGATAAATAATCACCTGAACGTAAACTGTTATTGCTAGATGAATTGTATGCATGTACAATGTTGCGATGAAATACATGACAGGTGAAGCAGTCCCAAATACTTGGGCGGTAAGTATATCGAGCCTTAGATCGATGAATAGATGGTAATACAGATATAAGACCCAAGAATTGGGCAGTGAGTATGCTTGAATTACGTCCGAACGAACGTATGCTAAACAGTTTCTAAGTCCCAGGAATTGGGCGGTGAGTACATTGAGTTTGGTTGGAAAGATGTATGGTATCAAAGATGTGAGAAAGGGCTTAGGTAATCACATTCTATTATCCTGTGCCGATGTAGAATGTAGATTTCTCTAAGACCCTGGATTGGGCAGATGATAATGTGAGCGTTGGCTCAAGCCAAGATGGCAAGTTGACAATACGAATGAGAATGATGGGTTATTACTTAGTTTTCCTCTTCATGCATTATATGTTTTCTTCTTAGATAAACTGTATATAATTGCATGGTCATGGACAACTTGTCAACAAGGTGGTTCTTCGAACGGTATTCTAAGGCCTTGGAAACGGATTCGTCTTGGGGGGAACCAGTGCTGAAGTAGTAACACAGTATTGAAGTAGTAGCACGGTATACGGGACCTTCAGTGGGGCTAGCTACCAGCACTGTAAGGGGGATCGTATACCTGTAAGATGGTCCAAGATGACATATCGCGAGTGAGCTTCATATAGATAGGTCCAGTGCTAATGATGTCTTATGCAGGCAGAGTAAGTTATTAGAGCTGTCAAGACGGGTCGACGGGGCAGGACGGCCCGTAACCTACCATAACCCACCATTTGGTGGGGCGGGGCGGGCCGACCGACCATTTTGGCGGGCTAAAAAAATTTCAATCCAGCCCAACCCACCGGCGGGTCGCGGGCTAGGCAGGCCGGCCCGCTTATTTTTTTTTATTTTTTATTTGTTTTAGTTTCTTAAAAGAAAAAAAATTATATATATAATATTTTCTACTCACTCTCACATGCATCAAATTACAAGTACAATACAAGAAATATTATAATAGTAGATATTTCTTTAAAACTCCTTCATTTATGTAAATAAATGACCAAATTTAATATTTCAAACGTCATTACTTGCATTAAATGAGACTTTTTATCATTTATTATACATATCTCATATATGTGCTAAATGAAAAAGTAGACGGCGGGCCAACCCACTTGGCCCGCGGGCTAGCCTAACGCGGGGCGGGCTACTGGCGGGGCGAGCATTTAGGAGCCCGCAAAACAGGTTTTGCATTTAGAAGCCCGCCAAGCAGGAGTTTTAAAGAAATATCTACTATTATAATATTTATAATCCATTACATTTATAATCCATTACAATTATCAATAAAGAGATACATTTCTTCATATCTTGTGTGACTTCAATTTATCTGCTTGGCTTTGCTGTGCTGTCGATGCTTTCTGAGAAATACCAGGAACTGTGATGGTTTTGCCTTATACAAGTACAATCTAGACTTGTACGGCATCACGCCCAGTGGCTAGTTTTTGATCCTCCGCGATCGGGGCATGACAGGCATGATCACCGAAGCACGGTTAGATTAGAATAGATATCGGACCAACGCTTAGTATGTTGCGAAAGAAATGACACAATTTTTGAGTGATATATGCCATAACACTTGTGCAATCGATGTATTGGAATAATTATGTCGAGGGTGATAGGCTCGATTACTGAGTGGTATATGCAATAACACTTAGCGATAGTTATATTGAACCGTTTGGTAACTTGCGATAGATTACATCGAGACAATTGTGTGCATCATAATAAGTTTGTCCGCAACGGACGAGATAGTGTCGAGACTCGAGTGGGAATGATTCGATAGGAGTCGATGCGAATATGCCTCGATGGGATTGGTTAGATGCGAAGAGTCGTACGAACGAGCAAGTGAGAAGAGTTGATATCATGATTTGGAAGTTGGATTGGGGAATACGAGAATGGATATAAGAAATTAGAAATCGTGTTGCTCGATGATGATAGTTAGCTACAACAAAATAGATCTTGATGCGTGCAAGCCATGACTCGTTTTCAAGTTCGGATGATAACAATGATTGTAACAAATTGGAGTTTATGAGAAAGGAAGATTTTCAAGTTATGCACATCGACGATGGTATTGAGGCATATCAGATCGAATGGACAAAAATTATGTTGAGCATTGTTGTTGGATGAATAAGATGCAAGTTGAGTTGATGTCAGTTCGGATGATAAGATGATTACAACGAATTAGAATTTATGCCAAAGAAAGATGTTCAGGTTATGTATATCGACGATGGTATTGAGGCGTATCAAAGACGAGATGTAATAACCGAGGATATTATGATTGGATGAACAAAGATTGTGTTGAACATTGTTGTCGAAGGAAAGAGATGCGAGTCGAGTTGATGTTAAGATTGGATGATTTCGCTCGCAATATTGTAACTAGACGTAGCGTGTCGAGACGAAGGCACAGAAAAACATAAATGCGAATAAGGATACGAAGCTGAACAAGTTTACGATATCAAGACTTTGGTAGATGACAATACGAGAAGTTGAATAAAGCAATTAGAAGTTTTGTGATAGATATAATGCAAAACGATTTGATTATTTAAGGATTGTTGCGACGAGTATAGAGCGTGTCGAATATTGACCGGGGGTAGATTGACTCGTACTCGAGGCAAATAAATATTGCTTGGCTGGCGATATTGTTAATGGTAGTGCATGAGTGATCGGATAGTAACGACACATCAGTTGCATAGGTAGGATGAGACATATTGGATTGGAATAATTACGTCAGATTTGGGTAAAGTCCCATAGGAATTTTCGGGAATTGATTTGGCTCTGAGATAGGATATAGCGTGGTTCATAGTAACTGTCCCTCATTGATGATCTTTAATTATCCAGCGTAACTTCGGGACAACTGACCCTATAAAACTTGACTGCCAAATTAAGTGAATGTTGAAGTCCTAGGGTGACCCGATGATGTTACATAAGAAAGTGCATCGATGATGAAATGATGATATAGTGCATGCTAAGGATAAGTCTAGGCGATCAAATATGTGTTTCAAAATTTTATGGAACAACCTTGGGCCGGATTGATAGGGATAGACTTTGACGATTGATCGAAGAAGTACTCGAATGGTGTGCAAGTCAATGATCGGATAGATGTTGATGAACACACTTAGCATATCGATGCGGATAGGCGACTACGAGAATCGTGTTGTGTGCAAAAGCAAGAATAAGAGAACGATCCTAGAGATTGAGCCATAGATCTTGACTCAGGTAATGGTTAGACTCATGTACATTAATTAAACAATCAAGATTAGCGAGACGAACAAGTTGTGATTGATTTGAGATTTGGATAAAGGATTCGTACTCGATTGAGAATCGGAGATGAATGTATCATAGAAGACCTTGTGTCAGAAAGATTGTTGCCTTTGAGCATCGTCGACTCAAGTTGACCTCTTATGTCAGAATTAAGTACGACATCTGGATAAGTTGCCTAGCAGGGGTAGCCCCAGACGCAATGTGTAGATAGATCGAGAGAACATAAATCTTATTCGAATAGTTGCATGCGAATCAAAGTGTGAATCATATACGAAGGAAATTTGGACATGTTGGACTTAGTCTATGTCATTGAGGCAAAAACTCGAGAATAGTTGAACAAAGACTTGAGTTGTGCGAGGAATAAAAATGATTGGACGAGTAGGTGCTGCAGACACTCGTTGCGATCGGATGCGCGATGACTTAACGCAACGCTTATGTTCGATAGAGAGTACGAAACATAGAGCATCGGGATATTATTATGATTCGTATCGTACATGCATAAATCTTGGATGGATGATCACAAATTTGAGAATGTTGCGTATGGGAATGAGTTTTAGGAATGGACGCTAATATCAGATAAATTAAGAATTTGAGATGCATAGTACTCAAGGATTCGAAAGTTGCACATGTTAGCTTTGCTCGAATTCTCTACCATTGTGCTTGGGTGAAATACATATATTGCTGGGATGCCTAAAACATGTGTGCGATCCAAACTTGATGGTATTTGAATTCAATTAAAACTACTGGAAGAATCAAGAAGTGTTAAGGAAATCATACGAATGCTAGAGACAGAACCACGATAGTGAATCGAATCGGCAATAAGTGAATTACATGGATCAAAAATTCGAGCGGTCAATAGAAACGCGTGGATTGAGTGTTGGCTTCAGTTTGAGGTCAAACCTTATTTTGAGTGGTATATTATGTAATGTCCCACACCGCACGGTGTATTACTGAGTTGATTGAGGCGGTATGAGTTTGATTCGAGGAGGTATGATTTCAATTTAAAGATGAATTAATTGAGTTGGTTTCATGTGCAGATATCGAGCAGAGTCCCTTGTGACGAGTTGAAGCGTAGGCGATAGACTGAATCAGTGGTTGAGTGCGAAGGAGCACGAAGTGCTCACATAGTTAGCTCAGACGAGATAATCATGCAACGGAGTTAATGTATCCGGCCGCATCTGCTCGACAAAACAATGGGCAGATTGGCTTAAGGTGGGCGAGTTCAGACCCTTCTCCCCTACTTCTTTATGCCTAATAAAATATACCCTCGTATACAAGTATTGGTATTGAGTTAACAAGCATTGCTCGAATGAGTAAAATTGTAGTGCACATCGAACGCTAAGATAGAATATTGAATAAGTGAGGCGATAGTAGAACATTGAAAGGCAACAGTGAGATGTGCATCAAGTGCATGACTCCAAGAATATTGAACACTAGGCCTAGAACATTGAAAATATGGCGTTGAGCGTGCTTCTGTGCACTTGAACTTTAGGAACGACTTAGTAAGCAAAATAGACAAGTTATGGTACAACGCCACAGAACTATCAAAATATTGAAGGGTATACTTCGCACGCAAAGCATGCAGTTGTAGCACAATTGTCATAAAACTGCTATTATGTGAATAACTTGAGAATATTTGGGTTTAATAAATGTTGTGTAATGGGGCAATGTGCATCAATATGGATGTATTGGGACATAATGTCGTTGGAACTTGCGATAGATTGAGTTGAGATGAAATATATGTTGAGAATTTAAGATTGGTTGAAAATGATAACTTGCTTTCTTTTGCGCATATTGCATGGTCAATATATTTGGGTAACATATGCATGGATTTTGATATCCCTCAAACGTACGATCGCCAGGTTACCAGGACCGTTCGGCCGTGGAGGGAATAAAGATTGCATTCGTGGTGCACTTTATTTAGACAGGTTGCGTCCTGCTATTGATGTGATAAGCCATAATACTAGTAAGTCGGGCTCCTTTGGATATTGGGCTAGCAATCCGTACCGAAGCGACCACCGGCTTACACGTTGAGATACCAGTCCATTATGGCACGAAATATTGTGACCTTTCATATAGATAGGGCCGATGAACTTGAGATTTGAATTAGCTGTAGGCGCAAGTTCTGCCACCCTTGATATTAGTCTAAAAGATGTTGGTTGATTTTGTGAATTGCCATCGGTTTGTAGGCTTGGCGATACGAGATAAAGACATGCACGATCATTATGTCTATGTTCATTATATGGCTAACAGTGTCTGTTGCAGGGATACAATACTTGACATATTTATGATTCAATTGCTATTGACAATGAAACCGATCCTAAGACAATAATAGAAAGATCACATAATAAGATACATGCTTCACAAAACTACTTAGTATTGGTTTAGGCAAGTGGATCTTGATCGGTAAGCGAGAGGAGAAGTACTGATCCCCACCAGATTGCTTACAGGTTCCAAAAATGGTCTGCTCGTGTGGAGCTTTGCTTGGACGTATTGAGGCATGGAGTTATTTAGTGTTTCGAGGTGTGCAACCGTACTGGGTTCGACATACAACATGAAGATGTTTCTGCCGAGAGTTATTAGATGTGCTATAAAAGACATGATGTATGGAACAAGATCCTTTGTGAGCTAGAGAGATCATGAGTGTTGTAAGCCTGTTGGCATATTGAGTTAGGCTATTCGAGCCTCTGTAACCTCAGTTCATTTATCAATAAAGAGATTCTTATTATATGTTCTATTTTTTCTCGCTACGAATGTTATTAATTTGAGATAAACTAGGTGAACCTGTCATCTTGCCTTGCACGAGCGCAACTCCAGGCTCGTGCGGCATCACATCCCAGCGAGGGCGATTGATTCAGATGAAATTAATATGAGGACGAAGAATTTTTCGGGTCAGGGCGTGACAACTTTTGGGCAGACAGTCGAATAATCCGACGGATCTCTGCGAAAATCCGAAGGATGATCCGAATAGACCACATAAAAGCTTCTATAATCTTATGGATTATCCGAAGGACGTCCGCAGAAATCTGACGGATAATCCATCTTGTTACCATTTGGAATCCAACGACCGGATCTTGTCCCATCGATGATCCCAATGGCTATATTTATAGTTGGTGTAATATGCAAGCGGATGATCCGATGGACTTTCGCAAAAATTCGATGGATCATTCATCAGCCGGTTGAAAGTTGTATTATTGCACTTTTCATTGCTTTGGTTATAAATAGCCTTGAACCCCTTCATTCAAGGTTGATGCTTTGAGCCTAAAATTTTCTAATATACCAAAGCTTATCTACAAACACTTCACCAGAGCTTTCACTTGCCAATCCATAAATTGTGTTAAAGTGTTCTTGAGTTGTAAGATTGAGATCTTCATCTTGTTTTAAGTAAGATCAAAACCTTCTTGTGAAAGGTTGAAGTTGGAGAGTCTTTGGATAAAAGCTCTCATGAAGTTGGAGAGTCTTCAGATCAAAGCTCCTGTATTGAAGTCGGAGAGGCCTTCGGATAAAAGCTTTCGTGTAAGAAGTTGGTGAGCCTTCGGATAAAAACTCACGTTGTACTATTTGCTATAATAGTAGATTAAAGTTGGAGAGAGTTCCAAAACTGGAGTGCCCCTCGGGAGGATACCAGAATATATCGAGTGTCGGTATTGTTGTTGCTTCCTCTCTTGCACTCTTAATCTTTAAATTGCCTATTAGCAATCATTTAGTACTTGATTAGTTAGCTTAACCCTATTCACCCCTTCCTTTAGGTTGCTTTCAATTGATATCAGAATAAGGACTCTATTGTTAGGGTTAACATCCTTAGATTAGATCTTTCTTATTTTTCTATGGCATCGCATTCTTCCTCCGACAAAGAGGGTTCTATTTCTAGTAGCATAGACAATGAGGTTTCTTCTAAATGCAAAAAATGCTCTAAGTGAAAATCCATGGCTAAACAATCCTTAAAGATTCTTGATAACCTTCATTTTACAAATAAAGAACTTTCTGAAAAGGTTGTTCATTTAGAAGAAGCAAATGAGTTTTTGAGAAATGAAAACAATGATTTATTATCTAGACTTGATTCTCAAAACTCAACGTGTGTTTCTTTAAAAGAACTTAAATGAGGCTTTATTTTTGAAAATTAAATTTCTTTCTTCTTCAATAGAAGATTTCAAGAGTCAGACACATGAGTTAAACCTCTTGCATGATTCTTCTATTGATGCTTTAAAGAAACAAAATGATATTTTTATTTCTAGAATTATTTTATTTAAAAAAAATATTTTAAATGCTAAATTTGATTCTCTTACATGCATGCACGATGATTTGTTGTTAGAACACGATGTTCTTAAAACCAAATCTTCACATGTTCACTCTAGAAATATTCATCATTCTAGTATGTCACATGTTCATAATCATGCTCATTCTGATACATGTGCACACACGAGCATTATATGCTTCTTTTGTTCTCGTATTGGTCATATGAACTTTGCTTATCCTATTCGTAGGAACTTTACTACCAATGCTAGGGTAAATGCTATATGGGTTCCCAAAGCTAACAAATGTGGATCCAAGTTCATTTGGATACCAAAGTCTTCGCCTAGTGTTTTAGGTGGAGCTTCTTGTATCGGGACAGTTGTCACGACCTGCACCCGGTATAGGGGAACGAGTGCGTGATAGCGCCCAGTCTACGCCGCAGAATCGACGGCAGTACGCTGTCTAGGTCACTAACTAACAATCTCACACAATGATATAATGTATTTGTTATAGATCTCAACTCCGAATGGAGGACAACTGTAAAGATAACATTGAATACTCAATCATAATCTAAAGCACGATAAGATATCAAGAAGTCTAATAAACTACAAAGTCGAAAACATCAACAACATCCAACTACAATATCAGAATTCAAATCTCAAATATAATAACAAAATCTCTATTATCTTTACAAGCCAATAGTTCTATCAGTTAATCTAACACGAGCCAAAACTAGAACTAAGTCTCTCGGTAATCACTCCTGAGAATCTGGACCCATGGTAGTTATCCCCTCATCGGATTCGTAGTATATGGGATACAGATCCCCTGAGCAATCATCTAAAAAATATATCCAGTCATGATGGAACGAGCACATCTCCTCTAGCATTTCAAAATAAATGACAAAGACTATAAAACAGTTATAGAAAGTAATACTTGATGAACATAATGGAATGAGCAATGAAATGAAATAGAATCATGGCTAAGTAAAGTACGAGGAGAGTAAACATGGTGAATCGGAAGATCATGGCAAATATGACTGTAAATGAAGAGAACTAAACTAGAGCAGGTGTGATGTGAGTTCAGACAATATAATGTGAGTCAAATGTGATTCCAATAAAAGACACTAAACCAGTATATTTTGAAATACCGCTTTCGACATGTAAATGGCTAGGGGGTAAATATGGTACGTCGTACGCTTGGCTTAGCGGCGACGACTATCTTTCCAGATTAGACTAGTAGGGGTGGTTCCAGTATGATTGGAAATGTTTACATGTCTACTCGAGTACTTTTTTGCTCCGACAAGTACAAGTAAATCTATATCCCGACACATAAATCAAGTACATGTCCATCCAGAAAGTAAGTGATACCAGTAGGTGTTTCCAGTAGGTGGTTCCAGTGAGTGATTCCAGAAGTAGGGGCCAGACAAGTATAATACATGTGTCGCAAGTGAATGAATCCAAAAATACCAATTTGTGTCATATCAGAGAAATACTATACTAAAAGCTGAATCATAATAATCATCAGATAAATGAAAACTATCAGAGAATGTACTCGTTTGCGGTCCTGAGCAATAAATGTGGATCGATGTCCAAAGTGGTGTTACACAAACCTGTATATGAGATATATAGAGTTATTTGATATTCTAGAGTAAACAATATTTTTAAATGCATTAATTTCATGCTTTTAGGCCTTTTCTATGTCAAACTAGGTCGATTTGGTCAATACCTTGCTAAACTTGGTCAAACTAGGTCAACACTAGTCAATCTAGTTAATACTAGGTCAAACTTGGTTAACTTGGTTAAATTAGTCAACTTGTAAGATATTGGAATCATACACTAAGTTCTAGGCTACACTAGTAATTACAAGACACTAGGGTATCTCTAATATATCCTAACATGGGACACTACATAGCCATTTCCTTATAATGTATCTATGTGATACCATATCCCAATCCCTTATCAACTACCACCTATTAGGCTATAAAGCTATTTAGCTAATTAGGTAGTTAATTACTACTAATCATCATATATACATAACTGATATATATGTACATATATATTCCATCTACATGCTGCTATCTATAACTCCACTCCCTCCTCTAATATAACTGTTATATGCATTCAACAAGTAGCAACTGCTACTGGCTTGTCCTGCTCCCCCCTCTCATTACTCCCTCTCTGACGAACTAATACTTGGATGAACAATATAGTCCCCTCTCCAATCAATACTGACGTAGAACATATGGTTGACACAAAAATTCTTGAAATCAAGAGTGATGCCTATTCATTTTAATGATTGATAACATAGGTGTAGCCAACTTCCATCACATGTAGGACTGATACAAAGGAATGTAGGACAGATACTCCTAGGCAATTAGCAATTTGCTACTGATATAGGTGATTGAACACAGATAGAGAATGGACTGAACATATAAAATTAATACAAAGCCAAATAGGGATTGAACACTAAATATAATAAAGATTGGTACCTAAAAGGTAGGGGACTGTACAGTCTAATATTCAGGTGGAATGACACTGTAATACTTGAACACAAAGAAATGGACAGAACAATATAGGCAAACTGAACATAAATAATTGGACTGAACCTTATATATTACTGATACTATCAGTCCAATATTCGACTGGACACATGATATGTACGAAGGGGTAGATAATGAAGGAGACTGATACTCAAAATAGTATCAGTCATCTGAACAAAAGGGGAAAAACTAGACTGAATGGAAGATGTCTTAGCTGAGCATTTATTAGAACAGGGGACTGAACTTATATGATGGCAAGGACTGAACATTAGGAGGTAGGGGCTGAGCAATTACAAAGATAGAGGGACTGTCCCATTAGTATAGGACAGACACACTATGAAGATGGGGCGCTGCACAGTGTATAGTAGAACTGATACTAAAATGAATCATCTGTGGATTGATTCATGAAGTTAATGCAAACTGAACATTATAATAAATGAAATGAACTGATATAATGGTAAATAAGGGACTGAAATAAAGGAATTAAGGACTGACTTAATGCTAACTGATACCATTTGGATCAAGGGACTGAACTAAGGACTGGACTCAAATGAAAGCAAGGACTGAATCAAACTAAACAAGACATGGACTGAAACTTCTAATGGAGACTGGACATGTAGGCTTCTTAAATGTCTTATGGACTGATACAAAGATACTTGGATAGATAGGACAGACCAGTGTTATGGACTGGGACATTAAGCCAAAGATACGACTACACCTATCACTAAAAGACTGAACAATATACATAAGGGGACCTGGTCAGTAGAGAAATGGGCTGATACTAACTCACTTGTGAACTGTAACCAAAGTGAATATATGAACATGTGTAATAGTGTAGGCCATCAGTGGGGACTGAGCTAGACTCTAAACAGGGACTTAATCATAAGCTCTCACTTCGAGCCATCATCCCCCTCATTAATATATAGTTTGAATTAAGTGGGCTAATGCAATGTGAAGGACTTAGTAAAATGGATGACTGAACCCTTAGTACTATAGGACTGGCCTATACGTGTCTAAGGACTGAACAACATATAAGTCCCCTCCACATTCACCTATATATGTATATGTTCTAGTATCAAGTAACTGATACTCTAACTACTCCATTCAACTGATGCCTATATATATACCCCAACTGAACGATATATATATAACTAATAGCATGGAATGAACAAAATCGAATAGGAACTGGACAACCAACCCACCATTAGTTGACTGGATATGTCATCAAGGACTGATACTTAACATGGTCAATGATATGCTCTTCCTACTTTATCAACTTATTCTTCAACAATCAAGTATACATTGGGTCTTCATCTTCCAGTAGCAAAGGCTAAAATGAATAATTTAAGTCTAATAGATAAATATCCTTACATATCCTCAACTGGACTGAGTAGGTAACAATTTAGAATATGAAGTCGGACTAGTACATTAACATGGGACTGAACCCATTGTTAACTGAGGTCTGAACATGTTATATTTGATCCTAACAAAAGAGTGGACTGGACAATAGTTCAAGAGGACTGAACTATTGTGAAGATTTTGGACTGAACCATGAAGGTTCTAAGGTCTGAACAACAACAGCAGGGACTCACATATAGATAGGGAGGGACTGAACCAAAAGGAAATAGGGACTGATCCTAGAGGAATGGATTGAAACATAGATAATACCTACTTTCCCATTGACTAATACTCAAGGGAGTATAGACTAAACAATTTGTAGGGGACAGTTGCATACAGGTGGGTCTGGACATTTGGTGATGGGAAAATGAAATAGGGACTGAGCTATTTGGTGAAGCAAGGACTGATTCATGAAGGTTCACTCTTAAGACTAGGACTAAATATTGAGTGGTGCAGACCAAGGAAACTGCTATGCTATTATCAACTGGAACTGAACGATATGGGAATGTACTGAACTCAAGGTGTACACCAACTGATATAAGGTGAATTGATGTAATGGTTAGAAAACCAAACACAAATGGAATACTTGACTTAGGAGATGGGGACTGAAATATATTAATGTAGATGATTGGTACTAACATGTGTAGGAATGCAAAAGTGGGACTGGATTAGAGTTTAATGACTAAACAAATAGGTAACTGATACATAGATGTGATTTAGGATTAAAGAGATATCTGAGTTAAAACATGTAGTTAAGTGGACTGAATCATTAAGGATACAATGTGGACTACTACAGGTAATGTGGACTGAACCAGTGCATATAATGTGTAATGGATAAAAGACAGAACCTATAGGGTATTCTATCTTTCCTATTGACCTATAACATATAACTCCCTTATCTATCCACTCTAAAACCTGACACAGTGACTAACTTCCCTATTTCCTACTACAGCTACTTAACTCTTCTTCTTAACTTGATAACAGACCCTCCAGGTCCTATATGCTGTTGCCAGGGGCAGCAGCATCCCCTGCAGGCCACATATTGCTTTCCATATTATATATACACTTACAAATCCCATTTAACACATATATGCCTATATCTATCCACCAACCCTTCAATACAAATCTAATTTCCTCAATAACTGTCCTCTCAAACTCAGTCAGCCATGAAATTGCTTAAGGATACATACACACACAATAACTAAAAGTCAGTCCTTATACCTCTATGTTATGTAAATCACATTTGACTCTCATATATCACTAAAGGATTATACACGTGATAATCTAAATTAATATACAACTCAAAAGCAATGCCAAAACTGAGTTTAGAACAATTTGTGCCCTTTTGGTCATTTTGTCAAACACTTGGCGTGCGTATTGGACATGTCCATGAAACGTACTCTAAACAGATTCAAACTTGACCCAAGCTCACCCACATGTTATAAATCACTAGCATGACCTAATTTACCAATTTTATGAACCCTAGAATCCTATTCTTGGATGTCCCCCCAGTTTGAATCAAAATATAAAGGAGAAATCCCTCAAATGGGAAGATGAGAGCCTAAACTCCTCTCTATTGGCAACTCTAATGCATGGGGGCCCCTAATGAATGCCTCTACGCTAATTTAATAAAATTTTGAGGGTTAGAATGCTCATACCAATTGGGAGATAGATTTCTAATGCAAAATTCGTTAGATCTAGAATCCCTTCAAGCTCCCAAGTGCTCCAATCCCTCCAAGCTTTCCAATAGAGCCTTCTTATCTCCAAGAGGAAGAGAATGAGACCAATTTGGGTCAATTTAGAGAAAATTTGGTGGCAGGAACAATTGGGGAAGAAGCCTCTAATTAGGGTTAGGGTTTGGAGTAAAATAAAGAGGAAGAAGATGAAGTGGGACTTAAATAAAGGTGTGGGCTGCCATAATAGGTTTAATTTAGGGTTGTGGCTAAAGAGAAATGTCCACTAACCCCTACTCAATAGTCATGACAAGATTAGGAAATAAGCCTCTTTTCCTAATTAGGTGATTAGTCAAACATTCTAACTAATTCTTTTAATCTAGCTAGAGACTAACTAAAGTTTAATTAGGTTAGTCCTAATCATCTAGTTGGGTGGTCATGTCAAGTTGGTTTGGGTCCTCTAGGATCACTAACCACTATTCTAGCTAAAGGCTAAACACTAGTCATATTCAATAATTTATCATATGCACTATTTAATTAATCAAAAAATATGATTACTAGTTTTGTAAAATATATTTATCACTCTAAATATAATTTTTAAATTCACAGAAATAACAAAAAATAGAAAAAGTAAAAAATACTCCTCTTCGAGAAAATTGTGGTTACAATAGCACCGAGGAGCGTTTTGGTGGTTGCAAAGCTACAATGGTCATCTTCCAAGCAATCAGCACCAACACAAAATATAGCCACTAGAGCCATTTTGGTAACATGCTAAATGATTCTTACTAAATTGTATTATTTATAGAATCTAGCATATTATTATTTATGTCTTGCTACTAGCTCTCACTGATATACTTTAGTTGCTTATTATCTAAATCAATGAGAGACATGATACTAGCATGCTTAGCTAATTCTCTTGTTATTCTTGTATCTAGCAAGACTAGTTATTTTGCTTAAATGATTAGCTCACACTATGTAGTCTATCACACATTTTCTATTAGTGTGACACATATATCGATGCATGTTCTTTATTCTTAGTCCTTATTTATGAAGCATACATATCACTCTAGTCCATAGGAGCTTGAGTTTTTGTTTTGAGTTAATATAATTTTAACCCTCCGTCTTTAGAGTTTTTGAAATAGTTACTTTTTACCAATTTGTCTTTAAAATGTCATATTTTTCTTAATCGGTATTTTGTGAATATATATATATTTATATATATATATATTATATATATATATATTGTGAATATATATATAATATATTGTGAATATATATATATATATATATATATATATATATATATATATATATATATATATATAAAATCTATTATACAAAACACAAAGGTTTTTGAATCCTAGGGCTGACTGTGCCAAGATAAAGAGTGGTTGGGATTTAATCTTGGTGAATCAACGGTTGTGAGATTTTGTGGGGAATCCAAATAGTGGGATTTGCACTCATAATGGTTGTGGATGAGCATTATTGAGAGTGGGGTTTTATGGAGAATCCAAAGAGTGGGGTTTGCACTCATAATGGTTGTGGATTTAAAATTGGGGGTCCAAGATTTTGAGGGGGAATACCTTAAATGAACCATGCCCTATGGGCACGGATTATGACTAGTATATAAAATATATATATATATATATATATATATATATATATATATATATATATATATATATATATATATATATATGTATGTAAAATATATATATATATATATATATATATATATACATATATATATATATATATATATATATATATATACATATATATATTTATATATATATATATATATATGTTTAGGCAGAAAAAAAAATGTTTAGGCACAAAAAAATATGTAGTTATACTTTTTGTGAAAAAAAAAATGTTTAGGCACAAGTCTACTATTACTTGAAAAGTATGTAGTTATACTTTTATATTAACCTCATGCTTGCATAATATATTTACTATTTATTCCTATGTTTTACCTTGATTAACTTCTTATGAATCAATTATATATTTGCCTAATAAAGCATAATTGTACATGTTTTGAATTTGTGATAGCTTTCAAATATTTATTAAGGATACATGACTATATACTTTGAATTTCTAACTATATGTTGCACATGTATTTCTTATGTTGATATATATTCTTGGCTTTTTGGTTGACTTTATGGATAAATGATTTTCTTTTGATTTATAATATTTGAATTATTTCATGTATGCCTTTTTGTGATATATAATTTATATATATTGATGTCTCGTAACCTTTGAGACTTATTTGTTTTATTTTTTTTTAAGGTGGGATGTTAAAAAATATATATTCATTTATGTGTTTCTCAAGACTATGCATGTATACCCTTTTAAAAATCACATCATTTTATGCTTATCTTGCATTTCAAATTTACCTCCTTTACTAGTGCACTTTTTGTTCTATATATTTTTATATTTTTTCTATAGTGTACTATGAAAGCTTTTTGAAAAGTGTATTTCTTGCTATCTTTTAGCATCTAGCTTTCTTGATCTCATTATGATCCTTCATTGCTCATGCCTTGGGTTTATGCTTCTTTTGAATTATTGTTGCCCAATGATTTGTTAAGTAGCACATAAGGACCCTTGAAATGTATACATTATATCGATCATGTCTTTAGCAACTATTGTTTGAGCTTTAGTGTTGAGATTTTTAATTTCTAGAGAATATAGTTATTTCATAATGGTTATAATATTTTGTGTTCTCTAGATCGATTTATTATCATCTTGGATTGATCTTAATACTTGGCAAAAAATATGTTATTGTGTTGTCATGAATATCTTTTTAGCCATATTTTGATAAGAGCCTAGTTCATTTATTTTTGTTGTCTCCTTGCTCTTATCCTTGCTTAGTGAAGAGTCTTTAAATTAATTTGTTCTTTTAATATGTATTTTCTTTACTGTGCACTCTATGCTTAAACAAGTATCTTTAATGTTAGTGACTTAAGATTTAATGAGCACATTAATCTTGTTAATGACTTACCTCATTACTCTTACTATTTATGACACATTGTTAAGCTATATAATTCTGGTTCACTTTCACTCATCTAACTATTGTTTTTCTTATATTTCAATCTATGTATGATATGCTAGTTTACAAAAACAAAATTTGTGAATTACCTTGGTATGATTTATACTCTATTTTAGATACATATGTTTTATTCTAAAGCTAGTTTAACAAATTTATTTAATTTGATCTTGTTTTTTCAAATAGGTTTGTGATTCTTTACTTTAATATATTTCCATACAAGTCATTAGTAATCATTTAAATAAGATTGACCATATTTTCATTGATTTGTGAGATTTTATTGGATTTGGAATTTTCTCCTGATGAGATTCATTGGATCATATTTATTCATTTGTTTTCTTTATGAATGATCATAATTATTGAGTAGTCCTAAACTATCTAATTTTATAATTGTCAAGTTAATTTATCACTCTATATTGACTACTCATGGATTATCACATATGGCCTTTCCTATTTGAACTTTATTGGTTTTTCATTTTAGAAGTTGTAAGGTTTGGATATTACCCGTTTAGTAGGTACATATGCAATAAAGTATTAGTCCATGCAAAGTATTAAATTGGTTGACTCTTTCTTAACTAGATAATCATGGACATGATATTTGAGTTTTATTTTTACTTTATTTTTAAGCTATATTTGTCTTTCATCATGATTGTTCTTATTGAATTCATTCCTATTTCATGATGACCTTTTCCTCAAAACGTAACATAAATTGATCTACCATATTTAAATATGAGATCTTTCTATATAGGTTAATGTATGCCATCTTTTGATCATAAGTGCTAAATTGGAATATTCTTTTGATATTTTATCTTTAATGTCTATTAATCGGATATCTCCTCTTGATTAAAGATGATATTTCTCGTCTTTTGATGATTTTATAGCGTTATATGCATTGAGCAAAGGGAGACATTCATTAGTTGATTCACACCTAGATCCTCTGTTATATATTTTATGCTATAAGTGCTTTTGGAACTAGATACGCATATTTTGAGGGGGAGAAAATTAATTGCTTCAATTTATTTATACCCTTTAAATATGTTGTATACCTATTTCATCATGGACCTATATTTCTTCAATTTCAAATCATATTGATTGTGGTCATGATGTTTTTTGTGAAGGGCTTATGAGAGTTTATTGATTGTATTTATTATCTTGACTCTCTTTTATATAGTTTTTAAATAGTTCATCTTGTCAATATTAACGTGTTAGCTCATCTTGATGACTGTTGAGCTTTTATTGATTTGGTTTTCCTGTGTACTTAATTGATTTAGCTTTCCTTGTTGTGGACTTACCCAAAACTCAGGTTTTATATCAACGTTGGTAGTACTTTGAGGGGGAACATTCAAGTCGACCGAATTTTTCCTTCTCAAGTATCTTTCTCCCATACCTTCATGTTTATCTAAAAGGTACTCATATAACATGATAAGGTAATTGAGTTCTAATGCATGAACTTGGGTAAGCAAATAGATTTTGCAAATTAGGTTTCATTGACTATTCATTTATTTGTTCCACTATTTATTTGTGAACAATTGTGACTATCAATGGCTTCTTTCATCAATGTTTCAAGTTTATATATATTTCGATTGGTATCAAGTTTACATAATTCAATATCTCAATTGATATCTATCGTCATTGGTATCTATCTATTATTTACAATTATCTAATCCTCATGGCTTTTAATTGAAATCCTTTATTTCATAGTTCTCTTCCAAAACTAGAGTAATATTTAATATCATATTGTGTTTTGGATTTCTTCTTTGGATTTCAAGTTGGTAAACTATCTATTGGCTGTTTTTAAATTCTTCTGGTTTTACCAACTATATTGTGTTTTGACAAGTTGTCCTCTTATTTGGTATTCTACTTGAGTATGTAGCTTTCTAAACTTGTCTTTACACACTTCTTTCATTATTTTCATTAGTATTTCTTGATCATGATTGTCTATGTCTTACCCATGCTCTGATTTATATGCATGAGGTTGATTTCATTTTATCTCTTAGTACGGAGGAGCTTATTTTTGATCATGTCAATGGAGGAGAAGTAAGTTTAAGTATGTATTAATATGCTTAAGTATGTATTAATATGTTTGTAAAAAAGGGTAGAAGTAATTTAAGTAACATGCTATTAGTGATATATGTTTATAATTGTTTATACATTAGTGATACATGCATCTATTATGTCCATACTAAACTTAACAGATTTAGCCATAATCAAAATGAGAGAGATTGTTGGCCCAATGATTGTATCATACTTTTGAATAAATTGATTAATTTTATTATTATATTATCACTATGCAATCACTATAGCATATTTACTTATACCTTTGAAGTGATATGTGCTTATTGTTCTACATATTAGTGGTATGAGCGCTATCATATTTATCTTAAACTTAACTGATTTGCCATAATAAAAAAAGGAGGAGATTGTTAGTCCAATGATATAACTATATTTTTATTGTGGTTATTCAATTAAGTTTAACATTATGACATCACTAATTTTCATGTTATCACTAGTGTATTTATACTTAAACTTAGCGTAGTTATAATGTGCACTAGTTTTATCATACTTGCATATTCCTTTGTTCGTCTAACATGTATCTGCAAAAAAAGTAATAAGCAAGATCAACATGGACATATGTAATAAAAAAATTATGATGGGCCAAATACGACGGTATCCCACAAGATTTCTCTGAACTGTCCGACGACATCACCGGAGCCACGTACTCGGGGCTTCCACTGCAGGATCAGTGGACGAGGGTCGAGGGGGCAGCGCCGCCCCTGTGGGTTTGAGGGCAAAGCTCCTGAAATATATTCATATTTTACAATCTGGATATCTTTGGACAGTTGCCGTCAAGGAGAAAAGCTATCATCTATCAAGTAAAGAAGCCAAGCCATGCCATCACCATTTCAAGACTCTGAAGAAGCCTACACCTGCTAAAGTATATCTGGAATCTGTAATGAGTCTTAAGAATAATTATAAACACAAGAAATAAATGGCAAATAGAAAGCTAGGGTAGATAATAACCCTGGACCACTTTTGGGAAGACAGTCGGATGATACGACGGATCTTCGCAAAAATTCGAAGGATGATCCGAATGGACCACAGAAAAGCTTCTGTGATCTTTCGGATTATCCGACGGACGTTCGCAAAAATTTGACGGATAATCCGTTTTGTTACTGTTTGGAATCCAACGGTCGGATCATGTCCCATCAATGATCCCAACGACTATATTTTTAGCCGTTGTACTATGCAGGCAGATGAACCGAAAGACTTTCGTGGAAATCCGACGGATCATCCGTCAGCCGGCTGAAAGTTGCATTATTGCACTTTCCATTTCTTTGGTTATAAATAGCCTTGAACCCCTTCATTCAAGGTTGACACTTTGAGCCTACAATTTTCTAATATACCAATGCTTATCCACAAACACTCCACCAGAGCTTTCACTTGCCAATCCACAAATTGTGTTAGTGTTCTTGAGTTGTAAGAGTGAGATCTTCATCTTGTTGTAGCTTGTGAAAGGTTAAAGTTGGAGGGTCTTCAGATAAAAGCTCTCGTGAAGTTGGAGAGTCTTTGGATCAAAGATCTTGTGTTAAAGTCAGAGAGGCCTTCAGATAAAAGCTCTCATGTAAGAAATTGGTGAGCCTTAGGATAAAAACTCACATTATACTATTTGATATAATATTGGATTAAAGTCGGAGAGAGTTCTGGGACTGGATTGACCTACGGAGGATACCAGGATATATCGGGTATTGGTATTGTTGTTGCTTCTTCTTTTGTACACTTAATCTTTAAATTTCCTATTAGCAGTCGTTTAGTGCTTGATTAGTTAGCTTGACCCTATTCACCCCCCTTTATGGTACTTTCATTTTATTGATATCTTGCGTCATTTTCTTTCAAAGACACTTCGTCCTCGTCAATTAGTGCAAAAGGCATGGCGGAGTAGTCAGCATACCAGGGTTTGACTGAGCATCAGCAAAAGGCCTCACCTCCTCAGGATTAGATACTATTATAGGAGGAGGCAACATTGTTCGTGCAGCCAGGGCAACAAATTTTGGTAGTGTAGAAGCATTGAATTCATGCGCCCCAGAAACTAAATTCAAGTAGGCGCATCCCTATGTGCTGCAAACAGCATGCGCCGAAACATCACAAACAAAATTGCCGCATCCCAAAGACAACAAAGACAGCATGCGCATAAAAAGAAGATTTTTTAAAAGTCTATTACACAAAATAGACTTCTCATCGATATCTATTACATGGAAAATCTACTACAAAGATCCTACTCTAAACTATAAAGACAGGTGCAGCACTTCTACGATAAGTCTCAGCCACTAGCAGCACATGTGCATCACTAAACCTTGTCCTCTTCCATATGGAATGGGCAGCTGAGCGCATCACTTCGGCCTTAACCTTATCTTCGACTATGTGAATCAGCCGCTGGTAGCCGGCACATCTCCTTTGCCATGTGAACGAGGCACTGGTTGAACAGAGTTTGTTGGCAATCAACCCAAACTTGGTAGTCGACATCTTGGCACTCGAAGTTGTCTCGAGGAAGAATATAGCCAGTAATGTGCACAAGTACGAACTGCTCTGACAATAGCCAACCCGACGCATCTCAGTTCTCTGATGGGGTTCTTCATCAAAATTATAGCTTCTTTGAACGATGATATTTACAACCCACACCCCACTGACTTGCCAAGGGAGAGGCTAACGGCCGTCGAAAGCTAAGTCTGTTCTTGATATGAATGAGCAAATCCTTCTCTCTTGGAACACACATATTTATAGGCCAAAGAATAGTCAAACCCATGCGCCAAGTAGCAGTCTCTCCGAAATTAATGTGATGAACCTCACATTAATGACAATGAATCTACCACCTCGATTACAACTAAGTAAAAAAGATATCATTCTGAACCTCACGCCCCATGAAGAGGCAACACTTTACGACGTTGACCAAAAATAATGCGCCTCTTCAACAAGACCGGGTACAGTGATGCACCCTACAGTCGATGCGTCCACAGTCAACGCACCCTATAGTCGATGTATACTACAGTCAGCGTACCCCATAATTGATGCGCCCTACAGTCGATGCGCCAACATGGCTCCTCGCCCATCAACTTTAATGCTAAGTATAAGATGTCAGCAGAATGCGCCTTGAAGATATTGCGGATGACGGTTTCACAGAAAACGAAGAATCATCTTAACGTACACCTACGTCAGCACACGTCGGTGTCATCATTTCAAATTTGTTGGTTACAACTGTGCTCAGTCACGAGGCTAACCTGACTTCGCATGCGCCCTAAAACCATGTGCCCAGACTCGTCATGTGCCCCAATGGCCATACGCTAAGTTCCACAACACGATGAGCCTAGACAGCGCTTAAAATCTATTATGTTTCAACAAATCGATATCTTTGAGCACTATACACATGCCATGTGTCATTGACTCGGTCATGCTCATGAACGGGTGCCAAACACCCAGGATCTCAACAACAAACAAATTTGAACAACTGCTACGTGTCAGCTCATCCACAACCCAATAGTCCAGTTACAGCAGATTCAGTTCAAACTTCCCGGACGTAGCGCCCATGTGCCCAACAAGTCATGCACGCAGTGTTCCTGCGTGCCAAAACCCATGCACGTATCACACATGCGTGCATGGATGGATCATTCCACCATATATAAATACATGGATCATTCCTTTACCACAAAAGCCTCGAATATTCAGAGAGTCAGAGTATACTTAAAGAGAGCCGAATTGCCGTACAGCGGAAGGCTTGCAATTGTCTCTTGATAGTCGTCAGATCGTCAATGGAGTAAAGGATCAGAAATAATATTCGATCTCCATCGCCACACGTCCCTAGAAAATGAATCATATTAAAAAAATCCCATTGAGGATCAAAGTTGTACTTTTCTTTGTTTGTTTGAAAGTAAAAACCTTTACTACTTTTCAATAAACAAGCTGGCGAATCTGCTGGGGACGACTTTCTCCTCCAACAAAAAATAGTGTCACAAACTGACGACAACAAACTCGGGACCTCGCAAAAGATGCAGGTTGTATGCTTCGAACAACAAGCCTATGAGGAGTTCCTCTATGAAGGCAGCACGAGCCCTTCGAAGCGGCTACCAAAGTCGAAGAAGACTCGCCAAGTTTGGGTGCCCAAAGATAATGTGCTATGCACCAACACTGAAGGGACTGTGCCAGCACAACCACTCCTTGATGCTGACTCCATCAACAAGAAAGACGATGCTTCTGGAGTGGCACATCTGTCTAGAAAGCACAGTAATGACTGCCACTCCCAGGCTGCCCCATCTCCAGTCAAAGATGATACGCAGAAAGAACAAAGGCACAACCGCATTCCCACGCATGGGTTCTACTGTGCAGGGAAAACTTCTATCTTCGACAGAATCACTTCGTCATGGCAAGGAAAAGTTAGATTCTGAGTACTATACACCTTCAAGGGCTAGTACGAAGAAATCCAAGGCAGCATGGGCCATATGCTCTCAACGTGCTATGCCAACAGTAAGCTAGAAACATGCGTTGAAAGTCATACGCGCGGATGATGGAAGGCTATACAGAACTGGCTCAGATGCTCTTGCGTCTCGAATGGGTCAGTTCCCAAAGTCCCCCTCCCACTTGGGTGCATCCCATGCGCCGGAACCAAGTCAGGGGCAAATCTTGTGTGGTCAAACTCATGTATCCACGTGGGCTATGCCTATGAAGTGGGTTCGACTCACAATAAGTGTTGTCCTTCCATCAACAATCTGGGCACATCTTATGCGCTGGAACCAGATCAAGGGGCACATCACCCGCATACACATCAAAGTACTCGGCCTAGCCATGTGCCTCAAATGGGTGTAAATGTGGATCTCTCTTCGCATGATTGTGGGACATGATTAATCAAAAACACAAAGCGGGGGAGACAACTACTACGCATAATGCACCCCTCACGGGGCACACTTATGCTAGTATCATAATCAACTATTGTTGTTGCAAAATAGTGGCACCACCACCAAGGCATTCTGTGTTCCAACGACTGTAACCTGCTGCACTCGTCTAACATCGTCTCAGAAAGAGGGTACCAATTGAAGACGATGTAGAACTCTTAGTTGCCTCATGCCATGCAACCTCACATTCTTCTGCTGCGAAGAGGAATTCTAAGACTAATAACCCTTCGGTTTTGGCTAGTGCATCCAAAAGTCAGCCCCGAGGCAATAAGTTAGTAGTGCCAAACATCAGGTGTTCCAACACACCTGTTCCAAAGCAACTCTTCCTTGGGGAAGTTGATTTCGTCATCAACTGGGGGTAGCAATCCTCCACTAATCCACAATAATCCTTCATTTGAAGCTGAGGACATCTGTCAAGGAACCGACACCGATGCGCCTGGGGTTATCCAACTTTAGAATTCGAAGGAGGAGGCCTTAATGTCAGCTTTCCTATAAGACAAGGAGGCCGAAAGTGAAAGGTCCACAGTCTCGTCCACCTTGTCCCACATCATGCTCGCTTACATGACAGGGGGTGGAAACGAAGACGACAGAGACACCTCAAATTCAAATCTCCTGTAACACATTGACACTTTGGAGATGGGACTTCAGACTCTTACTTCCTCCATGCAAGCCATGACACAAGTCCTGTTGGACATCCGAACTAGTTTGGCTACCTAACCTCCGACAAGGTGTAACCCCATCTTCCCGAGATTATAGAGTATAAAATTTTCTATGAATATTCATGAATAATTTCCTTTTGAATAATAATAATTTTTTATAGTTATTACTATATTAAATAACAAATGTTATTTCATTTTTTGTTTGAACTCAATTAGGGATGTTGGGCTTTAATCACATCCCAATTTATTGGGCCGGCCAGCATAATCTCATGTAAGGAATTAGTAGAAGTGGCCGAGCTTATTTTCCTTTCTTCCAAATCTTCACAGTAAGCTGGGAAGAGTGGAAACCTAAATTTTGAATTTCTTATTCTGTTGTAACCGTTTAGGAGCCAGCTGGAAGTTGGATTTCTATTTTTCCCTCCAAAATCAAACTCACCACTGACCCCTCCTTCAAGAATCCTAACGGCCAGCTCCTTCTATTTAAATCACTCTTTACTCTCTCTCCATTATTTTTTTTGCTACTAACGAACAGAGCCTCAATTCCTTCCTTATTACCCCTTCTTACTCCCAATAATCTAACCCTAAATTCATGAAGAAGCAGCCGGCCATGGCAAGTGAGCTCAACGTGGAGGCCAGCCACTGAAGTCCTTCCTTCTTTAATCGACCACGCGACGATCCACCGACAACTGAGCCTGACGCGAAGTCATACTGCGTTGGCGATGACGAGGATCCCATAGCTCCGGCAATTTTCTCTTCTTCGACGACCGCGATGGCGATCCTCTTCAACAAGTCCTGTCGATTCTCAATCCAGATTGCTCCGGCCATCATTGCAGAGTGTCGCTCTCTTCGACGATGGTTCTTCTTCATCAATCGATCTTCCTCACATCCTATCGGCCGAAATCAAGGTGTGTTCATCGTAGCTCTTTAGAAAACTAGTCCATTTCTTGATTCTCCTTCCCAAATTGATTGTGTTCTACTCCAGATCAGAACGATCTCGACAACCGACGGGGTACTACGAATTGTTCATGTGCATGACGAACTTTTTGGTGATTGAACGACGGTTGACAACGATGAGCTAGGACGAATAGTTCTTTGAAGTCGAGCTTGATCTTGAAAAAACTAAAATCAGGGATCTAGAGGTAAGTCGAGACCTAACCCTCTTAATTTCTGGAGTGTTTCCTTATTTTTAGCAATTCGTGTTTCGAATTAATCTGGGAAGGGGGTTCACTGTTCTTGCGTTGGATGTGTTTGAGAAATTTTAATAGAGAACTCTAAGATTGCTATTGGACGAGTAGGTTGAGTCCGACCTTAGAAGCGTGTCTTCGTGTCACATTGATACCAGACTACGCAGGTAATTACCCAACCTTTTTGTATTCAAGAATTTTAGTTGCATATTTTGATCGAATTCACTCTGGAACAGGTTAGGATCGTAAGGGTTACGTATAGCCGTGTCGTGTGTGTGCGTGTTTGGTCGATTGAGGTGTACAACAGTCATGCTCGAAGATGAAGTTGTGTGTAGTAGTACGCAGGAAGGGGATAGCAAAATACGGGATTCTTATTTGAATTAGATAGCAGTGATGTATATTCCTTTTCCTATCAGTCTCTATTTCTAATATTTCTAAGTTTTTCTTATATTTGGAGTTGCCAAACTGAGAGTATGTGATTGAGAATATGGTGTGGTTAGAATTTGAAGTGGCCGTTAGATTCAAATGATAATTGGGTTGACTTGTGTTAGCTAGAGAAAGCATTTAAGTACTAAATACTGTGGCCCAAGCTATGCTGTTAGGAAAGGAGTATTGCAATTGCTGCTGGGTTCTCATATTGGAATGATAGTTGGATGTTTTGCTAAAACTTGGTTTCCTGTCTGGTAACTTTTTAGTTTGGAGTATAAACCAATTTTGGGATGCAACACTTGTATAGGCTTGAGTCAGGGTGCAGGTATAAGTATATGAGGCTAGTTGTTGCATATGTGGGCAATATTAAAATCTATAAGTAAGTTCTGGTTTAATAATTATTTTAGTTTTCCTTAGTAACGGATTAGTTTTAACCATTCTGAACATCATATCATTAATATTTTGCTTGAATAAAATGTCTCAATTAACTATTTTATTTACTTTAACTATTATGAATCTGTACCTAGTGTCTAGTGGATATGTATGTATGTATTTCCTAGTAGATAATTAGGATCAATATAGCTTGTAATATTAAGCTAACCCAATTATTAGTTAGTATTTCATATTGAGCTTAAATTAGAATTGGTTAGTATAGTTATTTAGTACTTAACCAACTTGTACTTAATTAATCAGGAGGACGTCCAGCTCTATTTCCTACCCTCGATCACCCAAAATAAGGCAAGTACTTTCTATGGTTAATGTTCATTTACATTCATATCTTTTACCTTTCTTATGACACGATGTGACACGTTATCTTGTACTATTGTACTTTCATGTCTTGTACTTACTTGTGGTCGGGGAGGGGAAACACACTAGCTATGTGACCAAACCCAGAGATCAGAAATTCATGTGGATAGCTTAGGCCTCGTACCGTGTACGCGGGCCCTAAGCTGTACCCAGTTCATATGCTACATGTACTTACCCCAACCGATCACATATGCTAGTTGTATTTCAAATATTGTGCACGTCATGTCTTGTACTTCAAGTTCATGGTTTACATTCTTGTACTTTATTTTCTGTACTTACTGTACTTCTTATACTTTACATTCCTATACTTTTATGCTCTATTTCTGTACTTTGCATACCATGTTCTCTTGTACTCTTATCCATATCATGATGTTCTTGTTTATTACCTAGAATAATGCTTTGCTCCACTCCTGATTGGATATGTTGTAGGTGAGATGGAGGCTATGTGTGGCATGTACTATGGGCGTGAACCTATTGACGTAGTAGAGCCAGCTGGAGTTTCTCTGGACCTGGAGGCCGAGGAGGCCTAGCTATCTTTCCCTTTAGATGCTTTACTTTTATTGTATTAGAGACATCAGACATTTACTTTACCATTTCTGTATGAATGTAATAAATACTGATCATGTACTCTGATTCTGTGGGGATGTTTAGATGCTGTGATTTGTACTATCTTTATATCTTGACTTGTAGTTTCCCTAGCTTGGTACAGCTTACTACGTTGAGTCTTCCAACGTAGGCTGGGCGTGTCCGACTCGTATCCGAATATTCGGGAGTGGGTCGTGACATGTTTTTAGTGGTGGCCCTTGCAGGTCAATCCTAATTGTACTTAGGCTCTAGAGTACTATTGGTGGACTTGATAAACTAAGGAAACTTGATTACAGCATAGGAAAAATCAGGAAAATAAAGGAATATCTGGTACATTAACATTATATAAAAACTTATTACTTATAGGTCTAGGTTTTAGCAATCAACGAAGTTTTCGTTCTATTTCAGGATGGTCACCACCAGGAGCTTCGGATCTGACCACGGGCGACGCACCATTGGAGCAGCTTCCACCACCTCCTCCGATGTTTCCTCTGCTGCCTCCGACGATGATGTTTGACGGCACCCAGGTGATGGCTATGTTTCAGCAGTTTGTGGAGGCCCAGAACCATCAGGCGGCACTATTTCGAGCTACAGTCGTGGATGCACTTAGAGTCCGAGAGCCAACTCTGCTAGCACCAGCAGAACCTCTAGCACTAGCAGGACCGAGGCCGGGGACTGCCCAAAATTACCAAAATGTGTCACGACCCGCACCCTAGAGTAAGGGCACGAGAAGTGGGTACGTCTAGCCTACGCCGCAGTGTCAGTGGTAGAACGCTGTCCTAGGTTACAACATCTAACAATATAAGGTACCTGTACAGTATATACACTCCGAGTGGAGGTGACAATACAGAATACAGTCTCAATCAAAACTAAGACAGAAATAGCACGATATCATAGATATGAAAATCTCAAAGGAAGATAAAACAGAAGGAAAGTCGAAGTGTCTAACGACACGACATCACAACATCCAAAAAATAGTACAACTCTGAAGTCAATACAAATGACATAAGAAATAAGATAAAGCCTAGCTAATCTAGTCTAAGCAGTTTAGATGACGTCCTCAGCTAGAGCTGGATCCACCTGTGGGTCCAACTCACATGTATCGTCTATATGGGCTCCATAGTAGGTTGGGCAGAAGTCCTCGGTATCATCTGTAATATTTTTAACAGTTCCAGTCAGGACGGGAGCAAGCACAGTACATCTCATGCAGTTCATATCATGGCAAGAAATATAAAGCAGGCAATAGAGTAAGATACATGAAACGTTGTTAGAAGATGTACATGAAAACAGAAGAGATATTTGATAACTGGAAATATATACATGAAAAGTAAGAACTGTAAGTGACTAGTGATTTAGAGTACGAGATGACATGTATTTGGCTTAGGTTGAACATGATGTACATGAGTGAACATGAGGGACACTAGCCAAGAAGGCTGTGTTGCAAACGAAAAGTAACAGAGTGAACATGATGGGTAAATCATATGACCATTTATACTCACCCCTACCCACAATCAATACACAAGAATCCAGTCAAGTTATGTTACGAACATGATGTTTTGGTTACACACGAAGCACATAAGGAAACATGAACGTACACGAGAGCACATGAAAGTACATGAGCGTACATGAAAGAATATGAGAGAACATGAGTGTACATGAATAACGCAAGAACAAGGGAATACATGATGTACATGAAACACATGACATGAAGTATCTGATGCGCCCGCTAAGGGGGATAACATCCCAAGAAGAGATCCATATAGTACCAATCCGTGATAACAAGTGTCAGCATCAAGTAAAGTAATCTAGAGCAAGAGTATAAGTCGTGACAAGTATGAAACGATCAGAGAATGTACTCGCCTGCGATCTGAATGTCTGTGAGAATACACTGTCCGAAATGAGGTATCTGAGTCCTATTTAGAGCAACACAAGTCATGATGTATACAAAGGGGTTATAATTGAAGTGTACAATGCATTTACATAATTTCTAGGTCAATCTTGGTCAAAGTCAACTCTTGGTCAACTTGGGGTCAAATCAAGTCAATATATAGTCAAACTGGGTCAACCTTAGGGTTTGGCCAACTGTAAGTCAACTAGGTCAAGTCCATTATTCAAGGTCACTCTGGTCAACTTAGGCCGATTGAAATCAACTAGCTAGGTTTAGTCAACTTTAAGTCACACTATAACTCTAGGCCTATACACCATTACCAATACAACCCTACTTATACAATACTCATTATCATATATACACACTATATTGCATTCCTCTTCTTGCATTATACTATATATGTACACACACATTACATGTATCACATATTGCATTCTACATTCATACCTATATGTATTCACTCATACATACATGTGTTTCATGGATTATGGACTGAAATTAAAAGCTAAAGGAAAAATCAAGGTATTTCAGTTTTCATGTTAACTCCAACATTCAACCAAATGGATTTAACAACAACTAACATATATATATATATATATATATATATATATATATATATATATATATATATATATATATATATATATATATTTACACAACCTTAATTCTAAAACTGATTTAACATTAAATCTCAGGATAACAGATATTGAAACTCAGTTTTTAGTCTACATGTTCAGTCCTAAAATGGAGTTCGAATAACAAGGCAGTGTGAACTAATGCATGGTGTTAGTGTTTAGGCATGTACAGTGCAAGTGTGTGCAGTGTTTGCTGCAGTGCAAAGTGTACAGTAAAATACAAGTGAGGGGATTTAATTTGTAGGGAAATATTTGCAAGACAGTGTATTACAGAACCTATCATGAATTATAGATGGATATGCAAGCAATATAATGGAGTATGATCTGAAACAAAATGATGGATATGGGCTACACTTCAACAAGGTAGCACTCTTGTAACAGAATAGGTATCACATCTGATACCTGGCCAAGAAATAATCTCTGAACCTAGAGTTCAAGATATTACATTTAATTAAAACTGAACATTCATTGAGTTAACATTAACCCCTAGAGTTCAAGACATTACATTCAAGGGTTGGTCTTAAACTACGAAGGTCAGAACCCAAGTGAGATGTGGGTGGCTAGGCTAGGGTCTGAGCTATAAGTTCATAGGCTGTACTAAGGAATAGGACTAAACATGACTTGATGTCCAAGTATGAGAAATCAAAATCAATTCTCAGTCAACATTAACCCCTAAGAAATCTCAGGAAATATATGATGGGATATCACAGTTTATTCGTTGAGTTCTCAGGTTTTCATATGGGTAACCTCAGTTTTCACTCAAGCTCAGATATCGATTTCAGTTGTGCCATTTCATCTCAGTTTTCATGTATACAATAAGATTCAGTTAAGTTATATATATATATATATATATATATATATATATATATATATATATATATATATATATATATATATATCAATATATACCAATGTAGTTCATTCACATATATATAGAGAACCTCAATTTAAAATGCAACTTTACAAAATTCAAACCCCCAATCATACACCAACGTGATACACATGTACAGCAGGTTAAATACAATGTAAATCGTATATTTACATTATTTAAAAGATTTACAAACTCAGGAAAACCCATTTCAATTTACACTAGAAATCTCAGTTTTCCTTTTTCCGAAGTACCTCTGTTCAGTGCATTCAGTTTCAAATGATAACCCAAATTAACCAAACAAAAATTGAAGTAAGATAGTGAAACAAGGTGTGCAGGTGTCTAGCGTTTCGTGTCAACCTATAGACGTGTCCTCGTGTCCAAAACCCGAGCCAAAATAGTGTCATATCAACCACATATACGTATCAGAAAACAGTGAAACACAGCCTCGTACGGACGTGTCACAGGCTCGTACACCCGACACACGACACCAGTGTCCTCGTGCACGTGTCCCTGTGTTCGCCTATAGTAGGGCTACACAGTCGTGTCCCTGAAACACCATCACAACATGTCCACGAAGGACACGAAGCTCGTATCGGACAACACTTGCACGCTCGTGCAGTGCAGTACAAATCGCGTGCTCAAGCGATTACGTGTCCGATACGACATGAGTCCCTCTGAAACTTTGTGGGTGGCATGTCAGACGTTACCCCTAGGTGTTGACCAAAAATGGTGGTGTCTCGTATCGTGTCCAGTGAGAACTGGACACGAGGTAGCAGGACAGTGAACCGTGGCCTCGTGCACGTGTTCGTGTCTATTTTGGACACGGACACGACTCGAATTCGTGCTCAGTTAAATTGTTTAGTGATATATACATAATAACCTAATTTTCTATTCATTTAGTTTCTGAAATTAACACAATTAATTTCTAACAAACATTTCATCGAACACCTATTTATTTGGGCCGATACGTGTCCGATACGGACACGAAATGGACACTACCTAGCACCAAACTATCCCTACAGCTAGGGTATACCTATATGCATGCATCTATGAAAATAAAACTAGAATTTGAATAGGTTTGATGGGTTTTACCTATTGAAGGTGAAACCTTAATTTAGAGCTTTTTGAATGAGGGCTCCTCTTCAACTTGCGACGATCCCGAACCTCCGAATCCTTGCTAGCTATCCACTAATGGTGTCCTCTACTGTAGGGAGTCTAATGCAAAAGACTAGGCTCAAATTGGAGTTGATTTGGATATTTGGGTAGGAATTGGGGAAGAACACAAAAAGAGGCAATTAAAATGATTTAAAATGATGCTAAAGGGTTAATGTGTTGTATTTATAGAGGGGGAAAGTTTGATGGCTGCCATTAGGTTAGGGTTAGGGTTTAGGATGAGTGGTCAAGGCTTCTCCAACAAATTCAAGCCAATCTAAGGGCTCACAACTAAATTAACCTTTCTTAACATTTAGCCTAAAATATTCCACTAACAAAATATCTAGATATTAATCTAATTTGATTACTTAGTTGAAACCCTCTAACTTAGTCTCTAGGGTCATGACTAACATCTAGATTAGGCTAAACTTCTAGGTCAAGTCTCAAATAATTAACTAACACATATTTAATTCATATAATTTATAATTTCATAAAAGTGTCAAAATGACCAAAATACCTTTAGGCTAAAAAGTAAAAATACGAGATTCTAAACAATGATTAGGTCTCCATGATCAGGATTAGTCTTCTAGGTCAAGCATGACTAAGGTTACACTATCAAAACAGCAAATTCACATATCACCATTTTAAATAGTTTTAAAATAGCTAAAAATCACCAAAATCATATCATGACTAAAATCTAATGTTTTAATGATTTAAAATACAAAAGTTCAAAATTATCCTTATTTTAGAAAACTGGGTGTTACAAGTCTACCCTCCTTAGAAGAATTTCGTCCTCGAAATTAAGATGGTCGTACTTCTTCTAGAGTCTCGTCCCCAACAATCATGGTCTCAGAACTTACCTAAATCATACAATTTAAAAGAATGACATACAGGGTCATGGCATATGGTGGCAGTTGAAAGTCTCACCTAGGTATACTAGTCATGCTAAACCAAAATGGTCATAGGGTATCAAAACATAGAAGCAATCTGGGGTGCATCAATTATCAAAAACTGGCTAAGATATAGGTCAAGGACTCATCTCCAACTAGGTCTGGTGGCTGGAACTCCCTCCCGAAGGCGGAGCCTTGGCTGGGATAAGTATAGAAGGACAGTCTCGCACCAGGTGTGCAGCTGACCCACAAAATAGGCACGCCCCTTTTCTCTTTCTACAGTGGTCCCATATATGTCCAAGCTTCCTATAGAAGGTACAAGTAGGCACTCTCTTAACTGGCCTCTGTCGGATAGGAGTCTGGACTGGATAAGCTGGTCTAGGCTGATAGTCTGGGTGCTCATGGGGCTTTGGGTATACACTGCTCCTCGTCCTCTTAGAACTAGTCTCCCCTCCTGAATGTACCAAATCCCACAGTTGTTGGATCCCGTGGCCCTGCACCCTCAGGATCTCAGCCTGAACTCTCTGTGCCTCCAACACATCCCGGAGAAGTCTGGATATCTGAGCTCCGTCAGGAAACAAACATGCCGAGGGTATGGTATGGGGTACCACTCCTGGAGGCAGAGGATGAGGCGGGGAAAGACTCTCGGTCTCAGATGAGACTGCAGCTCCCTCCGGAATAACAGGTGGTGGAGAGAAACTCTCTGGTAAGGCTGCTAACACCTCCTCGATGGCGGAAGGTGCCACTACCCTTAGGTCAGCCTGAGGGGTCACTACCTCCTGAACAATAGGAGGTGGGAGCACGCTCCTAGTCTCCGGAGCTGCATCGGCTCTCAAACAACGGGCTCGGGTCATGGGTGCCATATTGGAAAAAGTAAGGGAAAAATCAATCATCAAAGGCTGTAATGCAGTCTATTATTCTATATGAAAACTGGTAAATATAAACAACAGAGAACCAGCTACAAAGGTCACTACTCTAAATCCAGGGCTATACTATCATTCCTAAGATAAAGGCCTAATCACAACTCATCAAATCATCATACTAAGAAAGAGTTATAGCTAATGAATTTCTACAAGGAATTAGACTAGTCAACTAAAGTTATCCCTACTCCTAAGTTATTTGATGATGGAAAATAATTTATTTTAACAGAAGAGAAATGAAAGAGGTGACACTTTAAAAACCTTCAAGATATAATCTGATAATCACATACGTCTGTCCAAAATCATGATACTCAAAATCCTCGCCACGCTAGTAAGCAAGGCTGCGATGAACGGTAGAGTCCATAACTGGGGTATGCATCTCTATGATCATGTCGTCTGGAATCTTCGCTATGCCGACTAGTATAGCTTCGAGAAATTCCAATCTCTTGATCAAGATATGTACATCCGAAGTCAGGTCCCTATGTTCTTGCCACGCCGGCTAATATAGCTGCGGTAAACTCTAGGTTCCATAATAAAGTAGACGTTTTACCATCACTTTTATTTCCGTCAACATATGTTATCAGAAGATACCGTAACTCGGGTCATAAAATTTATCTCGATAAGAAAAATCAAATCAACAATGATCCATCAAAATCAAATTCAAATATCAAGGAGTAAGGATAAATCAAAACAAGAGAAAAGGATTTCAAATTTGAAGTTCAGAATGAGATTCTCAAGGGGCATCCAAGGAATCTCTCAAGGAATTCTAACTATGATTGAGTATCCTCTCATTCTAATACCTTACTTCCTATATTCTATCGCAGGTGCGCAGTAGTACAACTAATCGTCGTACTACCACGACTTCGTACAAATGCGAATCTTAACCTGCATGGGCTACCACTAAAAATGTGTCACGACCCGTACCCTAGAGTAAGGGCACGAGAAGTAGGTACGTCCAGCCTACGTCGTAGTGTCGGTGGTAGAACGTTGTCCTAGGTTACAATATCTAACAATATAAGGTATCTGTACAGTATATACACTCAGAGTGGAGGTGACAATACAGAATACAGTCTCAATCATAACTAAGGTAGAAATAGCACGATATCATAGATATAAAAATCTCAAAGGAAGATACAAACAGAAGAAAAGTCTAAGTGTCTAACGATACGACATCACAATATCCAAAAAATAATACAACTCTGAAGTCAATACAAATGACATAAGAAATAAGATAAAGCCTAGCTAATCTAGTCTAAGCAGTATGGATAACGTCCTCAGCTAGAGCTGGATCCTCCTGTGGGTCCAACACACAAGTATCGTCTATATGGGATCCACAGTAGGTTGGGTAGAAGTCCTCGGTATCATCTGTAATATTTTCAATAGGTCCAGTCAGGACAGAAGCGAGCACAGTACATCTCATGCAGTTCATATCATGGCAGGAAATATAAAGCAGACAATAGAGTAAGATACATGAAACGCTGTAAGAAGATATACATGAAAACAGGAGAGATATTTGATAACTGGAAATATATACATGATAAGTAAGTACTGTAAGTGACTAGTGATTTAGAGTACGAGATGGCATTTAATTGGCTTAGGTTGAACATGATGTACATGAGTGAACATGAGGGACACTAGCCAAGAAGGCTGTGTTGCACACGAAAAGTAACAGAGTAAACATGATGGTAAATCATATGACCATTTATACTCACCCCTACCCACAATCAATACACAAGGATCCAATCAAGTTAGGTTACGAACATGATGTTTTGGTTACACACGAAGCACATGAGAAAACATGAACGTACACGAGAGCACATGAAAGTACATGAGCGTACATGAAAGAACATGAGAGAACATGAGTGTACATAAATAATACAAGAACAAGGAATACATGATGTACATAAAATGCACGACATAAAGTATCCGATGCGCCCGCTAAGGGGGATAACATCCCAAGAAGAGATCCATATAGTACCAATCCGTGATAACAAGTGTCAGCATCAAGTAAAGTAATCTAGAGCAAGAGTATAAGTCGTGACAAGTATAAAACGATCAGAGAATGTACTCGCCTGCGATCTGAATGTCTGTGAGAATACACTGTCCGAAATGAGGTAACTGAGTCCTATTTAGAGCAACACAAGTCATGATGTATACAAAGGGGTTATAATTGAAGTGTACAATGCATTTACATAATTTCTAGGTCAATCTAGGTCAAAATCAACTCTTGGTCAACTTGGGGTCAAACCAAGTCAACATCTAGTCAAACTGGGTCAACCTTAAGGTTTGGTCAACTGTAAGTCAACTAGGTCAAGTCCATTATTCTAGGTCACTCTAGTCAACTTAGGCCGATTGAAATCAACTAGCTAGGTTTAGTCAACTTTAAGTCACACAATAACTCTAGGCCTATACACCATTACCAATACAACCCTACTTATACAATACTTATTATCATATATACACACTATATTGCATTCCTCTTCTTGCATTATACTATATATGTACACACACATTACATGTATCACATATTGCATTCTATATTCATACCTATATGTATTCACTCATACATACATGTGTTTCATGGATTATGGACTAAAATTAAAAGCTAAAGGAAAAATCAAGGTATTTTAGTTTTCATGTTAACTCCAACATTCAACCAAATGGAATTAACAACAACTAACATATATATATTTACACAACCTTAATTCTAAAACTGATTTAACATTAAATCTCTGTAAAACAGATATTGAAACTCAGTTTTCAGTCTCCATGTTCAGTCCTAAAATGGAGTTCGAATAACAAGGCAGTGTGAACTAATGCATGGTGTTAGTGTTCTGGCATGTGCAGTACAAGTGTGTGCAGTGTTTGCTGCAGTGCAAAGGGTGCAGTAAAATACAAGTGAGGGGAGTTAATTTGTAGGGAAATATTTGCAAGACAGTGTAATGCAGAACCTATCATGAATTATAGATGGATATGCAAGCAATGTAATGGAGTATGATCTTAAACAAAATGATGGATATGGGCTATACTTCAACAAGGTAGCACTCTTGTAACAGAATAGGTATCACATCTGATACCTGGCCAAGAAATAATGTCTGAACCTAGAGTTCAAGATATTACATTCAATTAAAACTGAACATTCATTGAGTTAGCATTAACCCCTAGAGTTCAAGACATTACATTCAAGGGTTGGTCTTAAACTGTGAAGGTCAGAACCCAAGTGAGATGTGGGTGGCTAGGCTAGGGTCTGAGCTATAAGTTCATAGGCTGTACTAAGGAATAGGACTAAACATGACTTGATGTCCAAGTATGAGAAATCAAAATCAATTCTCAGTTAACATTAACCCCTAAGAAATCTCAGGAAATATATGATGGGATATCACAGTTTATTCATTGAGTTCTCAGGTTTTCATATGGGTAACCTCAGTTTTCACTCAAGCTCAGATATCGATTTCAGTTGTGCCATTCCATCTCAGTTTTCATGTATACAATAAGATTCAGTTAAGTTATATATATATCAATATATACCAATGTAATTCATTCACATATATATAGAGAACCTCAATTTGAAATGCAACTTTACAAAATTCAAACCCCCAATCATACACCAATGTGATACACATGTACAGCAGGTTAAATACCATATAAATCACATATTTACATTATTTAAAAGATTTACAAACTCAGGAAAATCCATTTCAATTTACACTAGAAATCTCAGTTTTCCTTTTTCTGAAGTACCTCTGTTCAGTGCATTCAGTTTCAAATGATAACCCAAATTAACCAAACAAAAATTGAAGTAAGATTGTGAAACAAGGTGTGCAGGTGTCTAGCGTTTCGTGTCAACCTATAGACGTGTCCTCGTGTCCAAAACCCAAGCCAAAATAGTGTCATATCAACCACATATACGTATCAGAAAATAGTAAAACACAGCCTCGTACGGACGTGTCACAGGCTCGTACACCCGACACACGACACCAGTGTCCTCGTGCACGTGTCCCTGTGTTCGCCTATAGTAGGGCTACACAGTCGTGTCCCTGAAACACCATCACAACATGTCCACGAAGGACACGAAGCTCGTATCGGACAACACTTGCACGCTTGTGCAGTGCAGTACAAATCGCGTGCTCAAGCGATTACGTGTCCGATACGACATGAGTCCCTCTAAAACTTTGTGGGTGGCATGTCAGACGTTACCCCTAGGTGTTGACCAAAAATGGTGGTGTCTCGTGTTGTGTCCAATGAGAACTGGACATGAGGTAGCAGGACAGTGAACCGTGGCCTCGTGCACGTGTTCGTGTCTGTTTTGGACACGGAAACGACTCGAATTCGTGCTCAGTTAAATTGTTTAGTGATATATACATAATAACCCAATTTTCTATTCATTTAGTTTCTGAAATTAACACAATTAATTTCTAACAAATATTTCATCGAACACCTATTTATTTGGGCCGATATGTGTCCGATACGGACACGAAATGGACACTACCTAGCACCAAACTATCCCTACAGCTAGGGTATACCTATATGCATGCATCTATGAAAATAAAACTAGAATTTGAATAGGTTTGATGGGTTTTACCTGTTGAAGGTGAAACCTTAATTTAGAGCTTTTTGAATGAGGGCTCCTCTTCAACTTGCGACGATCCCGAACCTCCGAATCCTTACTAGCTATCCACTAATGGTGTCCTCTACTGTAGGGAGTCCAATGCAAAACACTAGGCTCAAATTGGAGTTGATTTGGATATTTGGGTAGGAATTGGGGAAGAACACAAAAAGAGGCAATTAAAATAATTTAAAATGATGCTAAAGGGTTAATGTGTTGTATTTATAGAGGGGGGAAGTTTGATGGCTGCCATTAGGTTAGGGTTAGGGTTTAGGATGAGTGGTCAAGGCTTCACCAACAAATTCAAGCCAATCTAAGGGCTCACAACTAAAGTAACCTTTCTTAACATTTAGCCTAAAATATTCCACTAACAAAATATCTAGATATTAATCTAATTTGATTACTTAGTTGAAACCCTCTAACTTAGTCTCTAGGGTCATGACTAACATCTAGATTAGGCTAAACTTCTAGGTCAAGTCTCAAACAATTAACTAACACATATTTAATTCATATAATTTATAATTTCACAAAAGTGTCAAAATGACCAAAATACCCTTAGGCTAAAAAGTAAAAATACGAGTTTCTAAACAATGATTAGGTCTCCATGATCAGGATTAGTCTTCTAGGTCAAGCATGACTAAGGTTACACTATCAAAACACCAAATTCACATATCACCATTTTAAATAGTTTTAAAATAGCTAAAAATCACCAAAATCATATCATGACTAAAATCTAATGTTTTAATGATTTAAAATACAAAAGTTCAAAATTATCCTTATTTTAGAAAACTGGGTGTTACAAGTCTACCCTCCTTAGAAGAATTTCGTCCTCGAAATTAAGATGGTCGTACTTCTTCTAGAGTCTCGTCCCCAACAATCATGGTCTCAGAACTTACCTATATCATACAATTTAAAAGAATGACATACAGGGTCATGGCATATGGTGGCAGTTGAAAGTCTCATCTAGGTATACTAGTCATGCTAAACCAAAATGGTCATAGGGTATCAAAACATAGAAGCAATCTGGGGTGCATCAATTATCAAAGACTGGCTAAGATATAGGTCAAGGACTCATCTCCAACTAGGTCTGGTGGCTGGAACTCCCTCCCGAAGGCGAAGCCTTGGCTGGGATAAGTATAGAAGGACAGTCTCGCACCAGGTGTGCAGCTGACCCACAAAACAGGCACGCCCCTTTTCTCTTCCTACAGTGGTCCCATATATGTCCAAGCTTCCTATAGAAGGTACAAGTAGGCACTCTCTCAACTGGCCTCTGTCGGATAGGAGTCTGGACTGGATAGGCTGGTCTAGGCTGATAGTCTGGGTGCTCATGGGGCTCTGGGTATACACTGCTCCTCGTCCTCTTAGAACTAGTCTTCCCTCCTGAATGTACCAAATCCCACAGTAGTTGGATCCCGTGGCCCTGCTCCCTCAGGATCTCAGCCTGAACTCTCTGTGCCTCCAACACATCCCGAAGAAGTCTGGATATCTGAGCTCCGTCAGAAAACAAACATGCCGAGGGTATGGTATGGGGTACCACTCCTGGAGGCAGAGGATGAGGCGGGGAAAGACTCTCGGTCTCAGATGAGACTGCAGCTCTCTCCGGAATAACAGGTGGTGGAGAGAAACTCTCTGGTAAGGCTGCTAACACCTCCTCGATGGCGGAAGGTGCCACTACCCTTAGGTCAACCTGAGGGGTCACTACCTCCTGAACAATAGGAGGTGGGAGCACGCTCCTAGTCTTCGGAGCTGCATCGGCTCTCAAATAACGGGCTCGGGTCATGGGTGCCATACTGGAAAAAGTAAGGGAAAAATCAATCATCAAAGGCTGTAATGCAGTCTATTATTCTATATGAAAACTGGTAAATATAAACAACAGAGAACCAGCTACAAAGGTCACTACTCTAAAGCCAGGGCTATACTATCATTCCTAAGATAAAGGCCTAATCATAACTCATCAAATCATCATACTAAGAAAGAGTTATAACTAAAGAATTTCTACAAGGAATTAGACTAGTCAACTAAAGTTATCCCTACTCCTAAGTTATTTGATGATGGAAAATAATTTATTTTAACAGAAGAGAAATGAAAGAGGTGATACTTTAAAAACCTTCAAGATATAATCTGATAATCACATGCGTCTGTCCAAAATCATGATACTCAAAATCTTCGCCACGCTAGTAAGCAAGGCTGCGATGAACGGTAGAGTCCATAACTGGGGTATGCATCTCTATGATCATGTCGTCTGGAATCTTCGCTATGCCGACTAGTATAGCTTCGAGAAATTCCAATCTCTTGATCAAGATATGTACATCCGAAGTCAGGTCCCTATGTTCTTGCCACGCCGGCTAATATGTTATCAGAAGATACCGTAACTCGGGTCATAAAATTTATCTCGATAAGAAAAATCAAATCAACAATGATCCATCAAAATCAAATTCAAATATCAAGGAGTAAGGATAAATCAAAACAAGAGAAAAGGATTTCAAATTTGAAGTTCAGAATGAGATTCTCAAGGGGCATCCAAGGAATCTCTCAAGGAATTCTAACTATGATTGATTATCCTCTCATTCTAATACCTTACTTCCTATATTCTATCGCAGGTGCGCAGTAGTACAACTAATCGTCGTACTACCACGACTTCGTACAAATGCGAATCTTAACCTGTATGGGCCACCACTAAAAATGTGTCACGACCCGTACCCTAGAGTAAGGGCACGAAAAGTAGGTACGTCCAGCCTACGTCGCAGTATCGGTGGTAGAACGTTGTCCTAGGTTACAATATCTAACAATATAAGGTATCTGTATAGTATATACACTCCGAGTGGAGGTGACAATACAGAATACAGTCTCAATCATAACTAAGGTAGAAATAGCACGATATCATAGATATAAAAATCTCAAAAGAAGATACAAACAGAAGGAAAGTCTAAGTGTCTAACGATACGACATCACAACATCCAAAAAATAATACAACTCTGAAGTCAATACAAATGACATAAGAAATAAGATAAAGCCTAGCTAATCTAGTCTAAGCAGTATGGATGACGTCCTCAGCTAGAGCTGGATCCTCCTGTGGGTCCAACTCACAAGTATCGTCTATATGGGCTCCACAGTAGGTTGGGTAGAAGTCCTCGGTATTATCTGTAATATTTTCAACAGGTCCAGTCAGGACGGAAGCGTGCACAGTACATCTCATGCAGTTCATATCATGGCAGGAAATATAAAGCAGGCAATAGAGTAAGATACATGAAACGCTGTAAGAAGATGTACATAAAAATAGGAGAGATATTTGATAACAGGAAATATATACATGATAAGTAAGAACTGTAGGTGACTAGTGATTTAGAGAACGAGATGGCATGTAATTGGCTTAGGTTGAACATGATCTACATGAGTGAACATGAGGGACACTAGCCAAGAAGGCTGTGTTGTACACGAAAAGTAACAGAGTGAACATGATGGATAAATCATATGACCATTTATACTCACCCCTACCCACAATCAATACACAAGGATCCAATCAAGTTAGGTTACGAACATGATATTTTGGTTACACACGAAGCACATGAGGAAACATGAACATACACGAGAGCACATGAAAGTACATAAGCGTACATGAAAGAACATGAGAGAACATGAGTGTACATGAATAACACAAAAACAAGGAATACATGATGTACATGAAACACACGACATAAAGTATCCGATGCGCCCGCTAAGGGGGATAACATCCCAAAAAGAGATCCATATAGTACCAATCCGTGATAACAAGTGTCAGCATCAAGTAAAGTAATCTAGAGCAAGAGTATAAGTCGTGACAAGTATGAAACGATCAGAAAATGTACTCGCCTGCGATCTGAATGTCTGTGAGAATACACTGTCCGAAATGAGGTATCTGAGTCCTATTTAGAGCAACACACGTCATGATGTATACAAAGGGGTTATAATTGAAGTGTACAATACATTTACATAATTTTTAGGTCAATCTAGGTCAAAATTAACTCTTGGTCAACTTGGGGTCAAACCAAGTCAACATCTAGTCAAACTGGGTCAACGTTAGGGTTTGGTCAACTGTAAGTCAACTAGGTCAAGTACATTATTCTAGGTCACTCTAGTCAACTTAGGTCAATTGAAATCAACTAGCTAGGTTTAGTCAACTTTAAGTCAACATTATAACTCTAGGCCTATACACCATTACCAATACAACCCTACTTATACAATACTTATTATCATATATACACACTATATTGCATTCCTCTTCTTGCATTATACTATATATGTACACACACATTACATGTATCACATATTGAATTCTACATTCATACCTATATGTATTCACTCATACATACATGTGTTTCATGGATTATGGACTGAAATTAAAAGCTAAAGGAAAAATCAAGGTACATCAGTTTTCATGTTAACTCCAACATTCAACCAAATGGAATTAACAACAACTAACATATATATATTTATACAACCTTAATTCTAAAACAGATTTAACATTAAATCTCTGGAAAACAGATATTGAAACTTAGTTTTCAGTCTACATGTTCTGTCAAAAAATGGAGTTCGAATAACAAGGCAGTGTGAACTAATGCATGGTGTTAGTGTTCAGGCATGTGCAGTGCAAGTGTGTGCAGTGTTTGCTGCAGTGCAAAGGGTGCAGTAAAATACAAGTGAGGGGAGTTAATTTGTCGGAAAATATTTGCAAGACAATGTATGCAGAACCTATCATGAATTATAGATGGATATGCAAGCAATGTAATGGAGTATGATCTGAAACAAAAAAAGGATATGGGCTACTCTTCAACAAGGTAGCAATCTTGTAACAGAATAGGTATCACATCTGATACCTGGCCAAGAAATAATGTCTGAACCTAGAGTTCAAGACATTACATTCAATTAAAACTGAACATTCATTGAGTTAACATTAACCCCTAGAGTTTAAGACATTACATTCAAGGGTTGGTCTTAAACTGTGAAGGTCAGAACCCAAGTGAGATGTGGGTGGCTAGGCTAGGGTCTGAGCTATAAGTTCATAGGCTGTACTAAGTAATAGGACTAAACATGACTTGATGTCCAAGTATGATAAATCAAAATCAATTCTCAGTTAACATTAACCCCTAAGAAATCTCAGAAAATATATGATGGGATATCACAGTTTATTCATTGAGTTCTCAGGTTTTCATATGGGTAATCTCAATTTTCACTCAAGCTCAGATATCGATTTCAGTTGTGCCATTCCATCTCAGTTTTCATGTATACAATAAGATTCAGTTAGGTTATATATATATATATCAATATATACCTATGTAATTCATTCACATATATATAGAGAACCTCAATTTAAAATACAACTTTACAAAATTCAAACCCCCAATCATACACCAATGTGATACACATGTACAGCAGGTTAAATACCATGTAAATCACATATTTACATTATTTAAAAGATTTATAAACTCAGAAAAACCCATTTCAATTTACACTAGAAATCTCAGTTTTCCTTTTTATGAAATACCCCTGTTCAGTGCATTCAGTTTCAAATGATAACCCAAATTAACCAAACAAAAATCGAAGTAAGATAGTGAAACATGGTGTACAGGTGTCTTGCATTTCGTGTCAACCTATAGACGTGTCTTCGTGTCCAAAACCTGAGCCAAAATAGTGTCATATGAACCACATATACGTATCAGAAAACAGTAAAACACAGCCTCGTACGGGAGTGTCACAGGCTCGTACACCCGACACACGATACCAGTATCCTCGTGCACGTGTCCCTGTGTTCGCCCATAGTAGGACTACACAGTCATGTCCCTGAAACACCATCACGACGTGTCTACGAAGGACATGAAGCTCGTATCGGACAACACTTTTACGCTCGTATAGTGCAGTGCAAATCGCGTGCTCACACGATTGCGTGTCCGATACGACACGAGTCCCTCTGAAACTTTGTGGGTGGCATGTCAGATGTTGCCCCTAGGTGCTGACCAAAAATGGTGGTGTCTCGTGTCGTATCCAGTGAGAACTGGATACGAGGTAGCAGGACAGTGAACCGTGGCCTCGTGCACATGTTCGTATCCGTTTTGGACACGAACACGACTCGAATTCGTGCTCAGTCAAATTGTTTAGTGATATATACATAATAACCTAATTTTCTATTCATTTAGTTTCTGAAATTAACACAATTAATTTCTAACGAACATTTCATCGAACACCTATTTATTTGGGCCGATACGTGTCCGATACGGACACGAAATGGACACACCTAGCACCAAACTATCCCTACAGCTAAGGTATACCTATATGCATGCATCTATGAAAATAAAACTAGAATTTGAATAGGTTTGATGGGTTTTACCTATTGAAGGTGAAACCTTAATTTAGAGCTTTTTGAATGAGGGCTCCTCTTCAACTTACGACGATCTCGAACCTCCGAATCCTTGCTAGCTACCCGCTAATGGTGTCCTCTACTGTAGGAGAGTCCAATACAAAAGACTAGGCTCAAATTGGAGTTGATTTGGATATTTGGGAAAAAATTGGGGAAGAACACAAAAAGAGGCAATTAAAATGATTTAAAATGATGCTAAAAGGTTAATGTGTTGTATTTATAGGGGGGAAGTTTGATTGTCACTACCACATTTTCAGCTTGAGGGTATTTTGGTTATTTTGACTTTTAATGAAAATGAATTTTGATTAATTAAATATTGTTCTAATTGAATTGTTAGGGACTGACCTAGTTTTGACTAAACCTAGATGTTAATGATGCTCATGGAGGTTTAGTTAGAAGGTTAGAGACTTAATGGTTAAGTTAGATTAACAATATCTAGATATGTTATATTAGGATATTTACCCTTAGGATATTTGTGAAAAAGAAAGCCTTATTACTAGTTGAACCAATAGGAAGGCTTAGAATTGGGTGGACAACTCTTAGCCACTCATCTATATGAAAAACTAATACTAATTCATCTAATGACCAGCCATCAAGTGCCCCCTCCCTTCCTATAAAGAATCCTTAAGAAAATCCTTGCCTCTTTTTACCTCTACATAGCACCCTAAGTGTTCTTCCCCAAATTATAGAGCTTCCCTCTTTGATTTGATTTTCTTTCCCTCACATTCCTCCATCCAAACTTCTCATAATCCATCCCACACCATCAAGGAATGATTCTGTCCAAGAATTTGTGCAAGATACAAAGGGAGGTGTCCTTTTGGATAGATCTTCGTATCGGAGCCGTGTCCTAAAGATTTTCATTGGGATTCTACTCCCAATAGGTAAAACCTATCCTCTAACTTGATTTCCTTTGTATATTAATTAGTTTTCAATCCAAAGGATCCACCCCCATGCATGTGTCCCCTTTAGATTCAATTTTGAGACCATTTGGAGTCCATTTGAGGATGTTATAGGTGTGTCTTGTGTCCTACTTGATAGATCCCAAATTAGGACACCCCATGTGTATGTATGTATGATAATAGTTTAAATAGATATTTAAATTCGGTTTTAGAATGGTTAGAGAGTGGATTGATCTTAGTTAGGATGGTTAGAATGAGTTTCATTTGGATACCTATGTAGGTATCCAAGTATCTTGGCCAACCCAAATTCGTCATAATTTTTATCCACATTTTTAGTAGCCAGAGCAAATTAGAAATGTCATAACTTTTAGCTTAGAACTTCGATTTATCTCCCATTTTTTTTAAATGGACCATATCGAAGTTAGCTTTCCAAATGTATATTTTAATAAGCCAAATTCATTCTAAAACTTTCTGTAAAATTATTTGAGTGCCAGCTGTACGAAAGACGAACGTATTTCGATGTTTTTGCGATTCCGGGAGCTTCCGGACACGAAAATACGATCCGTTTAAAGTTTCGGAAAGCTAACACAAAGAGCTACAACATATTTTAATCCTAGAATTTAGTGAAGGACCAATTGGTACAGTATTTATTTTTAAATAGAAGAGTGACTATACGACATAGCATTTTGTGTAACCTATGAGCCTATGTAGTATAGATATTAAATAAATGTAGAGTATGTAATGCATGATATGTTAGATGAATGAAATGATATATATATGATATGTATCCTCTTTACATTAATGTACATATATGGTTGAATGCAAGCATGTAGGAATAAAATTAATGTAATGTATGTAAGCAATGCATAAATGCATGAATGAAAGAATGATATACAATGTATGCATGAAAGTATATAATGAATGCTAGATACAAATACAAGGTATACATGTAATGATTGATATGAGTGCATAATGTATACATAATATAATACAATATATTATGATAGCATGTATGGTAATATATAATATATGATACAAGTACGTATATGTCCATTGTTTTCCCTTTTCCTTACATTTTCCCTTCCCTTTCCATTTTAGTTTTCCTTTTTTTTTTTCCTCTTCTATTTTTACATGTTGTATACAATGTATATAATGTATAGATGCATGTAAGTATGTAATATGCATGAATGACATGTATGTAATGAAAATAAGTATATGCGTACAACTTAATGATATGTGAATGAATATAACGCATGAACTGAAGTATGCATGTATATGGGATATAAACGAATGTAATATAATATAGAGTATGCATGTATGAATATAATGTATGGAAGTATATAATGTATTCAAATATGTATGTATGCATCTATGTATGTATGTATAGGTGCATGAATGAATACAAGTATGCATATATGATATGTATATATGCATGTATGCAATATAAGTATGTATGTATGTATTTCTATAAACTGAGTTAACCTATAACCTTTTACACATATACATTTATACACCCTTTGACACCATGTATCCCATGTCACATACACCTACCTATCACTAAATCTGAGAATATTAACACATATACTTTCACATACACACACACTCACTTACTCTTTTACCTCTCCTTCTCTTTCTCTATATATATAAATATATGTATGTACCTATATATATATAGCTTTCATATATATATATATATATATATATATATATATATATATATATATATATATATATATATATATATATATATATATGTATATGAATAAGTGAATGTGAATAATATATATACTTTATATGACTAAGTTTGTGTGTTTGTTAGCTTATGGTTTAGTTTTGTGCTTGGTTTAGCAAGTGACTTAGGCTAGTAGCTATCTTGGATACTTGATTTGCATAGACTTAGTTTGTTTAGACCTAAAATTGACTAACCTAGACTAGTTGACAATTGTTGACCAAACCCTAGCTAGTATGACCACAGTTGACTAGAGTTGACCTAGTTTGACTTTATAGTTGACCAGAGTTGACTTTGACCTAGATTGACCTAGAAATTATGTAGATTGTATCGTAAACTTCATCTACCTTATTTTAAGCATATTATAACTTATACTACTCTATTTAGGACATTGTGACTCTGGTGCAGACATATGATATTATACTACTCTTTTCAGAGTATCAGGCGAGTACATTCTCTGATAGTTCTTTCATTTACTTGTCAATTACTGTACTTCAGTTTTAGTTAGTTTTATTTGATTCTTGTTACAAACACGTATTGTTATTACTGAATCCATGTATACGACACACATACTTACTCGTCTTGCCTCTATTATTCGAATCACCATACGAATTACTATTCGAACCACCTATTCGCATCTTCATGTGCTGGTTGGACTTGTATTCGTCTTATGTGTTGGATTATGGATTCATTTGTATTAGACTGGGCGAAGAAATACAGATTAGACATGTCGACATATCCCCCTATTCGAATCACCCCTCTGTGAATGATATTCGAACGATAGCCATCCCACACTTGGCCGAGTGTGTGGGGTGCCGTATTACCTACAGTCGTTTACATGTCGATCTCGGTATTTTAAAACACACTTGGAGAATTTATTTGAATCATTGTTAGAACATTGTGTGAATCATTATTAGTATCACCTTATTCGAATCATCTTATTCGTATCACCTTATTCGAATCACCTTATTAGAACAATGATTAGAATCACATTCGACTCTTCTTGTATTAGACTCATATTGGGATTACACTGGACTTATATTATACTGTCTAGACTCATCATGTTACTCTAGTTCAGCTAGATCTTATTTTACATTATTTCTTGCCATGCTTCTCCTCTTATTTAGTTACCTTACTTTCCTTGTACCTTAACTGTTTCTCTACATCATTACTCGTACAAACTGTCATATTCATCAATACAACTGTCTATAACTGCTTTATAGTTCTCTGTCATTTACTTGGGATTTTTTGATGAATTGTACTCGTTCTTGTCATGAATAGACCTGTTGAAAATATTACAGATGATTGCCCTGAGGACATTTGCCCTACTTGCCTTGGAGCAGGAGATGGCTTGGCTACCTTTGGCCCCGACACTCAGGAGTGATCGGGAGACTAGCTAGTAGACTTGGTTTAGTTTTTATGTTTTAAAACTTGAATTGTAATAACTTGAGATACGAGTTTGTATTTGAGTTTGTTTAAGATATTATTATTTAGTAGTTTATAAATGTTGTTGTTTAGTCTTTAGTTATAAACTTCTGAGTTATCTTATCGTACTTAGAGTGTGATCGAGATTTCATTATATCTATACTTGTCCTCCGTTCGGAGTTGAGATTTGACAAGTACATTATATAATTGCGTGAGTTGTTGATTAAATAGTAACCTAGAACAATGTTCTACCGCCGACACTGCGGCGTAGGCTGGGCGTCGTTACGTACTCGTACCCTTACAGTGGGTGCGGGTCGTGACACATTTTTAGTGGTGGCCCATGCAGGTCGAGAGTCACATTAGTGCGATATCATGGTAGTATGGCGACTTAGTTGTACTGCTGCGAGCCTGCGATAGGATTGAGAGATAGGCTATAACGGAGAGGTACTCAATCACAGTTAGGACTACTTGAGATGATTTCTGGGATGACCCTTGAGAATCTCATTATAAACTATCTCGAAATTCGATTCCGACAGTATCTGTCTATCTTCCTTGATTCATCGTTGAATTGATTCTTGGTATTCAATATTGACTTAATTTTCTACCAAGATAATACTATAGGCTAGGTCGCCTCAGTCATGGAATCTAGAGTCTTCTACAGCCATATCAGCTGGTTGGGCGATGAGATAGAGTCTGATTTAGGATGTATTTCTCGGGTGTGGAAATTTAAAGTTTTCGCAGCCAAGCAAGCAGCAATGCAAAAATTTTAAATACCATGATTCTAGAGGTATGTACCTTAGTCCCGGACTTTATAGATTATTGCTGTAGTACCTACTAGCGTAATGAGGATTCTGTTAACCTGGTTTTGGATAGACGGGTATGATTATCAGATTTTAGAATAGATACCATATAGATGGTGCCCTAGTATGATGGAATGGAATATCAGTGTGGATGTTACTTGAGTATCATGGATTAGATAGAGGGAGCTAAGCCACCTGTAGCGCAACACCATGCCCCGCACCATCAGAGGGATCCTTTCCGGAGGGGCAGGGCTTTTGCGCTGACAGTCGAGTAGACCGACGCTATGGGTAACGGGTTAGCAGGTCTGTCCTTCCTGTTCTTCTTTCCATCTTATTATGTGATTCCATTAGTACCTGTCAGGATATTGCTTGTGATTGATAGATAGTGTAGCTACCCTGTTCGAGACTGTGAAATCACGACCAGTAAGATTGTGTTTGCATGATTATCTCTCGACTTTGATTTGTTTGGGTTTGACCTAGAAAGAGTGCGATCATTTTAATTTCGAGGACGAAATTATTTTAAGGGGGATAGATTTGTCACTACTACATTTCCAGCTTGAGGGTATTTTGGTCATTTTTAACTTTTAATGAAAATGAATTTTGATTAATTAAATATTGTGCTAATTGAATTGTTAGGGACTAACCTAGTTTTGACTAAACCTAGATGTTAATGATGCTCATGGAGGTTTAGTTAGAAGGTTAGAGACTTAATGGTTAAGTTAGATTAACAATATCTAGATATTTTATAGTAGGATATTTACCCCTTAAGATATTTGTGAAAAAGAAAGCCTTATGACTAGTTGAACCAATAGGAAGGCTTAGAATTGGGTGGACAACTCCTAGCCACTCATCTACATAAAAAACTAACCCTAATTCATCTAATGACCAGCCATCAAGTGCCCCCTCCCTTCCTATAAAAAATTCTTAAGAAAACCCTTGCCTCTTTTTACCTCTACATAGAACCCTAAGTGCTCTTCCCCAAATTAGAGAGCTTCCCTGTAACGCTCCAGAACCAGAATACTGAAGAGCGGGGGCGTAAATAGCCAGCTACGTATATTGAAGTGCAACCCACCTCGCTATACGGTCACGGCTGTCTAGATACATGAGGGTTTAACTGCAAGCCAACAGTCTCCTATGGTTATGAACAAGCCTATTGTCTCAATCTCAAGCAAGCAATAATAGTTACAAGATGTCAGAGCACCAAATATATAATAGCAAGGCGTCCCATACATTACATATTGGATGATCATGAAGCTAGTCGTACAAAATCTCAGGACTAGCAAGAGTTTCAGTCATACATTATCAACCCTAGGATCTGTCAATCATGTTACAGCCCGTAGGCAGACAGTAAATAAAGGTGCAATACGAGCTAAACAAGTGCTCGTCGGCTAAACGCGTCAGAATATTTTTACAATAAAGTGGAAGGACAAAAGAAACCCACTCGTTGTAGGTCCTAAAAATCAAGTTGCATTTATCAAATAAACAGAGGAAATTAAATTACGCACTCTTCAAATGGACTGTGCAGGAGGTAGATTGCGCTACCATTCAAACGCGTAAGCTGAACTGCTCTACCACTCAAGTGCGCTATGCTGACGTGGCAATGCCATCATTACCTGACAAAAATCTGATCTTCTGACAGGTGACAGCTTGATAAACGAGGAGTCCTTTCGTTTCTTGTGCAGCACAGCGCTCGCGGACAGCTGTACAGCCAGCACAGTATGACAGTTCAACTTCAGCGCAGTTTAACCAAGCTCGAATCTCAGCGCAGTCTGATGCTAGCACTTTTTAAGTGGCACAATCCATCAAGATAACTGACATTTATTACGTGGCTTAATCGCCTATACACGACCATGCGCATTTCAATCAAATAATGCCACGCGTCTAATACAGTTGGCCCATGATCGAGTAACTGCCAATACAGTTCGATGTTTGCGCAGTCTGTTGCTAGCGCAGTTCATCATGCACAATCCAGAATAACTATAAATTAGTTATTTCTAGAACTCTATAAATAGAGTTTTAAGTCCTTCATTAAGGGGATCAGATTATTTTTATCATCAGATATCAGAAGTTTTTGTCCAAGTGCTGTTGCATTATTCAGAGGATATCGTTTTCAAAGTTCACATCGTCCAAGGGATAAAGCGATCGTCTTCAGATCGGATTCCTATAGTTGTACTTTCCCAGAATTTAATTGTAATCTTCTTACAACGTTTGTGAAATAAAAGACTTTTATTTTTGCAAACAAAATAGCGACTCTGCTGGAGACGACTTTCTCCTCCGACGAGAAAGTGACAACTCAATGTGACGTTGCGTCTATCGGAAAGACGCAGAAGACGCTGGTTGTGAAGGTCAACCAGACTGCCTACGAGACGATGATCAACTCTGGGGCTACTCGTCGCACTGCAACCTCTGCCAAGAGCAAGGTCCGTTCAGTGAGGACTCCAAAGTCCTCTGCGCAGTCCTCTGTGCAATCATCTGCGCAACCTGCTGTCTCTGCTGCCAAGGAACCAGTAGCAACTGTTGTCCTTGCGTAACATACTGCTTTTTCTGCCACAGCACAACCCACTTCCTATGCTACTCTGGCAAAGTGCAAGACTCCTCTCCCCCTGGCGCAGTTGGCGACCTCATTCCCTCCTGCACAATCCACTATTCCTGCAAACAGAGTGCAACTTAAACATTCTAAAGCCAGGACTCCTGCTGCACAAACTACAGTTTCTGTGGCCAAAAGGCTATCTGTCAAAGCTTATCAAGCGCAATCAGCTAATGCGCCTATTGCCACTTCAACCGCTGCACAAGCTGTTCCAACGTAGTCTAAAAGGGATAGCCTTTTGGCTAATCCCCCTTCTTCTCACAGCAAAGGAAAAACTCTGCTCCTCTTCCCAAGCACCCTGTTGCTCCAGCGCATTCTACTGGGGGTAGTCTGTTGACTGTTCCTCCTCCTCCTCAGAACAAAGAAAAAGGCCCGTTGGTCTTTTTTCGAACTTCCTCGTTCCACGACTTGGAAGACAACAGAGGGAAATGCTTTTTAGCCAACCCTTCTTCACAAAACAAGAGAAAAGGTCCTTTGGTCTTTTCTCAGTCTTCTTTGGTTTTTAGCGTAGAAGATCCATCTGAACGTGCGTCGGCACCAATCAGTACAAAAACTCTCTCAAACAAGAGCTCTTCTCTACCTGCCAAAGAGAAATATATTGATCAAAGAGGTATTCTGCCTACTCCGGTAGCAGAACTCCAAGATCTTCCAACTCTTCGGATATCCCGCTCAAAACAGGGAAAATTACTGGTGTCTCAGACAGAAACCCCTGGGGGTGAGTTTGCTAATCTACGGACTTATCTCAATATACCAGCTTCTATGAAACGCAAGCAGCCAATGCCGAAGATCAACCTGCATCAGAGGTAAATTTCCAGGATGAAAAATTCTGACACCTATGTTAATGAAGTGAGTACTTCTCTATATACTCATGGGACAAAACATCTGAAGAACCGAAACCATGTTCCGAATGTGGTCAGAGAACATATCCCTCAGGCTTCTTCTCGTCCCGTCATTATTCTTGACCTCCGAGAGCACCTCAAGCAAAAACGGGACAACATCTCAACACCTCCAGTTCAACCACTTGAACATCATTGTAATCACAAGGTTGTCATCAAGTGCTGTTGCCAGACAACAAAATGATCTGTTTTCGATCGTCTGAATTTTGCAACTTCTGAACCAATGTCAGAAGATGAAGACGAAGTGTTGTATGCTTCCGTCAACATGGCTTCTCGAGACACTGGGGGTAGAAAGTGCTCCAAACACGGCAAGCCTCACAGGCCCAGCCAGCGGTACTTAGATTTACTCCAAGAATCTTCTGAAGGAGTATTTCGACACACCCGATCCCGAAGTCGAGGCACAATGGGGCATGGGAATCTTCTCCAAGATCCCTCTGGTCATCTCCCTATTTCTTATTCAGGAGATAATTCCTTCTCTGATTATGATGCATACAGCAAAAGTTCTGAACAGACAGTGTCTTCTACTTTACCTAGAGAAGTGACAGCTTATGTTGTCACTGAAGACCCAGACGTTTCTAGTTCAGTAAATCAAGAACAATGAATAGCTGTACTGGAGGACAAGCTGAAGACCATGGCTGAAATGGTTGCAAGTATGCATTCTATCATCGTGGCCCAACATACGGTACCACCGACCGTACCTGCTGCAAACCCTGAGATTATAGCATCGTCGGTGCCTGTTAATGCAGGTCTGGGGGTAGTATCTCCTCAAATACCCCTGTATAAATTCAACCCACTCCCAGTCAGTTAGGAGCTGGGGGTAGCACTTACCACGATGTTCCTCTCCCTAACACTATAATTCAGCCTGCTCCTTCTGCATCATCGGAGGATGCTAATGAAGCTGTCAAACTCTTGCGCACTCAATTCGAGGCCTTTAAAGAGAAGGACAACTTACAGAGATTGGGGATCAAACAACTCTATCCGGTTGAATAGAAGGAAGTTCCATTCCCTCCTAAATACAAAATCCCTATAATTTTGCTATTTGACGGTAGCACTTCTCCAAGTCAATTCATTAACCACTTTGAGGTAATGACTGTTCAACTTCAGCCAAATGACGCTCTTCTTACCAGGATATTTGTCAGCTGTTTAGCCGGTGTAGCATACGATTGGTACAGGAGCTTGCCTGATGGCGGTATCACCTCTTTCTCGGGTTTGAAACAAATCTTCTTAGACCGATTCTACGAGGGAATCAACGACATGACCATGTTGGCCCTCAACAAGATTAAACAAAGACATAATGAAACCGCTGAGAGTTTCAATGAAAGATTCTGTCGAGAAGCATTAAAGATGCCTCCTGGAACTCAGGCCGCTGTCACTATAGATACCTGCAAGGTAAATCTTTTGCCTATCATCAGCATGTGGACAGGGTCAACTCAATTTCAAGACTGGCCATCATTTATTGTCAATGCTAAAGCAGCCGATGTCACGACCCGCACCCTAGAGTAAGGGCACGAGACGTGGATACGTCCAGCCTATGCCGCAGTGTCGGCGGTAGAACGCTGTCCTAGGTCAAACATCTAACAATATAAAGGTACCTGTACAGTATATACTCTCCGAATGGAGGTGACATAGCAGATACAGTCTCAATCACAACTAAGGTAGAGCAAGATAAAAGATAGGTAAAACATGAAATCCAAAAGAGATACAGCAGATAGAAGTCTAAGTGTCTAAGATACACAAACCCAGAAAACATCTCAAAGCTCAACACAGTAATCCATAGAATAAATACAACTCAATACAACTAAAATAACTAACTATACAACCTCTACTGTATCTCCTCTAGGCTAGCAGGCAACCTCCAGGCTATCTGTAAAATTTATCAACAGGTCCAGTCAGGACAGGAACGAGCACAATCTCATCTAGAAAACCCAAGTAAATGATAGAGAACTATACAGCAGTTATAGACAGTTATATTGATGAATATGGCAGTTTATGTTCAGGTGATGGTAAGAAAGACAGATAAAGTGCAAGAAAAGAAAATAACTAAACAAGAGAAGAATCATAGCAATGAAGACTGTAAAATAGAACTAGCTGAACCAGGGTAATATGATATAAAGTCCAGACAGCAATGTAGACCAGTGTAACTCCAATGTAAGTCCAGTACAAGATGAATCTAATACAAGATGAATCCAGTAAGGGACGATTCCAGTTATAGTGATCAATGATTCCAGGGTAAGTCCAGCCTATACTCTAACAGTGTGTTTTAAAATACCGAGATCGACATGTAAACGGCTGTAGGTAATCAGGCACACCTCTCACTGATCAGGCGAGAGATGGCTATGCTTCCAGTAGATTCCAGTTGGAGATTCCCGATTGGGGTATGTCTACATGTCTCACTCTAGTATTTTCCCTCCCAGCAAGTGAATCCAGAATTTTGACACAATGATTCAAGATGAGTCCAGCCAAAATATAATGATACCAGTAAATAATTCCAGTAAATGATTCTAGTTAAATGATTCCAGTAGGTGATTCCAGTAATAGAAATGATACCAGAAATAGAGGCCAGAAAATAAAAGTATGTCGTATACATGAATCCAGAAATATTCACACGTGTTGTAACAGAGAATCGCATACAACTAACTAGAACTGAAGTACAGTAATTGACAAGTAAATGAGAGAACTATCAGAGAATGTACTCGTCTGATGTCTGAATGTCCAAAGTAAATATACTGTCCGATGAGAGGTGTCTGGCTCCTAATCAGAACAGCACAAGTCACAACAAGTCCAAAATGATAATATGAAGTTCTATTATGCATTCTACATGATTCTAGGTCAATCTAGACCAAAGTCAACTCTTGGTCAACTTGGTCAACCCTAAAAGTCAAACCTAGGTCAACTATGGTCAAACTAGGTCTAACAAGTCTAAATTAGGTCAAATAATTATTCTAGGTCTAAACAAACTAAGTATATGCAAATCAAGTATCCAAGATAGCTACTAACTCATAGCCTAAGTCACTTGCTAAACCAAGCACAAAACTAAACCATAAGCTAACAAGGCACACAAACTTAGTCATATAATGTATATATATTATTCACATTCACATATTCATATACATAGATATATATAGGAAAGCTATATATAGGCACATACATATATATATATACATATATATATAGAGAGAGAAAGAGAGGTAAAAGAGTAAGTGAGTATGTGTGTGTTTGGCATGTGTGTGAAAGAATATGTGTTAATGTTCTAAAATTTAGTGATAGGTAGGTGTATGTGACATAGGATACATGATGTCAAAGGGTGTATGAATGCATGTGTGTAAAAGGTTATAGGTTAACTCAGTTTATAGAAATACATACATACTTACCTTGTATACATGCATACATACATATCATGTATATTATATTTACATGATACATACATGTATACTTGTATTACATTATACTTACATTCATGCATATTAGATACTTGTATTTATATTAACATATTGTAAACATTCATTTCATTCATGCATCTATGCATTACCTACATGTTTTATACATATGCATACATTGTATATTCATATCATTTCATACATTAACATAGAGACATACAAACATACACACATCATATATTTCATACCTTGCATTACCTACATATCATGTTATATATTATCATTCATTCCTTTCATGTATTACATTCTATATTACCTATATACATGTATTTTCTCCATTCATTCATGCTTGCATCATATACTCTACATTACCATACATGTTATCATTATATATTGCATTACAATATTTATACATTTTGCATTCATATCTATCATTACATATATATCTTGCATTCATATCTAGCATTCATTATATACTTTCATGCATACATTGTATATCATTCTTGCATTCATGCATTGCTTATATGCATTATATTAATAGTATTCCTACATGCTTGCATTGAACCATATATATAAATTAATGTAAAGAGAATATATATCATATATATCATTTTATTCATCTAACATATCATCCACTACATACTCTATATTCATTTAATATCCATACTACATAGGCTCATAGGTTACACAAAATACATATATCGTATAGTCACTCTTTTACATAAAATCAATACTGTACCAATTGGGCATTCACTAAATTCTAGGATTAAAATATGTTGTAGTACTTCATGTTAGCTTTCCGAAACTTCAAACGGATCGCATTTTCGTGTCCGGAAGCTCCCGAAATCGCAAAAATACCGAAACGCGTTCGTCTTTCGTACAGCTGACACTCAAATAATTCTACAGAAAGTTACAGAAAGAATTTGGCTTATTAAAATATATATTTGGAAAGCTAACTTCGATACGGTTCTTTTAAAAAAAATAGGAGATAAATCAGAGTTCTAAGATAAAAGTTATGATATTTTTAAGTTGTTTTGGTTAATAAAAAACGTGGATAAAAATTATGACGAATTTGGGTAGTTTGAGACAAAAGAACACAAGTATATAACATAATATATCAAGAACTCACTCTCTACACTAATATATATATATATATATGAGACACTATAGAACATATCTCCAATATAAAAATATGAGATTAAACATGTAATAATTCATTCATACATAACAACAACACATAGTGTGTCCAAATTTGGGGTTTTTCCACATGGACACAACCACAACACAAAGGACACTCCTATGACCTACAAATAGACACGAAATGGACACAAATGGAGATACAACTATGGGAGTCATTCCTATGGGTTCAAAATAGACCTATATGCATGAGGAAATGAAAAGGAGAAGGGATTTATACCTCCCGGTAGATCGAATCAAAGAAAAGCCTTCCCGGAGCGACACCGACACGTAGAGATTCCAAAAGGACACGAACGAGCTCCGAATCCTCCCAAACTTGGGTAGCTTCCTCCTTGGCTAGAATGGAGAAGGAAAGAAGAAGATTTGGTGGCGAAATGGAAGGATTTGGTGGAGAAATTGCTAGGGATTGCTCTCTAGAAATTTGGGAAAGAACAAGAGAGAGAGTGTGGATGAGAATAATGAAATGAACTTGAGCCTATCCTCTCCCAAAGTGGCTGGCCATATGGGGCTATTTGTCCTATTATGGTAAGGTCCAAAAATGCCCCCACTAACCTATTCTATTAGTATTAGGAAAGGGCTAATTGGTTGGGGCTAAATTAGTCATTCTAAAGTCTCTAATCACACTAACCTTATCCATAATAATTAGTCTAACCTCTAACTAAAATTAATATTATGTGGACTAAAATTAATATCATGTGGGCCATGGCTAACTAATGTGTGGGTCTACTAAAGTCAACACTACCCCCGGTTCCCCGTTTCAAGTCGGATTGAGCTGAAATTCGAACCCGACTCAAATAATCCCAAAACAATATCATAAATAATAAAATAAATTTCAAAAATATTTCAAAAATACAAAATGACAAAAATACTCCTGTTCCTAAAAACTGGAGGTGACAAATTCCTCGAAATTAAAACCAAACAATAGTAAAATGTCAAAATCACAAGTCATAATTTTAAATAGTTTAAAAATGATTAAAAATTACCAAAAATCATAATATGAAATAATAATCAATAAATAATAATTATAATTACAAAATTTCAAAATTACCCTCATCTGAAAAACTGGGTGTTACAATCATACCCACCTTATAAAAATTTCGTCCTCGAAATTAAAATGATCGCACCCCCTTCTATGTCAAACATAGTCAAGGGCAACATCCAAGTACTTGGTCATCAACTGGTCAACTTCTTAGGGTTTTACCTATGCTAGCTATCTAGGTGTTGGCAACTAGAATTTAGCAAAAGAGAAACTCTACAATAGACTAGCTCTTAACTTCCCAATCCTATCAAGTCACCTATAACTAAATACCTACAAGCTAAGTACATGAATACCAAATACCACATATATAAATATATGCTCAAGAACAACAATCCATCACATATATCCTAAGTATATCATCTATATATATATATACATGACTGATCAACCAAGGGTTAAGGCAGACTAAACTTATAAGGGTCTGAAACAATGCTTAGAACTAGGCTAAGGATGAATGGTCTGAATCAAGGGGACATGGTATCTAGTGAAGGGTCTGCACACTGCCTATAAAGGTGATCAACGCAAAGAAACTCAACACAAAGAGAACTTAACTAAAATGGAAAACTGAACCAAGTATAGGCTAAACAACATGTTTATAACCCTATACAACAATGGCCTATAGATACCAACTAACCTATATCCCATATGCCAATATCATCTGCAATCTATCTATGCAAATAGACCTCTCGATCTTAGGTGAAACTACGACTATACTCAAAGGTAGGCTCTGGTCATGGGTGCCTCACTGGAAAATGTAAGGAAAGGTAGTAATAATCATTAAGGCTGTAAGGCATACTAACATCCTATGTGTAATTGGTTGGTATTATAGATAACAAGAGAATTATCTGCAATGGGTTACTATTCTAACACCAATGCTAACTATCACCTCTAGGGTACAGACACTCTACAAGTCATCATACCATTATACTATGAAGGAACTACCTATGAATAAGCTCTACAAAACTAAATATCCCTACTCCTAGGTCATTTATAACAATCAAAAGGGTATGATGTTTAAACCTTCTCAAGATACAATCTGTTAATCATATGCGTCTGTCCAAAATCATGTTGTCCAGAGTCTTCATCATGCTAGTGAGCAAGGCTACGATAATCACAGAGTCCTTGACTAAGGTACGTACCTCTAGGTTCATGGTATTTAAAATTTTTGCACTGCCGCATACGACGGCAAAAATCTTAAATTCCCATACCCGAGAATACATCCAAAATCTGACTATATGTCCTCACTATGCCAACTAACACGACTATCAAGGATTCTAGATCCCATGATTTAGGCGACCTAGCCCATATGATTTTTTCAGAAGAAAAACAACACAACAAAAGAGTAACATGACAAAATTAATCAATCAACAAGGAACAGATGGAATCAAATTTCAAGGTAATTATAAAAGATAATTGCGGGAATGGAATTGAGAAGAACGGAACTTGCAGCAAGATCTCCAACGGTCTGTGCATCCTTGACTGTCCTGACGATAGCTCGCCCTGCTGGTTTCCTCCAGTCTGATGCTGATACTGCATAAATCTCTGCTGCTGATGCTGCATGAATCGCTGCTGCTGAGAGAAACCAGAAACGAAGGGAAAAGTCTCTGTACAGACGGAGGTGCACCTCCAATGTAGCAGAAACGCCAACCTGAGTCGACACAACAGAAGCTGCGGTCTCGAGGCCCTGATGAACAGGACGAGAGGTGGCCAGCCTCTCGATAGTATCCTCCGAACGGAAGCGATGAGATCGTGTCTTTATAACCATCACGAAGACAGATCAAAACAAGAAGCAATTTCTGAGAATGAAGCAAAAATTCAAAGGAGAATAGTTTATATTCAAGGGAAGTCAATAAGCAACAATTTTAGACAAAAGAAATCGGATTAAAAGTTTTTCCTAATGTGATTGAGTACCTCCAAAAATATCCTAATCCTACTGCAGGCTGTAGTGATACTCTAGTTCAAATACCACTACATAAACTTGACCTGCATGGGTCACCACTAAAAATGTGTCACGACCCGCACCCTAGAGTAAGGGCACGAGACGTGGGTACGTCCAGCCTACACCGCAGTGTCGGCGGTAGAACGCTGTCCTAGGTCAAACATCTAACAATATAAAAGTACCTGTACAGTATATACTCTTCGAATGGAGGTGACATAGCAGATACAGTCTCAATCACAACTAAGGTAGAGCAAGATAAAAGATAGGTAAAATATGAAATCCAAAAGAGATACAGCAGATAGAAGTCTAAGTGTCTAAGAAACACAAATCCAGAAAACATCTCAAAGCTCAATACAGTAATCCATAGAATAAATACAACTCAATACAACTAAAATAACTAACTATACAACCTCTACTGTGTCTCCTCTAGGCTAGCAGGCAACCTCCAGGCTATCTGTAAAATTTATCAACAGGTCCAGTCAGGACAGAAACGAGCACAATCTTATCTAGAAAACCCAAGTAAATGGCAGAGAACTATACAGCAGTTATAGACAGTTGTATTGATGAATATGGCAGTTTATGTTCAGGTGATAGTAAGAAAGACAGATAAAGTACAAGGAAAGAAAATAACTAAACAAGAGAAAAATCATAGCAATGAAGACTGTAAAATAGAACTAGCTGAACCAGTGTAATATGATATAAAGTCCAGACAGCAATGTAGACCAGTGTAACTCCAATGTAAGTCCAGTACAAGATGAATCTAATACAAGATGAATCCAGTAAGGAACGATTCCAGTTATAGTGATCAATGATTCCAGGGTAAGTCCAGCCTATACTCTAACAGTGTATTTTAAAATACCGAGATCGACATGTAAACGGCTGTAGGTAATCAGGCACACCTCTCACTGATCAGGCGAGAGATGGCTATGCTTCCAGTAGATTCCAGTTGGAGATTCCAGATTGGGGTATGTCTATATGTCTCACTCTAGTATTTTTCCTCCCAACAAGTGAATCCAGAATTTCGACACAATAATTCAAGATAAGTCCAGCCAAAATATAATGATACCAGTAAATGATTCCAGTTAAATGATTCCAGTAGGTGATTCAAGTAATAGAGATGATACCAGTAATAGAGGCTAGAAAATAAAAGTATGTCGTATACATGAATCCAGAAATATCCACACGTGTTGTAACAGAGAATCGTATACAACTAACTAGAACTGAAGAATAATAATTGACAAGTAAATGAGAGAACTATCAGAGAATGTACTCGCCTGATGTCTGAATGTCCAAAGTAAATATACTGTCCGATGAGAGGTGTCTGGCTCCTAATCAGAACAGCACATGTCACAACAAGTCCTAAATGATAATATAAAGTTCTATTATGCATTCTACATGATTCTAGGTCAATCTAGACCAAAGTCAACTCTTGGTCAACTTGGTCAACCCTGAAAGTCAAACCTAGGTCAACTATGGTCAAACTAGGTCTAACAAGTCTAAATTAGGTCAAACAAGTTATTCTAGGTCTAAACAAACTAAGTATATGCAAATCAAGTATCCAAGATAGCTACTAACTCATAGCCTAAGTCACTTGCTAAACCAAGCACAAAGCTAAACCATAAGCTAACAAGGCACACAAACTTAGTCATATAATGTATATATATTATTCACATTCACATATTCATATACATAGATATATATAGGAAAGCTATATATATAGGCACACACACACACACATATATATATATATATATATATATATATATATATAGAGAGAGAGAGAGAGAGAGAGAGAGAGAGAGAGAGAGAGAGAGAGGTAAAAGAGTAAGTGAGTATGTGTGTGTTTGGTATGTGTGTGAAAGGATATGTGTTAATGTTCTAAAATTTAGTGATAGGTAGGTGTATATGACTTGGGATACATGATGTCAAAGGGTGTATGAATGCATGTGTGTAAAAGGTTATAGGTTAACTCAGTTTATAGAAATACATACATACATACTTACCTTGTATACATGCATACATACATATCATGTGTATTATATTTACATGATACATATATGTATACTTGTATTATATTATACTTACATTCATGCATATTAGATACTTGTATTTATATTAACATATTGCAAACATTCATTTCATTCATGCATCTATGCATTACCTACATGTTTTATACATATGCATACATTGTATATTCATATCATTTCATACATTAACATAGAGACATACAAATATACACACATCATATATTTCATACCTTGTATTACCTACATATCATGTTATATATTATCATTCATTCTTTTCATATATTACATTCTATATTACCTACATACATGTACTTCCTCCATTCATTCATGCTTGCATCATATACTCTACATTACCATACATGTTATCATTATATATTTTATTACAATATTTATACATTTTGCATTCATATCTATCATTACATATATATCTTGTATTCATATCTAGCATTCATTATATACTTTCATGCATAGATTGTATATCATTCTTTCATTCATGCATTGCTTATATGCATTATATTAATAGCATTCCTACATGCTTGCATTCAACCATATATAAATTAATGTAAAGAGAATATATATCATATATATATCATTTTATTCATCTAACATATCATCCATTACATACTCTATATTCATTTAATATCCATACTACATAGGCTCATAGGTTACACAAAATGTATATATCGTATAGTCACTCTTTTACATAAAATCAATACTATACCAATTAGGCATTCACTAAATTCTAGGATTAAAATATGTTGTAGTACTTCATTTTAGCTTTCCGAAACTTCAAACGGATCGCATTTTCGTGTCCGGAAGCTCCCGAAATCACGAAAATACCGAAACGCGTTTGTCTTTCATACAACTGACACTCAAATAATTCTACAAAAAGTTACAGAAAGAATTTGGCTTATTAAAATATATACTTGGAAAGCTAACTTCGATACGGTTCTTTTTAAAAAAACGGAAGATAAATCGGAGTTCTAAGCTAAAAGTTATGATATTTCTAAGTTGCTTTGGATAATAAAAACGTGGATAAAAATTATGACGAATTTGGGTAGTTTGAGACAAAAGAACTCAAGTATATAACATAATATATCAAGAACTCACTCTCTACACTAATATATATAAGAGACACTATAGAACATATCTCCAATACAAAATATGAGATTAAACATGTAATAATTCATTCATACATAACAACAACACATAGTGTGTCCAAATTTGGGGTTTTCCCACATGGACACAACCACAACACAAATGACACTCCTATGACCTCCAAATGGACACGAAATGGACACAAATGGAGATACAACCATGGGGGTCATTCCTATGGGTTCAAAATAGACCTATATGCATGAGGAAATAAAAAGGAGAAGGGATTTATACCTCCCGGTAGATCGAATCGAAGAAAAGCCTTTCCGGAGCGATACCGACACGTAGAGATTCCAAAAAGACATGAACGAGCTCCGAATCCTTTCAAACTTGGGTAGCTTCCTCCTTGGCTAGAATGGAGAAGAAAAAAAGAAGATTTGGTAGCGAAATGGAAGGATTTGGTGGAGAAATTGCTAGGGATTGCTCTCTAGAAATTTGGGAAAGAACAAGAGAGAGTGTGGATGAGAATAATGAAATGAACTTGAGCCTATCCTCTCCCAAAGTGGCTGGTCATATGGGGCTATTTGTCCTATTATGGTAAGGTCCAAAATGCCTCCACTAACCTATTCTATTAGTATTAGAAAATGGCTAATTGGTTGGGGCTAAATTAGTCATTCTAAAGTCTCTAATCACACTAACCTTATCCATAATAATTAGTCTAACCTCTAACTAAAATTAATGTCATGTGGACTAAAATTAATATCATGTGGGCCATGGCTAACTAATGTGTGGGTCCACTAAAGTCAACACTACCCCCGGGTCCCCGTTTCAAGTCGGATTGAGCTGAAATTCGAACCCGACTCAAATAATCCCAAAACAATATCATAAATAATAAAATAAATTTCAAAAATATTTCAAAAATACAAAATGACAAAAATACCCCTATTTCTGAAAATTGGGGGTGATAAATTCCTCGAAATTAAAACCAAACAATAGTAAAATATCAAAATCACAAGTCATAATTTTAAATAGTTTAAAAATGATTAAAAATCACCAAAAATCATAATATGAAATAATAGTCAATAAATAATAATTATAATTACAAAATGTCAAAATTACCCTCATCTGGAAAACTGGGTGTTACAGCCGAAGTTAGCGCTGACAAGTTCAAGCAGTTGGGGGTACACATGTCTAACCCCGACCGGGATGAACACCCGACAGCTAGTAGCGGTAATCGCCAGAACAACCGCAAGGGTAAAAAAACTTTGAACATCAATCTGAAGAACAAAGAATCTCTGGCTGTCAATGTAGCTCCGCCTACGTCTACTTCTACTCCTTCTGCCCCTCTACCAAGGAAAACTCGTCCGAAAGTAGAGTACTCCTTTGACGAGAACGACACCGTGAGCATCTTCGATTGCTTGATCAAAAGCAATAAGCTCCAACTTCCAGACCCGAAGAAGCCTGACGAGGTCGGTAAGACTGATCATCCCAAATATTGTGTTTATTACAGGTTCATTGGTCATCCCACTCGAGCATGTTATGTGCTCAAAGGCAAGATTCAAGAGTTCGTCAATGCTGGTGTTGTCACCCTTCAACAAGATGAAAAGACTGTTACCGTGAACATGGTCTCAGTACAGTTCGGTAACTTCCCTCCACAGATGGTACAGCATTGTGTCATCCCTATCCTGAAGGCCACCCTTGAGATCGAGAATCTCCTTCCTCCACGGAGTGAAGGTCTCGTTCCCCTATCTCTTGATAACGGCGAGATTATGTGGATCCACCCGGACCTTGTTGAAGACTTCGAGGCTCCTTCTAAGCAAAAAGATCGCTCCAAAAGCAGAACAAAGATGTGTAATGTGGTGTCTTTTGATCCCATAGTTGAAGAGGAAATACTGCTGGGTACCAGGTCAGGGAAAGCCTATCTATGGGAATTTCCCGAAACTCAAGAAAACCCTGCTTCATCTTCTGAGTCTGCTCCAGTGCAACCTGCTTCTACTAAAGGCATCCCTGTTGTGTCTTCACCAGTTTTAGAACCCATTCCCCCTAAGCCGACAGCAGCCGACAAAGGTAAACAACAAGTTCGCTTTGACAAGCCTTTAAAGAAGTCATCTCCTTTTGGACTTAAGAAACCATACAATTTTGATATTTTGGCTCAACTAGCTAATACACCGTCTAGGCTATCGATCTTTGAGCTCTTGCGTCTCTCCAAAGAGACTCGAGAAACTCTGAGTGAAGCTCTCATACAGGCGAAAACCTGCTTAACTTTTCTAAAGAAGCCAGAATCAGAGCATGTCTCTTGTCTCCACTATCACAGTGTGTTGGAAATCATTCCAAACATTACCTTCATACAGGATGATATGCTGATGGAAGATAATAGGCATGACCGTCCTCTATACTATACAGGATACGTCGACACGATGAAGGTCGATCGTATTCTGATAGATCCCGGGTCAGCACTCAACATCATACCGAAGACAATGCTAGACGCACTGAAGATCCTAGTACATAGTCTTTCTAGCACAATTACCACCATCTTGGGGTTCAATCAGGAAAGAAGTGAGCCTCTGGGCAAGATTCGCCTAAAACTCCAAATAGGCAATCTCCGTACGAAGGTGACCTTCTATATTATAGATAACCATGGTTGTTCTTACAATGCTCTTTTGGGGAGACCATTCCTTCATGAACACAACATTGTTCCTTTAACTCTCCATCAATGTTTCAAGTATGTTGATGATAATGGAGAGGTTCAAAAAGAGGTTGCGGATCTCTACCCTTTTAAAGGTGTCAAAGCATATTGTAATGATGCTCGCATGTATAAAGATGAGTTCATGAAGGTAGTGCTGGATTTAGATACTGAAGAAGACCAAGAAGCAGTGCCCAATGACACCCTCATCATACCTGTTAAAGGGCGTATTTCTCATCCTCAGTCCTCTAAACCACTGGCTATTCACTTGCCAGTCCGGAAGCAACCAACCGATGGTGGTCAAGATCAAAGGGAGCTCACCTCTTCTGAGCCACTTGTTATCGACCTACGTCGTAATAAGGATAAAAGGCAGCTCACCTCTTCTGAGCCACTTGTTATTGATTTATCTCGTAACAAGGATAAAATGGAGCTCACCTCTTCTGAGACACTTGTTATTGACTTTCGTCGTAGCAAGCCTCCTTCACGTTCTTCTTCTTCCCCTCTTGTAATCAATCTGACCAAGCCTGCTAAGGCTAAAGGTCCTGTTCTAAATACAGATGTACAAATCAATGAAAAAGTATCTCCTTTCCAGTATACTGATGTCATTTATCATACTAAATACTATTTGGATATGTTAGATAGCTTTCAGTCATTTACAATGGGAGTTATACAGTCTCTTCAAATAGAGGTCTTACTCGAACACCCAGATGATTCATACTTTGTTGTCCCTTCTCGAAAGAGAGGCGAGAGTCCAATACTTTTTAGTAAAGGGCCAGAACAAAAATTCAGCTATACGGATGATAGCAAAAATAACGATATGGGATGTCTGCAACTTCGTCGTTATAGTCAACAATCAAAAGACATTATCCGAAAGATAGGTTATGACTTCAAGAATGGCCTCAACTATGGTAAGGGTAGACGAACTCCTATTCGCACGGCCGTTCCGAAAGGAAAATCCGAGATGTACTACAGCAGGACAAAAAGAGGTCTCGGATATGCGTCACCTCCGGTCTTATCTCTAGCAGTCTCCGAGTCTGATAGTGAGGAGCGCTCTAACTCTTCTGATTCCAGATCTTGGGATTCTGATACCAGTATTGGCCAAGTTCATCGATTGATTGTATCTTCTAACATGGTCTTCGCTGAACTTCCAGAAGGTTATGATGAAGATATCAAAAAAAATTCGAAACAGATCCTTGGGCTCAACGAATGGACACCCAATGGGAACTCCGATTTGAACAACGAGAACCTCCTACCGAAGATCAATTGGTCCAAATTGACATAGGAGAAAACGGATCACCTCGTCCAATATTCATCAGCAAGAATCTTCCTGAGGTGGATAGGCAAGAATTAATTCTTCTTATTCGAGAATACAATGATGTCTTCGCCTGGAATTATGAAGACATGCCAGGTTTAGATCCTAAAGTTGCTACTCATAAACTGAATATTTTGCCTAATGCAAAGCCAGTCAAACAACAGCAGAGGCAATTCAAGCCAGAAATGATGGACGCGATTGATGATGAAGTCAAAAAGCTCATAGCTTGTGGCTTTATTCGAGAAGAACAACATCCAGATTGGGTAGCCAACGTTGTCCCAGTCTTGAAGAAAACTAGCAAAGTTCGAGTTTGCATCGACTTCTGGGATCTTAATGAAGCCTGTCCAAAAGATGAGTTTTCTCTCCCTATCACAGATGTCATGATTGACCACACTTACGGTTTCGAAAGGATATCCTTCATGGATGGATTCTCCGGATACAATCAGATTCGAATGAATCTTGAAAATGAAAAACACACTTCTTTCCGCACTTCTCGCAAAGTCTACTGCTACACAGTGATGCCATTTGGTCTCAAGAACGCTGGTATAACTTACCAACGAGCTATGAGTACCATCTTTCGAGATCATCTGCGCAAGACTGTCGAATGCTATGTCGACGACATTGCTGTTAAGAGCCGTCTAAAGGAAGATCACATCCAAGATTTAAGAACTATCTTCAATCTAATACGCCAACATCAGCTGAAAATAAATCCCACCAAGTCATTCTTGGGTGTCTCTAGTGGTAAATTTCTCGACTTCGTCATTACCTCTAAAGGTATACACGTGGATCCTGAGAAGATTAAAGCCATTCAAGAGATGCGTCCTCCACGCAACTTAATAGAGCTACGAGGATTCCAAGGTCGACTTGCGTACATCAGGAGATTCAGTTCAAATCTGTCTGGACGCTGCAGACCATTTACCCAGTTAATGAAGAAGGGTATATCTTTCATTTGGACTGAAGAATGTCAATGAGCATTTGACGACATAAAACAATATCTCATGAACCCTCCAGTCTTGGTGCCACCAATTTCAGGCATACCATTCTTAATGTATGTCCGTGCTATGGACCATTCATTGGGTGCTTTACTTGTCCAGAAGAACAAAGAAGGTCATGAACAAGCCATCTACTATCTTAGTCATACTATGATTGGTGCTGAACACTGTTATAGTTCGATTGAGAAAGAATGCTTAGCTCTTATGTTTGCTGTTCAAAAGACAAGGCATTACATCATTGGAAAAACTATTCATGTCATATCCCGAGTTAATCCTCTTCGGGTATTAATGAAGAAATCCAGCACACTCAATTCTCGACTGGCTACATGGGCCATTTTGCTAGCCCAATATGACATGGTTTATGTTCCACAAAAGTCTGTTAAGGGTCAAGCACTGGCGGAATTCTTAGCGGCCCATCATGTTCCGAAGACATCTAAACTTTATGATGAAATTCCAGACGAGACATTGGAATCAAATATGATCTCCGAAGAATTTTCTACCTGGCGTCTATTCTTTGTTGGTGCATCCAGGATCGGGCCAAATGGTGCCATCGTCGCAGGAGTTGGGGTTGTTCTTGTTTCTCCAGATGGGTCAACTATCCAAAGAGCTTATTCCCTAGATGAACCCTGCTCCAACAATGTAGCAGAATACAATGCTCTACTCATTGGCCTTCAATTAGTTAAACAACTAGACATCAAATATCTTGAAGTCTATGGCGACTCTAAGTTGGTTGTTAACCAGGTTAGAGGAACCTATGAAGTTCGTCATCAAGATCTGGTACCTTATCATGAAGCGGCAATCAATATGGCTACATCATTTAAAGCCTTTTTCATCGAATATGTCCGTCGAGCTTGCAATATTGAGGCAGATGCTTTGGCCAATCTTGCAGCAGTCTTAGCCATACCTGTCAAAAGACAACTGGTGGTGGTTGTCTCTAATCGAAAATTGTTTTACATCGAAAACAATCGCAATATTGAGTTCAGTAATTTTACTGAGGCCAATGTTATCAGTGAAGATTGGGGAACTCCCTTCATCGACTTCGTAGTCCATGATATACTTCCTGAAGATCCCAAGGAGGCTACGAGTATTCGTCGACGGTCTCTGCGATTCTACTACAATCAGACTACTAAGACTCACTACCGGCGGACTTATGATGGTCTTCTCTTACGCTGTCTTGATGGTGATAAAGCAAAGCAAGTGTTACGTGAAGCTCACGATGGTGTTTGCGGAGCACATCTACCTGGCCCTAAACTACAAGACCATATCCGACGCATGGGTTACTACTGGCCCTCTATGGTATCAGATGCCATCGAATATGCAAGGAAATATCGAGCTTGTCAAATCTACGCAGATTTTATTCATCAACCGTCAGAATTTCTGTATCCAACTGCTGCTTTCTGGCCTTTTGAAGCTTGGGGCATGGATATTATAGGTCCTATCAATCCTCCTTCTTCTAAAGGACATCGGTTCATACTAGCTATAACCGATTACTTCTCCAAATGGGCTGAAGCTATACCTCTGGCTGAAGTTAAGACCAGTAGCGTCATCAACTTTGTCAAACACCATGTCATCTATAAATTTGGTATATCTCGAAGGATCATTCACGACAATGGACCACAGTTTATTAGCCAGAAGTTTACCAGGTTTTGTGACGATCATCGGATTGACAATGTCGCTTAAGAAGCATTTAACAAGACTATTATCAAAATCCTTACGAAGTTTGTATCTACTAACAAACGGAATTGGAGTAAAAAACTTGGAGAATATTTATGGGCCTACTGCACTACGTCCGTAACCCTACAGGCTGTACACCTGTAATGACCCGCACCCACCGTGAGGGTACGAGTACGTAACAGCGCCCAGCCTACGCCGTAGTGTCGGCGGTAGAACACTGTCCTAGGTCTCATACATCTAACAGTATAAGGCTAAACAGTTTATACACCCCGAATGGGGGTGACATAGCAGAATGTAAACTCAATCACATCTAAGGTAGAGCATAATGGAAGATAGATAAAACATGAAATCCAAAAGAGATACAGCAGATAGAAGTCTAAGTGTCTAAGATACGCAAACCCAAAAATATATCTCAAAGCTCAAATACAGTAATCCATAAAGTAAATACAACTCCAGACAACAGAAATAGCTATCTAAACAACCTCTAATGTGTCTCCTCTAGGCTAGCAGGCAACCTCCAGGCTATCTGTAAAATTTATCAACAGGTCCAGTCAGGACAGGAGCGAGCACAATACATCTCAACAGTTCATAGCAGGTTAGAAAATATAATCATGCAGTAAAGTAAGATACAGGTACTGAAGGAAATATAGTATATAAACAGAGAGAGAACTGTAATAGAAATATCTACTATACAATAGAGAACTAACAGTAGCTAGTGAGTCATAGTACAATATAGACATGTAAATGGCATAGGAGATTCTGATGAGACACTATGGAAAGATTCTGATGAGATACTACTTGGGTATTATTTACATGTCTACTTCTACTCCCCCGTACCCCCAATCAATACACAAGGATCCAACCAGGTTATGTTATGATTCCATACAAAGGCCCCCGAAGGGTGATACATGGATGTCCCATAAATAGGGATTCTAGGAGATTCTAGGATATCCAGTAAATGGGATAAGGATTCAAGGAGACTCTGTGATCATAAGAGTATATGTCACAAGTGATCAATGAACCAACGAAGCATAGTGATATGCCATGTAAGTGAAACGCACAGAACATGTAGTACCCGATGCTCCCTAAGGATAACATCTCAAGAAGGGATCCATATAGTACCAATCCGTGTGACCAACGTGACAATAACAAGTAAAGTAATTTAAAGCAGGAAAATAATTCTAAGCAGGATATGAAATGATCAGAGAATGTACTCGTCTGATATCCTGAATGTCCGAAGAGAATATACTGTCCGAGGAGTGGTGTCTGTCTCCTATAGAATAGTACAAGTCACAACAAGTCTAAAATAAGGAAATAGACTGCTACAATGCATTTACATGAAGTTTGGGGTCAATCTAGGCTAAAGTCAACCTTTGGTCAACTCTAGTCAACTAGACTAGTCAAACTAGGTCAAACCTAAACCAAACAAGTCTATACTAGTCTAACTAGTCTATTCTAGGCCTAATCATGACTAAACATGTCTAACTAAACTCTCACTAGGCAAACAGACACACCATAGGCTAAGAGTCCTAGGCTATAGGCTATATCATGCCTAAGCCAAAACACAAACACATATACACATAACAATATATATATCTAATATATTGTAGTATACTCATAACATATACGCTACCTATATGTACATCCCACATATATATGTATATGCATCACTATTCATATATTCATATACATAGATATATATAGGAAAGCTATATATATAGGCTCATACATATATAGAGAGAGAGAAAGAGAGGTAAAAGAGTAAGTGATTATGTGTGTGTTTGGCATGTGTGTGAAAGGATATGTGTTAATGTTCTAAAATTTAGTGATCGGTAGGTGTATGTGACATGGGATACATGATGTCAAAGGGTGTATGAATGCATGTGTATAAAAGGTTATAGGTTAACTCAGTTTATAGAAATACATACATACATACTTACCTTGTATACATGCATACATACATATCATGTATATTACATTTACATGATACATACATGTATACTTGTATTATATTATACTTACATTCATGCATATTAGATACTTGTATTTATATTAACATATTGCAAACATTCATTTCATTCATGCATCTATGCATTACCTACATGTTTTATACATATACATACATTGTATATTCATATCATTTCATACATTAACATAGATACATACAAACATGTACACATCATATATTTTATACCTTGCATTACCTTACATATCATGTTATATATTATCATTCATTCCTTTCATATATTATATTATCTTTAAGTTGAATACATCATATATGGATACAATACATTATCTTGCATGTTTGCATTCATATATTACATTCTATATTACCTATATACATGTATTTCCTCCATTCATTCATGCTTGCATCATATACTTTACATTACCATACATATTATCATTATATATTGTATTACAATATTTATACATTATGCATTCATATCTATCATTACATATATATCTTGCATTCATATCTAGTATTCATTATATACTTTCATGCATACATTGTATATCATTCTTTCATTCATGCATTGCTTATATGTATTATATTAATTACATTCCTACATGCTTGCATTCAACCATATATATACATTAATGTAAAGAAAATATATATTATATATATATCATTTCATTTATCTAACATATCATACATTACATACTCTACATTCATTTAATATCCATACTACATAGGCTCATAGGTTACACAAAATGCATATATCGTATAGTCACTCTTCTACTTAAAACCAATACTATACCAATTGGGCATTTACTAAATTCTAGGATTAAAGTATGTCGTAGCCCTTTGTGTTAGCTTTCCGAAACTTTAAACGGATCGCATTTTCGTGTCCGGAAGCTCCCGAAATCGCTAAAATACCGAAACACGTTTGTTTTTCGTACAACTGACACTCAAATAATTCTACAGAAAGTTACAGAAAGAATTTAGATTATTAAAATATATATTTGGAAAGCTAACTTCGATACGGTTCTTCTAAAAAAAATAGAAGATAAATTGGAGTTCTAAGCTAAAAGTTATGACATTTCTAAGTTGCTATGGTTAATAAAAACGTGGATGAAAATTATGACGGATTTGACAAAAGAACACATATAGGCCAAGATACTTGGATACAAACATAGGTATCCAAATGAAACTCATTCTAACCATCCTAACTAAGATCAATCCATTCTCTAACCATTATAAAACTAAATTTAAATATCTATTTAAACTATTATCATACATACATACACATGGGGTGTCCTAATTTGGGATCTATCAAGTAGGACACAAGACACATATCTAAAATCCTCAAGAGAGCTCCAAATGGCCTCAAATTTGAATCTAAATGGGACACATGCATGAGGATGGATCCTACGGATACAAAACTAATTTATATGCAAAGGAAATCGATTTAGAGGACAGGTTTTACCTATTGGGAGTGGAATCCCAATGAAATCCTTTAGGACACGGCTCCGATACGAAGATCCCTCAAAGTGGACACTCCTCCTTGCACTCCTCTTCCAATCCTTGGTAGCACCCTTCCCTTGGAGAATGGAAATGATTGAGGGAAGGTTTGGTGAAGGAATGATTTAATTTGGAGATCAAATCAATGGGAAGGCTCTCTAAAATTGGGGAAGAACAAAAGGAAAATAAAAGAGGCAAGATTGTAATGAATGAAATGAATCATTCTCTCCTAAAGGTGGCTGCCATAAAGAGTCCATTAGGGCTAATGGGAAATGTCCTAATTGTCCCTCTCTAGTCTCATATGGTTAAGTCTAGACTAGGTTCAAGTTTGGGGTCAAAATGATCTAGTTTTGAGTCTCTAACTTAACCATTCTAACATGATAAAAATTAGTTTAATTAACTAACTTAATGTTGGGTCTTGTGAGCCATGCTTAACTTAATATTGGGTCCCATCTAGAGTTCAAGCTACCCGGGTCACAATACAAGTCGGAACGAGACGAAACTCAAACCCGACTAAACAATCCAATAGAAACAATATTAAAAATATAAAATTTTCCCAAAATATTAAAATATAAAAAATAACCAAAATCATAATACATCAATTTAAATATATTAAAATAATCTAAAATTCACCAATTAATCAAAATCCTAAATAATTCAAAAGTCACAAAATGACCAAAATACCCTTAGTCTAAAAAGTTGTAAATAGTCATTCTAATCACATGGTTAGGTCCCGATGGTTAGACTCTAAGCTTTGCAAAACTAGGGATTAACTAGTTAACCATCAAAATTACAATTCAATATTTTAAATAGTTTTAAATTGATTAAAAATTTACCAAAAATCATAACATGAGTTAAATCATATTATCGATTAATCAAAATTATAAATGTTCAAAATTACCCTCATTTTAGAAAAGTGGGTGTTATAAGTCTACCCTCCTTAGAAGAATTTCGTCCTCAAAATTAAGATGGTCGTACTTTTTCTAGAGTCTCGTCCCCAACAATCATGGTCTCTGTCACGACCCGCACCCTAGAGTAAGGGAACAAGACGTGGGTACGTCCAGCCTACGCCGCAGTGTCGGCGGTAGAACGCTGTCCTAGGTCAACATACATCTAGCAATATATCTCTAAACAGTTTATACTCCCCGAATGGGGGTGACATAGCAGTAAATGAACTCAATCACAACTAAGGAAGAGATAGCACAATATGAAATAGAACTCAAGAAAAAAAGATGATAAAGTAGTCTAAGATAATCCCAGCAAATATCTAGAGGTACATGGTCTCAGATACTGAATGAAAGAATATATACAACTCAGAACTCAGAACAGAATAAAGTCTAGCTAAACAGTCTCAAGACAACATAAGATAAGATAAGCCTAACTAAACTAGTCTAGGCAATGGGGGTGAAGTCCTCAGCTAGAGCTGGGTCCTCTTGAGAGTCCAGCTCGCAAGTGTCGTCTAGGGCTGTCCCGTAGAAGGTATCCACACAGGCCTCCTCCTCGTCCTCTGTAATATTTTTAACAGGTCCAGTCAGGACAGGAGCGAGTACTGTACATCTCAACAGTTCATAGCAGGTTAGAAAATATAATCATGCAGTAAAGTAAGATACTAGTACTGAAATAAATGTTGTATGTAAACAGAGAGAGAACTGTAATATAAATATCTACTATAAATAGAGACTAACAGTGGCTAGTGAGTCAGAGTACAATATAGACATGTAAATGGCATAGGAGATTCTGATAAGACACTATGGAAGAGATTCTGATAAGATACTACTTGGGTAATATTCACATGTCTACTTCTACTCCCCCGTACCCCCAATCAATACACAAGGATCCAACCAGGTTATGTTATGATTCCATGCAAAGGCCCCCGAAGGGTGATACATGGATGTCCCATAAATGGGAATTCTAGGAGATTCTAGGATACCCAGTAAATGGGATAAGAGATTCTAGGAGACTCTGTAATCATAAGAGTATATGTCACAAGTGATCAAATAACCAGTGAAGCATAGTGATACGCCATGTAAGTGAAACGCACAGAACATGTAGTACCCGATGCTCCCTAAGGATAACATCTCAAGAAAGGATCCATATAGTACCAATCCGTGTGACCGACGTGACAGTACAAGTAAAGTAATTTAATACAGGAAATAATTCTAAGCTGGAAATAAAATGATCAGAGAATGTACTCGCGTGGTATCTGAGTGTCCAATATAAAAGTACTGTCCGAGGAGTGGTATCTGGCTCCTAATCAGAACAGCACAAGTCACAACAAGTCCAAAATGGTATAATAAAGTCCTACTATGCATTCTACATGATTCTAGGTCAATCTAGGCCAAAGTCAACTCTTGGTCAACTCTGGTCAATCCTAGAAGTCAAACTTGGTCAAACTAGGTCGAACAAGTCTAAACTAGGTCAAACTAGTCTATACTAGACTACATTAGTCTATACTAGGTCACTCAACCTATACAAGCTAGTACACAACACTACTAGGCTATCTAAACCAACTACACATGTTAGTTGGCATTCCTACACATTACCTATATGTGTACATTACATAGGTTATAGTGTAACTATTAGAAAACATCACATTATATATATATATATCATCACATCACATTATATATATAAAAAAAAAAAAAAAAAAAAAAATATATATATATATATATATATATATATATATATATAGGCTCAACATATATACATATAGGTAAACATTACATATATTATATATGTATACATACTATATACACAAACCTACATATATGTACCCACATATCTACATAATACATAATACATACACAACTTGGCATTTATGATATAATAGAGAGAGAGAGGGTGTATGTGTGTGTATGAGAGTTAGGTAGGGTGGCTGTGTAGTGTGATAGAGAGTGTGGTGATAATATGTATGTGTGTGGAGAGGAGGGAATGATGTGGGAGTGTAGTGAGTGAAACATATCATGTGTGTGTGTGTGTGTGATGAAGAGTGAGCTGTGAGTGAATAATCTGGAATACAGTGGCAGTGTGTGTGTGTGTGTAATTGGTGTTCAGTGTGCAAGCTAAAGTGTGTGAGAGAGTGCACTGGATTGAACAGGAATTTGACATAGAACCCTCATCCAATCTCAGATTTCAGCCATAATATCAATTTCTAGATTTTTAATCTAACAAACTCCAAAACAGCCCCAATTTCGACCCACACAAGGAACACATATAGGTGCACATCATAAGGTCTAAAACAAGACTAATTAACAGTGTAAATGGGTTAAAAAAATGATGTCAGGTTCATATACAAAAACCTAAAAATGCAAGACTGAATGCCCAGTTTCCAGTTTTTCATTCTAACCTATTTCGATTCCCATATACCACCAATCAATCCAAAAAATTAACCACAATTAGATTACATATAGGAGAATAGTATCAGGGTCTTAAACATGTAATTTAATATTATTTAAAAGGTTAATAAACCAACCAAAGTTTGATTTAAACAGAAGGAACACTGAATGAACACATGGTATCAGGATTAAACTAAGAAATAAGAATTTATCAATTAAAAATAAACTAAACACCAATACAGAGGTTGGTAATGTATACCCATAGTGTATGTGTCCAACAGTGTCGTTGTGTCCAAGCACGAGGACACAAACGTGTCCAAACAAGAGAAAACTCAAATCGGGCACAACAGTGCACTGTCCAGTGTACTGTCTCGTGCACACGTGCACTCGTGTCGTACACACGACACAGGACACAAACGTGTCTCGTGGTCACCCACCTAGATAGCCCACCTATAGGACTACCCCATAGGCTAACTAGCTAGTGTCTACGTCGTAACTGTGTCGGGTACGAGAGCCGTATTAGTAGGGGGAAAAACCAGTGCACAGTGTCAGGCAAATCCCCGTGCGATGGCGATTACTCTCTCGACACACCACGTGGATACGTGAGACTTGACACTTGGCGTGTCAGTCATTGCCCCATGGCGTATGTCGAGTCTCGTGTGTCCTGGTTGCGTGTCGTGTCCGCTACAGCCCCCGAGTGGCAGGGGATCAAATCCGAGCGCGCGTGCGTGTGTGCACCGCGTGTCCACGTATCGATTTCGACACGACCCGACACAAACTCCACCTCAGAGGAATATAAATCAATAAGCAAATACAAACCTAGATTCCTATTCAAAAATATTGCACAAAAAGAATCGAAATGCCCTTTGAGGCATTTCGACAAACACTTAATAAACAGATCTGATACGTGTCCAAAACGGACACAAAACCTATGAAACTCGACACAAAACTAATACAAACACTTAGGGGACTCCTAGGGCTTCCTAAATATGTAAAAAAAATCGAAATTTCATTGAGAAATGAAGAAGTTACCTATAGTTGAACTTCTAGGAAAATCCCTCTTTGTAGAGCTCTTCTCCTTGATATCCCAATCCAACAAATCAACAACAAACTGAAATAAAACTCCAATAACAGCAAGTATTAGTATATTAAAACCTAATGGAAGAGATTTGAATGAAAAAGGAAATGGAATGGAATTCTAGGGATTAAATGAAGTAGGAACAAACCTTTTTTCTAAACTTGAGCTTTCCTAAAAAGAGGCAACCCTAAAATTAAGAGAGCATTTATAGGGTGGTGTTCCCTAGGATGATATGGTGGCCGGCCAATAATGTCTAGGGCTTAGGGTTTTGGTAATTCTTGGGCTTTGGGCCAATCTACAAGGCTATGAGTTAAATTGATTTATTAAAGGTTCTAAATCATAAGCCATGACTTATGACTTTCTAATTCCTATTGCTAACTAGAGTCTATTGACCAAACCAAGGGTTAGCTTAGGTTAGACTAGAGTCATATAACCTAACCAAGTCCATACTAACTAGGGTTAGATTCTAGGTTGGTCTACAAGGGTTAAAACTAGTCAAAATCAATCTAGTCCAAACAATTCCAAAATAATTCCCATAAATTCAAATAAATTCTAATAAATTTAAATTACCCCAAAAATGTCAAAAATACTCTCAAACTAGAATTGTGGTAGTGACAAATCTACCCTCCTTAAAAGAATTTCGTCCTCAAAATTGAAAGGCGAAATACAACTGATAAGAAGGATAGAAAGTATACCTCACGGTCCAAAAAGATAAGGGTAGCGCTCGTGCATCTCATCCTCCCGCTCCCAGGTAGACTCTCCTGGAGAATGATGCCTCCATGCGACGCATACCAAAGGTATCACCTGGTTCCTCAGAACCTTCTCCCGTCGATCCAGAATCTCCACTGGCTGCTCTGGATAGCTGAGAGAAGGCCCAACCTCAATCTCTGAATGATCGAGCACATGGCTAGGGTCAGCCATGTACCATCTCAATTGTGATACATGGAATACGTTGTGGACGCCCACTAGCACAGGCGGCAAGTCTAGCCTGTATGCAACGTCACCGACTCTCCCGCTGATAACGAAAGGGCCGATGAAGCGTGGGCTAAGCTTCCCGCCTCCACCAAAATGTAACATACCACGAGTCGGAGATATCCTCAAGAAAACCTGGTCTTCGACCTAATCACAAGCAAGGTCTCAATTAATTGTAATAAACAAACATGATCAAAATCACAAACAAACAAACCTAAATCTAATCCTACTCTAATCTGTACCTCAAACTCCAACGGCCTCCGGTGGCTATCGGCCCAGTACCGATGTCTGTCCTATGCCATGTGAAGTCTGTCCCTGATGAGCTTCACCTTTTTTGCTGCGTCAACAACCATCTCTGGCCCCAGTAAAGCCCGCTCACCAACATCATCCCAAGATAAGGGTGTACGGCACCTACGCCCGTACAGAGCCTCGAAAGGTAACATCTCAATACTGGCCTGGTAACTATTGTTGTAAGCAAACTCCACCAAATGAAGATGATCCTCCCAGGAACCTCCAAAGTCCCGGACGCACGTCCGCAACATATCCTCAAGTGTCTGAATAATCCGCTCCGACTGTCCGTCCGTCTGGGAGTGGTATGCAGTACTAAACTTGAGCTGAGTGCCCAAGCTGGCCTGCAGACTCCTCCAGAAATGGGAAGTAAAGCGACTATCCCGATCTGAGACGATACTGATCGAAACTCCGTGAATCCTGACTATCTGCCGCATATACATCTCCGCCAGCCTCTCTGTAGACGTACCCACCTTGAATGGCAAGAAGTGGACCGATTTGGTCAACCTGTCAACGATGACCCAAATCGCGTCTTTTCCTCCTGGAGTACGCGGCAATCCTGATACGAAGTCCATAGTGATATGCTCCTATTTCCACTCGGGAATGGGCAGCGGCTGTAATAATCTACCGGGCCTCTGCCTCTCTGTCTTGACCTGCTGACAGACCAAGCACCTAGCCACGAAGCGAGCCACCTCCCGCTTCATCACTGACCACCAAACATGCTCCCTCAGATCTTGGTACATCTTGTTGGCACCCGGGTGTATAGAGTACTGAGATCTGTGGGCCTCCTGCATAACCTGCTCCCTGAGATCTCTGCTGGGCACACATAATCTGGAACCGTACCTCAAGGCACCATCCTCTACAAGAGAAAACTCGCCCTCCAGCAATCCTGCTCAAACCTGCTCTCGGAGACACCGCAGAGCAACGTCCTCAAACTGTGCTGACTTGATCCTCTCCACCAAGTCTGACTGAATCTGCATGCCCCACATCTGCATCTGCACTCCGGGCATGATCACCTCAATCCCAAGGCTCTCTAAGTCTGCATGCAAATGTCGATCCATGGTCAAACACATGGCCGTCGGATACCTACTCAAGGTATCGACAACCACGTTGGCCTTTCCTGGGTGATACTGAAGTAGGATGTCAAAATCCTTCATCAACTCTAGCCATCTGCGCTGTCTCATGTTCAACTCCTTCTGAGTGAACACATACTTTAAGCTCTTGTGATCTGTGAAGATCTCCACCCTCTCACCATACAGATAATGCTTCCACAGCTTCAGAGCAAATATTACTGCTGCCAGCTCCAGGTCGTGGGTAGGGTAGTTCTTCTCATGGGAACGCAATTACCTGAAAGCATAGGTAATCACCTTCCTATGCTGCTGCAAGACGCAACCCAGCCCCTTCCCTGAAGCATCACTATAAATAGTAAAACTACCTGATCCTGAAGGCAATGTCAGAATTGAAGCTGTCGTAAGCCGCTTTTTCAACTCATCAAAAACTACCTGACACTCCTCTGACCAAACGAACTCAACATCCTTCCGGGTCAACCGAGTCAACGGCTCTGCAACCCGGGAGAAATCCTGTATAAATCTCCGATAATATCCTGCCAGCCCCAGGAAACTCCTGATCTCTGTAACTGATGTCGGCGCTGCCCATGCCTCAACTGCTATAATCTTCTTGGGGTCAACTGAGATACCATCTCCAGTCACTATATGCCCCAAAAAGTCTACCCGGTCTAAGAAGAACTCACACTTGGAGAGCTTCCCGTAAAGCTGCTCCTTCCTAAGAGTCTCCAGCACGATCCTCAAATGCTCCTCGTGCTCCTCCTCAGTCTTGGAATATACCAAGATGTCGTCAATGAACACTACCACAAACTGATCCAGATACTGATGGAACACCTTGTTCATAAGGTTCATAAATACTGCTGGTGCATTGGTTAGCCCATACGGCATAACCAAAAACTCAAACCTCCCGTAACGCATCCTGAAAGCGGTCTTGGGAATATCCTCCCTCTTCACCTTCACCTGGTGATATCCCGACCTCAGATCAATCTTGGAAAATACCCGAGCTCCGCTCAACTGGTTAAAAAGATCGTCGATCCGCGACAGTGGGTATTTGTTCTTGATCGTGAGGTTGTTGAGTGCCCTATAGTCAATACACATGCGTACTGACCCATCCTTCTTCGGCACGAACAATACTGGTGCACCCCATGGCGACAAACTCGAGCGGGGGAAGCCCTTGTCCTGTAGCTCATCCACCTGCTTCTTCAGCTCCACCAGCTCACTGTTGTTCACCCGATAGACATGCTGAGAGATGGGTTCCGCTCCTGGAACCAAGTCTATCGAGAACTCTATGTCTCTGTCTGGTGGCAATCCCGGCAACTTCTCTAGGAAAACATCCATATACTCTGCTATCAAGGGGTGTAGAATCGCCTGCTCCTCGACCGAGACTCCACAGAAGACTCCGCTGCTCTGCTCTGCCTGACGTCTGGAGTACTCGAACTCTGGCTCCCCCGGCACTCTGAAGAGAACTCTACCCCCTCTGCAATCAATGCTGGCGTGGTGCCTGCTCAACCAATCCATGCCTAGTACTATATCGTAGTTCGGCAATAGCATTACGAGCAGGCTCACCTCCAACTCACGGCCTCCCAAAACTACTCTCCGACCCTTACAAACATCACTCACGAGGATAATGCTACCCCCGGTCGTGATCTTGTAAGTCCTAGGCAATGATTCAGCTACGATACCGTGTCTAATCGCAAAAGATACTGATATGAAGCTATACGAAGCACCGAAATCGAATAACGCAAAAGCTGGACTGGAGTAGAGAAGGATCGAACCTGCAATCAGCTCTCCTATTACCTCTGCATCCTCTGCTGCCATGGCGAATCCTCGCCCCTACTGGCCTTCCCTGGCCTGCTGCTGGTGCTGGACGAACCTCTGCTGTATCGGCAGGACTGATCCCCTCTGCTGGCCTGCTGGAGTCCTGGCTCCTCCTCCCGGGCCTGCTCGTGCTATACGGCACTCCCTCATCTGGTGGTCTGCTGAGCCACACACCAGAAACTGGCCCAGCCTCTTCCGATACTCATTGAAGACATGCCCAGGCTTCTTGTAGTAGGCACAAGTGATACCCTGTCTCTGACCCTGCTGGTGCTGTCTCGGCTTCTGCTGCTGATGAACTGGCCTCTGCTGGATCGGTTGCGACTGAAACTGCCTCGGCTGTTGGTGCTGAAAGTGGAGCCTCTTGGCCAGGCCTCCACTGCTGCTGCCCCCAACTAGGTCTTGCCCTCTCTTGAGCCTAAGCTCAAGATCATCCTCTGCCAATAAGGCTCCTGTCAAGATCTCCTCAAATATGGCATCCCGGTTGCCCTTGGTCAGGGACTTAACCTCCTTGACTAGACCCTTTCGGAACCTCTGGGCCTTCGCCGTCTCGCTCAAGCCCTCTACAAACCTGCCGAGGCGGCCGAACTCCCCGACGTACTCCACCACTGAAAGGCTCCCCTGGACTAGGCTCTCGAACTTCGTCTACAAGGCTCTGAGTGCTGAATCTGGGAAGAACTTCTTCTTGAAGAAGCCTTTGAACTGCTCCCAAGTCTGCCCAGCTACCCCCACCCTGGGGTCTGACTGATACCAGGTGCGAGCAAGATCTCGCATCCGGCTAGCTGCAGCCACAATCTGAAGATCTGCTGGTATCCTGGCCAGGCGGAAGATCTCCTCTATATGCTCGATCCACTCATCGGCATATAGGATCCCCTCTGTCCCCAGAAAGTCTCTGGGGCTCATCTTCTGAAACTGCTCAATTCCCGGTGTCCTCGGCTGATGGACCACTGGTCGAGCTGCAACCGTCGTAAGGGCCAACTCTATGCCCCTGTCCTGTCGAGCCAGCTGCCGGTCCATGAACTGCTGGAAGTATGCGAACATCTGTGCTGCGTCCACATGTCCTGTAGGCGGTGGCTGTTGGAAAGGATCCTCTGGGATGACCGGATCTTGTCTCCGAGCCGGTGGAAGTATACCCCCTGCTGCTACTGTCGAGGTCTCAATACGAACAGATGTGGCAGGAGCTGCAGTCCCCTGGCCCCGCTGTACTGGCTGGGAGGTAGAAGTCCCCTCCATAGCATCCCCATGAATGGTACGCTGCGATCGAGTCTCTATCATCCTGAAGATAGACAAACAAGAGTATAAATTTTTGAGAAAGAAGCAAAATAACAAAGGCGGACAGTTAAAATTCAAAGGATCAGCTGACAATAAGGATTTAGATAGCAATAAAAGAAATTTTTCCTAAAGTGATTGAGTACCTTAAAATTAATGTCCTATATCTTACTGCAGGCTGTAGTTATACTCTAGTTTGAATACCACTACACTTCTAGTCTAGACCAGCATGGGCCACCACTAAAAACGTGTCACGACCCGCACCCTAGAGTAAGGGCACGAGACGTGGGTACGTCCAGCCTACGCCGCAGTGTCGGCAGTAGAACGCTGTCCTAGGTCAACATACATCTAGCAATATATCTCTAAACAGTTTATACTCCCCGAATGGGGGTGACATAGCAGTAAATGAACTCAATCACAACTAAGGAAGAGATAGCACAATATGAAATAGAACTCAAGGAAAAATAGATGATAAAGTAGTCTAAGATAATCCCAGCAAATATCCAGAGGTACATGGTCTCAGATACTGAATGAAAGAATATATACAACTGTCACCCCCGTTTCCCGTAAATCGTAATTATACTCGAAGTTGGATTTTGGCATGTATCTTATTTTCTTGACTAGCGGATTTTGGATTTCTCGTACATTGGTTCTCGACCCGGCTTGGTTTATTTTATGGAGAAGGATTGGTTTGGTTTGGTTTATTTTACATTGGAACACCTTAGCCTATGCTCCTCCCTCATTTCCACCACAACCACCCTCTTTATTATCTCTACCTACCTTTCTCTCTCCTCATAACTCTCTCATTTATTTCTTCATCTTCTTCTTCTTCCTTCCTCCACACAACACCAACACCCCTTAGGCAAGTGCACCTTGCCACCACTTGAGAACTACTCTTTATTTGTCCATTAGCTAGATTAGGCCATGGTGATCAACATTAGAACTTGACATTTTATGATTTGGAGTCTCCATTGTTCTAGATCTAAGTTTCTTCTATTTTCGGTTTTGCATGGTTTTGATCTATTTAAGTTGTATTTTTATGGGTTTTGATGTTCTTATGTTGGAGAGAATTGAATTTCACCCAAGATAGAACTTTGCAAAGTTGGATTTGGACTTATTTTGACCAAGTTATGGACTTTTGAAGCTTTGGGTTCAACCCATGGAGTTCTTGCTGATTTGGAGAAGACAGTGAGCAGTGTACGCGAGCTTTTTAGCTTGCGCCATTAAGCTGCGCGCGCTCTTTAGCGCAGCGCAGTCCGATCCATACGCTGCCTTTTGGGAGCGTATGTCTTGCATACGCTCACTTGGGTGACAAGGAGTCGTATGGAGTTCACACGCTGCCTTGATGAGGAGTCGTATGGAGTTCATATGCTGCCTTGATGAGGAGTCGTATGGAGTTCATACGCTGCCTTGATGAGAAGTCGTATGGAGTTCATACGCTGCCTTAATGAGGAGTCGTATGGAGACCATACGCTGCCTTTTGGGAGCGTATGTCTTGCATACGCTCACTTGGGTGACAAGGAGTCGTAGGGACCTCATACGCTGCCTTTTGAGGCGTATGGAGTACTTGCACTGAGCGTATGACTTTTGTACTGAGCGTATGGCCTTTGGCTGACTTGGTCTTATGTCAGCATGTCAGATTTGGTTTTATTTTCCTTAAGCTTGGCTCTTCTATAGCCCTGTATATTGATATTTTATTAGATATTTTACGCCCATTTTATATCCTTACGCCTTTTGTCATGAACTTGATAATCATGAATTTATGTAATATGTTTGGAAAGGATAACTGAGCCTGACACGATAGTGACCCGTAGTGGTGCACTCCTGACATGAGTAACCTGACATGACCTGATAGTGGCCGTCGTGGCGCACTCCTGACTAGTACACTTAACCTGATAACCTAACATGCTATATCTTGATAAGCTGTTGCGACGGCTACTTGACATGATATGACCTGTATAATAACCTGGACACCGTGGGCGATTGTGCTTGTATAAATAAACCAGTCCTGTTTTGCATCATGTCTAGGACAGGGACTCCTGAGTACCACGGTCAGGAGTACCTACTAAAATGGACTAAGGCTAATAACTAGACTAATACATTAGTCATGACGAGATCTCTCAGCTACATGTAATCCCGTTACCTGGGCACGCCTTGGGATCTGTAGCCTGCCGTCGAGTAGGGCACATTTCCAGCACACTGTCATGTGTTGCACCCTTCAAGCTACCTAAGGGTACATTCGTTTCCTGGACGATGTACCCACCTGAATTCAACTCTAATCTTTTAACTCGGGTAACCTGGATGGTCTGCAGGGCTTGTGGCTGTGGAATAATCTTACTGCATCTTGTTAGTAATTAGGCTTGTGACAACCCTAGTTAGTTAAAGTATCAAGCCGTAATTCTTGCTTGGCCGTGAAATGATTGGATGGAGTCTAACCAGTCTAGTCTTGCCCTGATCCTGTTCCAGATTGCTGCATGACCAGAATGCTTGCATTTATTTTACCGATAAATGGTGAGAATTCCAAGTTCTGTTCAGACGAAGGGTTACAACCCCGGTCCTTGTTTGGTTTACGGGTTGTAACCTGGTTATCTGAATAGTTCTATGGTTATCTCGTCGTATATCATCCTGGTGTATTTTTTTTATTTCCAGTTCTTACTTTTATTTATATCTTGTGCTGATTGCTGGTTTTAGTTCTTAAGTGAAGCCTCCTTTGTGGCACTTGCTCTTTCTGGGGTCTGACCCAGCTGGTTTTGTGTGGCCAGATTTCGGAACAGCTCCAGAGGATCTACCGACCTTCCTGCCAGATGGTGAACACTAGAAGGAATCCCGGCAACGAGTGGGTTTTATTTTGCTCTTCCACTCTCTTGTAAAAATATTCTTTTGAGGCGTTTAGCCGACGAGCACCTGTTTAGCTCGATTGCACTTACTTACTGTCTGCCTACGGGCTGTAACATGATTAACAGATCCTAGGGTTGATCATGTATGACTGAACTCTTGCTAGTCCTGACATTTTGTAACGACTAGCTTCATGATCAACTGAATATGTAATGTTTGGGACGCCTTACTATTGTATATTTAATGATCATACATCTTGTGACTTTTACTTACTTGCTTGTGATTGAGACACTAGGCTTGTTCATGACCTTAAGAGACTGTTGGCTTGTAGATAAACCCTCATGTATCTAAACAGCCGTGACCGTATAGCGAGATGGATTCCATTTTATATACGTAGCTGGCTATGTCTGCCCCCGCTCTCCAGTATTCTGGTTCTGGGGCGTGACAACAACTCAGAGCTCAGAACAGAATAAAGTCTAGCTAAACAGTCTCAAGACAACATAAGATAAGATAAGCCTAACTAAACTAGTCTAGGCAATGGGGGTGAAGTCCTCAGCTAGAGGTGGGTCCTCCTGAGAGTCCAGCTCGCAAGTGTCGTCTAGGGATGCCCCGTAGAAGGTATCCACACAGGCCTCCTCCTCGTCCTCTGTAATATTTTCAACAGGTCCAGTCAGGACAGGAGCGAGTACAGTACATCTTAACAGTTCATAGTAGGTTAGAAAAATATAATCATGCAGTAAAGTAAGATACTAGTACTGAAAGAAATGCTGTATGTAAACAGAGAGAGAACTGTAATCAAAATATCTACTATAAATAGAGACTAACAGTGGCTAGTGAGTCAAAGTACAATATAGACATGTAAATGGCATAGGAGATTCTGATAAGATACTATGGAAGAGATTCTGATAAGATACTACTTGGGTAATATTCACATGTCTACTTCTACTCCCCCGTACCCCCAATCAATACACAAGGATCCAACCAGGTTATGTTATGATTCCATGCAAAGGCCCCCGAAGGGTGATACATGGATGTCCCATAAATGGGGATTCTAGGAGATTCTAGGATACCCAGTAAATAGGATAAGAGATTCTAGGAGATTCTGTGATCATAAGAGTATATGTCACAAATGATCAAAGAACCAGTAAAGCATAGTGATACACGATGTAAGTGAAACGCACAGAACATGTAGTACCCGATGCTCCCTAAGGATAACATCTCAAGAAGGGATCCATATAGTACCAATCCGTGTGACCAACGTGACAGTACAAGTAACGTAATTTAATGCAGGAAATAATTCTAAGCAGGATATGAAATGATCAGAGAATGTACTCGCCTAGTATCTGAGTGTCCAATATGAAAGTACTGTCCGAGGAGTGGTGTCTGGCTCCTAATCAGAACATCACAAGTCACAACAAGTCCAAAATGGTATAATGAAGTCCTACTATGCATTCTACATGAATCTAGGTCAATCTAGGCCAAAGTCAACTCTTGGTCAACTCTGGTCAACCCTAGAAGTCAAACTTGGTCAAACTAGGTCGAACAAGTCTAAACTAGGTCAAACTAGTCTATACTAGACTACATTAGTCTATACTAGGTCACTCAACCTATACAAGCTAGTACACAACACTACTAGGCTATCTAAACCAACTACACATGTTAGTTGGCATTCCTACACATTACCTATATGTGTACATTACATAGGTTATAGTGCAACTATTAGGAAACATCACATTATATATATATATATATATATATATATATATATATATATATATATATATATATATATATATAGGCTCAACATATATACATATAGGTAAACATTACATATATTATATATCTATACATACTATATACACAAACCTACATATATGTACCCACATATCTACATAATACATAATACATACACAACTTGGCATTTATGATATAATAGAGAGAGAGAGAGGGTGTATGTGTGTGTATGAGAGTTAGGTAGGGTGGCTGTGTAGTGTGATAGAGAGTGTGGTGATAATGTGTATGTGTGTGGAGAGGAGGGAATGATGTGGGAGTGTAGTGAGTGAAACATATCATGTGTGTGTGTGTGGGATGAAGAGTGAGCTATGAGTGAATAATCTGGAATACAGTGGCAGTGTGTGTTTGTAATTGGTGTTCAGTGTGCAAGCTAAAGTGTGTGAGAGAGTGTACTGGACTGAACAGGAATTGGACATAGAAGCCTCATCCAATCTCAGATTTCAGCCATAATATCAATTTCCAGATTTTTAATCTAACAAACTCCAAAACAGCCCCAATTTCGACCCACACATGGAACACATATAGGTGCACATCATGAGGTCTAAAACAAGACTAATTAACAGTGTAAACGGGTTAAAAAAATGATGTCAAGTTCATATACAAAAACCTGAAAATGCAAGACTGAATGCCCAGTTTCCAGTTTTTCATTCTAACCTATTTCGATTCCCATATACCACCAATCAATCTAAAAACTTAACCACAATTAGATTACATATAGGAGAATAGTATCAGGGTCTTAAAGATGTAATTTAATAGCATTTAAAAGGTTAATAAACCAACCAAAGTTCGATTTAAACAGAAGGAACACTGAATGAACACATGGTATCAGGATTAAACTAAGAAATGAGAATTTATCAATTAAAAATAAACTAAACACCAATATAGAGGTTGGTAATGTATATACCCATAGTGTACGTATCCAACAGTGTCATTGTGTCCAAGCACGAGGACATAAACGTGTCCAAACAAGAGAAAACTCAAATCGGGCACAACAGTGCACTGTCCAGTGCACTGTCTCGTTTACACGTGCACTCGTGTCGTGCACACGATACAGGAAACAAACGTGTCTTGTGGTCACCCACCTAGATAGCCCACCTATAGGACTACCCCATAGGCTAACTAGCCAGTGTCCACGTCGTGTCTGTGTCGGGTACGAGAGCCGTATCAGTGGAGGGAAAAACCAGTACACAGTGTCAGGCAAATCCCCGTACGATGGCGATTACTCTCTCGACACGCCACGTGGACACGTGAGACTTGACACGTGGCATGTCAGTTATTGCCCCATGGCGTGTGTCGAGTCTCGCGTGTCCTGGTTGCGTGTCGTGTCCGCTACAGCCCCCGAGTGGCAGGGGATCAAATCCGAGCGCGCGCGCGTGTGTGCACCGCGTGTCCACGCATCGATTCCGACATGACCCGACACAAACTCCACCTCAGAGTAACAGAAATCAATAAGCAAATACAAAACCTAGATTCCTATTCAAAAACATTGCACAAAAAGAATCAAAATGCCCTTTGAGGCATTTCGACAAACACTTAATGAACAGGTCTGATACGTGTCCAAAACGGACACAAAACCTATAAAACTCGACACGAAACTAATGCAAACACTTAGGGGAATCCTAGGGCTTCCTGAATATGTAAAGAAATCAAAATTTCATTGAGAAATAAAGAAGTTACCTATGGTTGAACTTCTAGGAAAATCCCTCTTTGTAGAGCTCTTCTCCTTGATATCCCAATCCAACAAATCAAAAACAAACTGAAATAAAACTCCAATAACAGCAAGTATTGGTATATTAAAACCTAATGGAAGAGATTTGAATGAAAAAGGAAATAGAATGGAATTCTAGGGATTAAATGAAGTAGGAACAAACCTTTTTTTTCTAAACTTGAGCTTTCCTAAAAAGAGGCAACCCTAAAATTAAGAGAGGATTTATAGGGTGGTGTTCCCTAGGATGATATGGTGGCCGGCCAATAATGTCTAGGGCTTAGGGTTTTCGTAATTCTTAGGCTTTGGGCCAATCAACAAGGCTATGAGTTAAATTGATTTATTAAAGGTTCTAAATCATAAGCCATGACTTATGACTTTCTAATTCCTATTGCTAACTAGAGTCTATTGACCAAACCAAGGGTTAGCTTAGGTTAGACTAGAGTCATATAACCTAACCAAGTCCATACTAACTAGGGTTAGATTCTAGGTTGGTCTACAAGGGTCAAAACTAGTCAAAATCAATCTAGTCCAAACAATTCCAAAATAATTCCTAAAAATTCCCATAAATTCAAATAAATTCTAATAAATTTAAATTACCCCAAAAATGTCAAAAATACCCTCAAACTAGAAATGTGGTAGTGACAGTCTCAGAACTTACCTAAATCATACGATTAAAAAAAGATGGCATACAGGATCATGGCATATGGTGGTAGTGAAAGTCTCATCTAGGTATACTAGTCATGCTAACCAAAAGGGTCATAGGGTATCAAACATACAAGCAATCGGGGTTGTTAAACTGGAAAAGATACAGAAATAACAAATTATCAAAGCTGTAAGACAGTCTACCATCCTATATAAAAACTGGTACTTATCAAAAAATAAAATAAGATAACTACCAATTATCTATAAAGGGGTACTATTCAAAAAAAAAATCAAAATCAAAAGTTAAAGAATGAAAGTCAATTGCATTGAAATCCAATCACAATATATATATAGAGAGAGAGAGCGTTAGAGAAGGAAAAGCTAGCATTATGTAAAGGTTATGGGGTTAGTGTGTGTATGGGTGTATGTAGACATGTTCATAGGGTTAGATAGTAGACGTGTGTGTGTGTGTGAAATATACATGAAAGTGTATAGGAGGATTTAGATTTCAAAACAATAACTATCAAGTTACACTACTCATGGCATATTGATTAAACAATCTATAATGCACAACCTATTTACTCATAACATGCATGGCTAACCATATATATACATATATCTATATGTATAGAGAGGTAGAGATTTAGTTATGTGTCTATATACATTATAACATGTATGCATAAACTATATATATATATATATATATATATATATATATATATATATATATATATATATATATATATATACCTATATAGATATATGAACATAACATAGAGATGAAGGGTTAGGTTTACATGGCAGTTGTGAACATTAGTGCACATTAGTGTAGAGTCTCAAGAGTACAGGGGTTATAACTTAAAATAAAGGGTTCAATCATTCAGTTCAGTTTAACATTTCATATTAAATCTGAAATTGAACTAAACATTTAAAATCAATGTGAAAAAAATGTTAACATGTATTCAGTTTTAGGATTTTGGAGAAATTCGAACATCAAACCAACCCAATGTTTATCACAACCTAACATGTAAGAATATGAAACCTAAATTTATATCCCCGCATACCACAATGTATATAGCTCAAAATATTACATTTAAAACAACAAATTGAACTAACATTTAAAATCTAGTATTAAGGGTTAATATGCACACAGTCTTAGATTTGACAAATTCAAACACAAAACTCAACCAATATTTTTTTGAATTGAAGCCTTATGTATAACATACATGTGCAGTGATGTAAACATAACTAATGACATAAAATTTATATTTAATTTACGAATTTAAGCTGGAAAAAGCAGAAAACTAGAAATATTAGAGTTTTGACAATTTATACATCAACCACATATTAATATGTATTTAGATAGGTGGGAAATCAAGTGTAGCATGCATACGTGTCAGGCAAAGAGTCTGCGTCCACTATATATATATTCTCATGTCCCAATATAAAAATCAAATTCTACATCAAGACCAACATTTAGATTCCTACCAAGATTGCAAAGTAGGTGATTGGTGTAATCAAGACAGTTTTATTATTATTATTTAATACAAGAATAGCAAGAAGGAAATAACAATGAAATATGTTCTGCTTATTTGTTTAAAAGAAGGAACCATTTTTAAACCAGAGCTATAATATCAAATCCAACATAAGTCTAGCAAAATCATCGATTCATTATTTTAAGAAAAAATTCATAGTAAGAAGTTACACAAAGGTTTACAAAAGCAGCTAAAGCTACTCCTAAGTTAAATAATGAGAAGCAAAACAAAACAAAAAATAATAATTAATTTTTTTTGAAGGACTGAAACAAAAGTAGAGAAAACATGTTCGAAAAAAAAATTTAAGGTACAATCTGATAATCATATACGTCTTCCTAAAATTATGTTGTCAGAATTCTGCCACGCCAATAAGCATAGCTGCAATAAACGATAGATTCCATAATAAGGCATACACCCTATAATCATGTTATCTAGAATTCTTACCACGCCACCCGGTATGGCTGTAAGAAAATCTAGATTTCATAACTAAGATAGTATAGCTATATCAGGCTCTACGTCCTTGTCATGCTAGCAAATATGACTGTAATAAATTCTAAATTCCATAATAAAGTAGACTTTTACCTTTCTCACTGTCCTTATCAAGTATGTTATCAGGTTATACCTTAATTCCAAAAAAATATACATATACATATAAATACAAACTCAAATTAACAACTAACATCAAGATTCAAAATTCAACAATCTTCCATCAAAATCAATAAATACAAACTCAAATTCAACAATAATCCATCAAAATCAAATTCAACAACAGAAAGTAAAGATAAATCAAATCAAGGGAAGAGAGTTTTCAAATCGAAGTTAAAATAAGATTCTGAAGGATCATCCCAGGAATCTCTTAAGGGATCCTAATTGTGATTGAGTACCTTCAAAATATATCCTAATCCTACTGCAGGCTGTAGTGGTACTCTAGTTCGAATACCACTACATAAACTCGACCTGCATGGGCTACCACTAAAAACGTGTAACGACCCGCACCCACCGTGAGGGTACGAGTACGTAACAGCGCCCAGCCTATACCGCAGTGTCGGCAGTAGAACGCTGTCCTAGGTCTCATGCATCTAACAGTATAAGGCTAAACAGTTTATACACCCCGAATGGGGGTGACATAGCAGAATGTAAACTCAATCACATCTAAGGTAGAGCATAATGGAAGATAGATAAAACATGAAATCCAAAAGAGATACAGCAGATAAAAGTCTAAGTGTCTAAGATACACAAACCCAAAAATACACCTCAAAGCTCAAATACAGTAATCCATAAAGTAAATACAACTCCAGACAACTGAAATAGCTATCTAAACAACATCTAATGTGTCTCCTCTAGGCTAGCAGGCAACCTCCAGGCTATTTGTAAAATTTATCAACAGGTCCAGTCAGGACAGGAGCGAGCACAATACATCTCAACAGTTCATAGCAGGTTAGAAAATATAATCATGTAGTAAAGTAAGATACAGGTAGTGAAGGAAATACTGTATATAAACAGAGAGAGAACTGTAATAGAAATATCTACTATACAATAGAGAACTAATAGTGGCTAGTGAGTCAGAGTACAATATAGACATGTAAATGGCATAGGAGATTCTGATGAGACACTATGGAAAGATTCTGATGAGATACTACTTAGGTATTATTCACATGTCTACTTCTACTCCCCCGTACCCCCAATCAATACACAAGGATCCAACCAGGTTATGTTATGATTCCATGCAAAGGCCTCCGAAGGGTGATTCATGGATGTCCCATAAATGGGGATTCTAGGAGATTCTAGGATACCCAGTAAATGGGATAAGGATTCAAGGAGACTCTGTGATCATAAGAGTATATGTCACAAGTGATCAATGAACCAACGAAGCATAGTGATCCGCCATGTAAGTGAAACGCACAGAACATATAGTACCCGATGCTCCCTAAGGATAATATCTCAAGAAGGGATCCATATAGTACCAATCCGTGTGACCAACGTGGCAGTAACAAGTAAAGTAATTTAAAGCAAAAAATAATTCTAAGCAAGATATGAAATGATCAGAGAATGTACTCGCCTGATATCCTGAATGTCCGAAGAGAATATACTGTCCGAGGAGTGGTGTCTGTCCCCTATAGAACAGTACAAGTCACAACAAGTCTAAAATAAGGAAATAGACTGCTACAATGCATTTACAAGAAGTTTGGGGTCAATCTAGGCTAAAGTCAACCTTTGGTCAACTATAGTCAACTAGACTAGTCAAACTAGGTCAACTAGGTCAAACCTAAACCAAACAAGTCTATACTAGTCTAACTAGTCTATTTTAGGCCTAATCAAGACTAAACAAGTCTAACTAAACTCTCACTAGGCAAACAGACACACCATTGGCTAAGAGTCCTAGGCTATAGGCTATATCATGCCTAAGCCAAACCACAAACACATATACACATAACAATATATATATATATCTAATATATTGTAGTACACTCATAACATATAGGCTACCTATATGTATATGCATCACTATTCACATATTCATATACATAGATATATATAGGAAAGCTATATATATAGGCTCATACATATATATAGAGAGAGAAAGAGAGGTAAAAGAGTAAGTGAGTATGTGTGTGTTTGGCATGTGTGTGAAAGGATATGTGTTAATATTCTAAAATTTAGTGATAGGTAGGTGTATGTGACATGAGATACATGATGTCAAAGGGTGTATGAATGCATGTGTGTAAAAGGTTATAGGTTAACTCAGTTTATAGAAATACATACATACATACATACTTACCTTGTATACATGCATACATACATATCATGTATATTACATTTACATGATACATACATGTATACTTGTATTATATTATACTTACATTCATGCATATTAGATACTTGTATTTATATTAACATATTGCAAACATTCATTTCATTCATGCATCTATGTATTACCTACATATTTTATACATATACATACATTGTATATTCATATCATTTCATACATTAACATAGAGACATACAAACATGCACACATCATATATTTTATACCTTGCATTACCTTACATATCATGTTATATATTATCATTCATTTTTTTCATATATTATATTATCTTTAAGTTGAATACATCATATATGGATACAATACATTATCTTGCATGCTTGCATTCATATATTATATTCTATATTACCTATATACATGTATTTCCTCCATTCATTCATGCTTGCATCATATACTCTACATTACCATACATGTTATCATTATATATTATATTACAATATTTATACATTATGCATTCATATCTATCATTACATATATATCTTGCATTCATATCTAGCATTCATTATATACTTTCATGCATACATTGTATATCATTCTTTCATTCATGCATTGCTTATATGCATTATATTAATTGCATTCCTACATGCTTGCATTCAACCATATATATACATTAATGTAAAGAGAATATATATTATATATATATCATTTTATTTATCTAACATATCATGCATTACATACTCTATATTCATTTAATATCCATACTACATAGGCTCATAGGTTACACAAAATACATATATCGTATAGTCACTCTTCTACTTAAAATCAATACTGTACCAATTGGGCATTCACTAAATTCTAGGATTAAAGTATGTCGTAGCCCTTTGTGTTAGCTTTTTGAAACTTTAAACGGATCGCATTTTCGTGTCCGAAAGCTCCCGAAATCGCGAAAATACCGAAACACGATCGTTTTTCGTACAGCTGACACTCAAATAATTCTACAGAAAGTTACAGAAAGAATTTGGATTATTAAAATATATATTTGGAAAGCTAACTTGGATATAGTTTTTTTTTAAAAACGGAAGATAAATCGGAGTTCTAAGCTAAAAGTTATGACATTTCTAAGTTGCCATGGTTAATAAAAACGTGGATAAAATTTATGACGGATTTGACAAAAGTACGCATATAGGCCAAGATACTTAGATACAAACATAGGTATGTTTGCCATGAAATATAAAAGAGCAGAACAATTATCGAAGGACTGGACTTTTACTTCACGTTACAAACTCACTTGTATAAAGAAAGCCTAGGGACGAAAACCTAGGTACAGCAGTCTAAGTACAATTATTTATTTTAGATTCTGGGGGAGGACGATAGAGGCTCGGGAAAGCGACGGCAGATCTGCCTTACTCCTTGGACGATCGGTATGCAGCCTTGGCTCCAGAAGATTGCTTGGCGTTGGAAGAAATGCTCTCTTTGCACTCTCTCTGCTTCTTCTCTTCAAGTATTCTGGTGCTCTCTGATCTCGAAAAGGGGTCTTTTCCTGTTTGTATGTGTGCGTATGTATATGTTGCAAGGGAATGGCACCCTGCTATTTATAAGAATGGGGGGACATCATTAGGGTTTACAATGATTGCCCCTTAAAGTGGCGGCGGCCTGTTGATTGATCAATCTGGGCCATTAATTTTGAGTGTAATAGATCTGGGCCATTGATATGGATTATGCCAAATCCGCCCAGTAATTAATGCTGATTGGAATAAATCTTCCTGGTGATGATTTGCTGATGTCTGCGAATCTGAATGAATATGTTTAATTCATTCTCCTGCCACGTGTCCCAGATTATTGGGATTTGACCCAATCTTTGATTACAGTAAATCTGGGAAATTGATTGGCTTTATGACACGTGTCCTGTGAGTCACTGAGCCACATAAGGATTAGGCCGCATAAAGTTTGAGCCGCATAAGCCTGGCTACGTGTCAGGGCAGCTTGGGGAGTGGCCCCCGAATCTTCGAACCACATGATAATCTGGACCATATAATGGGTAGTGAGCCGCATGGAGATGATCCTTGTGAGCCGCATAGGGCTGTTTCGATCTGGGCCGCATAGGGCAACTTCGGCCTGAGCCGCATGGGGAGTCTCCGCTCGAGCCGCATATGACTGTCCACGTGTCTAGGCTGCGTGGTATTTTCTGGATCTCGGGGGGTTGTGCCAGAGATTTTTTTTGATTTCCTAGGATTCTGTCATTATGACAGAGTCATAATTGCCTCTTTGTGTCAGGCCTGTCCTTTTGTCAGAGAGGTCAGCCGTCAAAGTAATTAATGCAGTATTGGGCGGAGGGGAAAACTGTTTGCAAGCCACGTGTCCTCTCTTCTGAGCCGCATGAAACGTCTTGAGCCGCAGAGTCCCTCGTGCCGCATAAATCTTTGAGCCGCATGGGCTATCTGGGCCGCATGGGGTTCCCTGGCCGCATGGATCTTTCTTTATTATTTTCCATGCTTCTACAAGGTATCCAAATGAAACTCATTCTAACCATCCTAACTAAGATCAATCCACTCTCTAACCATTATAAAACTGAATTTAAATATCTATTTAAACTATTATCATACATACATACACATGGGGTATCCTAATTTGGGATCTATCAAGTAGGACACAAGACACATATCTAAAATCCTCAAGAGAGCTCCAAATGGCCTCAAATTTGAATCTAAATGGGACACATGCATAAGGATGCATCCTACGAATTCAAAACTAATTTATATGCAAAGGAAATCGATTTAGAGGATGGGTTTTACCTATTGGGAGTGGAATCCCAATAAAATCCTTTAGGACACGGCTCCGATACGAAGATCCCTCAAAGTGGACACTCCTCCTTGCACTTCTCTTCCAATCCTTGGTAGCACCCTTTCCTTAGAGAATGAGAATGATTAAGGGAAGGTTTGGTGAAGGAATGATTTGATTTGGAGATCAAATCAATGGGAAGGCTCTCTAAAATTGGGGAAGAACAAAAAGAAAATAAAAGAGGCAAGATTGGAATGAATGAAATGAATCATTCTCTCCTGAAGGTGGATACCATAAAGAGTCCATTAGGGCTAATGAAAAATGTCCTAATTGCCCCTCTCTAGTCTCATATGGTTAAGTCTAGACTAAGTTCAAGTTTGGGGTCAAAATGATCTAGTTTTGAGTCTCTAACTTAACCATTCTAACATGATAAAAATTAGTTTAATTAACTAACTTAATGTTGGGTCTTGTGAGCCATGTTTAACTTAATATTGGGTCACATCTAGAGTTCAAGCTACCCGGGTCACAATACAAGTCGGAACGAGACGAAACTCAAACCTGACTAAACAAATCCAATAGAAACAATATTAAAAATATAAAATTTTCCCAAAATATTAAAATATGAAAAATGACCAAAATCATAATACATCAATTTAAATATATTAAAATAATCTAAAATTCACCAATTAATCAAAATCCTAAATAATTTAAAAGTCACAAAATGACCAAAATACCCTTAGCCTAAAAAGTTGTAAATAGTCATTCTAATCACATGGTTAGGTCCCCATGGTTAGTCTCTAAGCTTAGCAAAACTAGGGATTAACTAGTTAACCATTAAAATCAGAATTTAATATTTTAAATAGTTTTAAATTGATTAAAAAATTACCAAAAATCACAACATGAGTTAAATCTTATTATCGATTAATCAAAATTATAAAAGTTCAAAATTACCCTCATTTTAGAAAAGTGGGTGTTACAACACCTTTTTCTCTTGTGTATGGTTGTGAAGCAGTTCTACCTTTAGAATTTCAGATCCCATCCCTGCGGATTGCCATCGCCAACGAGCTCGCTACAGAGAACAGTGATCTCCTTCGACTTCAAGAATTAGAAGCGCTCGACGAGAAACGGTTATTGGCTCAACAGCATATTGAGTTATATCAAGCCCGAATCTCAAAAGCTTTTAATCGTAAAGTTAAGGTCAGAGCTTTTCAGAAAGGAGAACTGGTTCTAACCGTCAGACGTCCTATGACCATGACTCATATGACCAAGGGCAAATTCGACGCGAAGTTGGAAGGTCCATATATTGTGAGCAAAGTCTTCTCAAATGGAGCCTATCAACTTACAGAGTTGGACGGTCGAGTTGCAATGATGCCTATCAATGGCAAATTCCTTAAAAAGTACTATATATGAATGTAAAAGGAATTTCTTGTAAATATGACAAAACAGTTCATAAATAAAATTTTATTTTATTTCATAATAAATGGTGTAACAAGATATCATGTACAAGGATCACTATCGTCCTTCTTGAAGACAGGACGAGGACCACTACCGTCTTTGTCAAAAATGTAATCGACAAAAGAGTCGAGAACATCCTTGCTCGAACCCGCCAGAAATTTGCAAGCGGCCATCCTCATGGCTTCCTCCTCATCCGTCGTCCCTGGTTCAAGTAGGAAGTCCAAGATATCCCTTGGTGGCTTTGGTGCAGACGAACCTTCGCCCGCCTCTGTCTGCTTGGGCTGGGTCATCTCGACTGGACGTTCTTCAGTAACCGCTTCAACCTTCGGGGCGATCTCAGCCTTCTTGGATGCATCTTCAGACGACATTTTTGTGTTGAAGAGTGAAAGTGATCATTCCATTTCAATTTCTGTTCTATTTATAGGCAAAAATTCTTAAAACATCGAAGCGACGCGTTCTTCGCAACATTCATTACATTCATCCGACGGTTCACCCGTTCATTCCATACATCTGACGGTTCACCCGTTCATTCAATTCATCTGACGGTTCTTCCGTTCATTCCAACGATTCATTTCGTTCATACACTTTGACGATTCATCCGTTCATTCATATCAGCAACTTGTCACGTATTTATTTCTGATTAAGTTGTCTATCGAAATAATGATATTCAACGAATTATATTCTGTCATGTCCACATTACCTCTGAACGGATATAATGAATATAATTATTTTCTAAATCAAGAAATATATCATGTCCTGAACCTCTGAATATATTTTCCATCGCTATTATTTATATCCTTAATGGGATATGCAAAAAATAATAGAGCCACAAAAATAATGTCTTTTTATTGATCAAATTAAAAGGCATTACAAAAAGATATATCATAAAGAAAAAAAAAGTACAAAAGGTTTTCCTTCACTCAATTGGTGGGGTCATCAAACTAGCCATTTGCTGCTTCAATGCTTGGAGTCGTCCTTCACGCGAATCCAACACCCGCCTTCTAGCTTCCGCCATTCTAGATTCATCATCAAAGGATGGCAAAGTCACTAGACGGCGAGCGACTTCATCTTGATGGGAAGTGACAAACTCATTCTTCTCGTGGGTTAGAATGTCTAGTTGCTGGACGGCAGCTTCATGCTGTATCGTCTCTTCCTCAAGAGCAAGCTGAACAATTTTCAACTCTTCCTCAAGACAAGCAAACTCTGCTTTCAGCTCAGCAACCTTCTTCTCTTTTTCTCCAGCAGCAGATGCTAATGTCTCCATCCGAGAATCATACTCTGAAGCCTTTGTGGCATAAGTATCCAAAAAAGTCTAGAAAGCAGCTTTTGTGACTTTAGCTTCGCGAGTCATCCTTTCAAACTCAGTATTCATTAGGGGCTCTATCTCCCCGCGATTAAGATCTTTATAGACCTTAATTGATGCCTTCAGCTCATCCAGTATGTGTTCAAGATAGGCGGCTTGAGCTTCATCACCTTGACTTCGGATAGCACCTATCAGATAAGTAGTTGGGGTTCTAACGGTGATGAAACCAACATTCTCTCTTTCCATTACCCTTTCTACTAAGGGTCCTAAGGAAGTGAAGAAGAGGTTGGTGAAGGAACCAATTATAAATTTGTTAGTAGCCGCTGCGCCAGGTGTAGCAACTACTCCTGTGGAAGTTGAAGCAGCAGATGCTTGTACAGCTGGACGTTCAGCTTCTTAAACATGAGTTGAGGTCTCTCTAGACAAGGGAGCCATGGTGGAGCTAGTCGCCCCTCCCAGATGTTCCTCTGCAAAATCAAATAAACACCATCAGTTTGTTGTCATTAACGATTATCAAAAAGGATCAAAAATAAGGGCAAGCTTACCATTGCTGGGTTTAGTGACGAGTTTGTCGTCTGTTGACATGGGTTGCAGCCTAGCAGAGGTAGCTTCAGACATTACTGCCTGACTACTTCCTGCTTCGGAGCCGCCTGAAAAATGTCGGCTGCTGCTAGCTATCGCTGTTGTTGGCACTATATCAGTGTATACTGGAGGAATTGGAAAAGATTGAATTTCTGCATAAATGAAAGATAAGATGTCAGTTATTTAATCTATAAAAGAAGATTATCAATATCAGCCAATACCTCTTGGATCAGTGACAGTAGCTTCCTCCGGTGCTATGTCATCAACAGCATTCTTTTTTGGGATGCATGAGCATCAGCATCCTCTTTCGGATTTGGAGTATCATCAACAGTCTCTGCTGATGTTTCTTCATCATCCTCCGTACCTTCTTCTCGGGCTTCCTCGCTATCACTTGCGGCGACCGGATTTAGGTCATCATGAAAACCGAAGTCACAGCCTTCTAGAGCCTCAATCATTAATTGGTCTTCTTCAGCACGAAGTGATTTTGGAGAAACTGGAAGATGGGCAGTTTCTGGTGCAAGTGTAGGAGATCGTAATACGTCGAGAGACATTTCTGACTCGTTGATTGGAATCAGAGTTGTAGTCGCCTCTTTTATTTTTACAGCTTCATCCTCTATCTCCGTGATTTTCTCTCTTATTTCTACAACCTCGTCCCTCTTCTCTGTACTGGAAGATTCCTGTCTGGGCTCAGCGGCAGGTGTAGGAGACGACATCATAACTGCGGCGACCGCACTTGTCAGGACCGATGCCAGGATAGGTCTTGGAGGATTGACTACTTTCTTTCTTCTGAAGACTATTTTCTTTCTGTGTAGAGGTCTCTCCGGGCTCTCTACGTCTATAACATGATCTTGTCTTTGAATGGAGGTCGGGGTCGTCGCCTCTTCTCTCTGAATTAACTCAGCCTGTTGCCGAGATTGCGACCGGGTAGTGACCCTTTCTGATGATTCAAAAATAATCTTTTTTTTAGAGATTGGAGAAGAAGGTTCTTTGGCCTTCTTCTTCTTCTCCTTGGCCGGAGATCTTACAACTTTTAGGGAGACGCACAGCGGCTCGTAAACTTCTTCAGGGAAGTTAGCTTCCCTCGAAGCTTCTAATGGTGCATCGGCCGGCTCATGCTCCTCATCATTACCAAGAAGAACCAGAACATGTACTCCTTTCTTAAATCGAGTCACAGTTACGAAGTTGTCTGCCAGATTAAAGTTTTTAGCAAAAGTATTTGCTGATGTATAGAAGATCGAGTACGTATACAGCATACGAGGACCTCGATCATTTCTGGATGGCATCGAGAATGTCGTCCTTGTGTCTCGAGCATTGTAATGTACCCAAGCCCGGGCTCCATCAATTAAAAACCCTTTTCCTTGTAGGCATGTGATAGCATTACCTACATGGAACTGGTCATAACTGAATTGACGCACAAAACGGCTGGAAAGATAAGGTTCGAGATAGCATTCATCCTCGAACCGATATACCAGGTGTGACGGCCGGATTGTCCTCAGCCAATCGAAAGCTGTGTGGCCCAAAGGCTGCATCCTCCCAGAGTCCACAAGGTTTGTAGACATATGCTCATAACCGACCGGAGGGGTAACGCAGTAGAAGCTCCATCCTCTACCGAGATTCAGTGCACGTCGGCAATCTCTCAAAGTGGTATAAATCCACTTGCATCCAGAAAATCTTCTCAAAAAGCTGCCACCCACTGCCTCCATATCCGGATTCATTAGTGAAGGATGGTGTAGAAGCAGCCATCCGAACAAGTATGTGTATGGCAGTTTCAGTCGGAGGAAGGGTCCTTTCTCGCCTTTCCCTTTAATCATTGAATCGACGAAGAGGCGAAGGCCGGCGTTCACTCTGCATGTCATTGCTGACAGCAGATCCATCCGGTAGTCGAAGACCAGACGGAGAGCAGTAGAAAGTATACCGCGGTGGAAGCGATCGACTGTACTGGCCCTTGGGATGACGTATCGTCGGAGCCAGTAAGTGAGGAAACCCGCCAACGGGGCCTCCTTCGACATGGGCCTGTAGCCCATCCTCATGTAACTCTCAATGATGTCATCTTTCTTGAGAGGGGGATATTGAAGGTCATCCTCGTTCTTGATATCCATATCTCCATGTGTCTCCATCAACCCTATCACTTTACTATTGCTGAGTGGTCAAAAAAAGTTAGGATTGCAGTTTTCGTGCTCCTTGGTCTTCTTTTCAATGATGTGGTTGAGGAAGAGATATGGCAACCATTTAGTGGAGTAGCAGGTGCCAGATATGCCACTCTTGTAATATAGAGAGCAAATCTTATAACGGCAGAGGAGTTCTTCAAAGACAGATACCATATCAGCATTCTCCTGATGCAGTTTATCCAATTCATAGTTTGTTGGGACAAACTCTTCATAGGGGATATCCCCCATTTGCAGGCTGGAGATGTACTTCATCTCGTGCAAAGCTAACCCGATCTCTCCGTGGGGCGTCATGAACGTCCTGGTTCTATAGTTGTATCTCTCGGCTAACGCGAGGAATAGATAAGGATTGGAAGGAAAGCCACAAACAGTGGCATACACTTCTTGGTATAGATTAATCTCCTTAAGCCGCTCTTCAAATTGGACCAATATCCAATTGGCTATACAGATCCATCTCTTGTTATCCGGGTTCATGAGGCCTGTCAGCCGCAACTCCTGATCCGGATACCTTCCTTCTACCTTCGCAAACTCATTTACGAATATCGGAGTTCTCACTGGTAGCAGCAAGGAAGAATCATCTGGTGGGATACAGCCGGGCTTTAGTCCTCTAAGCAAAGAGCTATGGCGCTCAGAGGAACTGTAGAATATATCCTTGTTGTCGGACCCCTTCTTGACACAGATGTTCCCTGTTCGGGCTTGCTGAAGAGGAGTTATATCCTATTCCATTCTTCTCGGATAGCTTGCAAAAGCATATCAAGATAGAGGAAGGCATCAAGAAATCTCCGGCAGAAGGATTGTCTTCTCGCCCCTCTGGATAAGTCTCTGTTCCATTCGAGGTCTTGGCTGAGAGTTCTTGTCAAAGGCCTCCCCAAACAAGAATAACGGCTTCTTATGAGTAACTGTGTCAGCAGTTTTAAGAGGCTACCCGTTCATCAGATACAATAAAGTCTTATTGTCTTGTGCAATCAATACGGCTTACCGAGATGACGGTAAGGCGTACTGAGGGAATGTCACATGAGACAGATCTTCTTTATATTTAGGTTCAGCAAAGGATCCTGCAAAGACCTCATAGTTGGGGTCTTCCCTGAGGTTAACTGCATCAAATAAAAAAACAAGGATCAGTACATACAAAAGCAAAATTCTACAAAAGATCATCAATTTGCACAAGTTGTCAGATTGTGCCAACACAGTCAGCTTGCGCAAGTTATCAGACTGCGCCAATACAACTGACTTGCGCAAGACATCAGTTTGCGCTAATATACTTCGCAAAACAATAGTTTGCTCTAATATATTTGCTCAAGACATCAGTTTGCGCTGGCACAACTGACTTGCGCAAAACGATGGATTGTGCCGAATATTTTGTCAGTGCTTTCCATCCAATTGCGCAAGAGTATAGTTTTCATAAAAATGAAAACTATTGTGAATACAATCGAAACCCTAAACAGGGTGGCGCAAATACCATCAATCTCTATAAAGAGAGAGGTATGAAGGTCTGAAAATATCAAGAACCCTAAAAAGGGTTTCGATCTTCGTTCGTCATTTACCTTGCAATGTTGGATGACCTGTTTCATGACGAGAAATTCGGGGCGCAACCCGAGTCGAAGGCTCGGTGGGGGCCTTGCCCTTCTCAGTGGCTGTACGCTTGGGAGCCATCGCTATCGTCGGTGGGAAGGAGAAGAAGTAGTCGGAGAAGGAACTGAAGCTTTTGTCTCTTGAACAGTCGAAAAACAAGTAAAGGATGAAAGAAAGAAAAAAAGAAACTATTTATAGTTTTTCAAGTGTAACGGCTACCTCCGATTGCGCCACAAAAGTCGGAGCTAATTCCTCCAAACGCGCAGTCAAAGCGCAACTTGTGCAACTTGATTTTAAATTCGAAATTCAAAGTATTTCGAAACTTTGAATATTTTCAAATTTCGAAAACTTTGAAGGAGGTCTTATAGGTCCTAAAAATCAAGTTGCATTTATCAAATAATTAGAGGAAATTAAATTACGCACTCTTCAAATGGACTGCGCAGAAAGCAGATTGCGCTACCATTCAAACGCGCAAGCTGAACTGCGCTACCACTCAAGCGCGCTATGCTGACGTGGCAATGCCATCATTACCTGACAAAAACCGATCTTCTGACAGGTGACAGCCCGATAAACGAGGAGTGCTTTTGTTTCTTGTGCAGCACAGCGCTCGAGGACAGCTGTACAGCCAGCGTAGTATGACAGTTCAACTTCAGCGCAGTTTGACCAAGCCCGAGTCTCAGCGCAGTCTGATGCTAGCACTTTTCAAGTGGCACAATCCATCAAGATAACTGACATTTATTACGTGGCTTACATGCCATCAATTGCTTGCCACGTGGCAACCGCCTGTACACGACCATGCGTATTTCAATCAAATAATGCCATACGTCTAATACAGTTGGCCCATGATCAAGTAACTGCCAGCGCAGTTCGCTGTTTGCGCAGTCTGTTGCTAGCACAGTTCATCATGCGCAATCCAAAATAACTACAAATTAGTTATTTCTAGAACTCTATAAATAGAGTTTCAAGTCCTTCTTTAAGGGGATCAGATCATTATTATCATCAGAGATCAGAAGTTCTTGTCCAAGTGCTGCTGCATTCTTCATAGGCTATCGTCTTCAAAGTTCACATCGTCGGATAAAGCGATCGTCTTCAGATCGGATTCCTATAGTTGTACTTTCCCAGAATTCAATTGTAATCTTTTTACAAAGTTTGTGAAATAAAAGACTTTTGTTTTTGCAAACACTCGTTGCCAGGGTTACGCCTGGTGGTCACCATCTGAGCTGCTCCGATATCTGGCCATACAAAATCAGCTGGGTCAGACCCAAGAAAGAGCAAGTGCCACAAAGGGGACTTCACTTAGGAACTAAAACCAGCATATCACAATAGAATATTAAAGATAATAAATAAAGAATTGATAATAATAGAGATAACAACAGTAAACTGAGTACGAGAAAACCATTCAAGTAGCCAGGCCACAACCCTTAAACCAAACAAGGACCGGAGTTGTAACCCTTCACCTGAATAGAAACCCGTCTCAAATACTATTGGTACGGTATAGACAATAAACGAAGAGAGGACACAGAACTGCTCCGGGAGCCAGGTTACAACCCTTAAACCAAACAAGGACCGAGGTTGTAACACTTCGCCTGAACAGAACTGGACCCCTGATCTTTATTGTTAAGGCCAGTATAGATAATCACACTATTGAAGGTAAGGTAAAACATGACAAACATGGCATAGGGTTGCAATAAGACAATAAACGAAGAGAGGACACAAAACTGCTCCGGAAGCCAGGTTACAAACCTTAAACCAAATAAGGACCCGGGTTGTAACCCTTCGTCTGAACAGAACTGGACCCCCGATCGTTATTGTTAAGGCAAGCATCAATAATCATGTCATGTCACAATCTTGCACAGGATCAGGATAAGACTATGCTGGAATAAACTCCATCCCTATCAATCACGGCCAATCAAGAGTACGGCTTGATACTTTTAACTAACTAGGATTATCACAGGCCTAGTTACTAGCAAGATGTAATGAGATTATCCCAACAGCCACAAGCCCTGCAGACCATTCGGTTATCCAGGTCGAATGTCCGTTTATGAAGAATGCAACACGTAACTGTGTGCTGAAAATGTGCCCTACTCGTCAGTAGGCTACAAGTCCACTGAATGCGCCCAGATAACGGGATTGCCTGTAGCTAGGAATCTCTTCATGACTACTGAATCATTTTAGTTAATTAGCCTTAGTCAATTTCAGTAGGTACCCCTGACTGTGGTACTCAGGGATCCCCATCCTAGACATGATGTAAGACAGTACCAGTTTATTTGTACAAACACAATCGCCCACGGTGTTCAGGTCTTTCATACTTGTCATGTCAGGCTAGCTGTCTTAACAGCATGTCGAGACATATCATGTCAGTTTACTTGTCAAGAGTGCGCCACAGCGGGCCACTATCGTGTTCTATTCTTACCTTATCGTGAATGAGAGAAACTTGCATAAAATAACTAGTGACATATTCTTGAAGCTATGAAAAGATCTACAACTTTCATATTTTGAGTTTTTTAAGATTCCAGCTACAAAACAACTTAAACAGGCAAAAACAGTAAAATAGAGCAATTCCGGCGCATAGGATTCCTGCACAATCGGCGCATGGGATTCCAACACAACCGGAGCATGGGATTCCTGTACCATCGGCGCGTGCGATTCTTGCACCAATCGGTGCGTGGGATTCCTGCTCCAATCGGCGCGTGGGATTCCTGCACCATCGGCGCGTAGAATTTCTGCACATTCGGCGCGTAGGATTCCTGCACAATCGGTGTGTGGGATTCCTGCACCAATCGGCGCGTGGGATTCCTGCACAATCGGCGTGTGGAATTCCTGTACCATCGGTGCGTGGGATTCTTGCACCAATCGGCGCGTGGGATTCCTGCACCAATCGGCGCGTAGGATTCCTGGACAATCGGCGCGTGGAATTCCTGTACCATAGGCGTGTGGAAAACTCTCGTTGCGTCTTCAGTACATGCGCGTAGGGAACCTACGCGCATGACACGCTCGGAGTTAAGGGATGCGTTGCCGGGACTTCACAGCGTATGGCCTCCCGGGCGCATGGCCTCCCGGGCGCATGGGGGTCATCGTCCCCAAACAACAAGTTCCGCCATAAAAGTTTCGAAAACTTGTCATGGCCATAACTTACTCATCCGAAGTCGAAATCAAGCAAAACAAAAGCCAAAACTGCATGAAATTGAATTCTCTACAACATAGAACCATTAATTTTTGAAAATAACTAAGTTTTAGAGATCAAAACCAAGAAAACCAAAAAGTTACAAACTTAGATCTACGAGAATCCATACATCAAATCCAAAAATGTCAAGTTCTAAAGAGGCTTAGAATCAAGTAAGGAAGAGAATGGAACAATAAAACTTGAGATCTATCATGAAGCAAGTTTGCAGTTGCCTAATCTCTCTCTCTTCCTCCTGGTGGTTGAAGAAGTAATGGTGGAGAGTAAATGAAGAATGAAGGAAATAATGATGAGAGAGAAAAGGAAGGGGTTATAAATAAGGAGGGTGGTGGTAGGTAGGAGGGTTCACCTTTGGTTCATGATGAACCAAAGCAAACCAAGCCAAGCCGAACCAACCCAAAATAGACCAGGCCATGTAATGCCAAGATAAGCCAAGCAAGGAATCATGCAATACAAGATAAAATACGTACACGTATTTCAAAATACATAATACGAACTATAGGTAGTACAACTCTACCCACCTTATAAGAATTTTGTCCTCGGAATTTAATTAAGAGGCTAGAGGGACAAGAACAAGCTATACTATTCACAGGCAAGCTATACTAATCAAGCAATAAAGTAATTATACATGCAAGCAAGGAATCGAAGGCATGAGGCATAAGAAAGATATTATACCTCACGAGTCAAACAGGTCAGGATATCACGATCGGATATCATCCTCACGCTCCCACGTTGACTCACCCAAAGAGTGATAACCCCAAGCAACTCGGACTAACTTGATAGTCTTGTTCTTGTGTATCTTCTCTCTTCGGTCCAGTATAGACACGGGCCTCTCCTCATACGAAAGGTTGGTACCAACAACCAATTCCGAATGATCCAGGATGTGGCTCAGGTCCGGGATATACCGTCGCAGTTGGGATACATGGAACACATTATGCACCTCACATAGCGACGGCGGATGAACAAGACGATAGGATATATCTTCTATTCGTTCCAGAATATTTAACGATTCTATATACCTAGGACTAAGCTTTTCCCGTACGCCGAAACGAATGACGCCACGGTTAGGAAAAATCCTCAGGAATACATGGTCGCCGACAGAAAACTCAAGAGGGCGCCGATGAGAATCGGCCCAATGACGCTGGCGATCTTGGGCAACTCGAAGATGATCTCTGACTCTCCTGACCACTTCAACGGTCTGAGCAATCATTTCCGGACCGATTATCTGTCTCTCTCCGACATCGTCCCATGCTAGCGGGGATCGGCACTTCCTACCATCCAGTACCTCGAATGGTGCCATCTGGATACTGGCCTGGAAATTGTTGTTGTATGAGAACTCCACCAGGTGCAAGTGATCTTCCCATGAACTACCGAAGTCGAGTATACAGGATCTCAACATGTCTTCCAAGATTCGTATGGTACGCTCTGACTGACCATCTGTCTGCGGATGATAAGCGGAGCTGAACTGGAGGCGAGTTCCCAAACTCTCTTGCAGGCTACGCTAAAAGTGCGACATAAATCTTGAATCTCTGTCCGAGGTGATACTGACTGGTACACCGTGAAGCCTGACGATCTGCCGGAGATACATCTTCGCTAGCTGAGCCGTCGACTGACCAACTCTGAATGGAAGAAAGTGAGCCACCTTCGTGAGCCTGTCTATGACAACCCAAATAGCGTCTCTACCAGCCGAAGATCTAGGCAATCCAGTCACAAAATCTATGGTTATATGCTCACACTTCCATTCTGGAATTGGCAATAGCTGAAGAAGTCCAGCTGGCCTCTGATGTTCAGCCTTGACTTGTTGGCAAACCAAATACCGAGAGACAAACCGAGCTATCTTTCTCTTCATGCCATTCCACCAAAAGTGCTGACAGATATCACGGTACATCTTAGTACCGCCTGGATGAATGGAATACTGCGAACTGTGAGCCTCTGTCATGATCTTCTGTCTGATATCTCCATTGGGTATACAAAGACGCTTCCCATGTCGAAGTGTACCGTCTTCATGAATACATAATTCTGGTCTTCGCCTTGCCTCACACTCTGCTCTGAGTCGCTGAAGCTTGGAATCTGCTGACTGCGCCATCCGCATCCTCTTAACTATAGTGGAATGAACTTGTATGCTGGCCATCAATGCCACACTGGTAGGAAGGATAACTTCTATATTCATCTTCTGAAGATCTGCTAACAGCTCTGGTTGCGCTGTTAGGAAATAAACTCTGGCTCTCCTACTCAATGCATCTGCAATGACGTTGGCCTTCCCTGGGTGATACTTCAAGTTGACATCATAATCTACAAGTAGCTCCAGCCACCTCCTCTGACGCATGTTAAGATCCTTCTGGGTGAAAACATACTTCAGGCTCTTGTGGTCAGTAAAAATCTCTACCCTATCTCCGTACAAGTAGTGCCTCCATAACTTAAGTACAAATACTACTGCTGCCAATTCCAAGTCATGGGTTGGGTAATTCCTCTCATGATCACGAAGTTGCCGTAATGCATAAGCTATTACCTTCCCATACTGTATTAGAACACATCCTAAGCCTCTGCCTGAAGCATCACAATACACTGAGAATCCTCCTGTTCCATCTGGGAGCGTGAGAATGGGTGCCGTCGTCAAGCCTCGCTTCAACTTCTCAAAAGAATCCTGACATTCTGCTGTCCAAGCAAACTGCACATCCCTGCGGGTCAACTGGGTCAATAGCGATAAAATCTGAGCAAAGTCTGAAACAAATCGTCGGTAGTAGCCGGCCAATCCAAGAAAACTGCAAACTTTTACAACCGTGCTGGGCACTGGCCATGTCTCAATGGTCACGATCTTTTGGGGATCCACTTCCACTCCTCCCTTGGTGATGATATGACCTAAGTACGAAATACGATCGAGCCAGAACTCGTATTTACTGAACTTGGCACACAATTGGTGCTCACGAAGAATCTGGAGGACAACTCTGAGATGCTGCTCATACTCTGCTTCACTCTTGCTGTAGACCAGGATGTTATCTAGGAACACTATCACGAAATCATCCAAATAAGGCATAAAGATACGATTCATGAGGTCCTTGAATACAGCTGGCGCATTGGTCACTCCAAATGGCATAATAAGGAACTTCCAATGCACATATTTGGATCTGAAAGCTGTCTTCGGGATGTCCTGCTCTCTGACTCTGATCTGATGGTATCCTGACCGCAAGTCGATCTTCGAGAACACTGCTGCCCTCTTGAGTTGATCAAACAAGTCATCTATCCTCGGGAGAGGATATCTGTTCTTGATTGTTACTAAGTTCAAGGTATGATAATCTACACATAATCTGGATGTACCATCCTTCTTTTTCACAAGAAGCATCGGGGCTCCCCAAGGTGATCCACTTGCACGAATGAATCCCTTGGTTCTAAGTTCTTCGATCATTTTGTACAATATCTCTAATTCTGACGGTGCCATCGTGTAGACTCTCTCTGACACTGGGCTGTTCCGGGAATCAAGTCGATGGTGAACTCGATCTCCCGTTCTGGCGGCATCTCTGGAAGCTCTTCGAAGAAAACATCTGGAAACTCCTCGACTATCCGAGGTAACTGTACTGCTGCTACTGCCATTCGCAACACTGGAGGAGAAGGTTCAACTTCGCCTCGGGAGAAGAAAAACTCTGGCTCGCCTGGGATGCTAAAAGTAACCCTGCCAATATGGCAATCTATCCTAGCATATTGGTCCCTCAACCAATCCATCCCTAAGACCACATCATAATCGGCCATCGGGAACTCTATCAATCTAGCGGGGAATTCTCTACCGCTAACTACGATCCGACACGAGGAAAACACTCTATCTACTCCTACAAGTCCGTTACCAGTAAGTATATTGAGCCTTACTGATAATGACTCGGGCTCCAATCCTATCCGTGTCGTGAATCGTGCAGACATAAATGAATGCGAGGCACCAGAATCAAATAATACTGAAGCTGGAAAGGTGTTGACGAGAATAGTAACTGCCACTACCTGATCACCTGGTACTATTCCTTCTTCTCCCATGGTCAAAGTCAGCACTTGACCATACCCTCTAGGTGCGGGTCCCCTCTGCTGAAAACTCCTCTGTCTGCTATGGATCAGGGCTTGGGCTTGGGCATACTGCTGCGGTCTCTGCTTCTAGAATGCCTGGGCCTGCATCGATAATGGCCTCGGGAATGGGTACTACAGCTGCTGCTGCTGCTGGACTGGTGCTGGTCCTCTAACTGAAGGACTAGAGAATGCCGATGAACTCTCCATGTTCAGGCAGTTCCCAATCCTGTGGTCCGAGGTACCATAAACCAAGCACAAACCCTGTGCTCTGCGACACTCTGAGACCACATGCCCTGGCTTCCCGCAGTGTGAATAATCCACTGCGGAAGACTGCTTCTGCTTCTGCTGCTGAGGGTACGTCGGGGTGGAATGCTGAACCGACGTCACTGAGGCCACCCGTCTCGGAGCTCCCATAGTCAAATCCTTTGCTGCCGGGGCTGGTGCTGATGACTGATTCATCTGACTGTGGGATCGCTTCCGACCTCCGGTCCTATCCACGATCCTCTGGAAGGTATATTCATGCCTTCGGGCTGCTCTTATTACTGCATCAAAAATCTGATGCTCAAACTGCTCTACTGCCAATAGAATCTCCAGATGAAGCCCCTGCTGGAACCGCTGGGCTCTATCGAACTCGGTTGCTACCAAGGTAGGAGCAAACCGACTAAGTCTCAAAAACTCGACCGCATATCCGTCGACTGTCTTGCCCATTTGCTTCAGATTGGTGAACCTCGTCTGTAGATCGTATCGAGCTACAGCATCGAAATACTTGGTCTGGAATCCCTTCCTGAATACTGTCCATGAAATAGGGGCCACTAATCCATCGGCCTGCGCTGCCCACCAGCTGCGGGCAAGATCTAGTAACTACAGGCGTACTATAACCACCTTCACGTTCTCTGGAGTCCTAGCTGCTTCTAGAATCACCTCGGAGTCCTGAAGCCAAGCATCTGCAGTAATCGCATCTTCACTACCGTCGAAGAAGGGAGGGTTCAAGCGCTTGAAGCTGTTGGCCGCGCTATTACCCTGATGACCTCCTCTGGTCAAAGCATCTGCCACCGTATGGTGTAAGGCATCTCTGCGACGATCCTGGAAAGCTAATAGGGACCTGATGAGACCCACCAAAGTGCCATCATCAGGCTCTACAGGCTAGACGGGCTGAACTGGTGGCTCTCCTCCAGTAGGCATGACTCTAGAGGCTACCCCTGAATGCTGGGCTTGATCTCCAGGTTGCTGCTGGTCCAAGGAAGGTGCAGCACCTTGCTGATCGGCAGGTCCAGGAATAATACCGCTGAAGAAGACGACATAGAGAACAATAAGGAAGGACCAGGACAGATCAATGATACAAGCATGTGATCAGGTCAAGAATTCAGGGATTCAGATGATACGAGCAGAGATCAAGGATGAGTACTGATTGAGACATCTATTCGGTAAACCCTCACATATCTTGATTTATAAGACCTGCATGGGCCACCACTAAAACCATGTAATGCCCCAGAACCAGAATACTGAAGAGCAGGGGCGTACATAGCCAGCTACGTATATTAAAGTGCAACCCACCTCGCTATACGGTCACGGCTGTCTAGATACATGAGGGTTTAACTACAAGCCAACAGTCTCCTATGGTTATGAATAAGCCTATTGTCTCAATCTCAAGCAAGCAATAATAGTTACAAGATGTCAAAGCACCAAATATATAATAGTAAGGCGTTCCATACATTACATATTGGATGATCATGAAGCTAGTCGTACAAAATATCAGGACTAGCAAAAGTTTCAGTCATACATGATCAACCCTAGGATCTGTCAATCATGTTACAGCCAGTAGGCAGACAGTAAATAAAGGTACAATACGAGCTGAACAAGTGCTCGTCGGCTAAACGCCTCAAAAGAATATTTTTACAATAAAGTGGAAGGACAAAAAAAACCTACTCGTTTCTAGGGTTACGCCTGGTGGTCACCATCTGGCTGGAAGGTAGGTAGATCCTCTGGAGCTGCTCCGATATCTGGCCATACAAAACCAGCTGGGTCAGACCCCAGAAAGATCAAGTGCCACAAAGGGGGCTTCACATAGGAACTAAAACCAGCATATCACAATACAATATTAAAGATAATAAATAAAGAATTGATATAATAGAGATAACAACAGTAAACTGAGTACGAAGAAACCATTCAAGTAGCCAGGTCACAACCCTTAAACCAAACAAGGACCGGAATTGTAATCCTTCACCTGAATAGAAACCCGTCTCAAATACTATTGGTACGGTATAGACAATAAACGAAGAGAGGACACAGAACTGCTCCTGGAGCCAGGTTACAACTCTTAAACCAAACAAGGAATGCGGTTGTAACCCTTCACCTGAACAGAACTAGACCCCTGATCTTTATTGTTAAGGCCAGTATAGAAAATCACACTACTGAAGGTAAGGTAAAACATGACGAACATGGCATGGGGTTGCAATAAGACAATAAACGAAGAGAGGACACAGAACTGCTCCGGGAGCCAGGTTACAACCCTTAAACCAAACAAGGACCGGGGTTTTAACCCTTCGCCTGAACAGAACTGGACCCCCGATCGTTATTGTTAAGGCAAGCATCAATAATCATGTCATGTCACAATCTTGCACAGGATCAGGATAAGACTAAGCTGGAATAAACTCCATCCAATCAATCACGGCCAATCAAGAGTATGGCTTGATACTTTTAACTAACTAGGGTTATCACAGGCCTAGTTACTAGCAAGATACAATGAGATTATCCCAACAGCCACAAGCCCTGCAGACCATCAGGTTATCCAGGTCGAATGTCCGTTTATGAAGAATGCAACACGTAACTGTGTGCTGGAAATGTGCCCTACTCGTCGATAGGCTACAAGTCCACTGAATGCGCCCAGATAACGGGATTGCCTGTAGCTAGGAATCTCTTCATGACTACTGAATCATTCTAGTTAATTAGCCTTAGTCAATTTTAGTAGGTACCCCTGATCGTGGTACTCAGGGATCTCCATCCTAGACATGATGCAAGACAGTACCAGTTTATTTGTACAAATACAATCGCCCACGGTGTCCAGGTCTTTCATACTTGTCATGTCAGGCTAGCTGTCTTAACAGCATGTCGAGACATATCATGTCAGTTTACTTGTCAAGAGTGTGCCACAGCGGGCCACTATCGTGTTCTATTCTTACCTTATCGTGAATGAGAGAAACTTGCATAAAATAACTAGTGACATATTCTTGAAGCTAAGGAAAAGATCTACAACTTTCATATTTTGAGTTTTTCAAGATTCCAGCTACAAAACAACTTAAACAGGCAAAAACAGTAAAATAGAACAATTTCGGCGCATGGAATTCATGTACAATCGGCGCATGGGATTCCTGCACAATCGACGAATGGGATTCCTGCACAATCGGCGCATAGGATTCCTGCACCATCGGTGCATGTGATTCATGCACCAATCGGCGCATGGGATTCCTGTACCAATCGGCGCGTGGGATTCCTGCACCATCGACGCATGGGATTCCTGCACAATCAGCGCGTGAGATTCCTGCACCAATCGGCACGTGGGATTCCTGCACAATCGGTACGTGGACTCTTGCACCATCAGCGCGTGGGATTCCTGCACCAATCGGCGCGTGGGATTTCTGCACCAATCGGCGCGTGGGATTCCTGCACAATCGACGCATGGAATTCCTGCACCATCGGCACGTGGAAAACTCACGTTGCGTCTTCAGTACATGCACGTAGGGAACCTACGCGCATGACACGCTCGAAGTTAAGGGATACGTTACAGGGACTTCACAGCACATGGCCTCCCGGGCGCATGGCCTTCCGGGCGCATGGGGGTCATTGTCCCCAAACAGCAAGTTCAGCCATGAAAGTTTCAAAAACTTGTCATGGCCATAACTTACTCATCCGAAGTCGAAATCAAGCAAAACAAAAGCCAAAACTGCATAAAATTGAATTCTCTACAACATAGAACCATTAGTTTTCGAAAATAACTAAGTTTTAGAGATCAAAACCAAGAAAACCGAAAAGTTACAAACTTAGATCTACAAGAATCCATCCATTAAATCCAAAAAAGCCAAGTTCTAAAGATGCTTAGAATCAAGTAAGGAAGAGAATAGAACAATAAAACTTGAGATCCATCATGAAGCAAGTTTGCACTTGCCTAAGCTCTCTCTCTCCCCTCCTGGTGGTTGAAGAAGTAATAGTGGAGAGTAAATGAAGAAGGAAGGAAATAATGATGAGAAAGAAAAGGAAGGGGTTATAAATAAGGAGGGTGGTGGTAGGTAGCAGGGTTCACCTTTGGTTCATGATGAACCAAAGTAAACCAAGCCGAACCAACCCAAAAATAGATCAAGCCATGTAATGCCAAGATAAGCCAAGCAAGGAATCATGCAATACAAGATAAAATACGTACACGTATTTTAAAATACGTAATATGAACTGTAGGCATTACATTCCCTCTTTGATTTGATTTCATTTCCCTCACATTCCTCCATCCAAACTTCTCCTAATCCATCCCACACCATCAAGGAAGGATTCTATCCAAGAATTTGGGCAAGGTACAAAAGGAGGTGTCCTTTTGGATAGATCTTCGTATCGGAGCCGTGTCCTAAAGATTTTCATTGGGATTCCACTCCCAATAGGTAAAACCTATCCTCTAACTTGATTTTCTTTGTATATTAATTAGTTTTGAATCGAAAGGATCCACCCTCATGCATTTGTCCCCCTTTAGATTCAATTTTGAGACCATTTGGAGTCCATTTGAGGATATTATAGGTGTGTCTTGTGTCCTACTTTATAGATTCCAAATTAGGACACCCCATGTGTATGTATGTATGATAATAGTTTAAATAGATATTTAAATTCGGTTTTAGAATGGTTAGAGAGTGGATTGATCTTAGTTAGGATGGTTAGAATGAGTTTCATTTGGATACCTATGTTGGTATCCAAGTATCTTGGCCAACCCAAATTCGTCATAATGTTTATCCACGTTTTTAGTAGTCAGAGCAACTTAGAAATATCATAACTTTTAGCTTAGAACTCCAATTTATCTTCCTTTTTTTTAAAAGAACCGTATCGAAGTTAGCTTTCCAAATATATATTTTAATAAGCCAAATACGTTTTGAAACTTTCTGTAAAATTATTTGAGTGTCAGTTGTACGAAAGACGAACGTGTTTCGATATTTTTACGATTCTGGGAGCTTCCGAACACGAAAATGCGATCCGTTTAAAGTTTCGGAAAGCTAACACAAAGAGCTACGACATATTTTAATCCTAGAATTTAGTGAAGGACCAATTGGTACAGTATTTATTTTTAAATAGAAGAGTGACTATACGACATAGGCATTTTGTGTAACCTATGAACCTATGTAGTATAGATATTAAATGAATGTAGAGTATGTAATGCATGATACGTTAGATGAATGAAATAATATATATATATATATATATATATATATATATATATATATATATATATATATATATATGATATGATATGTATCCTTTTTACAATAATGTACATATATGGTTGAATGCAAGCATGTAGCAATAAAATCAATGTAATGTATGTATGCAATGCATAAATGCATGAATGAAAGAATGATATACAATGTATGCATGAAAGTATATAATGAATGCTAGATACGAATGCAAGGTATACATGTAATGATTGATATAAATGCATAATGTAATGCAATATATAATTATAGCATGTATGGTAATGTATAATATATGATACAAGTACGTATATGTCTATTGTTTTCCCTTTTCCTTACATTTTCCCTTCCCTTTCCATTTTAGTTTTCCCTTTTTTTTCTCTTCTATTTTTATATGTTGTAGACAATGTATATAATGTATCGATGCATGTAAGTATGTAATATGCATGAATGACATGTACGTAATAAAAATAAATATATGCATACAACTTAATGATATGTGAATGAATATAATGCATAAACTGAAGTATGCATGTATATGGGATATAAATGAATGTAATAAAACATAGAGTATGCATGTATGAATATAATATATGCAAGTATATAATGTATTCAAATATGTATGTATGCATCTATGTATGTATGTATAGGTACATGAATGAATGCAAGTATGCATATATGATATGTATATATACATGTATGCAATATAAGTATGTATGTATGTATTTCTATAAACTGAGTTAACCTATAACCTTTTACACACATGCATTCATACACCCTTTGACACCATGTATCCCATGTCACATACACCTACCTATCACTAAATCTGAGAATATTAACACATATCCTTTCACACACACACACTCACTTACTCTTTTACCTCTCATTCTCTCTCTATATATATATAAATATATTTATGTGCCTATATATATATAGCTTTCATATATATATATATCTATGTATATGAATAAGTGAATGTGAATAATATATATACTTTATATGACTAAGTTTGTGTGCCTTGTTAGCTTATGGTTTAGTTTTGTGCTTGGTTTAGCAAGTGACTTAGGCTATGAGTTAGTAGCTATTTTGGATACTGGATTTGCATAGACTTAGTTTGTTTAGACCTAGAATTGACTAACCTAGACTAGTTGACAATTGTTGACCAAACCCTAGCTAGTATGACCACAGTTGACTAGAGTTGACCTAGTTTGACTTTATAGTTGACCAGAGTAGACTTTGACCTAGAATGACCTAGAAATCATGTAGATTGCATCTTAAACTTTATCTACCTTATTTTAAATATATTATAACCTGTACTACTCTATTTAGGACATTGTAACTCTGGTACAGACATCTGATATTATACTACTCTTTTCAGAGTATCAGACGAGTACATTCTCTGATAGTTCTTTCATTTACTTTTTAATTACTGTACTTCAGTTCTAGTTAGTTTTATTTGATTCTTGTTACAAATACGTATTGTTATTACTAAATCCATGTATACGACACACATACTTACTCGTCTTGCCTCTATTATTCGAATCACCATACGAATCGCTATTCGAACCACCTATTCGCATCTTCATGTACTGGTTGGACTTGTATTTGTCTTATGTGTTGGATTATGGATTCATTTGTATTAGACTGGGTGGAGAAATACTGATTAGACATGTAGACATATCCTTCTATTCGAATCACCCCTCTGTGAATGATATTCGAACGATAGCCATCCCACACTTGGCCGAGTGTGCGGTGTGTCGTATTACCTACAGCCATTTACATGTCGATCTCGGTATTTTAAAATACACTTGGATAATTTATTCGAATCATTATTAGAACATCGTGTGAATCATTATTTGTATCACCTTATTCGAATCACCTTATTCGTATTACCTTATTCGAATCACCTTATTAGAACAATGAATAGAATCACATTCGACTCTTCTCATATTAGACTCATATTGGGATTGCACTGGACTTATATTATACTGTCTGGACTCATCATGTTACTCTAGTTCAGCTAGATCTTATTTTACAGTATTTCTTGCCATGCTTATCCTCTTGTTTAGTTACCTTACTTTCCTTGTACCTTAACTGTTTCTCTATATCATTACTCGTACAAATTGCCATGTTCATCAATACAACTATCTATAACAGCTTTATAGTTCTCTGTCATTTACTTGGAATTTCTTGATGAATTGTACTCGTTCCTGTCCTGACTGGACCTGTTGAAAATATTACAGATGATTGTCCTGAGGACATTTGCCCTACTTGCCTTGGAGCAGGAGATGGCTTAGCTACCTTTGGCCCCGACACTCAGGAGTGATCGGGAGACTAGCTAGTAGACTTGGTTTAGTTTTTATGTTTTAAAACTTGAATTGTAATAACTTGAGATACGAGTTTGTATTTGAGTTTGTTTGAGATATTATTATTTAGTTGTTTATAAATGTTGTTGTTTAGTCTTTAGTTATAAACTTCTGAGTTATCTTATCGTGCTTAGACTGTGATTGAGATTTCATTATATCTATACTTGTCCTCCATTCGGAGTTGAGATTTGACAAGTACATTATATAATTGCGTGAGTTGTTGATTAGATAGTAACCTAGGACAGCGTTCTACCGCCGACACTGCGGCATAGGCTGGGCGTCGTTACGTACTCGTACCCTCACAGTGGGTGCAGGTCGTGACACTGATGGCTGCCATTAGGTTAGGGTTGGGGTTTAGGATGAGTGGTCAAGGCTTCTCCAACAAATTCAAGCCAATCTAAGGGCTCACAACTAAAGTAACCTTTCTTAACATTTAGCCTAAAATATCCCACTAACAAAATATCTAGATATTAATCTAATTTGATTACTTAGTTGAAACCCTCTAACTTAGTCTCTAGGGTCATGACTAATATCTAGATTAGGCTAAACTTTTAGGTCAAGTCTTAAATAATTAACTAGCACATATTTAATTCATATAATTTATAATTTCACAAAAGTGTCAAAATGACTAAAATACCCTTAGGCTAAAAAGTAAAAATACGAGATTCTAAACAATGATTAGGTCTCCATGATCAGGATTAGTCTTCTAGGTCATGCATGACTAAGGTTACACTATCAAAACACCAAATTCACATATCACCATTTTAAATAGTTTTAAAATAACTAAAAATCACCAAAATCATATCATGAATAAAATCTAATATTTTAATGATTTAAAATACAAAAGTTCAAAATTACCCCTATTTTAGAAAACTGGGTGTTATAAAACCTCTACCCGATGGACTTTTGGGGCACCGAGGGGTTAGTATATGCAGACGAGTGGCTGGAGAACACCGAAAGACTACTAAAGATGGCAAAGATTCTAGAAGACCTGAAGGTGGAGGTTACGAGCATGCGACTTTCCGATATTGCTAGAGCCTAGTACAGAGAGGAGCCTCAGTTGGTAGTACCCCAAGTTCTTTGGAAGGTTTTAAATTACTGTTTCAAGAGAAGTTCTTCCCGGAGGTGGAGCATGATGAGCTTCGAAACCAGTTCGAGGCGATCCAGTAGGGGAGCATGACAGTCGCAGAGTACACATCAGAGTTCACCCGACTCTGCAGGTTCATAGAGAACCTCATCAACACACCAGAGGAGAGGGCTAGAAGGTTCAAGAAGGGCCTCACCAGGGAGCTACGACAGGCAGTAGTGATCAGCAGGGCTATGTGACCTACACCGTATCCTCAATGTCGCCCAGACAGTCGAGAAGGAGATGGATCCAAAGCTGAAGAGAGACAAAGACAACGGCAGCAGTAGCTATCAGACACCGACGAAGAGGATCCAAATTCAGGCGAGGCCACCCCAGCAGATAGCACATCAGCAGCCTTGCCCTGCTAGAGCTCCAGCAGTCCAGCCACAGAGACAGCAGCAGTTGACAGTTACTTGCACTTTCTGTCACCGTCTTGGACACCACTTTGACGAATGCCGTAAGAGGCTCGAGCTTTGCTTATTCTGTGGCTCAGATGCACATCAGATGAGGGACAATCCACAGATTATAGCACGACTAGCAGGAGGACCCCGAGGAGCTGGAGGACCCCCCCCTGCACCACCCAGAGTACTACTAGCTGTACCACAGTGGGGACCGGCTCTACCTACTCAGCAACAGCAATTTGCACAGCATCAGTAGCAGCAGAGGGGAGAACCACAGCGGGGACGTACTTACGTCATGGCTACAGTTAAGGAGGATGAGGTGGCTCCAGATGTGATCACAGGTTCTATCTTCTTGTATTCATTTCCTGCCATAGCATTGTTTGATTTTGGAGCCACACAAAGCTTTCTAGCATATGAGTTTCTGTATAGACACAGATTCACACCTGTGCCCACTAGGAGGAATTGTCGAATTATGACAGGAGGTAGGGTAGTGCCAGTTAGTGAGATGGTTGATTGTTCTATCACTACAGCTGGAAGGGAGCTTAGGGCTCTACTCTTAGTGATGCCATTATCGGGATTTGACATAGTCCTGGGCATCGATTGGTTGAGTGAGCAGTTTGCTGTAATAGATTGTCATGAGGGGAAGATTACTTTCAGCCCACCTGGAGTTCCACCATTCGAGGTCAGAAGACGGATTGCAAAGAAGCCAAAGGGAGTCTACTACAGCGCAGTTGCAGAAGACAAGGAGTTACCATACCCGCTGATTGCAGAGTTTTTCGACGTCTTCCTCGAGGATTTGCTAGGATTGTCGCAGATCAAGATGTGGAGTTCACCATCTACCTAGTGCCCGGATCAGTGCTGAAGTCTCAATATTGCTACAAGATCAACCCGAAGGAAGCTGCAGAATTGAAGGCCCAAATTGATGAGCTGGAAGGTAAAGGTTTATTCGGTCCAGTGCTTCCCCCTAGGGAGTACCGGTACTCTTCGTGCCGAAGAAGGATGTGACTGTTAGAATGTGCATCGATTAACCTACATTTAATAACATTACCATCAAGAATAAGTACCCGTTGCCATGGATAGATGAGTTGTTTGATCAGCTGAGTGGGACAAAATTCTTCTCGAAGATTGACTTCGGTCGGGGTTTCATCAGATGTAGGGTCGGGAGTAGGATATTTTGAAGACTGCCTTCAATACCCACTATTGCCAATATAAATTCTTGGTGATGTCGTTCGGACTCACCAATGCTCCTACAGTATTTATGAATCTTATGAATAAGGTCTTCCATAAATATCTGGACACATTTGTCGTAGTCTTCATCGACGACATCTTGATCTATTCGAAGATTGAGGAAGAACATGTGGAGCATCTGCAGATTGTCTTAGAGATTCTGCGAAAGGAAAAGATGTACGGAAAGCTCTCGAAGTGTGAATTCTTTCTGGACAGAGTAGAGTTTTTAGGCTATGTGGTGAATGGAGATGGGATTGCTGTGGATCCCAAGAAGATTGAGGCTGTGAAAGCATAGGCTCCTCCCAAGTCAGTAGCTGGGATTCGTACTTTCCTAGGGCTAGCAGCTTACTACAGGAAGTTTGTGAAAGACTTTGCTAAGATAGCAGAGCTGATGACCAAGCTTACGTGGAAGGATGAAGAGTTCATCTGGAGTGACGCCTACCAATCAGCATTTGAAGAACTAAAGAAGAGACTCACTAAAGCACAGTGTTAGCTTTGCCGTCAGGATCTGGAGGGTTCGTCATCTACAATGATGCATCAAAAAAGGGCTTAGGATGTGTACTGGAGCAGAACAAGAAGGTTATTTCTTTTGCTTCTATACAGTTGAGGCCACATGAGAAGAATTACCTTACTCATGACTTGGAGCTTGTAGAAGTCATTTTTGCCTTAAAACTATGGAAGCATTATCTAATGGAGAGAGAGTGGAAATCTTCACGGACCATAAAAGCCTGAAGTATGTTTTCACTCAAAAGAAATTGAACATGAGACAGAGGAGATGGCTGGAGCTTATGAAGGATTTCGACATTAATCTGTAATACCATCCTGGGAAGGCGAATATGGTAGCAGATACTCTGAGTCGATATCTTGTTGCTATGTTTCTTACTATGGACTGGCATCTTCTTGAGGATCTTGAGAGTCTGGGGATCGAGGTCATTCTTTCGGAAGTTCGGGGATAGCTGATACACATGCGAATACAGTCGGGATTAATGGAGAAGATTAAGGAGGCCCAGTTTTTAAATGAGGGACTCCGATGTCTCAAGGCTCAGGCATAGGCAGGATAGCTAGAGGACTTCGTCATTGCAGAGGATGGATCTCTGAGGCAAGGGAACGAGTCGTGTGTGCCAAAGGGTAGATTATGGGAGAAGATTATGCAGGAGGCCCACCAGTCGCAGTATTCTATTCATCCTGGGACTACCAAGATGTATAAGGATCTGTGGGAGTATGTTTGGTGGTATGGGATGAAGCAAAAAGTTGCCAGATTTGTCTCTAGATTTCTTATATGCCAGCAGGTCAAGGCAGAGCGCCAGAGACCAGCAGGATTACTCCAGCCTTTACCTATTCCGAAGTGGAAGTGGGAGCACATAACTATGGACTTTGTCTCTGGTTTGCCACGTACACCCGGTGGCAAGGATACGATTTGGGTCATCGTGGACAAATTGACAAAATCTGCTCACTTTATTCCATTTAAGGTAGGGCTGTCAACGGAGAAGCTTGCAGACCTCTACATGCGATAGATTATACGGATTCATGGGTGCCAATAAGTATCATCTCAGACAGGGATAGTCGGTTTTCATCACACTTCTGAAGGAGTCTACAGCTGAGCCTGGGTACACAGTTGAAGTTCAGCATGGCCTATCATCCACAAACAGACGGGCAGTCTAAGAGGACCATTCAGACATTGGAGGATATGTTGCGGGTTTGTGCACTCGACTTTGATAGATCGTAGGTGGATCACATGCATCTTATAGAGTTTTCCTATAATAACAGTTATCAGGCTAGCACCGGGATGACACCGTTCGAGGTACTATATGGCCGGAGATGTCGTACACGATTATCTTATGATGATGTGGGCGAGAGAACTTTACTTGGGCTAGAGATGGTGGTAGATTCATCTGAGAAGGTCAGACTGATACGAGAGCGTCGACTCAAAGTTGTACAGGATCGACAGAAATACTGGCAGACAGTAGCAGACGGCCACTAGAGTTCATAGTTGGAGATAGAGTATTTCTGAAGATCTCGCTGACTAGAGGCACTATCCGGTTTGGTAGAGGAGGGAAGCTCAGCCCCAGATACATCGGGCCCTTCGACGTGACAACACGAATTGTCGAGGTGGCATATCGACTGGCGCTTCCTGCTAGCGTGGAGGGAGTACATGATGTCTTTCATGTGTCCCAGCTCCGTCGTTACATTCCTGACTCTAGTCATGTTGTTGACTACTCTTAGCTAGAGGTGGGTCCGAGTTTGACCTACGTGGAGCAGCTAGTGGAGGTCCTTGATCGAAGAGAGAAGCAGCTGCGAAACCAGACTATACCGCTTGTCAGAGTCATGTGGAGGCACCACTCTCTGAGAGAGTACACATGGGAATGCGAGGATGAGATGCGGGAGCGCTATCCTAGTTTGTTTGAGTGATTATATTTTGGATTTTAATAAAAGTTTTAGTTTCAATAAAAGTTGTGTTGAGAACTAGTATTTTGATTTGAATTTAATAAGAAGTATTGTTCCAAATTTCAAGAAAAAAATATTTTGAGGGGGGGCGGGGAGATTTGTAACCCCCCCATCCCCGAGATTATAGAGTATAAAATTTCTACGAATATTCATGAATAATTTCCTTTGGAATAATAATAATTTTTTATAGTTATTACTCTACTAATTAACAATTGTTATTTTATTTTTTGTTTGAACGCAATTAGGGATGTTGGGCTTTAATCACAACCCAATTTATTGGGCCGACAGCATAATCTCATGTAAGGAATTAGTAGAAGTGGCCGAGCTCATTTTCCTTTCTTCCAAATCATCACAGCAAGCTGGAAAGAGTGGAAACCTAAATTTCGAATTTCTCATTCTGTTGTAACCGTTTAGGAGCCAGCTAGAAGTTGGATTTCTATTTTTCTCGCCAAAATCAAACTCACCACTGACCCCTCCTTCAAGAATCCTAACGGCCAGCTCCTTCTATTTAAATCACTCTGTACTCCCTCTCTATCATTTTTTCTGCTGCTAACGAACAAAGCCTTAATTCCTTCATCCTCACCCCTTCTTCCCCCCAAGAATCTAACCCTAAATTCATGAATAAGCAACCAGCCATGGCAAGTGAGCTCAATGTGGAGGCCAGCCACTGAAGTCCTTCCTTCTTCAATCGACCACGCGGCGATCTACCGACAACCGAGCCTGACGCGGAGTCATATTGCATTGGCGATGACGAGGATCCCCTAGCTTCGACAATTTTCTCTTCTTCAACGACTGCGACGGCGATCCTCTTCAACAAGTCCTGTCGATTCTCGATCCAGATTGCTCCGTCCATCATTGCAGAGTGTCGCTCTCTTCAACGACGGTTCTTCTTCCTCAATCGATCTTCCTCACATCCTATCGACAGAAATCGAGGTGAGTTCATCATAGCTCTTTAGAAAACTAGTCCATTTTTTTATTCTCCTTCCCAAATTGATTGTGTACTACGCCAGATCAGAACGATATCGACAACCGATGGGGCACTACGAATTGTTCATGTGTACGACGAAATTCTTAGTGATTGAACGACTGTTGACAACGATGAGCTAGGATGAATAGTTTTTTGAAGTCGAGCTTGATATTGAAAAAACTGATGTCAGGGATCTAGAGGTAAGTCGAGACCTAACCCTCTTAATTTCTGGAGTGTTTCCTTATTTTTAGCAATTCGTGTTTCGAATTAATCTGGGTAGGGGGTTCACTGTTCTTGCATTGGATGTGTTTGAGAAATTGTAGTAGAGAACTCTAAGGTTGTTGTTGGACGAGTAGGTTGAGTCCGACCTTGGAAGTGTGTCTTCGTGTCACATTGGTACCAGACTACGCAGGTAATTATCCAACCTTCTTTGTATTGAAGAATTTTAGATGCATATTTTGATCGAATGCACTCTGGAACAGGTTAGGATCGTAAGGGTTACGTGTAGCCATGTCATGTGTGTGCGTGTCTGGTCGATTGAGGTATACAACAGTCATGTTCGATGATGAAGTTGTGTGTAGTAGTACGCAGGAAGGGGATAGCAAAATATGGGATTCTTATTTGAATTGGATAGCAGTGATGTGTATTCCTTTTTCGGTCAGTCTCTATTTGTAATATTTTTAACTTTTTCTTATATTTGGAGTTGCCAAACTGAGAGTATGTGATCGAGAATATGGTGTGGTTAGAATTTGAAGTGGCCGTTAGATTCAAATGATAATTGGGTTGACTTGTGTTAGCTAGAGTAAGCATTTTACTAAATATTGTGGCCCAAGCTATGCTGTTAGGAAAGGAGTATTGCAGTTGTTGCTGGGTTCTCAGATTGGAATGTTAGTTGGATATTTTGCTAAAACTTGGTTTCCTGTCTGGCAACTTTTTAGTTTGGAGTACAAACCAATTTTGGGTTGCAACACTTGTATAGGCTTGAGTCAGGGTGCAGGTATAAGTATATGAGGCTGGATGTTGCATATGTGGGTAACATTAAAATCTATTAGTAAGTTCTGGTTTAATAATTATTTTAGTTTTCTTTAGTAACGAATTAGTTGTAACCATTCTGAACATCATATCATTAATATTTTGCTTGAATAAAATGTCTGAATTAACCATTTGATTTACTTTAACTATTAGGAATATGTACCTAGTGTCTAGTGGATATGAATATATGTATTTCCTAGTAGCTAATTAGGATCAATATAGCTTGTAATATTAAGCTAACCCAATTATTAGTTAGTATTTCATATTGAGCTTAAATTAGAATTGGTTAGTATAGTTATTTAGTACTTAACCAACTTGTACTTAATTAATCAGGAGGACATCCAGCTCTATTTCCTACCCTTGATCACCCGGAGCAAGGCAAGTACTTTCTATGGTTAATGTTCATTTATATTCATATCTTGTACCTTTCTTGTGACACGATATGACACGTTATCTTGTACTTTCATGTCTTGTACTTACTTGTGGTCGGGGAGGGGAAATACACTAGCTATGTGACCAAATCCAGAGACCAGAAATTTATGTGGATAGCTTAGGCCTCGTACAGTGCACGCGGGCCCTAACCTGTGCCCAGTTCATGTGCTTCCTGTACTTACCCCAGCTGGTCACATATGCTAGTTGTATTTCAAATATTGTGTACGTTATGTCTTGTACTTCAGGTTCACGGTTTACATTCTTGTACTTTATTTCCTGTACTTCTTGTACTTTACATTATTATACTTTCTTGCTCTATTCCTGTACTTTATATACCATGTTCTCTTGTACTCTTATCCATATCGTGATGTTCTTGTTCATTACCTAGAATAGTGCTTTGCTCCGCTCCTGATTAGATATGTTGCAGGTGAGATGGAGGCTATGTGTGACACGTACTATAGGCGTGAGTCTACTGACGTAGTAGAGCCAGCTGGAATTGCACTTGACCAAGAGGCTGAGGAGGCATAGCTATCCGACCCAGGAACTAATGGGGAATCAAATGTACCACCCCAACATGTACCCTCGGGAACAGATCATCACACCTTGTCTCGGTCGTCGGTTCCCTCGTCAACAGAAGAATTGTTCGAGCTGGTGAAGGACCTACGCACTCGTATAGCGGCAAAAGATAAACAAGAAAAGCGTCAAAAGCTCGGGATCGGGCAGCCTTATCCTCCTGAGTGGAACAGCATTGATTATCCCCCAAGTATAAGCGACAGATGCTGACCACATTTGACAAGAAGGAGTATCCCCATCGATATCTGACATACTTCGCCTCCATGATGGGATACTTTCCAAAAGATAACGCCTTGCTCATAAGTCTATTCATCGGGACGTTAAAGGGGGTAGCTTATGAATGGTTCTATAGCCTCCCTGACAATTGCATATCCTCCTTTAAGGATCTGAAGAACTTTTTTCTCTCCTGGTTCTATGAGGGTGGAATGGACATGACAATGTCTTCTCTTATGGACATCACCCAGAAGGAAAAAGAACCAGTTCGAGCCTACAACGAACGCTTCCGTCAGGCGGCCTTGAGGTTACCTTCTAGTATCCCGAAGCCCGTGTTAATAGATTACTGTCGCAAAAACATGTCGCCGACATTCAAACTTTGGGTTGATTCCATCAAATATACAGACTGTACTTCGTTCATCTTCGACGCTGATAGTACCGAAACAAAGGCCAGGGATGCTCATCTCCTGGGAGTCAGCTTCCCTGCATTAGACGACAAAGGAAAACGCCCCTCTAATAGCTATAACAACGGGCGTAAATCCAAAGGAAAATAGGCCTTAACCGTTAATGCCTTTAAGGGTCCGTCAGCTCCCACTCAGAAACCACCAACAGCACCATGACAAAAGTAGGTCTACTCCTTTAATGATGAGGACACACTGCAACTCTTCGAGGTACTTATGCAAGGCGATAAAATCAAATTGCTTGATCCTAAACGCCCCGATGAGGTGGACAGAGTTGGCGATCCGAGTATTGTCACTATCATCGGTTTATCGGACACCCAATACAAAACTGTTACACAATGAAGAACTACATCCAACACATTATCAATGCGAATGTCCTCACTCTCGACTACGAGGACAAAATAGTCTCAGCAAATATGGTGACCCTTCAGTTGACACTTTTCTGACAACTGAAGCCCAAGATGGCGTCGTCCCTATCCCAAACGTGACAATGGAAGTAACTAACATTCCTCTAACCTGTGACAACGTGAGCGGGCTAATGCCACTCACAACATCCAGGGGAGAGATAATGTGGGTTTATCCTGATCTCACCCTAGAACTGATTCAATCGACGGCATACGCTACTGCCAAAGGGAAAGACAGAAAGTGCAAGTCCTACTGAATGGTTATCGCCTCCCAAGAAGAAGCCTTGTCAAAACAAAACACCCAGCAGGAGGAAGTTTCCACTCAAGAGGTGCCTCCCGCTACTTAAGGGACAGTCCATCCCAACCTCCGACGGAAGACAAATAAAAACAACAGGAGGGTCGCTTTGACAAGCCTCTGAGAAAAGATGGCACTTTGGGGTTGATCAAACCCCATAACTTTGACATATTGGCTCAGCTAGCTAATACTCCAGCTCGGTTGTCGCTTTTTAAGCTTCTCTGACTTTCTAAAGATACTCGAGATACTCTATATGAAGCATTGAGAGACGTCGAGTCTTTTATGAGCCAGGTCCAGCAGCCTGAAGAGGGCCCTGCTGCATGTCCGTACTATCATAATATGGAAGAAATCATTACTAATATTACGTTCTCTCAACTGGACATGTTGCTCAAGAATGATCGGCATAACAGACTGTTGTATTACTCGTGTCACGCCCCAGTCCTAAATACGCGGGACCGAGCCACGTGACATTGGCCAGCTACGTATTCAACCAGACTCTAGTCTAACTAGAATACGTATAAGCTGTTTGAAATGGTGTAAATATCACTACATCAACTCTATATCTCAATCCAGGTAACAGAAACATAAGAACAGAAAATACGAATACTAGTCTGCAGCCCAATAATCATACTTGTCCGAATAGACTTGGAAAGATAATATGATTCTATAAATACTAGGCTACTTAGCAGATACAAATAACAGTAAATAAAATATACAACTCTGAAAGAATGAATACCTGTAATAAAATTAATACCATCAATAATCTAGTAAGGCGCTCAACGAAACCTACTCAGCCAACTTGGAAGAAAACTATGTCCTCAGAGGGACGCAACAAGGTACATAATATACAGGCTAAGTGTACGACAATAATGAAATAGAACAAAGTATAGCAAGACTGAAGAAAGTAGATGAATCTAACATAACCAACTAGTATGAAATGCAATTTAAGAAACATCACTCGAACACGCGGGCTGTCACGGTGTACTTCAGAAAATTGATACGGAACTCCGGTAACTAAAGAAAACTCTGTAGTTCCGGTAAGGAACTGTGGTAACTAATAAATCTCCCAGGCTTTGGGTAAGAGGCAACGGTAACATGAGGGAAAGTAGCCCAAGCGCACGATGTATGTTCTTTCCACCCAAGTGACTTCACAAATCGTATCCACGAGACGCTCAGCCAGAACCTCTAGCTAGGACAATGAGTCGTAATAGAAGGAAACAATACATGTATATCAATGTCATCATCCTAGAATTAGACACAGAATTTTGTAAATTAAGATACAATCAAGTACAGGATTCTGTCAATAATGTAGTGTCACATGAATATGTCCAAGGCTCAGAGTGTTCCCCACAACGAGTTATAGCTGTAACGCAAGAGTGAATATCTAGTATCGATACCTGATGACGCTAACATCCATCGACACCCGAAAACGATTCAGATACGAAGTACCGTACACGGTCCTAAGTGTTGCAATAATAAAACCAAGTAGATATTTAAAAAGCTAAATATTATAAACTGAAGTACAAGATTGGCAAGGTACACTTGCCTGGAGTTGTCCGAAGTGTGCTGAGGCTGCAGTACCAAAGTCTATCCCACTATCCATGTGAACCATACTCCATGCAAATATCTATCAACCCAACTCACAAACAAATATATATCACACACTATAGTACATGTATGACTAATAACTCCCACCTAGGGAGCTTGGGTCTAGTCACATATTACCTTGGGTTATTTATGACAATTTTTAGTTACATCACCTAGAACTAGGTCACACAAGTCCCCATAATCAGTATTTGCTATGAATTGTAAGTTATGGTTATTAAAATATCTCGTTATTCGTATAACGAAACCTACGATACACAAAGCGAGACAAGACAGTCAGTCGCAAGATTAACAATCTGATCTTGGTGATCGACATGGTCGCTTAGTCAAATTTAGCGATATGAGATCACTGTAATCGACTGATCTCATTTTGATGTACGGATTCTGAAATACTAACATAAAAAGAATTAATTATAATTAAGGGTGATACATAAAGAAAAATCTACAGACATCGTCGGATGATGAAACAAATATCACCAACGTATCCAGAATGGTCAAATTAGCTAGAATAGCCTATCCAAAAGTCTAATTTGGATACAAAGGCAAAACGGTAATTTTGGATCAAAAATGATGTCCGTCGTTGGACCCGCTTTGCAACAAAAAATATGCTAGGATACAAGTCCACTAAACCTAGAAAATTATATGTCCATGAGTCCAAAATGACGATACGAACCCAATGATATATCCGAAATAGGATTCCGATGACCCGATCTCAAAATGACCCGTTGACCGAACGTTGGAACCAAATTTGTACAAAAATGCGTGCCGAATCCAAAGTCCACTAAATCTAGCAAAATATATGTCAACGAGTCCTGAATGACGATACGAACCCAACTGTATATCCAAAATTGGATTTTGATAAGCCGATCTCAAATCGACCCATTGACTCGGACTAAGGGATCCGATTTATACTGAAATGCGTGTCGGGGGCCACGTTGCTCCAAACTTAGCAAATTATATATGAATTTTAGCCAAAACAATGCCACGAGTCCACTAGTGGCATCAGAATTGGAATTCGGAGTCCCGGGTCCAAAATGAGAATTTGACAAGTTGGAAACAAAGGTTTCGAGAGGCCAACTTTGGCTTCGATTTCAACCAACCAAATGACATCCTATGAAGCTAAAATTTTTATAGAATGAAGGTGGTTATACCTGATGCGCATAAGAACTAACGGTGTATCAAACGAAACTACGACGGCAGAAAAATAAATCCACGAAGTTGGCTCCATAAAACTGTCAAAAATAAGCACAATTATTCGCCCAAATTTACGGCCAGTTTTGACATAGTTAATGATTGAATTAACGGCTAAAAATTTAGGTACAGATAGAGATATATAGCAAGATTTCAATGGAGCAAAGTGTTCGATGATCCAACTATCAGATTTCTAAAAAATGTGCACAAAGTTGCCGTCCCGAAAAGCGATTCTGGTTTTGATTTTGTGTGCGTCACGACGGGATTCCAAGCGAGACGCACGAATCGCCTACGTTGTGTGTCCGGGAGAAGCGTGGCAGCTCAGGAGTGTTCGTCGGAGGGTTCGTCGGAGTTCCACGGTATCGTGGTCATGTGAGACGACGGTTGCCGCCGCTGTTACACGCATGGCTGCACGCATGGCCTCTATTGCAAGCCCCCGTAGCCGCACTGGTGATAGCGATGCAGGGGAACGTCGCATCCAGGGTAGCACGATAGCAGGTGGCCAATGAGGGGGTCGTGCGAGCTGTTGAGGCCGCATGGCTGGAACTGTCGCTGCTGCTACTCAATTGCGCACAATCCTGCTGACCTTGCCGCGCGTGGCTGCCCAGCGGCGTGCCAGAGACCGGGTGGCGATGGCCATGGGTAGTGTTGCACGCCGCCCCGGGGGTCGACAACTCTGGGAGGAAGAAGAGATTGGATTTGAATTGAATAGTATGGGAAACCAGGATGCGGCTAGGGTTTTTTCTCTTCCTGGTTGTGCATACTGTATATGTTGCTGGGTTTTGAGAAGTAATGGACTGGGTTGGTCCAGTTGGACCTTAGGGCTTCAAACAATTAATAGCTTGTATATATATGAGCCTTAAGCACCAATCAATAAATATTTTAGAAAAATTCTTAATTAGTATATAATTAAATCACTTGCTCAAACTAATGCCCATTAATAAAATAAGCTCATAAATAATATATATATATATATATATATATGTATATATATATTGAGTGTCTATGGCCCAAAAGTGGTTTATTGCTGTTATTTATTTGGGGCTATGGCCCAAAAGAGGATAAGAGATTAAAATATGAGAAAATTTTCATTAACAACTACTAACACAAAAAAGGAAGTTCGTTTTAAAATAACAAGCCAAGAATACAAATATTCTTAAAAAAACAATAAATTTTAGCATTGATAATGGTAATAAGAGAACAATAATGGTAACGTCAATCAGGATTCTAAGGTCAAGGAGTAATTTTAACACTCTTTATCTAACCTAACTAAATTTTCTACATTTGAGAGAAGGAAAATAACCCAGGGGGTTACAATTGGGGGGAAAATGAGGATTTGATGTGCGATTAGGGATGTTTGGTGTTTGGTTGGGTTAGGTTTGGGCTTCGAGCGATCATGACTATATTTTAAGTCATTTATGATCATTGATGATATAATTGCATGCAAAAGCTCAATTGGATGGCACATGAGTGGCATGTGCATAGTAGACTGAAAATAGGTCAAAACTATATATTGGGTCAATTAGGTTGGATCGATGTCGAGCCCTGAAATTAAATTGAAAGTTAGGTCAAGTTTTTCGGTATATGGTCAAATGGTCTAAATTGACCAAAAAGTTGTGCGATATAAATAGAATACAAAAGAACAAGTTTGAGTAGAACATGATGTACCAAAATAAAGATAATTTCGTGTACTACAAAACTCATGAAGGAAGTTCCAAGAGATTGACATCCCCAGCGCTCCAAAAATCAAAGTCACGAAAAGGTAGATTCAATGATCAAAACTAATTATAATAAAATTATTTATGGAAAATAATTCATTTGAAAATTTCTAAAAGAGGCCCAAAATTCAGGGGGCTCACATCCTACCCACCTTAGAAAATTTTGTCATCGAAATTACACTTAAGCATAGTATAAAAAGGATAGAAGACTTATATCTAAGGAGTCAAATACGATTAATCGTACATAGTTCCTGTAGGATGCTGAGGCCACTAGTATCTAGGGTGTATATCCTGCCAAGTGCTAAAGTACATCTCAACTTTCTAATGCAACCACAATAAACTATGGCCGCGAGTCTACTAGTAAGGTTTGTGGGTTTTGCATATTCCTCAAAAGGTAATACGAGAATTTAAGTATTACAGACTGCAAAAAATCTAAGGGGACTTAGGCAATATCACAGTACTTTTGGTCAATATCTCCATAAGGTATTTACTATCAATTCATTGCTACTCCTATATGGGTCAAGGTTTCAACAAGTTAGAAGAAATTGTCTCGGTTGGAGCGAGATGGCATGAAGGGGTTTATAAATGCATAATTAGGAGACAAGTTCGAGAGAATCATGAACATAGACGTTGCAGTAAGAAAAGTGTTGATAAGTTCATAGAGTAATTTTTTACGCAAATATGGTACAACCAGGTAGGCACTTGGTCATGAAATTTGAAAGAGACGGTTCCGAATGTAATACGAATATCGGGTACAAGAGGTATTAAAAAACCAAGGATTTGATTTTGAGATAATGACATGATTAGGGGAGGGACAAGTTCATTCTCCATCTCATAGTTGGAATGAACATGAAGTTATGGTCACAAATATGGGATAGATGACCAAGGAACAAAAAGACAGTGATACGGTCTAAAGATACAACTCTAGGTTACTTAGAATAATATGATAATCAAACAAGCTGAAGAGGTTGCACACTAGTTCATACTATGGTTTACCCTACCTATCAGGTTTCTAAGATAACACATGATACCTTAAACTAGGCTAGCCTAATCTTATTCTAGAATCTAACTAATAGTATTTGAAGGTCTCCTATCTTATCTCTTTTCTATCAGTATACCCATTGGCCTAACCATTTCAATTGCAACTTTCACTAACACAATATCAAGATGCTCATAATGTAATTGCCAAGGTTTTTAAATGTCCTTGATTTTAAAAAATTTCAATATAACATTTAATTCTTAACTTTTCTCTATCCATGAAATATCTCCATCTTCAAGAACTTACGATTCAACTTTAGATTTCATTTATCAACCTATTACAAGTCATTCCTCTTCTATTTTATTTCCACATCTCTATCATGATATTTTGCTTTCCTCTCTCCCTTTGTCATTTTGTTTTCCTCCATCCATGGAACATCTTATTTTTAAGAAATTTATCACCCACTATGTACTTCTCAACTCTAGTTTCTATTCATCAATCTATTTTAGGACACTCTACTTTCTTATCTTGAGATTCTTGTTTTCTCCTCATCTCATGTCATTTCATTTCTTGTCCTTGTTTTCTAAATGTCTCAATCTTATCTTGTGTCTATCTACAATCTATGGTGCTAGCTTTCAAACAACATACTTGTATAACATAGTCATTTTTTTTCTTTTTCCAAACCTTACTTTGATCTGTCATAAAATTTGTATTATTCATTTCTTCAAAATAATCTCCTCTCCCTTGTTCAAATCTCAACTTCAAGGGTCTTGCTTAAGATATTATTCTCTCTATAGTCCTCATAAGTTATTGTAGATAATCATGGTCGCAATCCTCGTCTCAACTGATACTTCTTAATTTCCTTATAAACTTTCCTATGATTCCAACCTCAACCTAGTATTGCTCCTATAATTCCTTCTTCTCTTTGACATATTTACTACGTACACCGAATACAACTGTTCATGTTACAATTTCTCTAGGACTCCTAACTATTCTGCATTGACGAAGGGTTTACTAATCTGCCACTTGAGCTACGACATTTCTAACTCTATTCCCAGATCCTTGGCTAAGACTAACCACCAAAGATAGTAAGGTCCTAATCAATTCTTAATCAATCCCTCAAATTCTATACCATACTCTTACAAGCCATAGGTCAAATATCTTAGCAACTTAACCAACGTTCTACCCCTACTAACCATAAGCAAATTGTTCATTCTTTACAAGAACGCCTAACCAAAAATACGCAGTCTAGCCTTATTGGTCAATCTTCTAGTCCCAATTTTCTAATAGGTCGTTCAAGGTTTGACTCAACCAATATGGAGATGGTTGACTAGTCTATATCTGACTTATCTACTCCTATATCACATTTCTCTATGATACCTAATCTTCCTAGGACAGTTTTTGTCACCCAAGAAAATTTATCTTCATATTCAGGATTTCTACGTCCTTTACGTGAAAATTCCTTAAATTTTAGTTCACTATGACTCCATAGGTTTATATCTAGTCATGATTTATCACGCTTCATCAATTTGTTTCATCCTGCCGAAATCTCGGACTCCAATTGCTATTGTCCTTCAGGTTGGCACTCTTTAATGTAGAAACCAACTCTGTCTTCCTTCAAGTTGTATTCTCACTTACCACAACTTTTATGGTTCAGGAAATCTTCATATTCTTCAAACTCGGTCTAGCTTAGAAAATGATAGCATGGTTTAGTCTAATGACTCTTATGTCTCTTGTTAGGGCTAAACCTGGTGTCGTACTCTATTTCACATCCTATCTTGGTGGTATGTCTATAGAGCCTACCCACCTTAGCTAATCACCTAGTCCTGCAAAGCATGAGTTACTATGTCCTTCAAATAAAACTTTCTGGCTAATATATAGGCTGAAGTCAAATCACTAATTCAGGACTCGTTGAATTATCCTTTCCTTAAGTCATATCATTTGGTAATTCTATTGTATAGATAACATTATTCTGATCTTGTCTAGTCCCAAGTAAATCCATACAATTCTCTAATCGTATCTGTAGTCATTTTAATAATTGCTGGAATTTCTTCCAACATATTTATAAATATTTAAACCTTTAATTTAATTCCATATGTTCTAGCAAGGGGTCTCTCCTTCAATCAAGGGATTTTCCTATAGAAGTTAAATCTTCATAGAAATGCCATACATTTTCTATCGATCCATCTATAGTGACGTCTGTCCAAATCCCTATATACCCTAAATAATCACATATAAAATATTTTATCTATCTTAGTCCTAATCTATAATAAGATACAATCAAATGGTGATCAATCACAAAAGTTTGCCCTTCCGAGATAGGAAAAGACGAGAGTTCATGAATGGGAATTCAAGAAAGCTATGATTTGAAGACAAATACGAAATTCAAAGGCGATAGTAGAAGTCAAGAGAATTTCCAATAGTAGCAGTGGATTGAGATCCTAATATTCTATCCTAGTGCAAGCTCGTTCGGTACAGGTACGTAACCGAAACGATTTATTCTCGACCTGCATGGGCCACCACAAAAACCATGTCACACTTCAGTCCCAAATACACAGGACCGAGCCACGTGGCATTGGCCAGCTACGTATTCAACCAGACTCTAGTCCGACTAGAATACATATAAGCTGTTCGAAATGGTGTAACTATCATTACATCAACTCTATATCTCAATCCAAGTAATAGAAACATAAGAACAGAAAATATGAATACTAGTCTGCAGCCCAATAATAGTACTTGTCAGAATAGACTCAAGACGATAATATGAGTCTATAAATACTAGGCTACTTAGCAGATACAAATAACAGCAAATGAAACATACAACTTTAAAAGATTCAATACCTGCAATGAAATGAATACCATCAATAATCCAGCAAGGCGCTCAACGAAACCTCCTTAGCCAACCTGGAAGGAAACCAGGTCCTCAGAGGGACACAATAAGGTACATAATATACAGGCCAAGTGTACGACAGTAATAAAAGAGAATGGAGTATAGTAAGACTAAAGAAAGTGGGTGAATCTAACATAACCAACTAATATGAAATATAATTTAAGAAACATCACTCGAACACGTGGGCTGTCACGGTGTACTCCGGAGATCTGATACGGAACCCTAGTAACTAATAAAAATTCCACAGTTCCGGTAAGGAACTGCGGTAACTAATAAATCTCTGAGGCTCTGGGTAGGAGGCAATGGCATGAGAGAAAGTAGCCCAAACGCACGGTGTATGTTCTCCCCACCCAAGTGACTTCACGAATCGTATCTACGAGACGCTCGGCCAAAACCTTTAGCTAGGACAACGAGTCATAATAGAAAAAAATACTACATGTATATCAATGTTATCGTCCTAGAATCAGACACAGAATTTCGTAAATCAAGATGCAATCAAGTATAGGATTCCGTCAACAATGTAGTGTCACATGAACATGTCCTAGGGTCAGAGTGTACCCCACAACGAGTTATCACGGTAACGCAAGAGCGAATATCTAGTATCGATACCCGATGACGCTAACGTCCATCGGCACCCGAATGTGATTCGGACGAGAAGTGTACCGCATACGGTCCTAGGTGTTGCAACATTAAAACCAAGCAGATATTTAAAAAAGCTAAATATTATAAACTAAAGTACAAGATTGGCAAGGTACACTTGCTTGGAGTTGTCCGAACTGTACTGAGACTGCAGTACCAAAGTCTATCCCACTATCTATGAGAACCATACTCCATGCAAATATCTATCGACCCAAATCACAAACAAATATATATCACATACTATAGTATAATAACTCCCACCTAGGGATCTTGGGTTGTTTCTAGTCGCCTATTACCTTGGGTTATTTATGACAATTGCTAATTATATTGCTTAGAACTAGGTCACACTAGTCTCCATAATAAGTATTTGCTAATACTGTGAATTGCAAGTTATGGTTATTAAAATACCTCGGTATTCGTATAACGAAATCTACGACACACAAATTGAGACAAGACGGTCTACCACAAGATTAACAATCGTATCTTGGTGATCCACATGGTCACTCAGTCAATTTAGCGATGTGAGATCATTGGAATCGACTAATCTCAGTTTCGACGTACGGATTCCGAAATACTAACATGAATAGGAATTAATTATAATTAAGGGTGATACATAAATAAAAATCTACAGACATCGTCAGATATGAAACGAACATTACTAATGTGTCCAGAATGTTCAAATTAGCTAGGATAGCCTATCCAAAAGTCTAATTTGGACACATGGACAAAACGATAATTTTTAGTCAAAACGATGTCCGTCTTTGGACCCGCTTTGCACAAAAAAATGCCAGGATACAATTCCACTAAATCTAGCAAATTATACGAGTCCAGAATGATGATATGAACCCAACGATATATCCGGAGTAGGATTTCGATGACCCAATCTCAAAATAACCCGTTGAGCCGAACGTTGGAATCTGGTTTGCACAGAAATGCATACTGGATCTAAAGTACACTAAATCTTGAAAAATATATGTCAACATGTCCAGAATGTCGATACGAACCCAACGATATATCCAGAATGGGATTCCGATGAGCTGATCTCAAATTGACCCGTTGATTCGGACAAAGGGACCCGATTTGCAGCGAAATGAGTGTTGGGGCCACGTTGCTCCAAAATTAGCAAATTATATATGAATTTTAGGTAGAACGATACCACGAGTCTACTAGGGGCATCCAAATTGGAAACCAGAGTCCCGAGTCAAAAATTAAAATTTGACAAGTTGGAAATTACGGTTTCAGGAGGCCAACTTTGGAGTCGATTGCAACCAACCAAACGACATCCTACAAAGCTAAAATTTTTATGGCACGAAGGTGGTTATCCCTACAGGAACTGATGGCACATCAAACGGAGCTATGACGGCAGGGAAATAAATTCATGAAGTTGGCTCCACAAAACTTTAAAAAGTAAAGACAATTATTCGTCCAACTTTGCGGCCAGTTTTGACATAGTAAACGATCGAATTAAAGTCCGTAAATTTAGGAGAAGGTCGAGCTGTACACCAAGATTGCAATGGAGGAAAGAGTTCGATGAACCAATGGTCAGATTTCTTTAAAAATGTGCATGAAGTTGTTGTCTTGAAAAGCGATTCTAGTTTTGATTTTGCACACATCACGACTGGATTCCGTGCGAGACGCTGAATCGCCGACGCCGTAAGTCGGAAAGAAGCGTGGCGGCTCAGGAGTGTTCGCTGGAGGGTTCATTGGAGTCCCACGGCCTCGTAGTCGTGCGCGATGGCGGTTGTCGCCGCTGTTACGCTACATGGCCACGCACATAGCTGTTGTTGTAGGCCCCGTGCCTGGCGCGTGTGCACAATGATCGTACTGGTGATAGCGACGCAGGGGGGAACATCGCAGCCAGGGTGGCACGACAACAGGTGGTCGATGAGAGGGGGTCGTGCGAGCTGTTGAGGCTGCACGATGCTGATACTGTCGCTGCTGCTACTTAGTCGCGCGCACACCTGCTGACCTTGCTGCGCAAGGCTGCCTAGCGACATGCCGTAGACCGGTTGGCGATGGCCATGGACGGTGCTGGACACCGCCCCGGGGGTCGACAGCTCTAGGAGAAAGAAGAGATTGGATTTGAATTGAATAGTATGGGAAACCAGGATGCGGGTAGGGTTTTTTCTCTTCGTGGTTGTGCTACTGTATATATAGCTGGGTTTTGAGAAGTAATGGGTTGGGTTGGTCTAGTTGGACCTTAGGGATTCAAACAATTAATAGCATATATTTATATATGAACCTTAAGCCCCAACCAATACATATTTTAGAAAAATTCTTAATTAGTATATAATTAAATTACTTGCTCAAACTAATTCCTATTAATAAAATAAGCCCATAAATAAAATAACTAGCTCGGCCCATTATCTGTATATATACATATTGAGTGTCTAGATTTAACTAACTATTTGGAGAATATGTTTATTGCTTTTATTTATTTGGGGCTATGGCCCAAAAGAGAATAGATTTAACTAACTATTTTTTATTAACAACTACTAACACAAAAAAGAAGTTCGTTTTAAAATAACAAGCCAAGAATACTGATATTCTTAATAAAAAAAATTAGCATTTATAATGGTAATAAGCCAAAACAATAATGGTAATGTCAATATGGATTCTAAGGTCAAGAAGTAATTTTAACACTCTTTATCTAACCTAACTAAATTTTCTACATTTGAGAGAAGGGAAAGAACCCAGGTGTTACAGTTGAGAGGAAAATGAGGATTTGATGTGCGATTGTGGTTGTTTGGTGTTTGGTTGGGTCAGTTTTAGGCTTCGAGCGATCATGACTATATTTTAAGTCATTTATGATCATTGATGACATAATAGCATACGAAAGCTCAATTAGATGGCACATGAGTGGCATGTGCATAGTAGACCAAAATAGGTCAAAACCATATATTGGGTCAATTAGGCTGGATTGATGTCGAGCCCTGAAATTAAATTGAAAGTTAGGTCAAGTTTTTCGGTAGATGGTCAAATTGTCGTAGAATACAAGGGAATAAGTTTGAGTGGGACATGATATACCAAAATGAAAATAATCTTGTCGACTACAAAACTCATGAAGGAAGTTCCAAGAGATTGACATCCCTGATGCTCCAAAAATCAAAGTCACGAAAGGTAGATTCAATGATCAAAACTAATTATAATAAAATTATTTATGGAAAATAATTCATTTAAAAAATTTAAAAGAGCCCCAAAATTCAGGGTGCTCTAAACACGGGGCATGTCGGTGCCATCAAGGTGGACCGGATACATATCGACCCCGATTTTTCTTTACATAATTCCTCCAGACTATGGAAATACCGATGCAACGAACAACGACGCCCAATACTAGGATTAGCTGTTTTAATGCCGGTAAGAGTAATCCCTTGGGCAAGATCTGCTTGAAATGCTAGATAGGTGATCTCCAAACAAAGGTGACATGATATGTCATTAATGCCGACATATCCTACAATGTCTTATTAGGACGCCCGTGGATACATGTGTGCATGATCGTGCCGTCCACTCTCCCCTAGTGCATGAAATATGTGTCTGGCAACGGTATTGTTAGAACATAGTTCACTAATGTCGATCCCTTCAGAGAAATTGAGGCATGTTATACTGGTGATGTTCTGTATAAATCAGTCCACTTTGACGATGATGACAATAATGCTGATGACGAAGAAGAAGCTGAAGCAGTAACTGAAGAACCATTGAGGGTACAACTCAAGGGAAAACCTCCCTAGGTGACAACATCCCTCGTGGCAAAGCTTCACAGAAAGCTCTGACTCCTTTGCTAGTGAAACTTCCAGGCAGGGCCCAGGAGCCTATTATGGTCAGATTGCCAAGAAGGTCTCTGAAAACTCCTCCGGAACCACAGGCTGCCCCGACTACCAGAACGTCAGCTCCTCTGGTGGCTAAGCTACTGAGAAAGGCTCCTACACCTCCTTATGTGGGGATACTGGTCCTCACGAATGAAGAACTACGGGACTATGTATATGTCCATACTGAGGCACCTTCACTTGATGATATAATCCTCCGGGATAAGATCCCTTATTTTATCAATAAAAGACTATCTTTGAACTACTCAAATCTTCCATATTGGAATGCTATGTATGTTCTAGATAATGCCCTAGGAGCGTTACAAATGCAACTAACAACCGTCAATACTGTAAATCGGATCGTTCCATCTCGAGGTGCTATTATGTGGTTCTGCCCAAAAAAAAGGACGAAAACCTATTATCTTTGATAGAGTGGAACGTCATCAACACCTCTCTCCCATTGAACCTGTCATGCCCCGATCCGAAAAATTGCTCGTCCTCGCTAGATTTCACCCGAATCATCGTCCTCGCTGGGGCGTGATATCGTACGAGCCTGGAGTTGCGCTCGTGCAAGGCAAGATAACGGTTCACATAGTGATTATCTCAAATTTGTAACATAAGTAGCGGAAGGAAACAAAGAATACAATAAGAATCTCTTTTATTCATAATGAACTGAAGGTTACAAGGCTCTGAATAGCCCAACATATATGCCAATTGGCTATAACGCTCATGATCTCTCTAGCTCACAAAGGATTACATTGTTCCATATATTATACCTCTTTATAGCCACCAAGTAGTCTTCGGTCGAACATCTCCATGTCGCAAGTCCGAACGCCTATGCGGTAGCTCCTCTTGAACGCCAAGGACTCCATGCCTCAGCGCGTCCAAGCCAAGCTCCGCCCCAAGCCGATCATAATCCTGAACCTACACATAAACTAGTGGAGGATTAGTACTTTCGTCCTCGCTTTGCACTGATCAAGACCCGCTCGCACCCAAACCAAGCACTAAACATCTTTAGTGGAACATGCATCTTAATTTGTGATCTTTCTATTTATCCTTAGGATCAATTTCATAGCAATATTCATGCAAAGCAACTTATCATAAATGTGTCCCATATCGTGTCCCTGCGGCAGATACAATTAGCCATAATATGAATATAAACATAGTGCTTGTGCTCATCTCCGTCCCATATTGCCTAGCCTGCACGGGTTAGAACTTAACATAGAATCATATCATTCACACAACACCCAACCATAAACTTAGACCATATATAAGGGTCGCAGGCCCTGCGCCTGCACCCAACTCTCATCTCAGCCCACCGGCCCTATCTATATGAAGGTCACGGTGTTTCGTACCGTAGTGGACTTGGAATCTCTTATGTGTAAGCCTACGATCACTTCGATACGGGTTGCTAGCCCAGTATCCGAAGGATCCCAAACTTACGGATATTATAGCTTATCACAGCACTGGACGGTCGCAATCCGTCCGAATGTTGTGCACCATAAATACCACACATAATTCCCTCTTAGGCCGAACGGTTCCGGTACCCCGGCGTAATCGTCCGAGGGAAGCCACACCCGTGCACGGGCCATCCGAGTCTATTGACCATGCAATACGTGCCATAGCATACAAGTCATACATTCCAATCTATCTCGTGTTCCATAAACATAGTCCCTTTCCATAAGCATATTCGCGTCTCATAAACATAATCTACCATCCATATGGGGAGCTCCGTCGGCGTTATGCCCCAACACATCCATATTGATGCACGACGCCCAACTGCTTAGTCATCTCATACTCATATTCAAGGCGTACCATTCGTAAGTCATTCTCAAAGCCTAGTTCCGTAGTTACTTAGTTATTCCTTAGCTTTCGTGCACGAGGGCACGCTCAGCACCGTAACCCATGTTCTATGCCTAGTGTTCAATGTTCTCAGAGCCGTGCACATGATGCACATCTTAATATTGTCTTTCAATATTCTACCATCATCGCCCGACTGCGACTCGTACACTTGATGCACGTCGCTTCAATTGTTCGATTGTTCAATATTCTATCTTAGTGTTCGACACATACTTGGACCTTTCGTCGCCGAGCCACGCTCGCTAACTCGATAACATCTTACGCATACATTGATAGATTTTATTAGACGTGAAGGAATAGGGAGAGAGAGTCAAGAACCCGCCCACCTTAAGCCGATACGCCTTATCGCCTTCCTGAGTTGAAGCGGCTCGCTTCCATAACTTGGTCACTTTGCTAACTCTCGGACTTAGCCATTCCTTTGAACTACCCGGTTGATTTGGCCTATCGCGCCCTTGCCACAATCCGTTGCAAGGCTACGATTTGATTTCACGGATACTTTACTGCATAAGGCAAAATGTCGACCTCTCATCGTCCAGCGTAAAAGCATAGCCTGCACACCAGGTCAATTAAATCAGCATTTGCTCAAATGGGACTTATCCTTTGCATAGATTCGATTCAAAGATTCCAACCGACTCAAAGCTTACCTTTGGCCAACGTAACTCTTGCATCGATTCGCATCGATACTTCATCGGTGAAACTCTTCGAGTCAACGACTCATCATAATACACCGTGCAGAGCGACGCATTACATAATATACCACTCAAAACAAGGTTCGTCTTCGAACCGAAACTAACACTTAAATCCAAGTGTCCCGCATAGATCATTTCACGATCTCGTGCTACTATCGTTGAATCATACAACTTAGTTTGGATCATACACATATTTTAGGCATCCCACCAATATATGTATTTCAGCCAAGCTCAGTTGTAGGATGTCGGGACAAGGCTAACTGGCTCAACTTTTACATCCTCAAGCACCCATCGTTCCATTCTCGACTTAGTCATATCTTAGCGTCTATTCTCAAAATACTTATTGTATGTTTATTCTATAACATGCGATCATCTTCCAACATCTATGCACATAACTTGATTCAAACCCGTAACTTCGATCTCATAAATTTTTCGCTGGCCACCTAACACTCGCATTGCATCAACTCATTGCGCATCCGATCACAATAATTCTCCGCAATGCCCACTCGCCCAAATCCTTTTCTACCACTCACATAACCCAAGTCTTTCATCCAATCATTCATAACATTGGCCTTAACGACATGGACTAAGTCCACATGTCTCTATTTCCTTTGCCTACCATTTGCACCAAGTCTCGTACACAACTATCCCAACATGACCCACGTTCTCGAACTACCCACACATCGCGTCTGGGGCTACCCCCACCAGGTAACTTATCCAGACATCGTGCTTAATCTCTCCCGACATAAGAGGTCAACTTGAGTCTACGATACTCAAAGGCAACAATCTTTTCTGACCCAAGGTCTCTTACGATGCGCCCAAACACACATAGCCTAACCGTCACCCAAACCGATCTACGACACAACTCTTAGGGTCGTTCTACTATCCATCGCTCTCGCACATGGCAGAATTTTCGCAATCGCCTCACCATCTTTTACTACGCTAAGTATGTTCCTCAACATCTATTCGATCCAACATAACTTTTCTGACCATATCGATTCTAGTACTCGCTAACTTTCGAATCATGATACTCACTCGCTTAGACTTATCCTTAACATGCACTACATTATCATTCACCACCGACGTAATTTTTCATATGACTTCATTAGGGTCGTCCTATAGGACTTCAACATTCACTTGATTTGGCGGTCAAGTCTTCTAGGGTCATCTGCCCCGAAACTACGCCCGATAATTGAAGATCATCAACGAGGGACAGTTACAACAAACCATGCTATATCCTATCGCGGCGCCAAATCAATTCTCGATAATTCCTACGAGACTTTTATTCTATCCGACATCATTCACCAATCCATAGTTTGTCTATCCCTTCGCGCAACTGATGCCCCGTAACTACTTGAATGACTCATGCGCTTGCGTGCCGTTACTACTCGAATCACTCATGCATTACCGTCGACTATCTCTGCTAGTCGTATGACATCTACTCGCCTCAAATCCGAGTTTACCTATTCATAATCATAGTCCGACACATTCCGTACTCATCGAAACCATCCTCGAACAACTTTCGTATCAAACCACAAGTCAAATCCAATTTGCCATGCCTTGCAAGTTCGATCATCCCCGCTGGATGAATCACCATACCAGCGCTCACGCGGAATGATCAACCTAATTTGGTGTGACGCATGTGCGATGCTGGAGTTGCACTCGCATAAGACAAAAATGTTAACATTGTGGTTATCCTCGAAACAATCAAGCACTTTCGTTTTCTTCCGAGTAACATCCATCGACTCTCAAATTCTCCGAACCATTCCTACCGTTATCATCCAAACTGCCATCAACTTAACTTGCATCTTATTCATCCAACAACAATGCTCAACATAATTTTTGTTCATTCGATCAGAGTATCTCCGAGTTATTGCATATCGTCTTTGATACACCTCAATACCATCGTCGACATGCATAACTTGAACATCTTCCTTTCTCATAAGCTCCAATTCGTTGCCGTCACTATCATCCGAACTCGAATACGAATTAAGTCTTACACACATCAAAATTTATTCCGTTATAACTAACCACCATAATCGCGACACGATTTCCAATTCATATATCCATTCTCGTATTCCTAACTCGCACTTCCAAATCGTGCTACCGATTCATCGCACTAACCAATTTCGTTCGCACAATCTCTACGTACCTACTCAACTCGTTCCGAAGAAGTCTTCGTACTAACTCAACATAAGTTTGACCGTGTCGACTATTTCCTCAACATAACATTCCTTCGCTATGCTCAACTTATAGTTCGACTTACACTTAACGAATCCTCGTCCGACGTATCATCCATAGGTATGACTTCGCATATAATTGTTCAACTCAATTCATCGAAGCATACTTGCATCGACTTCTCTCAAGTCATTCTCACTCAAGTCTCGGTATTACTCCGTCCGTTGCGGACAAACCTATCGTAACAACATAATCGTCTCGACAAAGTCTATCGCAAGTCACCAACCGATTTAACATAGATATCGCTAAGTGGTATCCCATATACCACTCAGGATCGAGCCTATCTTTATCGATACAATACTTCGCTATACTGATCGTATAATTGGTATTGCATATACCACTCGAAATCAAGTCATTACTCGACATCGCATTCCACATAGGTCCGACATCTATTCCTCAATCAACTATCCCGTATGGCGATCCTTCCGATCCCAGCTCTAGCGTTCGCTCAAGTTTGACATACATTCGATCTAGCCATACCTTGGCGATCATATCGATCACACCCGCAACATTCGCTTATTCAAAGCTCAACGCGACATACGGCCAACATAAACGTTCACCTACTCGAACTCGACTTAGCGACCAACTTGACTCGTTTCTATCGCATCCGCGATCTTCCAATCTCGCTCGTTATAACTCGTAAAACATATTGCTATCCATCCGCATAGCCATACAACACACATCATACCATATCGACTTGTTGCACCGATGCAACGTACGATCCACGACTTGCTGCACTCCGTGCAACCAACGACACGTAACCATTCTCATAGCCACATAACATGCATCGCCTCATATCTCGACTCGCTGTACTTCGTACAACCAACAACACATAACTCATCGCACTTCGTGCGACCAACAACACATAACTTTTCGTACTTCGTGCGATCAACAACACGCATACCATTGCACTTCATGCAACCAATATCACCATATTCGTTGCACTTCGTGCAATCAACGACTCACAACTTTCTTGCACTTCGGGAAAATCGACATCTCATAACTCATTGTACTTCGTAAAACCAACACTCTCCGATGGCACCCGGAGATAGTGTGATAGTTACGACATACTTGTGGCAGACGTACACACTTAATATAGACTTATTGTATGGAACATCTAATGTAGCGTCGAGCAGATCCATGAGCCATGCGGTTGCGAAAATAACTTAGAGTCAACTGAATTCGATAACGAAGCAACTGAGGGTCAAAGAGGTTCATGCATGGTCCAAGGGATGGAACCGCTCTGATACCAACTTGTCACGCCCCGATCTGGGAAATCGCTCGTCCTCGCTAGATTTCACCCGAATCATCGTCCTCGCTGGGGCGTGATACCGCACGAGCCTGGAGTTGTGCTCGTACAAGGCAAGATAACGGTTCACATAGTGATTATCTCAAATTCGTAACATAAGCAGCGGAAGGAAATAAAGAATACAATAAGAATCTCTTTTATTCATAATGAACTGAAGGTCACAAGGCTCTGAATAGCCCAACATATATGCCAATTGGCTACAACGCTCATGATCTCTCTAGCTCACAAAGGAGTACATTATTCCATACATTATGCCTCTTTATAGCCACCAAGTAGTCTTTGGCCGAACATCTCCATATCGTAAGTCCGAACGCCTATGTGGTAGCTCCTCTTGAACGCCAAGGACTCCATGCCTCAGCGCGTCCAAGCCAAGCTCTGCCCCGAGCCGATCATAATCCTGAACCTGCACATAAACTAGTGGGGGATTAGTGCTTTCGTCCTCGCTTCGCACTGATCAAGACCCGCTCGTACCCAAACCAAGCACTAAATATCTTTAGTGGAACATGCATCTTAATTTGTGATCTTTTTATTTAGCCTTAGGATCGATTTCATAACAATATTCATGCAAAGCAACTTATCATAAATGTATTCCATATCGTGTCCATACAGAAGATACAGTTAGCCATAATATGAATATAAATATAGTGCTTGTGCTCATCTCCGTCCCATATTGCCTAGCCTGTACGGGTTAGAACTTAACATAGAATCATATCATTCACGCAACAACCAACCATAAACTTAGACCATGCATAAGGGTCGCAGGCCCTGCGTCTGTACCCAACTCTCATCTCAGCCTATCGGCCCTATCTATATGAAGGTCACGGTATTTTGTACCGTAATGGACTTAGCGTCTCTTATGTGTAAGCCTACGATCACTTCGATATGGGTTGCTAGCCCAGTATCCGAAGGATCCCAAACTTACGGATATCATAGCTTATCACAGCACTGGACGGTCGCAATCCGTCCGAATATTGTGCACCATAAATACCACACATAATTCCCTCCTAGGCCGAACGGTCCTGGTGCCCCGGGGTAACCGTCCGAGGGAAGCCATACCCGTACAAGGGCCATCCGAGTCTATTGACCATGCAATACGCGCCATAGCATACAAGTCATACATTCCAATCCATCTCGTGTTCCATAAACATAGACCCTTTCCATAAGCATATTCGTGTCTCATAAACATAATCCACCATCCATATGGGAAGCTCCGTCGACGTTATGCCCGAACACATCCATATTGATGCACGACGCCCAACGGCTTAGTCATCTCATACTCATATTCAACGCGTACCATTCGTAAGTCATTCTCAAAGCCTAGTTCCGTAGTTACTTAGTTATTCCTTAGCTTTCGTACACGAGGGCACGCTCAGCACCGTAACCCATGTTCTACGCCTACTATTCAATGTTCTCGGAGCCGTACACATGATGCACATCTCAATATTGTCTTTCAATGTTCTACCATCACCGCCTGACCGCAACTCGTATACTTGATGCACGTCGCTTCAATTGTTCGATTGTTCAATATTCTATCTTAGTGTTCGACACATACTTGGACCTTTCGTCGCCGAGCCACGCTCGCTACTCGATAACGTCTTACACATACATTGATAGATTTTATTAGACGTGAAGGAATAGGGAGAGAGAGTCAAGAACCCGCCCACCTTAAGCCGATACGCCTTGTCGCCTCGCTGAGTTAAAGCGGCTCGCTTCCATAACTTGGTCGCATAGCTAACTCTCAGACTTAGCCATTCCTTTGAACTACCTAGTTGATTTGGCCTATCATGCCCATGCCACAATCCGTTGCAAGGCCACGATTTGGTTTCGCGGACACTTCAGACAAAATGTCGACCTCTTATCGTCTAGCGTAAAAGCATAGCCTGCACACCAGGTCAACTAAATCAGCATTTGCTCAAATGGGACATATCCTTTGCATCGATTCGATTCAAAGATTCCAACCGACTCAAAGCTTACCTTTGGCCAACGTAACTCTTGCATCGATTCGCATCGATACTTCATCGGGTCAATGAAACTCTTCGAGTCAACGACTCATCGTAATGCACCGCGGAGCGGAGCATTACAGAACCGGAGCTCGATAACGGCAAGATGCAAATATACCATTATACCACTATCATCAAAGAATACATCGACGTCTTCGCCTGGAGCTATGAAGACATATCGGGATTGGATCCGCAAGTTGCAATGTACAAACATAACATCTTACCCAATGCTAAGCTTGTTAATCAGCAATAGTGAAGCTTTTGCCCCAATGTTGTGGATGCCATTGAGAAAGAAGTAGGCAAAATCATAACAAGTGAGTTCATCCGCGAGAAGCAACATCCAAATTAGGTACCCAATATCGTCCCCTTACCAAAAAGTACGAAAAAATTCGAGTCTATATAGACTTTCGAGATCTTAACTCCGCTTGTCCAAACGATGAATTTCCCCTCCCGATTACCAACGTATGATTGACAATACGTTCAGCTTCGAACGCATGTCCTTCATGGACAGATACTCGGGCTATAATCAAATCAAGAAGTTCCCGGACGATGAGAAGCTCATGTCGTTCCGAACTCCAAAAGGAGCCTACTTTTATACAGTGATACCCTTTGAATTAAAGAATGTATGATCAACATACCAACGAGCTATGAGCACCATCTTCAGTAAACATCTTCGTAAAACAGTCGAACGTTACGTTGATGACATCCCCGTTAGAAGTCGCTTTCGGGTGATCACCTGCAAGATCTAAGGACAGTCTTCGATCTCATGTGGGCACATCAACTCAAGATGAAACCAACTAAATTTTTTCTTGGGGTCCCTAGCGGCAAGTTTTTGGACTTTATTATCACTGCAAAGGGTATCCACATTGACCCAAAAAAGACCAAGGCTATCCTTAACATGCGCCCTCCGAAGAATTTGAGAGAACTTTGAGGTCTACAAAGACGCCTCGCATATATCAGAAGATTTATAGCAAATCTCTCTGGACGATGCCAATCCTTCACCAAACTTATGAAGAAGGGAGTTTCCGATGTCTAGACCGAAGAGTGTCAGAAGGCATTCGACGATATCAAGGCGTACCTAACGAATCCCCCAGTCCTGGTAGCGCCAGTCGTGGACAAACCCTTCCTACTCTACGTCCGTTCACTGGACCATTCTCTCGGTGCCCTGCTGGCGCAGAAATGTGATGCAAGCCATAAAAAAGCCATATACTACCTAAGCATGACAATGACTGGGGCCGAACATTGCTACAACGCCGTCGAAAAGGAGTGCCTAGCTTTGGTCTTCGCTATTGTCATGCTCCAGAACTAGAATATTGGAGAGCGGGGGACAAATACAGCCAGCTACGTAGATTGAAGCACAACCCACCTTGCAATACGGTCACGGCTATCTAGATGCATAAAGGTTTATCTACAAGCCAACAGTCTCTTATGGTCAAGAACAAGCCTATTGTCTCAATCTCAAGCAAGCAAATAATGATTATAAGATGTTAGATCATCAGACATACAAAGTAAGGCGTCTCAAACATTATATATTCAGATGATCATGAAGCTAGTCATACAAAATATGAGACTAGCAAGAGTTAAGTCATACATGATTAATCATAGGATTTGTCAATTATGTTACAGTCCTTAGGGAGACAAAAATAAGGTTTCAACACGAGCTAACACATGCTCGGCGGCTAAACGCCTCAAAAGGATAAGTTACATTAGAGTGGGAGAGCAAAATAAGAAAATCCACTCGTTGCCATGGTTATGCTTGGTGTTCACCATCTGGCTGAAAGGCAGATAGATCCTCGGGTGCTACTCCAAAATCTAGCCATACAAAACTAGCTGGGTCAGTCCCCAGAAAGAACAAGTGCCACAAGGGAGGCTCCACTTAGGAACTAAAACCAGCATAAATGAATAGAAGAACTGATGAATGTACATAAGTAAATGACATAAAAGACATGCTTTAAAGAATCATATTAGCTTGCATTTAGAAGACAAGAGGTGGAATATAATCCCTATGCTAATCCTGAGACATTCATTCAGGTACGGCTAATCAAGTCCTACGGCTTCCTATCATTAGCTAACTAGGGTTGTCACAGGCCTAGTTACTAACAAGATACAATGAGATGTTCCCGCAGTCACAAGCCCTGCAGACTATCCAGGTTATCCAGGCGAGGTTACAAGAGTTTATCAAGAATTAAGAGAATTATTAGGTGACTTAGAGTCAATACATGACAGTATGCTGGAAATGCGCCCTACTCGTCGGTAGGCTACAAGTCCACATGTGTGGCCAGGATAACGAGATCGCCTATAACTGGAAAATCTCTCTATATGAACTACTTGATCAACCTAGTCAGATTCATTATGAATCTCTGATCGTGGTAACCAGAAATCCATGTCCTAGATATGATGCAAAATAGGACATGTAGCTTGTTCAGTCACAATCAAGAAAAATCAACCACGGAGTCTAGACAAGAGTTACACTTACCAAGTCAGGGATAGATGTTGCAACAGCAATCAAGATTACACATGTCATATCAGGTTTACTCGTCAAGTCAAGAGTACTTGTCAGGAGTGCGCCTCGACGGGCTAAAATCAAGATTATACAAGACGGGTTCATGTTAACATGTTCAAGTCAAGTCAATATTCCGTTCAAATCTCATCAAGCTTAAGTTCTATCATGCGTAGTATTAACAAGTTATCAAGTCGGGATCGTATTTTTATGTCGTGTTCAGGTCAGGTTCTGGTTACAGTCAAGTGTTGTCATGCTCAAGTTACTGGTTCCATGGTAGATAGTAGTCAAGTCGGGTCGTTATAAGATAGGCCAAATACAGGGTACATATATATAACAAAACGTTACAAGAGAACAAGCATGGAGATACACTAGTTAATAGGCACATGACAATTGGCGTGCACGACGAGAATGGCGCACGGCACTAGGTGGTGCTCGACAAGAAGCGCGGGGTGGCCTACGACAAGTAGCATTGGGCCAAGTGGCACACAACCGAAGAGCACGGCACTAAAGAGCACACGGTGCTAAGTGGCGCTCGGCCATAAGCGCAGGGTGGCGCACGGCATGTAGCACTGGGCCAAGTGGCGCACGACCGAAGAATGCGGCCCTAAAGAGCGCACGACCAGAATAGCGCGACGCTAAGGAGAGCGCACGTGCAATGAGATGGCACGACGCTAAAGAGCGCGCATGCACTGTTCATCATCTTAAGACTTAGATCTACAAAAATCCATCCATCAAAACCTAAAATGCTAAGTCCTAAAGAAGCTTAGAATCATGTAAGGAAGAGAATGGAACAATAAAACATGAGATCCATCATGAAGCAAGTTGCACTTGCCTAGGGTTGGTGGAGGAGTAAATGAGGAAGAAGATGAAGAAGGTAGAGAAGCAAATAAAAAATAAATAAAGAGAGAAAGAGAGGAGTTGGTATATGTACCAACCTATCCATCTCAACCTAAACCAAAACAAACCAAGCCAAGCCAAGCCGAACTGAACCAAGGGCAAATTAAACCAAGACTAGGCTAAATCATGACAAGTCAAAATATGGGTCACCTGACAAACGTTAAAAATCCGTATACGTATACTGAAAATACATATAACAAAAAACGAGAGTGACAACTCTACCCACCTTAAAAGAATTTTGTCCTCAGAATTTAATCAAGAGGCTAGAGGTGTCGGGGCAATCTACACTAGCTACAGGCAATCTACGACTAACAGTTAATCAAACAATCATTTATGCAAGCAAGGATTTAAAAGCATAATACGTAAGAAAGATATTGTACCTTATGAGTCAAACATGTGTGGATATTGCGATCGGATATCATCCTTACATTCCCAAGTTGACTCACCCAAAGTGTGATGACCCCAAGCAACACGGATTAAACTAATAGTCTTGTTCTTGAATACCTTCTCTCTTCGGTCCAATATGGATACGGGCCTTTTCTCACACGAAAGGTTGGTACAAACAACCAATTCTGAATGATCAAGGATATAGCTCGGATCCGGGATATACCGTCGCAATTGGGATACATATAATACGTCATATACCTCACGTAACGACGGCAGAAGAGCGAGACGATAGGACACATCACCTACTCGTTCGAGAATATCAAACGGCCCTATATACCTAGGACTAAGATTTTCCCATACGCCGAATCGAATAACGCTATAGGTAGGCAAGATCCTAAGGAATACGTGGTCGCTGATAGAAAACTCAAGAGAGAGCCGATAAGAATCGGTCCAATGGCGCTAACGATCTTATGCAGCTCGAAGATGTTCTCTAACTTGTTTGACCACCTCGATAGTCTAAGTAACCATTTCTGGACCAAGCATCTGCCTCTCGCCTATATCATCCCAGGCTAAAGGTGATCTGCACTTCCTGTCATACAGTGCCTCAAACGGTGCCATCTGGATACTGAACTAAAAACTGTTATTGTAGGAGAACTTCAGTAGATGTAGGTGATCTTCCCATGAACTGCCAAAGTCTAGTGTACATGATCGTAACTTATCTTCAAGAGTTTGAATCGTGCGCTCCACTGACCATCTATCTGCGGATGATAAGCTGAACTAAACTTAAGACGAGTTCCAAAACTCTCTTGAAAACTCTACCAAAAATGCGATATAAATCTTGAATCTTGGTCCGATACGATTCTGACTGGCACTCCATGCAATCTGTCTATCTGCTTGAGATATATCTCTGCTAGCTGATCCGTTGACTGACCAATTCTGAAAGAAAGAAAATGAGCTATCTTTGTGATTCGGTCAACTATAACCCATATACCATCTCTCCCAGCTGGGTATTTAGGTAACCCAGTTACAAAATCTATGGTAATATGCTCCCATTTTCATTCTGGGGTCGATAAAGGTTAAAGAAGTCCAGCTAGTCTCTGATGTTCAGCGTTAACCTGTTGACAAACTAAACAACTAAAGACAAACCGAGCTATCTCCCTCTTCATACCATTCCACCAGAAATGATAATGGATATCACGATACATCTTTGTACCTCCAGAATGAATTGAATATTGTGAACTGTGAGCCTCTGTCATGATCTCTTTCCCGATGTCACCACTGGATACACAAAGATGCCTTCCATGTCAGAGTATGCCATATTCGTGAATGCATAACTCTGCTCTTCGTCCTGCTTTACATTCTTCCCTAAGCCGCTGAAGCTTAGAATCTGTTGATTAAGCTATCTTGATTCTATCAACTATGCTAGACTGAACTTGTATACTGGCCATCAATGCCACATTGGTAGGAAGAACTATATATATTCCCATCTTTTGAAGATCTGCTAATAACTTGGGCTGTACGGTTAGAAAATAAGCTTATGCTTTTCTACTCAACGCATCTGCAACTACGTTCGCCTTTCCAGGATGATACTGTAAGTTGACATCATAATCCACCAGTAACTCTTGCCATCTTCTCTGACGCATTTTGAGATCCTTCTGGGTAAACACATACTTAAGACTCTTGTGGTCGATAAAAATCTCTTTTCGATCTCCATACAAGTAATGCCTCTAAACCTTAAGTGCAAAAACTACTACTGCTAATTCCAAGTCGTAGGTTGGGTAATTTCTCTCATGATCACGAAGCTGACATAATGCATAAGCTACTACCTTCACTACAAGAAAAATGGCTTTTCTTGACGGTTTATTTATTGACGGTCGTAGAAAACCGTCATTAAAATGGGTAACCTTGACGGTTTTAGACATACGTCAAGGAAACACACGTTTTGTGTTAATTTAGCAAATTTATACCATAATAGTTGACGGTTTTAGTGAAACCGTCAAGAAATACAAATCTATTTATTGACGTTTTGATAATAACCGTCAACTAAAGTCTGTGCGGGAAAATTCCCGCGGCTATTTCAGCTGCCATTATCGTAATTTCTTTTAAAAATATTAATTTGTTGACGGTTTCGCACCAAATAGAGCAGATCTGAAAAAACCCTTCGCACATAACAAAACCCCCCCTCCACTTCGAAAACCCTCTCTCCCCAGCCGACCTCTTCCTCGAGAAATCTCTCCCTCCGGCCTCTTCCTCGAGAAATCGCTCCCTCCGACCTCTTCCTCCACTTCGAAAAGCCTCCCTCCGCCCTCTTCCTCCATGAGAAATCAACCTCCATCCCTCCGGCCTCTTCCCTCTCCCTCCAAACAGTAAAACCCACTCCTCGGCGACCTTCACGACGTCCAACGCGACGTCCCCTCTCCTCGACGGCCTATACGACGTCCTACGCGACGTCCCCTCTCCTCGGCGGCCTACACGACGTCCCCTCTCCATCGAGAAAACCCTCTCCTCGGCGGCCTACCCAACGTCCTACGCAACGTCCCCTCTCCCTCGAGAAAACCCTCTCTTCGACGGCCTACACGACGTCCCCGACGTTTTCACCATGCGGCAACTTCGATCTTCACCATGCGGTATAATATCTTTCATTTCTTCTCTCTACAATTCGATTTTTGTGTCAACTTAGGGTTTTTTTTGTGTCAGCCAACTTAGGGTTTTTCGATCATCCTAATTTAATCAGTAGGTTCTGCAAATCCAACACGTGATTGACCCACAAACACACTTAGAAATTTAACAAGGTGTTTATGTGGGTTCAATGGGTGTTTTCGATTGATTGGGAGTTGGGTTTTCGAATGGTAACAGATTGGTTTCAGTTCCAGTTTCGAATGGACTAGGGGTTGATGATGTCATCAATCTCAACAGAATGATGCCCTCTTCAAGCCTAGAATTGTGGTACGACATGTATGGTGGTGTGTTTGTGGTGTATATTATTCCTGACCATGAAAATATCTGCTTGGTAGGTAGCTGAATCTTGATTTTTCTACACCATTTTCTTTTTTCTTTTCCTTTTTCTTTTCTCTTTCTTTGGTGTCAATGCTCTCCAAATCCAGATTCAGAACACTGCAGGCAATCCCTTGTGTAGCCAGTACACCTCATACAAATAGGAAGGTGCATGAGTTATTGGCCATAAAAAATTGTCTTTGGTTGTAGTCTATGTTGCACGGATGCGGATACGACACAACACAGCGAAACGGACACGACACCTATTTTGGTGTGTCCTAGTGTATTTTGGAGTGTCTGAGGAGAGTCCGATACATGACCGACAGGACACGGCCACACTTTTAGAGTGAACGTGCTTCCTTTGTTGTAAGGAATCCGGATCAAGTTCAAATCTTCTTCTTCATATAAACAATTAAATAAGAGTAGAAGGTATGAAAATCCTCGTAAGGTTCTCAATGATATTTCCTCACACCTCCCATGGAATTTGTAGACTCCACAAACGGCAAATCACTTCCGTGTCCCACTTATTATCCTAAATCTGCATGAATTGCGCACGACAGTGCTTATTTAATATGGACACAAAGTGCCACTTCTACATCTGGATTCTGAAAAATCCTAACAGTGTATAAAAATAAGTCTTCGGAGCAATTAAAAATTGATTGTATATCATATAGGTTATAAAGTGAAAATATAGGTTAATATCAAGATTCCATTGTAGTTCTGTTGGTTAGGATACTCGCCTCTCACCAGAGAGACCAGGGTTCAAGTTCCGGCAGCGGAATATTTACATTAACCCTTCTTTTCATTTATTTCCTGCCCTATAAAATGCAAACACCTAGCCCACTTTTCCAATTTGATCGATAAATTTCATTTGGATAGACCACCTACAAAAGCTATATCATCATTCATCATGTACACGTGAAATCATTTGCCCGTGTCCCATAATATATTTTCGTATCTCACATGTGCAGTTGAGGACAAGATTAAGGGAAAAATCATGTGAAGTTGGAGACAACGCCAATTGAGGACAAGATGAGAAAAAAAATGTTTTAGCTGGTTTGGAAAAGTGCAATACAAGCCAATAGGTACACTAGTAAGGAGAAGCGATAAGATGGTAGTTATATAACCACCAGGACTAGAGGTCCTATTATATTCCTTCCAGTTTTTAACAAGGTTTACATGTTGTTTTGTTAGTTGATGATAAACTGAAATGTTAAATTTATATTACTGGTGATAGGCTAGGACTGAATGCTCTAAATGAACTTATGACTGAGAACTTTATTAACTGATTCACTGAATGCTCTAAATGAACAAACTAATTTTCCTTTGTATGAAACCATATGTTATGATATGACTGAGTTTGTTTTCCTATAAAGCTGAGTTTTAACTTTGTTGATGACCTGAGATTTGAATATATAACTGAACAGTGTTGGCTGAGTTTCCTGTTTTGAATTTGTTCACCCATTAAATTCTTTATTCGTATTTTAACTTTCCCATTATATTGTTAGTTTATAAATTTGGGAGAATATAGCTTATTATAGATTTGAATATATAATATATGTGACTAATGTTATCTATATATCTGGAAACTAAACATGCAACTTGCAGTGGATAGTACATGTATGCGGTCGTCAGTGACTAATGTTATCTATATATAATGATCCTTATGTAAATATGTCTATAAAAAAAAGGTACAGAAGCATGGACTGTTGATGGCCGATGTAATTATTATAAGCGCTTTAAATCAGTATATGTTCTAGTTTCCTTTTTAACTTTCCATGAATACCAGAAGTAACCTGTCTGTTTATTGTCAATCTGCCTGGTAATGTTCTTCAAAAAATCCGCGATGAATTGTATCATTTCATTGCGCTGGCAGTGATAGTTGTTTATTTCATTATTCATGCCGATTTATTTCTCATCTAGATTGGAAATATCTTTGATATCTTAGCTCATTTTTAATCTTTGTAGTAAATCTGATGGCATGGCGGAAATGATCATTCACTTACTAAAAATGATCGATATATTGCGTTTATCTGTTGTCTCTGTAGCTTCTTAAACTAACCTTTATATTTCGGTGGCCGTCTCGTTTTACGTTTTCTTTGATGTCACTGTTTGGTGTATTTCACAGTTACATTGTTAAGAACGTTACTGAACTCACATTATATGATGTTTCTGAATGTCTATGGTTGTGGTTGATGCAGACTTGTTAAATATTTTTCTGGATTAGTTGGCAGACTTGTTAAAATGTAACTTCATGGATAGTTGCTACTGATACTTGAACAACCAACTTCCGAGGGTCAATTGCTAAGATGGCATTAGAATACTGACAGTACCTGAACTACGTTAGAACTTACCATTTATATCTAATTCCTTATTCAAGGAGTAAATGCATGGCACAGTGTGACAAGTCAAGAAGTTTTATGGATAGTTGCTACTGATACTGAAATTAAGAGAAACTCGAGTATCTCTGCACAAGTCTGATACAAAAGGCTAAATATCCTGCAGTTTTTGTTGCTCGTACAGTTGCTTCTTAAGATACAACTTATCAAACTCTCTAGTTTTTTTACATATCTTACTTATGTGCTTGTTTTTGTCACAGGTTCTACAGATGAACCCTCCCCACGTGGAATATGTCGCCTCGAAAAAAGCAACAAGAGGCCCAACAATGTTGGAGCGAACTATAAAAAGAAGAAGTGATGGAATGAAAAAAATAGTCACATTCAACGAGGCAGGTCAGCCTATTGGGGAGGCTGGGGCAGAATGTGTTAGTTTTCTTGGGGTAATTGCACGCAGTATGATACCAATCACTTATGATGATTGGAGAAAGGTTCCTACAAATATTAAAGATAATGCATGGGCCTCGGTTGAGGTAAATTTTATTGAAGAGAAATTATTTTGAGTTTATTGATTGCTTATATTCTAAAATATATTAATCTTACTTAATATGCAGCAAAGTTTTATTATAGATCCAAGAGCTAAACGAAATTTAATGCAAACGATGGGTGTTGCAACTAAGTCATTTAGGCATGCCTTAACCGATTATGTTCTTGCCAATATGGACAACCTTGCACATTTGAAAAATCCACCTCCAAATTATAGCTTTATCAATCCAAATCAATGGTCCAAGTTTGTGACGTCTCGACTTTCCGAGGACTTTCAGGTATCGGTCTAGAGAATTTGATTAACTTTGCCACTTCATGAGTTCTTACTAATCATAGAAATAAATTCTATTATGATTTCAGAAGCGTCGCATAGAGCAACAAAACAGGAGAGGGAAACATGTGTACAACCATAGGCTAAGCCGAAAAGGCTATGCAGGTTTAAGAGAAGAAATTGTAAGTAATCTTATAATGAGTTTTATATATTTCATTTGGAATTTTAAGTAATTATTTTAGAGAATGTTCATTTTTAACATTGAAAAATAGAAGAAGGATGGTACATATTCTGAGGAAGATGTAGACCGTTGCCTTTTTTGGAAGCTAGCTCGGAAAAAACAAAAAAGGGCTAAAGGGGGTTCTAATGAACATGTTGAAGAAGACGATTCTTCTATATTGGTCTATGATCCAGTCACACAAGCGATGGTGGATAAGATTGTAAGAAAGTCTCAATTACTATAGTTCATTTTCATAACATTCTTTTTTGCACTTCATATTAAGATATACTAACATAAGTTCCATATTTTTATAGGATGAAGTGAAGAAAAAAATTACTTCTGGAGAGTTGTCTATTCCTGAGAATCGTGATGCTTTGTGTTATGCAATGGAGAGGCCCGAGCACACTGGTCGTGTTACGGCCATGGGAAAATATGTCACCCCAAGATCTTTTTTCCACACTCCTAAAGCTCCGATTGGTTGGGAGGAGGAGAAAAAAAAGTTGCTTGATGAGATTGAGATGAAAAATAAGATGATAAATAACTTACTTTCACAAGGTTTATGTGGTACGCCAATATCTGATACCAGTTCTAACTTTCCGGAAAAGCTTGTAACTGCCTCAATTCCTCCAATCCCTACCATGAATGCACCGAGTTCTCCTTCCGAAGGATCGCGGAGGCCAAGTCATATGAAAAAGGTTTAATTTCATCCCCATTTCTAGCATTATGAATTTAAGTGCCAACTTTTTTTATCCCCGTTTCTAGCATTATGAACTTCTGTATACATTCCATTATAAGTGTCTTTCCTCTTCATTCTATTGTTTGAACATTTCTGATACGAGTTCCAACTTTTCTGAAAAGGTTATAAATGCACACTCCCCTATCAAAACTAATGTAGAGTTGGTTCTTGCTGAAAAACAACCTGAATGCGAGAAGAATAAAACAAAGGTACATGTCAGTTCCCTTTGAATGAATACATGCTTATTTTTGTCATGCTTTTTCACTTTGAACTCGCGTTTTTTAGGAATCCATGGTGGTGAAGGAAGCTCCTAAAGAGAAAACGAAGACACCAAGTAAAGTTAAATCACCTACGAGAGCTTCTACAAGAATAACAAGGTCATTTAAAAATCCACCGGGAATGGAATACTTTGCTATACTCGCACAAAGGTTGGTAACTGAAAAAACGTCAGTTCGGGTTCCATTTGACAGTGACTTGTTTGGTACCCCAACAATTACAACTCTTCTCCAAGAGGATTTTGAGAATTTCATTAACATGCGTCCTCTCTCAGTAAATTGCATACAAATCTACATTAGGTACAAGAATACTTTGCTCGTTAAAATTGTTTATTATTACATTAATAAGTTGAGTTAACTTATTTACAAACTATAGGTCATTGTACTATCGTTTGAAGGACCTAAACTCCGACGAGAATGTTTCATTCATTGATCCAAGACCATCAAACAAGTCAGGGATAAAAGAATTTTTGGCATCACAGGATAGAAGGGCAAGGCATATCTGTAATAGTCTGAACTCTCGAAAAGAAAGTCGACTATTTTTCTTGCCATACAACCCGAGGTGATACATTTCTTACTTATTTTCTTTTATAACATTCTGGAACATATAACTTGCTGGAATGTATATTCATATTTCATTCTTTCCCCATTTTCAAGAAATCATGAATGTATATTCAATCTATTGTATGTAAGCCAATCGGTAAGGTGACTAATATTTTATTTAGTTTCAAAACTACTAAGAAATAACACTGAAAATACTTAAAATTATGCCTAAATGTATAAAATATATGTTTTTAAATGTAAATAATTTATTAATAATTGTCTGTTTTCTGATACCAAAAAATCCGATACTCCGATCCGATACAGCCGATACTACCGATATTGCCGATACCAATACTCATAGGAATAGTCCGATACCGATACTGTGAACCTTGGTTGGTATAGCCCTGTGGCATGACAAGTAATGGGGTTTTAATAGCAAGAGTCTTTGATTTGTTGAATATAACTGGGTTTATTTGGTATGCTTGAAACCTGAGTTCACATGTTAACTGAGAAATGGAGTCTTTGATTTGTTGAATATAACTGGGTTCTTAATGAATGTCTAAAACCTGAGATTGGTGTTGGGATTGCTTAATATGTTAAGAGTGCTAAACTGAGTGCTTAACTGAACCATTTCTGAGTTTTAATGTTCATTAAATTTACTTGATTGCTAAATGTAAATTGATATGGTAACATGCAACCATGCCTGAGACTCATATGTATACTTGGGTTTTCTGATGTAGAGTTCTGATACTCACATGTTTTTCTTGATTTCAAAAACTAACATGATACTTTTGCTTGATTTCTGTTACCTATGTATATTAGTTGTGCTTTTCCAGAATTGGGAGTTTTATACATTGCATTTGTTTGTGATATCATAGGTTTCTAATGGACTGAGTATTGACAGATATGACCCCAACCTGAGAATGGGTTCCATTTTATAAATCTGAGATTGTATCCTATGTTAACTAGTATATGGGGGTATTATGAACTGCAAATCTGGGAATATGGGTTTAGTCTGGGTTTGAAATTGCTAAATAATTTGAGTTTTCAGTAAGAACTGAATGTTATAACTCAACTGGGTTTAACCTTAGTTGTTTTCTATGCTGTGATATCTGAGATGGTTGGGGGTTGTTGTTGATGTTAATTGGGAATTGAATGTTAAACTGAACTGTCTCTCTATTTCTGTATTTTTTTCCCCAACTGATTTCCTGCACATTTAAACTACTGCAACATTTGAGTCCTCCCTAGATTGTTCTGTCCATTCAAAATTTGATTGAATTTCAGTTGTGTTGCTGACTTATAATGTTATGTTCACCTTGTTTGCAGATTAACCTAAAGGAAATGCTGCTCTGGGTTCAGATATATTTTGGTTAATCTACTCCTGTAAATATGTTTTGGATATGTATATATGGTGTACGAACGTGTTTGTGGTTGGACGTTTGGATGTACTTGTTGGATGTACTTGTTGCATGCTGCTCTGGGTTCAGAGATATTTTGGTTAATTTACTCCTATAAATGTTTAGGATATTTATGGTGTACGAACGTGTTTGTGGTTGGATGTACTTGTTGGATGTTTGGATGTACGAACAACGTATTTTTTAATATAAAAATTGTGTATTATAGTTGTGTGATGCTTGTGATATTATATATTGATTCTGGAATTGGATTCTGTGTAATTATGTGTATTTGGTAATTGGATTTCTGGAATATATTATGTTTATCTTGACGGTTGTAAAACGGCAAATTTTTTTATTCCTTGACGGTTTTTAACTTGACGGTTGCAAAAACGTCAAAAAATAATTCATTTCGTGACGGTTTGCAAACACCAAAAAACAATTTCTTGACGGTTTTTCCCCGTCAAGAAAGACTTTTCTTGACGGTTATTAGCCGTCATCTAGGCCCCCGTCAAGAAAAGTCGACACTTTTCTTGACGGTTTTTTGTTTGTTTTATTGACGGTTTAAAACCGTCAAGATAACGCATGTTTCTTGACGGTTTAAAACCGTCAAGGATACAAACAAAAAACCGTCAAGAAAAGTGTCGACTTTTCTTGACGGGGGCCTAGATGACGGATCCAAAACCGTCAAGAAAAGTCTTTCTTGACGGGGAAAAACCGTCAAGAAAAGCCATTTTTCTTGTAGTGCTTGTCATGCTTCATTAAGACACATCCTAATCCTCTGCGTGAAGCATCACAATATACTGAGAATCCTCCAGTCCCATCTAAAAGCGTGAGAATGGGTGTCGTCATCAATCTTTGCTTCAACTTCTTAAATGAACTCTGACACTCTGTTGTCCAAGCAAAATGTATATCCTTACAGGTCAACTGCGTTAATGGAACTGAAATCCGAGCAAAGTCTGAAAAAAATATCGGTAATAGCCCGCCAATCCTAGAAAACTGCAAACCTTTGCGACGGTACTAGGTACTGGCCATGTCTTTATAGCTACTATCTTTCGGGGATCCACTTCCACTCCACCTCTGGTGAAGATGTGACCTAAGTACGAAATGCGATCAAGCCAAAATTCGTACTTACTGAACTTCGTATACAACTGGTACCCTCTGAGAATCTGAAGGACTACTCGGAGATGCTGCTCATGCTTTGCTTCACTCTTGCTATAGACTAAGATGTCATCTATAAACACTATCATGAACTGATCCAAATAAGGCATAAATATGCGATTCATGAGATCCATGAATACTGCTGGCGCATTAGTCGCTCCGAATGGCATAACGAGAAACTTTCATTGTCTATATCTAGATCTGAATGTCGTCTTCGGGATGACTTGCTCTCTGACTCTGATCTGATGGTACCCTGACCACAAGTCAATGGTTGAGAATACTGCTGTGCCACTGAGTTGATCGAATAAATCATCTATCTTTGGTAGGGGATATCTGTTTTTGATTGTTACAGAATTCAAGATACAATTATCAATACATAATCTTGACGTACCATCCTTCTTTTTCACAAATAGTATCGGGGCTCCCCAAGATGATCCACTAGCACGAATAAATCCCTTGGTTCTGAGTTCTTCAATCATCTTGTACAAGATCTCCAATTCTGATGGTGCCATTCTGTAGACTCTTCCTGATACTGGTGCCGTCCCTGGAATCAAATTAATGGTGAACTCTATATCCCTCTCGCGGCATGCTTGGAAGCTCTTCGGGAAATACGTCAGGAAATTCTTCTACTACTATGGGAAAGTATCTGCTCCTACTACTACAATCCGCAGGACTGGTGGAGAAGGTTCTACTTTGCCTCTAGAAAACAAAAACTCCTCTTTGCCGGGAATACCAAAAATAATCCTGCCAACATGGCAGTCTATTTTTGTATACTGATCCTTCAACCAATCCATTCCTAGGACCACATCATAGTCGGCCATCAAAAATTTTATCAATCTAGCAGAGAACTTTCTACCGCTAACTACGATTCGACATGAGAAAAAGACTCTATCTACTCCCACAAGACCGTTACCAGTAAGTATATTGAGCCTTACTGATAATGACTCGGGTTCGAGTCCTATTCGTGTTGCGAATCGTATAGACATAAATAAATTCGATGCACCCGAATCAAATAATATTGATGCTGGAAAAGAGTTGACGAGAATGGTACCTGCCACTAAATTACCTGATGCCAATTCTTCTGCTATGGTCAAAGCCATAGCTTGACCTTGTCCTCTTGGTGCTGGTCCCCTTTGCCGACAACCTCTCTACCCGTTCTGAATCTGAGCTTGGATATGAACATACTGTTGCGGCCTCTGCTACTGGAAGGCTTGTTCCTGAGGCGGCAATAGCTCGGAGGCTAGTACTGCTGCTGCTGGACTAGTGCTGGTCCCCTAACCAATGGACTGGTTAGGGTTGATGAAGATGAACTGGATCTATGCGGGCAGGATCCTATCATGTGGTCTAGTATCCCATAAGACAAGAACAACCCCTGTGCTCTGTAACAATCTGATACCACGTGCTCAGGCTTCCCACATTGAGGGCAACCCATTGCGGAAGATTGCTTCTATTTCTGTTGTTGAGGGTACGTCGGAGTCGAGTGCTGAACCGACGAAACTGGTTGCCCTCCTAGGAGCTCCAATGGTCAAAGCCCTAGCTGTCGGGGCTAGTGTTGATGACTGAGACAACTGTCCAGAAGGCCCCTTCCATCCTCCAGTTCGATCTACTATCCTCTGTGAAGTATATTCATGTCGCCTTGATGCTTGCAAAACAACATCAAATGTCTGGTGCTCAAACTGCTCCACTGCTAGAATGATCTCTAGGTGGAGCACCAGGTGAAATCATTGTGCCCGGTCCAATTCGGTCGCCACCAAGGTGGGGGCAAACCGACTAAGCCTAGAAAACTCGACCGCATATCCATCGACCGTCCTTCCCATCTACTTGAGATTGCTAAACCATATCTGCAAATCATACCGAGCTACTGCATCAAAGTACTTCGTTTGGAATTTGTCACTGAATACCGCCCACAAGATAGGCATCACCAAACCAACTGCTAGCATCGTCCATCAGCTGCAGGTTAAGTCCAATAATTACAGGCACACAATGGCCATCTTCTCTTCCTCTGGAATTTGAGTTGCCTCCAGAATAACCTCTATATCCTGAAGCCAAGCATCAGCAGAAATAGCATCTTCACTGCTATCGAAAAAAGGAGGGTTCAGATGCTTGAAGCTGTTAGCCACATTGTTCCCTTGATATCCGACTCTGCCCATAGCATCTTGTATTGTTCGCTGTAGGGCATCACCTCTACGATCTTGTGATGCAAGCAAGTCCCGGATGAGTCACATCAGGGTTCTATTATCAGGCTCTACAGGCTGGACTGGCTGAACTGGTGGCTTTTGATCCCCGAAAGGCATAACTCGGGATGTTTCCCCTGAGTGTTGGGTTTGGTCCCCTGGTTATAGATAGTTCACTTGTTGTTGCTGGTTATCTGAAGGTGCTTCACCTGGCTGATCGGTAGGACCAGGAACAATAGTACTGGAAAAAATAACATAGGGAACAATAAGGAAGGACCAGGATAGATCAAGAATAAAGCACCTTATCAGGTCAAGATTAGGAAGATTAGAAACCATGTGTAGAGATCAAGGGTGAATGCTGATTGAGACATCTATTTACATGACCTGTATGGGCCATCACTTAAACCGTATCACGCCCCAGAACCAGAATACTGGAGAGCGGAGGACAGACACAGCCAGCTACGTACATTGAAGTACAACCCACCTCGCAATACGGTCACGGCTATCTAGATGCATGAGTATTTATCTACAATCCAACAGTCTCTTATAGTCAAGAATAAGCCTAGTGTCTCAATCTCAAGCAAGCAAATATTTGTTACAAGATGTTAGATCATCAGACATATAAGTAAGGCATCCCAAACATTACATATTCAGATAATCATAAAGCTAGTCATACAAAATGTGAGACTAGCAAGAGTTAAGTCATACATGATCAACCCTAGGATTTGTCAATCATGTTATAGCCTTTAGGCAGACAGAAATAAGGTTTCAACACGAGCTAACACGTGATCGGCGACTAAACGCCTTAATAGGATAAGTTACATTAGAGTGGAAGAGCAAAATAAGAAAACCCACTTGTTGTCACGGTTATGCCTGGTGTTCACCATCTGGCTGAAAGGAAGGTAGATCCTCGGGTGCTACTCCAAAATCTGGCTGTACAAAACCAGCTGGGTCAGATCCCAGAAAGAGTAAGTGCCACAAGGGAGGCTCCACTTAGGAACTAAAACCAGTATAAATGAATATAAAAACTGATGAATGTACATAAGTAAATGACATAAAAGACATGCTTTAAAGAATCATATTACCTTGCATTAAGAAGACAAGAGATGGAATATAATTCCCATGCTAATCCTGAGACAGTCATTCAGGCACAACCAATCAAGTCCTACAGCTTGCTATCATTAGCTAACTAGGGTTATGACAGGCCTAGTTTACTGGTCAAGACAAGAGTTATACTTAGCAAGTTAGAGATAGCTGTCGCAACAGCAATCAAGATTACACATGTCATGTCAGGTTTACTGGTCATGTCAAGAGTACTTGTCAGGAGTGCGCCTCGATGGGCCACAATCATGATTATACAAGACGGGTTCATGTTATCATGTTCAAGTCAAGTCAATATTCCGTTCAAATATCATCAAGCTCAAGTTCTATCATGCGTAGTATTAACAAGTTATCAAGTCAGGATCGTATTGTCATGTCGTGTTCAGGTCAGTTCTAGTTACAGTCAAGTACTGTCATGCTCAAATTACTGGTTCCATGGTGGATAGTAGTCAAGTCGGGTCGTTACAAGATAGGCCAAGTACAGGGTACATGCATATAAAAAAATGTTACAAGAGAACAAGCATGGAGATATACTGGCTAATAGGCGCACGACAATTGGCACGCACGACGAGAATGGTGTGTGGCGCTAAAGAGCGTGCGGCGCTAGGTGACGCTCGGCGAGAAGCACGAGATAGCACGTGAAAAGTGGCCCTGGGACAAGTGGCATACGACCGAAGAGCGCGACACTAAAGAGCGCGTGGTGCTAGGTGGTGCTCGGCCAGAAGGACGGGGTGGCGCTCGACAAGTGGTGTTGGGCCACGTAGCGTACGACCGAAGAGCACGACGATAGCGTGGCGCTAAGGAGCACGCCCGCACAACGAGATGGCATGGTGCTAAAGAGCGCGCATGCACTGTTCATCTTATCCAACCAGCACAGAATGCTTAGTTGAACCCATGAACTTCAAAATGCCATAACTCCTCCAAAAATAGTCAAAATCAAGCTTTCCAAAGGTCAAAATTAGGTAGAACGAAATTTTCTACAACATGGAGCAACTAGTTTTTCAAAAATATCAAGTTTTATTAGATCAAAACCAAAGAAAACAAGAAAATCTTAAGACTTAGATCTATAAAAATTTATCCATCAAAACAAAAAATGCCAAGTCCTAAAGAAGCTTAGAATCATACAATCAAGATAATAGAACGATAAAACTTGAGATCCATCATGAAGCATGTTGCACTTGCCTAGGGCTGGTGGAGGAGTAAATGAGGAAGAAGATGAAAAAGGTGGAGAAGTAAATGAAAAATAAATGAGGAGAGAGAGAGGAGTTCGTATATATACCAACCTATCCATCTCAACCCAAACCAAAACAAACCAAGCCAAGCCAAGCCAAGCCGAACCGAACCAAGGGCAAATTAAAGCAAGACTAAGCTAAATCAAGACAAGTCAAAATACGGGTCACTTGACAAACGTCAGAAATCCGTATAACGAAAAACGAGAGTGACAGCTACACAGAAAACTTGCCACTATATGACAGGTCAGACGATCCATATTATCTTTCGGGTTAATGCACTCAGAGTGTTGATGACAAAACTAGGGGCACTAAACTTGCGATTAGCTATATGGGCAATACTGCTGTCACCATACGAAATGGTATTTGTTACACAAAAAGTTGTCAAGGGCCAAGCACTGGCCGACTTCATAACCGCACATCCGATATCGAAAACATCAAAAATCTACAGTAACATTTCGGATGAGGTATTAGAGTCCAATGTCCCCAAAGAGGACTCCGTCTGGCGAATGTTCTTCGACGGCGCTTCAAGAATTGGCCCTAAAGGTTAGATCGTCGCGGGAGTAGGGGTAGTCCTGGTATCTCCAAACAACTTGGTCATCCAACGTGATTATTTCCTCATAGAACCGTGCTCCAACAATGTGGCAGAGTACAATGCTCTTATCAACAAACTCCAGTTGGCAAAACAACTGGAGGTTGACTGCCTTGAGTCTTATGGCGATACAAAACTTATAGTCAACCAAGTACGAAGGTAGTACGAGTTTCGTCATAAAGACCTGTGTTGAAACTTATCATAGGACTCTATGTGTCCAAGACACGCTCTGCAAACAAACACCAATGTCGATGTTAGGGACTGGTAATTTTTGTTTATAAACTACACAGTCTACAGAATCCTACTAGATTATCCAAAAGAGGCAGTATCTATTAAAAGACATTCTCTCCAATTCTACTATGATACAGCTACCAAGATATTGTATTCTCGTTCATATGACGGACTTCTTCTTCGATGTTTATTAAACGAAGAGGCGGTCGAAGCTCTTCGGGAAGCCCATGATGGTACCTGTGGAGTCTACCGACCTGGTCCTAAGCTATAGGATCGACTCTGATGCATGGGTGATTATTGGTCCACCATGATGAAAGATGCTGTCGAATATACCAAGAAATGTTGAGCATACCAATTTTATGCTGACTTTGTTCATCGACCTTCGGAGTTCCTACACCCTATGGTTGTTCTAGGCCATTTGAAGCCTGCGATATAGACATAGTGGGGCCAATCACTCTACCATCCTCTAGAGGGCACCACTTTATTCTGGCTATCACCGACTACTTCTCCAAGTAGGCAACTCTTTTTGAGGTAAAGAGCTCAATTGTGATCAGCTTCATTAAGCACTACATTATCTACCGTTTTGGGATACCCCGAATGTCATACCCCGATTCTGCTGAACCACTCATCCTCGCTAGGGTGTGATGCCGCACAAGTCTAAGTTGAGCCCACACAAGGCAATTCCATGACGGCCAATTATAGACTAAGCGACCAGGTCATCGTACAGATGTCCTGAAGCAGAAATATTGAATAAATAGTATGCTACCAGCGAAAAGTTGAAACAAATACAAGTAATACAAATAGGATTTTATTGATATTAAAATAAAGATTACAAATCTGACATGAGGCCAAGATTATAATACCAGTTTCACACTTTCTCACAATACAATCTCTTATCTCTCTCTCATCTCTCAATTATAATAAAACATAGGTGCCCCTTCAACTTGCAGCTTGAAGGTGCTTCAGAAGGCGATGTCCATACATTATGTTCCATATAGGTGAAGACTTTAACGCGGTCGCACATCTCAAAATGCCAAGGAACTCCATGCCTCAGTGCATCCAAGCAAGTTCTACCTCGAGCGAGCAGGTACATGTCATATGCACATGAAAACTAGTGGGTTGTTAGTACACAACTGTACTAGTGGACTAGCATCTCGCAAACGTATACATAAACCAACACGTTTATTTAGTTTGTGCAATATATTCCTTCGATTGTCTTTCTTATCTTGTCTTAGGATCAGTTTTAGGACATAGCCCTGGCCCATTTTTCTGTCTCTAGACCATCATCGTGCCTCGTACAGATAAATTACTTATCATTGTGCCTCTAGACCATTCTTGTGCCAACAATATCAATGTACCGACTCGTACTTGCCTTTTTGGCTCATACTCTTAGACGCAACAACATAGTCATGGCATAAAACTATGTTCGAACTTCAACATCGAGGCCGTGTCTTATAATTCAATGTGACTTAACCAAACTTTGTCTTACGGTCCTTCATGACTTAAACTTGAAACAACTATCCCAAACCTGTGGAACTTGTGTTGATGACTCAAACATGACGCCATATCTCGTGCTGAAGCATATGTCTTTACGTATGGCCAAATCTTAGGCTTTATAAAACCTATGCTGCATAATGTACACACATTTTTCGACTCATTTGTGTCATGGTTATACTCCTTGTGACTCAACCAATACCGTGCATACAGATTGCCGCTCAGCACACCACTTATCTATATGAAAGGTCACTGGCATGACATACCATTATGGACATAGCTCGACATAGACGGTGGGTCCTTCAATATAGGTAGCGATCCCCAATGAAAGCCCCCGACTATCCTAGTGCGATACAATCCAACACTACTATAACGTCTTCCCCTAGGTCGAACTGACCCCGTCGTCCCGACGTAATATCAATCGAGGAAGAAATCCTTGTGCACAAGTTGTCAATGACCACATACCTATGAGAACATCTAGACTCACATAAATGCATGGCCTAATTTGTGGTACGACTCGAACCATACTTAGCAAAACGTGCATCGGAACCATACTTTGCAAAACGTACATCAGAACCATATTATAAAAACGTACATCATTGGAGACTCCCAAACGAGGGACCGCCTCGGCAAAAAATGGTTGCGTGAACTTTCCATTCTTAGAAATCTATAAAACGGCTACTGCATAGCCTTCCTACTTAACTTGAACAAAGTGTGTTCCATATGTGCCATAGATCGTGGCATACTCATCATTAAACCAACCGTGGTTCGTGCCTTAACCCAATTATGTTCCATATGACAGAGCTGCCCAAGTCATATTCTATATAACGAGCCTTGAAATCGTAAAAACATGTAGCTATAAAAAGCCGTAGAACTGTAGGACCGTACATATGCTTAACTTGAATAATCGAGTTCTTTGAGCGCCTTAACCCATGGCATCTTTTATGGGACTAACTGTGAGACCGTAGGACATTTTTGCTATAACAAATATTGAAATCGTGGAACGTGCCTGCTATGACATCGAGTCGATAGCACGTGGTATAACTCAACTTAACACAATTTGTGTTTGGTCAAAAGACCTAGTGCCAACTTTGAAAGCCACTGTAGAATGATTTCTAAGTAACAACTTAAGCATTTTAAGTTCTATATCACCGACTCAAGACCACAGGATTATTTTCTTAGCTATATGGGTTCATCTATTTTATTATCAAGCCTACTCAGTGCTTGAAAATAGCATTTTTTAGTGTGAAGGCCAAGCAAAGGCAAGTTCACCGAAGTCGTCACTGAACAAGGAGTCGCCTCGACCGTACGGGACTTCGAGCAAGCCGTTGCATGGCTAAGTCAAAATGTGGTGGCATTTTGATTCCTCTGGTTGAACTGAACGGGATGGGACATTACATAATACACCACTCAAAAAAATTTCATCATCAAAACTTACCGAGTACACACTCATCGACTTATCACCTGATTCAACATTCAATAATTCATGCACACACTCTTCTTATGTATTTCTTCAATCCGAGCCACGCTCGTGCCCTAGTTATTTTTTTACCTCGAACAACTATATCTCAAACTTGGGTAACTTATACTCGTCGCATAAACGGACAATTTAGGCCTAGGGCAAACCACCCGAGCTGTATCCTTAACAAATTTTCTGAACCAAATTTTATCAAGTCATTCATTCGTCGTCTCTTAGTCGAAATCGAGTGTTATTCCTCCTTAACCAATCTCTGAAACCTGAGTTGCATCAATGCCTCAATCTATATTCAAGTTCATATCAAATCCAATGATCGTACTACTATCAATCTATCCAAAACTGAAGTCCAATATCTCGTAGTCTATTCCATTCCCATTATTCGTAATATATCCTATGATTATAAGTCCAAATTTTATGTCTCATTTCTATAAACTAGCGACTCCAGCTCTATAATCTACCCAAGCGAGTCTCACTAAGGTCGATCGCATAATTCTACCTCTCGACATAGGGACGCCTGCCTAATCCCTAGGCTAACTCACCAAGGCTAAAGTCAAACTCATGCACATTCTGTGCAACCAATATTGATACTCACCCTCCAATTCTAAGGTCAAATCGTAGTCGACAATACAGGGTCTTTTCTACCCAAAGCTCGCATCTTTTCAATTTCTAAACTTGAAGTGTAGATTTCTCCTATCCGCACTTGTAACGTTTAGTCCAAGGGGTCTGAGTCGTTCAGGACTCAGAAAATCCGCCCTACGATAAGTTCTGCTTAACCAATTCCTCGGTATATTAGTATCACATGTCCAAACTAGTAATTCATGTAGTCTATTTAAACATGTTTGATATAATGTACCTATCCATTCTATCTAAGTCAAGTACACCACAGCACGATTTATCACTAAACCATAATTCTCATACAATATTCCCTAAGTTGTTTAACACAATTCACGTATTTGATCATAATGTCGTCTGGCATAACAATATGTCATGACCCAATCTTCCGTAAGCCTGATTATCCATACTGGATATGAAATCATAATGCAAATGCTCCCGTAGGATAATTGTCATCATCGAGGCATAACTCTTGCATTGAGTCTAGACTAATTCATTCTCGATATGCACATTGGATCTACTTGTCACGATCCGCTACCCAAATTGTTGGGCCGGGCCGAGTCTTGTCCAGCCTACGGTTGAGGTAAAGTATAGTAAGCTGTTCTAAAGATAACAAGATAAGACTAAAATGTGCTAACAGTTCTATATGTAATAAAGAGTCGTAAATGTTCCAAACACAAAAGTCATCTCATATATAAGTATGTCCCAAGTACAAGTCTGAAATGTAAAGCTGGATACAGGTCCAGTCATAAAATATATAGTCTAATACATGACTACTCTCAAAAGTCCAAAGTAAATAGACAACTAGACGAGTTTCCCCGCAGGTACATCCTCGTAAGATAAAGCCTGGTCCTCGGCAGCAACTCCATAATAGGAATCGCATAGCAACTCCTTCTCAGTAAGAATACCTACAACGTTATCCTGTCAGGACGGAAACAAGTACTGATTCTAGCAAACTAAATATACGAAACATGAAATGAACAGGAATATAATAAACTGAAATCATGGCACATCATAATCTATCATGGCAAGGACACATATGTCATAAAGACAGATGTATATGTAATGTTTAAAACTGTAGCAGGCACGTGATCGTCAATAGGTGTATAATATGCAGGGGCACATAAGAAAATATACTTCCGTACAAGTGATATGGCGATAGATGTACATACGCACAAATACGCTTTGAGATAAAGCCTTCGGCGCAGTAATCATATAAAATAAAATTATGCTCGGTAAATACATACGGAGAAGGGGGCATGTTCACGTACTCTACTAACAGTTTTCCCATAACCCAGATTCTAATCATGTGAGAGATATATAAAGACTGTCCTAAGCATGGTAGGAACTGAAAATAAATATAACATGTGAAGATTTGACTTGCTACCCCAAGGATCAGCATTTAACATGGTT